>CM073468.1:26515000-27170000 GCA_037074535.1 Gleditsia sinensis | reverse complement strand
AAGAATTTTCATTAAATTCTTTTTCTGATCTTCATCTATTTGTAGGCTTTGTATTTTTTGGGCAGTTTTGCATTTATTTGCAAAATGGCCTGGTTTCCCACATTTATAACATATTACATTTCTTTTTGATTGTTCATTTGTTTTTTGGAAATATTTTTTAGGTTTATTTTTATTTATTTTAAATCTTCTGGTATCTTTAAATTCCTCATTTTGTCTTTCTTTATTATATCTAGAATATCTCTTGTATTTTTTAAATCTTTTGAATTTTTTCTTTTTCTCTTCTGGAAGATTTATTGTACATCCATATTGTTTACAAAAATCACCTAATTCTCTTTTTCCTTTTCTAAAATCATTATTGTATTTATTTTGTAATTTGGTTTCGTTACAGAAGGATAATCCTTCATTTATAATTACATTGTTTATTTGTCCATATGTTAAATTTTCAAATAAATTATCTATTCCTTGTGATTTGTATTTTTCTTTAATTACTCGTCTTATTCTTTCTGCAAAAAGCTTAGGAAGTCCAGATATATATCTTTCTTTCCAAAAAGCTTGATAACCATCTGGTCTTTGACATACTAAAGGTATAAAATTGTCTCTGTACCATCTAAAGTCTGATAATTTTTTACACCTTATGTTTTGTAATATTGCTAATTGTCTCTCACTATATTCTTGTGGTTGTCCTACGAAATGTACTACTATTGCATATATTAATGTTTCACAGCAGTCAGCAATTCTATTTATTGTTCCGTCTGGTTTTGTTTCAGGTCTTGTTGCATTTCTTATTGTGTTTTTATCTTTTAATATATTGTCCCACCATCCTTTAAGGGATCCAGTAAATCCTAAGACTATTACATCCATTATTCTTGTATCATCCATATTTTTTATTCTATAGGCTGATATGGCCATACACATTTGTTGTACAGTGTTCATTATTTCATTTTCACTCATTCCATCTATATTCCATTCTAATATTCCTGATCCTTCATAGGAATTTTGATTATAATCTACTCTTTCTTCAAATTGTAAATTTGGGACCGAAGGTCTACTATAATAATTTTTTGTTGAAGTTACATGCATTGGGTTTATTTTTCTTATTCTTTCAATAATGTTTTTTCTTTAATTAATAGTTTTTCTATTTTTTGTGTTAAGTCTGTTATTAAGTTTTCATTTTCATTAGAGAATTTAATCTCTGATGCTTTCTTTCTAGATATTGGTTCATGTTTGTATATGGGTTTTATTTCTTCATCTGTTATTTTTATTATTGGTTTTGACTGAATACTTGGTATCTCATAATGTTGTGATGTTGATGTTGAGGGTTCCATTTGAGTTTTGTCAATTAATATATCTTGTTTTGTTTCTACTCTTTCAAGTTGCTGACCTATAGTCAACAAAATCTGATTTGTAAAGTTATTTTGACTTTGTAAATTTGATATATCTTTTTTATTTACTAATTCATTTAATTTTGTTGAATCTATTGTTTTAAATGGATAGGCTACTACTTTGTAGTTTCCTACTTTAATGGCTATTTCTGTAGGAGGGGGATGCACTGATTCTACAGCCGTTGCTTTAGTATTTGTTGGAATCCAATTTTGTGAACTCTTTTGTGTTACATTTAATTGTGGATGGTTTTTACTAAAAGGATTAAAGATTTTATTGTTATATGTATATTGTTGTAACCATTTAAAAAATGGGATTTCCATTCCTATTTGGTTCATTAAGTTGTAATACTCTTCTTTCATTTTTTTCTTGATGTTTTGTTTTGAAATTGGTAAAGAACCAATCTCTTTGTCTTATGTTTTCTGATGACATAAAATCTTTTCTAATAATGTTTTTATTGATTTGATATTCTTTTCTAATCATCATTATCTGATGTCTTGTAGGAGATGACTGATTATCAAATCTTTGTTCTATGTTAGTTTGTGTTTCTTCTAGAGATTTTATTGACCTATTGTCTTGTATATTTTCTCTAGGTATTTGTATTGGTATTTGATTTGTCTCATATAATGATCTAGGGATTTTTAATTGTTCTACCTCATACAAAGGTCTAGGTGTTGTAAATCTAAAATCTACTCCTCTAAGATTTGTGTTTTGAACAGGGGTTGGGGTTCTTCTAGAGTCAAAGGAGGCTCTAGCTGACTCGAATTCTGTTCTTGTATTTGGAGTAGATAGTTCTGTTATCCTAACTGAACTACTTCTCCTTAAAGGTCTTAAATATGCTTCACCATCTCTGGTTACATACATATAACCTATTGTAGTTGTATCTATTGATGCAGGAGGTTCCGCATCCGGTATCCTCCACATTTCTGGGAAGGTTATTTCATTATGTTGTAATCTCCTAGGTGTTGTAATATTTGCTTGTCTAGAGTTTGCTTCAAATATTATTGTTTCTGTCCTAGGGGATTCCCTTAGTGCTAAGATATTCTGATTTGTTTTTGTAATTTTGAAACAAATTCTATACAATATGTTTATTGTAGAGACTCCTTGTCTCACTTGTCTATTTGCCTGACTTATGTCTAAACTTAGACATCCTTCAGTCTCTGTATCTTGTAGTCTTATTGTATAATTTGGAAAGCAGTTAAAGTATGCTAGTCCATTATGTAAATTGGTTTCCATTACTGCTACTATTGATTCATCAAAGTTTGTACGTCTTTTATCTCTTACCGCTAAGAGTATTGGGGTATTTATACCTATCCTATGGAGAGGTTTAGTTGCTACTTGAACTAATCCTATATTTAAATAGTTATAGTTCCTTTTGTATTTTTGAATTATTTCTTGTGTGATTAGAGGTATATTTTGTGATTCTTCATTTATACCTATATCAGCTTCTATTGTTTTTACAACTCTTGTAAAACTAAAGTCAAAGGTATTTCTAAGATATACTTGAGATTCTTCAAATCTTGGTATTGAAAAGTTTTGTAAGTTTCTTTCTATTGAAATTATTTCTTCTTCATGTAGGTTTAGTGCATTACTATTGTCTAGGCTTATCAGTCTTCCTAGTTCATTAGCATCTCTTAAAGAAGCACTATCGCTTCTCCTAGATAGCATCCTAACCAATCTATTAGCCATGTTTTATATAAACATCAATTACCTAAAGGGTTCAGGTTTAACTACTGGCAGTAGGTAATCCAACGGTCTCACTACCCTTCCCGAGTCTTACAGCCTGGTCCGCCTAGTTCCAACGTAGTTTCACCTTAAGATTTAGGTTACTAATGTTAACTATATTCCAAGGCTAATTAAGAGGCTCTGATACCATTTTAAGAGGATCGATATAAGATGCAATTTAAAAGAGAGAGGCGTAATGAAATCAAAGAAAACTAAACCAGCCCAATATAACAATACTGGCACAGCAGTAAATACATGTATATTGTAATAACCCTCAACTAATAAAACCTTTGAAGGTTAAGTATAAATCATTTGAAACAAAGAAAGTTGAGAACAATGTAAAATTTTAGAGCGTTTTCGACCTTTTCTTCTGACCTTTCATCACTCATATAATCATAACTCTCTCATATGAAATCTAAATTAAGTAATTCCAATTTCTAATGAAAGATAAGACATATATCTACAACTTTGATGTTGGGAACTTTTGCAAATTCCGTGAATATCATAGTGAGACGAGGCAAAAACCGAAGTGTAGTGTGGTCTGGACCTTTGCTCACTATTTTATGCATAACTCCTTCATATGAACTCCAAATTAGGTGATTCAAGTGGCTATGGCTAAGAGAAAGGGCTACAACTTGTATGTTGGACATTTTGTCCAATTCGGTGAAATGGAGTTCGCCGCGGCGAGAATAAGTTCGCCGTGGCGAGAATGATGCGGTATTTTTCCCGAGTGTATGAGTTTTCTGATTTCGCATCTGGCCGCGGCGAAAATAAGTTCGCCGCTGCGAAAATCGCGGCTCGCCGCGGCGAGATTCGTTTGATAGCTTTTTTTTTTGCGGACCCCCCCTTTTTCTTCATTTCTCTTTCATCTGAACCCTAACTCTCTCTCTCTAAAATTTTCCTCAAACTTCTCTCTAAGATATCTCATCATCCGGACGTCCGATTTGAACAAGTAAGGTATCGTTGGACTCGTGGGAAGAAGAGCTACAAATCCCACCGATCAATTTTGCCGGAAAGTCGCCGGAAGGTCACCGGAAAATTGCGTGAATAGTACCTCCAAAGGTAAAACTCCGTTTAATCGCGTTTTAGGCTTCGTTTTACCGAATTTCTTTCCATAGATAGTCTTAGAATTAGTTTCTATACAGAATATAGGGTTTTTAGGTTTCGGCATGAATAGTGTTCCGGTAAGTGAATAGTGTTTTCCGGCATGAATAGTGACTTTTAGAGTTTTCGAATTTTCATGTTATGGCTATGTTTTCTAGGTTGTTGAGCCATCACGAGGTGAAATTCTCGTTGTTGGACTCCTAGTAAGGTGAGTGGGTTTTTCATACTATAGCGCATGTTTTAGGAATTTGATTTATAACTCTCTCGTATGATTTTAACTAGTTGGAATGTATGTTAAATTGTTTTACCGCTTTGAAAACCAATATGTTCCAACCATGTTAGAAATTGTAAATTTCAATCCTAGTTGAACCCTAGGTATGCAGGGCAAGCATCTAGACTATTAATTCTCCATTTGAGTTAGATTTATAGAAATGCGAACTTAGTCATAGAACTGAACTAAGTTAGCCATGAAGTGATTTGATGCATGACAAGTATCTATGTAACGTCTACGGACGATCTATGTTTAAAAAGGGAAAGTTTATGATTTTAAAAGTCTCCATGGGAATTCATGGATGAGAATAGAGTTTTATGCATGAAAAGAGCTAGATGGAGAATTATAGCTTTATTGTAAATTTATTGAAATGTTTTACTTTAAACTCTCTGAATAGCATATTTCAAATGTTTTCTATTGGAGGGATCCTTTTAGATCACTGTTAGCTAGCCGCAGGTAGTGCTAGCCCTGGTGCACCATGATCATGTTAAGGCTTCGGCCTAGGATACTGTGACGGGCATATGACTGCCTAAGACACAGGAATTTAGGGTAGACTTATGTCTATGCCTACAGTGATTGCCATACCCATTGCTATGTGCTTGGGAAAAATTTAGGGTGGACTTATGTCTACGCCTACAGTGATTGCCATACCCATTACTATGTGCTTGGGGAAGATGATAGATCTGCTAGGAAAAACCTCCAATAAATTAGTGCATTTTCTTAAAAAGATTCAATATTTCTAAAATACCTCATTCATCATTGTTATTGTATAAGTATCTTCATTTATTACTTACCATGCATAATTGATTTGCTTACAGTTATTGATTTAATCATGTTTTATCATTTGAACTGTTTAGCATTCTTTCAATAAATTACGGTTAAATGTTTAATGTTTTCTATACCTTGATTTCAATTATTTAATTCATTGCGAAACACTCGTGCTTAGTTTGCCCTGTTTCTGTTATAGTATGATTTATCCATTCACTGAGATGTGGTAATCTCACCCCTCTTCTATTTTCTCCCCACAGATAGTCAAAGAAACACTGATCCAGCTACAGCTCCATAGGAGGCTAAATATAGCATTGGTGAGCCCCAGTTTGGGCAAGACTCCATTGTATTGGTTGTATAGTTTAATTTTATGTCTAGTGTATCTCCATGAACATACAGGCAGGATCCACGCTTCTTGTGTTGTTTGAAAAATGGTTTTAAGTTTTACAACAATGTTTTTACTATGAGGCCATGGGCCAAGTTGAATCAAGGATGTTGGATTCATGAGATATATATATATATATATATACAGTATTTTCTTATATTGGATGTGGCGTATGTGGCCAATTATATTTATTATGTACTCTGGATTGTGTGCTGGATATTTGTGCATGCTATGTGTTAGGCTTACGGTTAGGGGGAAACCCTTATACCGTGCCGGTCATGTGTGTTCTATCATTTGGGGCCATGACAGCAAGCGTAAAACTCATGGCGAGTTGCTTGATAACTATGGCAAGCGTAAAACTCATGGCGAGTTGCTTGATAACCATGGCAAGCGTAAAACTCATGGCGAGTTGCTTGATAATTTTTCATGCCATTTCATGTATATATATATATATTGATGAATGTGAAGTTGATGGAAGTGGGAATGTGAGGAGGCAGTTGGGTGATGTACTCACATTCCCTGTTGATGGAAGTTGTAGTCAGTGGTATTGTGAGGAGACAGTTGGGTGATGTACTCACAATCCCTGATTACTTATTGTGATGATGACAGTGGTATTGTGAGGAGGCAGTTGGGTGATGTACTCACAGTCCCTGTTGATCTATTGAAGTTGTAATCAGTGGTATTGTGAGGAGGCAGTTGGGTGATGTACTCACATTCTCTGATTACTTACTGTGATTGTGCTTATGGAATTCGTGAGGAGGCAGAAGGGTGATGTACTCACATTCCATGTTTATCTATTGAAAAGATTTGATTTTTAAATGCATATCAAAATTGATAAATATGTACTTGTATCATATGTGGTTACATCTATTTAAATGTGATTTGAATTGAGAATATTTTGAAAATGCGGGTTCCATAAGGATGTACTGCTGAATGGTATATTTTGATATGATAAGTTTTTACTATATGAGTACATCCTTATGTTGACCTGAGAAGTCATAGGAGGTTTTATCTGCTCACTGAGTTGTAAAACTCACTACACGTGGTTGACATATTTTTCAGATAAAGATCTAGATCTTGGTCCCGCAGCTACTTGATCGACTAGGTGTCGTGTTTCAGTGGTGAGCCTAACTTGTTTCTAGGCTCTCAGTGTATTATATTGTAATATATTTGTACTCTAGTGTTACTCTAAAAGTCACAGGCAGGATCCTTGTTTCCGCTGTAAACTTGATGTATATAGATTTGGCATGTATAATTATTGGTTTTGTAAACTTGTGAACGTTAAATAATACTTGGATATGTGTTATCGTGAGATCATTTGCATATGTGTAATGAAACATTTATCGGATAGTAAAGGTATTCGCGTTCTTAAAGTACGGACGTGACAATATATATATACATATACTTACACATACATACACACACGCGCGCGCAAACACACACACATATATACACACACAGATACATATACATATACATATATACACACAGATACATATACATATATATATATATATATATATATATATATATGTATACATAGATATATATATATATATATATATATATATGTATACATATATATATATATATATATATATATATATATATATATATATATATATATATATATATATATATATATATATATATATATGTATACATAGATATATATATATGTATCCACACTTGGTATAAGATAATATTGACCATTGTCTTTCCCTATATTCATGGGGATGACATACAAAGTATTGTATTATAGTATACATTAAGACTTCGTAACTATCTAAAACTAGAGTGACTTGTCTTATTGCAGCTACCTCCAGTTTTGTGGCATTAATTACATCTTTTTTGACTGTCTGTAACTATATTGTCCCACCATCTTTTAAAGCTCTTGAAAATCCTGTAATGAGTAATCGTAAAAATCTATGTTCTAAATTGGCTCTCACCCTATAAGCCTATATGGCCATACACATTTGTTGTATTGTATTAATTTTTTCTTATTCACTCATACCATCTATGTTCCATTTATTGACTCCTATGCAATTGAAAATGGTGTGGGTATATTGATTTCTTTCTTTGAATTGAAGATCGGGAACTGAGGGTTTTAGATAATAATTTTTTTGTTGTTGAGGTGTGTCACACTCCCAATTTAAGGGAACACGATTGTCACGAGTAGTATATAACTTTAACGTTATTATATTGTATACTTGCTTTAAGTATATCACATATCAAGATTAATAACATACGTTTACAAGTTCTCCAATATAATCAAATATACAGGTCAAGTCTTTATACATATATTACAGTAGAAGCAGGGATCCTACTTGTGGCATTCAGAGTACATTCTAGAATACAAGTACAAAATAATTTAAACATTGTAAGCCTTGGAAGCAACGTAGGTTCATCCAGATAATATGACACCTAGTTGATCACGTAGCTGTATGACCAAACTCTGTATTTTTATCTATAAAAAAATGTAAGTATCATGTAGTAAGTTTGACAACTTAGTAAGCAAATAATACTTCCTATGACCTCTTAGGTCAATATATGGATGTACTCATATTTTAAAATTTGTCACATAGAAAATACAGTTCGGAAGTACATCCATATGTGACTCGCATTTCAAATATTCTAAAAATAAAGGATATTCAGATATCCAAAACCATATACTTTACTGTATGATCATTAAACAAATGTTGTTATGCATCAAAATATTTTACATAAAAACATTAGGAGGATCCAATATCAAAACCACCATATCAGAGTTCAAGCCTTTTCGTACTTTGGTGGTATAAGATTTGTCTATACTTAGTATCCCAGGTAAAGTTTGCCTTACTATCATTCAAGAGGATACGCGAAGGGACTCTAATATGGGCAAATCACATATCATATAGTTGGCATCTCGCCCAGATAGGAGGCACCCCGCTCTTCTTCATATATCATATCTCGTGTGTTGGCCATCACACGAGGCTAGCACCACCTTTACTAGCTGTGGTATTAAGGTGCACCAGGGCTAACATCGCCTGCTGTTAGCAAACAATATTTCCAAAAAGATTCCTCCACAAAAATCATATTTGCATATATGCCATATCGTTCAAAACAAATGTTTTAGTATAATACAGAATTTTCAATCTCAGTACAATTCTTCTGTCAGAAATTTCCCAATTAGGGTAATCACATATACATGCCCTTTTCCAAGGCAATTTTATAGCTTTACATAGCAATGCCACATGCACAATATACTTTCTTTACCATATAATGAGAAATACAATTTAAAATTACATATTCAACGAGTTCAAAAATCTATTTTCAAAACCATATTCTTCTTGAACTATATACCATATTGTAACAATTTAGATAATTTAATCCATTTTAGAGACATAAAAAAGTATAAATAAGTTGTAAACATAATCAATTATCCATTTAAAGTTCAAGAAGAGTATAGGGTAAGTCATAGAAAGAATTATCTACTTACAGGGTTAGGCTCCAGGTTGAATAGCCTTAAAATATATTTTTTCAATTCAAATTTGATAGAATAGACCTCAAAAACGAGTTCGGATGGTTTAAAAACCTAAGAAATAACTTCAAAATCGCAAAATTTAGCTTCTGAGAGTTTGGTCAACACTGGTAAATTGATGGATACTATTTACAATCAGAAAAAACTATTCATTGTCGGAATCACTATTCATACCGGCCGAATTTATTGTTCACGACTAATAAAAAGTTGTCATATGGCTGAAAAATTTCATATCCTAAGGTTTATCTATCTCTTGAATCCATCTACGGTGTCAGATTTTCAATTCAAGATCTTTAAACAGAAGTTTCCGAACTTACCTTTTTATAAGATTTTCTATTTCAGATCTGTGGTGATTCTACAGCTAATTTGAAAAATTATTCAGCCAGTATCATAGTACTCTTCGTCCAGTGGTACCCTTAATTTTAAGATCGGAGGCTCAAAGGTACAACAGATTTAGAGAAAAGTACTATTCATTCTCCCAGTTACAAAAATCTTCCGTCTTTTTTTTAAAGGCTATTACAAGGTGTATGCCCTTGTTGGGGGTACTTTCTTAATTCTTTCAATTAAAATTTATGAATGATTTTCTGTATTTATATTCTTTTACTATAAATTTTTCAATTTTTTGTGATAATTCAGAAATTAAATCTTCACTTGAAAACTTAAGTTTTGTTGCATGTTTTCTTGATATAGGCTTATGTTTATATATTGGTCTTGTTTGATCAATATTTTGTTTTGGTGTAGAAATTTTTTTGTTAAAAAGATCAATCCTAAAAGGATTTAAAGAAGTTGAAGAATTTTCTTCTTTAATTTCCCTCAATGGGTTCTCTTTTCGCTTATCTTCTATTCTTTCTAATTGTTGACTCACTGTGGCTAGTATTTGATTTGTATAATTATTCTGATTTTGAATATTGGAAACCTCTTTTTTTTGTTACCAATTGTTTGTACCTATTGTTTTAAAAGTTGAGGCTATTATATTGTAATTGCATACTTTGATCTCTATGTTGGTAAGAAGTGGATGGACTGACTTTACTAGTATAACTTTTTGTTTTGTGGGTGTCCAAGTTTGTGATACCTTTTGGGTAACATTTAAACTCGTATGATTTTCACAGAAATGATTAAAAATTTAATTATTAAAAGTATAATGACTAAACCATTTAAATAATGGAATTTTCGTTTTTAAATGAATCATGTCTTTGTACCATCTAGCTTTAAATTGAAATTGTTGTTCTTTAGAGAAATTGGTAAAAATCCAATCTCATTTTGATCTATGTTCTGGTAATATAAAATCTTCTTTGATTATGTATTTGTTGAATTGAAATTCTCCTTTTTTAATAACCACCATTTGATTTCTAGTTGGAGATTGTTGATTTCCAAATCTATTTTCTAGATTAGACTGAGTGTCTCTCTTAGGAACTCTTCTATTCTAGTATGTTGCAAATTTTATATATTTTGTTGAGGTACTTGTATTGGTAGGTCATTTATCTCGTACAAAGGTCAAGGTATTTGAGGCCTAAAGTCTACACCTTTAAGGTTGATATTAGGTGTTGTTTGTGTTACAAGAGTTCATCTTCTAGAATCTAAAGACGTTCTAGCCATTTCAAATCATGTTCTTGATGATTCGGGAAGTTCACTTATTCTTACTGAGCTACTTCTTCTTAATGGTCTTAAAAAGGCTTCACCGTCTTGAGTTATATAGGTAAATTCAATTGTAGTTATGTCTTGAGATGGAAGAGGTACTGCATCTAGTAGTCTCCATAATTCAGGAAAGGTGACTTGATCATGTCTAAGTCTCCTAGGTGTTGTAATATTTGCTTTCCTAGAATTGGCTTTAAATATTATTGTTTATGTTCTTGGGTATCGTAACAACTCTAAGATTTAGTAATTTTCATTTATGTATGGATTATTAAAAGAAATAAAGGAGTAGGAATGTAATTGAAATGTTTTAATGATGAAAATGAAAACTTATTAATATTTTTAGGGTCAAATTGTAATTTCTTAAAAGTTTAAGAGTCAAAAATGTAAATAATAAAATTTGCAAAGACTTCTTCTAATAATTAACAAATTGTCAAATGATCCATCCATCATTTATTAAAAAAGAAAGATGGAAATTTTTTGTGTAAAATAGTGATGAATAGTGTTTCTCTCTTCTTTATTTTCTCTCGCTAAATTTGGAGTACTTTCGACCATCTGATCTCAAAACTAAGAGCACCACTGGATTCAAGATAGATAGTACTATGATATTGGCCGATGTATTTTTCAAATCGGTCGAAGAATCGCCGCATATCGAAAGTAAAAAATCTTAGAAAAAGGTATTCTGAAACTCTTATTTAGAGACCTCAAATTGAAAATCTGACATAGGAGATGGATTCAAAAAATAGATAAACTATAAAATATGAAGTTTCATAGTTATCTGACAACTTTTAGTGTTATGAACATTCACTCCGATCGGCATGAATAGTGATTTTGATAGGTGTGAACAATAATTTCGAGTGGCATGAATAGTGATTTTGGTTGATGTGAACAGTATTTCTGGCTGTGAACAGTACCCCCACTAATCATTGACCAGTATTGACCAACCTCTCAGAGTCATTTCTTAGATTTTTAGACCTTCTAGACTTGTTTTTAAGGTCTATTTAGTCAAATTTTAATTGAAAAAAATGCATTTTGAGGCTGTCAAACATGGAGCCTTACCTTGTGAGTAGATAATTATTTCTATGACTTACCCTATGCTCTTCTTGAAATTTAAATGTAAAATTGGTTCTGTTTACAAGTTATTTATACTTTTATATGTCTCTAAAATGGATTAAATTACCTGATTTGTTTATAATCTGGCATATAGTTCAAGAAGAGTATGGTTTTGAAAATATATTTTTGAACTCATTGAATATGTGATTTTAAATGTATTTATCATCATATGGTTAAGGAAATATATTGTGAACATGGCATTGATATGTAAAGCTATAAGATTGCCTTGAAAAATGTCATGTATATATGATTACCCAGATTGGAAAGTTTCTGATAAAGGAATTGCACTGAGACTGAAAATTCTGAATTGATACTGAGACCTTTGTTTTGAACGATATGTCATATGTGTAAATAATAATTTTTGCGAAAGAATCCTATTGGAAGCACTGTTTGTTAATAGTAGGTGATGTTAGTTTTGGTGCACTTTGACACCTCAGCTAACAAGGGTGATGCTAGCCTCGTGTGATAGCCAACACACATGAAATGATATGTGAAGGAGAGCGGGATGCTTCCTATTTGGGCAAGATGCCGACTATAAGATTTGTGATTTGCCCTCCCTTACTGTGTGCTTAGGAAAATGCCCATATTAGAGTCCTTTCTCGTGTCTTTTTGAATGGTGGTAGGGCAAACCTTAGCTGGGATGCTGATTTTAGGCAAATCCTACACCACCAAAGTATGAAGGGGCTTGAACTCTGATACGATGATTCTGATATGAGATCCTCCTAATGTTTTCATGAAAAATATTTTGATGCATATGAATATTTGATTAACAATCATATTGTATCGCATATAATTTCAGATATCTGAATGTTGTTTGAAATGGGAATATTTGAAATGCGGGTCGTATATGAATGTACCTCTGAACTATAAATTTTTTATGTGATAAATTTTTATAAAGATGAGTACATCCATATGTTGACCTAAGAGGTCATAGGAGATTTTATTTGCTCACTGTGTTGTCAAATTCACTACACGATATCTACATTTTTTTTCATATAAGAATACAAAGTTTGGCCCTTCCCCTTTAGATAGTTGATCAATTAGACGACATAATCTCCGGGCGAGCCTACCTTTTTTCCATGGCTCGCAGATTTTAGTTGTATTTGTACTTGTATTCTAAAGTATGTTCTGAATGCCACAAGCAGGATCCTTACTTCTATTGTTACTCTGATATTTATAAACTTGGTCTGTATATTGTGTTTACATGAGAGAACCTCTTTGTATCTATTTCCATAATGAAATCTTGTATTATACTTGTTATAGTAAAGATCTGTCTGTAAAATATGTGTTTCATGTGCCCTTAAATTGGGGACGTGACAAGTTGATATCAGAGTATTAGGTTTCTGTGTGGCTATTAGAGTAAAGGATTCATTAGTAGGATCTTTAGTATAGATATGAGCCGGACATATTTATACTTCAGGTGCTGCTGAGGGATTTTATAAGGTTTCAATTTTTTTTATTCCAAGTTTGCTAAATTTTCTAGTATAAAGTTGATTGAATATTTTGAAATCTTAAAAAGTATTTATGGGTCAATTTCTGTCTGAAAATGAAAGAGATAGGTGTGCTAGAGAATTTAAAGAATTGTGATAAATACCAAATATGATCATTTCTGAAAATGATATCCATTGTACCCAATTGTCTAGATATGGTAGACTTTGATGTGATATTGAGAATAGATTAGTTGGCATCATGTCATGCCATTTTATAATGTCATCTTAAGATGATTAAATTTAATATTCCTAGAGAATCTCATTTCTCGATACAAGGAGACCGTAGTAAGGTACCCAGTAATATAATCTTTGCTTTAACAACCCATAAGTTATTACAAAAAAGGTGCCAAGAATATTTGGCAGTGGTGAGAGATGTTAATATAAAATATACCAGTGTAAATCAAGTTTAAGTGGTTAAAGAATTTTCTGATGTATTCTCTGAGAAATTGCTAGGATTACCCCCAAAAACAAAAATAGAATTTGGTATTGATTTACTTTTTGAAACCTAGTTAGTATCTATATCCCTATATAGAATGATATCGACTGAACTTAAGAAACTAAAACAATTAGTTAAAAGACTTGTTAGATAAGGGATTTATACACCCTACTACTTATTCTTGAAGTGCTCTAGTTCTATTTTTGAAAAAGAAAGATGGATCACTGCGGTTATACATAGATTACAGATAATTGAATAAAGCGAGAGTGAGTAATAAATACTCATTACTTTGTGTAGATGATTTGTTTGATCGATTACAGTGTGCTCAATATTTTTCAAAAAAAATGATTTGAGATCTGGATATCATCAATTAAGGATAAGGGAAGAGGATATTTCAAAAACTGCTTTCAAGATTTGGCATAGGCACTGAGTTTTAGTGATGTCATTCGGTTTGACAAATACCCCAGCTACATTCATGGACTTAATGAATAGAGTACTTAAACTATTCTTAGATCAATTTATTATTGTATTTATTGACGATATATTATTATATTTCAAGAGTTCAAAGGATTATAAAAACATTTGAGGATAGTTTTACAAACTCAAAGAGAGTATCAGCTATATGCTAAGTCTTCAAAATACGAATTCTGATTTAGAAGTGTTACTTTCTTAGGGCCTGTGGTTGGTAAGGATGGTATCCAAGTTGACACTAAGAAAGTAGAAGCGGTACAGTAATGTCCACGTTTTACTACATTTATAGATAAAGATCCAAGTCCCACTTGCATTTTTTGCGATTGTCTATTGTCCAATTTATTTGAACCATAGTTGGATCAGGTACATAAACAAATACTTGTAATACATTAATCAACTCATCAGCATTGGAAACCGAGATGAGAATTTGTCGTGTTGAGTGTGAAATAAACCTTTGTTCCATAGTTTAATCAAGAAAAGACAACAGACCATCAAAGAAATGGTTAACAATTAACAAACATATCGGTTTGTGATGGATATTTAGTTATGCCTAGGAGACTACTTAAAAAATTTGTTTTAAAGTACTAAAACCCCCTAGTAAGACAAGAAGGCATTAGCATTACTCATCATTCTAGCCATGTGCTCATGCATGGAAGCTACCTTAAATTCTTCCTCAACTGTTTTTCTTATGATGTTTGATACAGCTAGAGTGATAGAAATAATACCTAGAACTTGACATCCTCCTACATGTGCAGCTGTAGACACACACCCCATTAACCCACGGTTACCTCTACCATAGACTAAATGAATTTTTCTCTTGGCCAGCACTATACCTAGATTTTGTGCTACTTTCATATACTCTCCATCTTTTCTAGGATTGGAACTACAAAAGACACAAATATTTCGAAACTGATAGAATGTGGTTCCCTCCATAACTGCACTCACCCTAACTTTGAGTATGAAGCTAAAGATACTAATGTGTACATTTATAGAACTCAGAGAAGGGCATACTTATAGTAGCTATGGGAATAGGCTCGGTATAATTACAATAGCTATGTGAGTGGCTAGTGGATATAAGCTAAATTAAAGGTAAATTTCAAAAATGACGGCACGCATGTGTATATATAGTAGTTGTGATTGTGGCTCATAGTAAGCACATAAAAATATTAAGATTAAGGTATCACTAGAAATTTTCTTTTTTCATATAGTAATTGATGAAGCATTGATATCTTGATTCTTGTAAAGAAGTTATAAGTGATAGGCGTCATTGTAAAAAAAAAAGAGTGAAAATTCAAACCAGTTAGTTGTTGAAGAGGGACAATCAAATGATTTATCTTATTTTTTCTAATATTCTTATTAGTCGACTAATTATTTTGGAAATTTTTGATTTGGACTGGTTTATTTTACAGTTGATTGATTACATCTGTTTTGAAGCAATCAACTGCATCCTACCAGTTAACTACATGCTCTTTGTTTTTCACAAACTTTTATGAGTTCAGAAATACTTCTTTTCCATGTGATATTCTTCCATCGAATAACAATAGCTTTGAATTAGATTTTGGCACATATATTTAAAACTTATAGCCATCGATTTTAATTTTCTTTCAATACTTTGTCTAAACTTTTGACTTTCTATTTTGGCACCGTTCTCTATTTTGTTTTTCGTCTGTTTTACTACATCCTCCCTCATTAATGTTTAGCATTAAATGCAAGGTTCTTTTCCCTCATTACAAGGAAAGTTAATTTCTTTTCTTTGAAACTCATTATTATGGTGCCCAAATAGTTAGTAGGTTAAAGTAATAGATAATATTTTGAGAATCATGTCCAAAAATAATGTAAAGCAATCAATGTATTTGTGTTAAGGGTTTATACCATGCTAAGTTGAGTCTAGTATCTAGGATGTGAATTATGTTGAGGTTGGAAATTCACGTGTGAATAATTGTTGAGAAAAGAGATTTCAAAAGAAGTCATAGATTGTGAATATGGATAACCTCAAGGCAATAAGGATATACTAAGATATGAAAGAATTGTACTAGTATAATGGTAAAAAGAACATACAAGTGATTTTTTTCGTTGTTCGGTGTGTCAACAAGTAAAAAATTGAATATTTTGTTTTAGGAGAGCTATTTAGGAAGCCTAAGGATCTTTGTTAGATTATAGTATAGTTGATATTAAATCTAAATGATGTATTTACGAATTAGAAGTTATGTTTCAGGTATCTTTATATAATTTTGGTGAAAGTTGGGAGAAGTTATTTGTCGTTAGTTGAACTTGCCATATTAGTAGTTATCAAGCCAATATATAAATGGAACCATTTGAGGCTTTATATGAAACTTTGTAGGTCTCTTAATAAGTGGATGAGTTGAGTAAAGTTAAAATTTTGGAATCTAATTTGGAATAACATGCAATAGATAGAATATGACTAACCTAAATTGATAATACTAGTTTAGAAAGCATACTTCAAGCATATGTCTTCGAGTTTGGTGAGAGATCTCTTAACAGAATTTTCCTATAATAAAGTGATATTGGATTACTTAAAGCCTTATGTAAAAGATGTTGCTAACTTTCTGTTAAATGATTCAATGGAGTCAAACTTATTGTAAGATGTCATTTATAAAGTGGAATTGATTAGGAAAAGAATATAAGCAACTCAATACAGGCCAAAAGTCTATAAGGATCATAAATATTAGAGCACTAGAAATTAACAATTGGTGACCAAATATTCTTAAAGGACTCACCCATGAAAGAAATAATGAGTTTTGGAAAGAAGGAAAAAGTTCAACTTTAGTATATAGGCTATTTTGAAATCTTCAACAAAGTGAACATAGTAGTATATCACCTAGCCTTGCCATCAGGATTAAGTGATGTTGATACAGTATTTCTTGTATCAATGTTAAGGAAGTACCTATCAGATTCTTCTCATGTTATCTAATTCCAAGAAATTCAAATGGACAAGAATTTGGCTTAATTTTGAGGAAAAAAAATCATGTTTATTGTTGATCGATAAGTGAAGAACTTATGGTTGAAGAAAATCTTTATAATTAAGGTTATATAGAAAAATCACTCCAGTGAAGAGATTTCTTAGAAAGTAAAGATGATATACAAAAGAGATATCCCTAATAGTTTGAGTAGTGAAGTTAATAACTGTAATTTATGCATTGGCTTCATTCCCTACTTGTGATAAGATGATTTGGAATTTAGGGACCGAATTTTTTAACGGGAGAAGAATATAACAACCCTAAGATTTAGTAATTTTCATTTATGTATGGATTATTAAAAGAAATAAAGGAGTAGAGATGTAATTGAAAGGTTTTAAGGACAAAAATAAAAACTTATTAATATTTTTGAGGTCAAATTGCAATTTCCTAAAATTTTAAGGGTAAAAATGTAAATAATAAAATTTGTAAAGACATCCTCTAACAATTAGCAAATTGTCAAATGGTCCCTTTATCATTTATTAAAAAAAGACGGAATTTTTTTTTGTAAAACGATGATGAATAGTGTTTCTCTCTAGATCTGGAGTACTTTCGAGCATCTAATCTCAAAACTAAGAGTACCATTGGATTCAAGACAGAGAGTACTAAGATATTTGCTAAATAATTTTTAAAATCGGCCAAAGGATCACCGTAGAACAAAAGTAGAAAATTTTGGAAAAATGTAAACTCTAAAACTCTTATTTAAAGATTTCAAATTAAAAATCTGACATTGTAAATGGATTCAGGAGATAGATAAACTATAGGATATGAAGTTTCGTAGTCATTTGACAACTTTTGGTGTCATAAACAATAACTCCGACCGACATGAACAGTAATTTTGATCGGCATGAATAGTTATTTTGGCTGCTGTGAACAATATTTTTGACCGTGAACAGTACCCCTGTAACAACTTTTATTATTATTATACAATATAGAGTTCACATACACATCATTAATCAAAATGTACGTACAACATATCAAACACATAAATATCTACATCATATTTATTCTGGTTGATCAATTCCAGAGATACAGGTGCAAATGGTTGCACCTTCACTGGGATCTAAGCCAACTCGACCACAAACATTTTATTTGGTTCTGGGATCTGCCCAACATAAAGGAACTCGATCCAGGTGCACTAAAAGTCAGAGCCATAGAAAAATCTGCATAACTAATTTTCTGAACATGAAATGGAAATATAGTGAGAATTAAATCCCAGTAAGTTCAACAATAAATCATCATCAATATAGCTCATCACGTTATGTTCATCTGTATAAACTACAGCAAATATCTTTGGTCCCGTGAATGCACTATATCTATGCACATGAGAGTCGTACAATAATGACATGTATGATAGGATTAACTATTTTCAGAATATCATATGATGACTATCAATTTATTCTCATATCAAGCTACCCTGATCAAGGTGACTATTTTCTACTCTCTAGTACGGGCTTTTTTCGCTCCGTCCGACATGACACACTTTCTCTTTCTTTTCTCATTAGCATAATCATAACCGTTGGTAGGGCATCCTCTATTGGTGCACCACACTGATTGCCATGTCACCGTGCTTATTTCTTTTCTTTTCATAATAATAGCCAAAAATATGCTTTCAATAACAAGTATGTTCATCAAAATATAATTAATACCAAAAATCATTGGTAATCATGCCATGAACATAACCATTTCAAATATCACTTTATAAAATATTTCTATGTCAAAATTTCACACTTAAGATGGTAAGAAGTTCATACAATGGCAATGGCTATGGCATATACTAGTCATTTATTATTTTCATTTATAAGATTCTTCTTCTTTTTTAAATATTAATTTTATTTCTTTATTTTCTTGATGTAAGTTTTCATCCTATCTGATCTTCTCTTACTAATCAGAGCATAACTCTCTCAATTTAACTTTGATGTAGGTGATCTTGGTGTCAATTTAAAGATAAAACAATTATCTAAAACTATTATATTGAATAGTTTAGAGAAATATTAACAAATCAAGGTGATATTACTCCCTCAAAGTACAAGTTATGTCTTCTTGGGTAGGTTCTAACCTCTACCTACTAATTTGTCCATATCTCCCTCATAAGAAATCCAAATTAAGTGATTCCAGTGGCCAAAAATTTGTGACACATATAGAAATAATTTTTATGTTTATCATTTATTTTAATTCCCTACAAAATGTTCTCAAAAATTTAAACACAGAAGCTATCCTAAAATATTCTTCCCTGATTAACCAATTTCTGACCACTGCATACTAATCGAACCATATCTGCCTCATACAAACTCTAAATTGAGTGATTCTAGTGGATAAATATCCGTGACACATATATCTATAATTCTTATGTTAACCAATTATTTTAATCCCCTACAGAATGTTCCCAAAAATTAAAACACAGAAGCTATCCTAACATATTCTTCTATGATTAACCATTTTCTGACCACTGCTTACTAATCGAACCATATCTACCTCATATGGACTCCAAATTGAGTGCTTTCAGTGGATAAAATTCCGTGAGACATAGTTCTACATTTTTCATGTTAACCATTTGTTTTAGTTCCTTACCAATTCTTCCTTGAATTTTAAAAATAGAAGCTTAAAAGTTTTCCACCCATAGCCATACCTATGCAGAACTATCTACACCAGCCTAAGTATTCAAACATACATAATATGTAACATGATATAGCAACATCCATGATCAATCATCAAAGTTCTAAGATCAAAATCTCATATAAATATTACAAGTTTCAAATCTTTTCTTCAAAAAGAAATATTGTTAAACTTACCTTGAGCACTTAGTCCTTTAGACTTCTCCTTCCTCTTTCTTCCTTTCTTCTTCTCCTTTCTTCACTCTACCTTGCTTCTATTTTTCCTCTCCCTCACTTGGAAAAAAATTATAATGTTATAAGGTTGGGTTTTGCTTATATAGACTATCAAATAATTCACCTTTCATAATCATGGGTCTACCTTATCACAATTAGGATGCACTTGGTTGAATTTTTGGAAAACAAACAACTCATGTTCATGTCTTCCTCTTCCTTAGTCAAGATATGCATAGGAAAATGAGATTTGTATTTTGAAAATTATGATAATATGTTCTTAAGATAAGGGACAAGGTCCCTTTGATTTAGGGATTCATTTCCTTTTTCTTTTTTCTTAATCAATTATGATAGGTTTGCCTTTTTAGGTGTCAAATTTCCAACCCTTGAATCTTCATTGCTTAGCTAAAATTATTTGTGTATGATAAGGATGTTTTGTCATAATGCTATGTATTATTTGTAGAATATAGATGTTTTTTCCTAATGCCATGTATTGTAACAACCTCTTTTTATTTATTTATTATACAATCTGGATTTCACATACACGTCATTAATCATAATGTACGTACAACAAAAATCAAACACATAAATAACTACATTTTATTAATTCTGGTTGACTAATTCTGGAGATATAGGTGCGGGTAGTTGCACCTTCAACGGGATCTGAACCAACTCGACCACAAAAATATTATTTGATTCTGGGATCTGCCTAACATAAAGTAACTTGATCTAACGTACACTAAAAGCCAGAGCCATAGAAAAATCTGCATGACTAATTTTCTGAACATGACATGGAAATATAGTGAGAATTAAATCCCAGTAAGTTCAACAATAAATCATGATCAATATAGCTTATCACGTCATGTTCAGCTGTATAAAATACAGTAAATATCTTTGGTCACATGAATGCACTATATCTATGCACATGAGAATCGTACATTAATGACCTATATGACAGGATTAATTATTTTCAGAATATCATATGATGACTATCAATTTATTCTTATATCAACTATCAATTTATTCTTATATCAAGTTACTCTGGTCAGGGTGAGTATTTTCTACTCTCCAGTGCAGGTTTTTCTCGCTCCGTCCGACATGGCACACTTTCTCTTTCTTTTCTCATTAACATATTCATAACCGTTGGTAGGGTGTCCCCTACTGGTGCACCACACAGATTGCCATGTGACCGTGCTCATTTCTTTTCTTTTCACAATGATAGCCAAAAATATGCTTTCAATAACAAGTATGTTCATCAAAATATAACTATTACCAAAAATCATTGGTAATCATGCCATGAACATAACCATTTCAAATATCACTTTATAAAATATTTCCATGTCACAATTTCATACTTAAGATGGTAAGAAGTTCATACAATGGCAATGTCTATGGCATATACTAGTCATTTATTATTTTCATTTATAAGATTCTTTTTTTTTAAATATTAATTTTATTTCTTTATTTTCTTGATGCAGGTTTTTATCCTATCTAACCTTCTCTTACTAATCAGAGCATAACTCCCTCAATTTAACTCCAATGTCGGTGATCTTGGTATCAATATCAAGATAAAACAATTATCTAAAACTATTATGTTGAACAGTTGAGCGAAATATTAATAAATCAAGGTGATATTACTCCCTCAATGTACAGGATATTTCTTCTCAGATAGGTTCTGACCTCTGCCTACTAATCGGTCCATATCTCCCTCATAAAAATTTCAAATTAAATGATTCCAGTGGCTACAAATCCATGACATATATATCTATAATTCATATTGTAACTATGTATTTTAATTCCCTACAAAATGTTCCCAGAAATTAAAACACAGAAGCTATCCTAACATATTCTTCCCTAATTAACCATTTTCTGACCACTACTTAATAATCAGACCATATCTACCTCATAAGAACTCCAAATTACATAATTTCAGTGGCTACAATTCCTTGACACATATATCTATAATTCTTATGTTAACCATTTATTTGAATTCTCTACATAATGTTCCTAGAAATTAAAACACATAAGCTATCCTAACATGTTCTTCCCTGATTAACCATTTTCTGAACACTGCTTACTAATCAGACCATATCTACCTCATATGGTCTCTAAATTGAGTGATTTTAGTGGCTAAATATCCATGAGACATAGATCTACGTTTTTCATGTTAACCATTTCTTTAAATTCCTTACTGATTCTTCCTAGAAAGTTAAACATAGAAGATAAAAAGTTTGCCTACCATAGCCATACCAATACAAAACTCTCTACACCAGCATAAGTATTCAAATATACATAATATGTAACATGATATAGCAACATCCATGACCAATCATAAAAGTTCTAAGATCAAAATCTCATATAAATATTATAAGTTTCAAAAGTTTTCTTCAAAAAGAAATATTGTAAAACTCACCTTGAGCACTTAGTCCTCTAGATTTCTCCTTCCCCTTTCTTCCTTTCTTCCTCTCCATTCTTCACTCTACCTTGCTTCTATTTTTCCTCTCCCTCACTTGGACGAAATTCTAATGTTATAAGGGTGGGTTTTGCTTATATAGACTATCAAATAATTTACCTTTCATAATCATGGGTCTACCTTATCACAATTAGGATGCACTTGGTTGAATTTTTGGAAAACAAACAACTTATGTTCTTGTCTTCCTCTTCCTTAGTCAAGATATGCATAGGAAAAGGAGATTTGTATTTTGAAAATTATGATGATATGTTCTTAAGATAAGGGTCAAGGTCCCTTTGATTTAGGGATACATTTCCTTTTCTTTTGTCTTAATCAAGTATGATAGGTTTGCCTTTTTAGGTGGCAAATTTCCAACCCTTGAATCTTCCTTGCTTAGCTAAAATTATTTGTGTAGGATAAAGATGTTTTGTCATAATTCTATGTATTATTACCCACTTGCTAAAATTATGAGTGTAGGATATAGATGTTTTGTCCTAATGCCATGTATTATCATACCACTTGCTAAATTATGAATGTAGGATATCACACCATTTGCTAAATTTTTGTCTTAATGCCATGTCACCTAATCTTGATTACACCATTATTCCATCACTTTATTTTTATTTTTCCTCTTGGGTTTGGGCTCATTCTTGCCCATTTTCTTTACTTTGGTTAAAATTCTACCTTTCATAATGGGCTTGTCACATTTTCATGATTTTTTGGGTTACCGGTCCAATTTCTATATCCTAGTCCAAGTCTATGTTTTATTTCATCCTTGGGCTATCCTATTGGCTTGCTAAAAATTCATGTGAAGAAGAAAAACTCTATATGAAGTGTCCATAGGTAAAAGCCCAATTTATGGGTGGAGATACTAAACTTAGTAACTTTAACTCATAAATTAGGAAAAATTACTCTAATCCAATCTTCTTGAAATTTTAATACCTTTACTGACTTCACAAAAATTTATCTTTCTTACCCAAGAATTTTACCTTTCTTTAGTATATTTATTTTTAATATTTCCTCTTAAGTTTTCTCTCTTTACCTATTCCATTAATGTTAGAATATTTCTATGCATATACATAAGGTAAATAATTTATAAAGATTATATTTCCTTAAATATCTAAAAATTGTCTAATAAATTTTATTTTTTTATGGGATGTTACATGTATTATCATACCACTTGCTAAATTTTTGTCACACCGCTTGCTAAATTTTTGTCTTAATGCCATATCACCTAATCTTGATTACACCATTATTTTATCACTTTATATTTATTTCTAATTTTTCCTCTTAGGTTTTCTCTCGTTACCTATTCCATTAATGTTAGAACATTTCTATGCATACACGTAAGGTGAAAAATTTCTAAGGATTATATTTCCTTAGATATCTAAAAATTGTCTAATAAATTTTATTTACTTAATTAAATATTTATGTACCTTTAGTAATAAAAGAAATGAAATTAGGGATGTTACTTTGAATACATGAAACAAAATTAGGGATGTTACATTTCTCTCCGCCTAAAAGAAATTTTGTCCTCAAAATTTTAGAAATTACCTAAGAATAATTTTGGATATTTCTTCCTCATAACTTCTTCTAGCTCCCAAGTTGCTTCTTCCGGAGTCAAACCTTCCCATGACACCTTAACTAGGGGAATAGTTTTGTTCCACAATTGCTTCACATCAGTGTCCAATATAGATGCTAGTACTAGCTGGTATGTTATGTTCTCCTTTATTTGGATTGGTTCATCTCGTATCACACGTGTGGAGTCTAAAAGATACTTCCGGAACTGTGATACATGAAAAACATTATGCAAGTTGGACAAATTAGGTGGGAGAACAACTTGATATGCTTACGTCCCTACTTTCTTCAGAATTTGGTAGGGTCCCAAAAATCGCAGATTTAGCTTTTTGGTCTTGAGAGACCTACCAACTCCAGTGGTTGGGGATAGTTTTAGAAATACATGGTCCCCTTCCTCAAACTCCAGAGGTCTATGTCTCTTATCATAGTAACTCTTTTGCCGACTCTGAGCTGTGAGCATTTTGTCTCGTATAATCCTGATTTGTTCAGTGGTTTGTTAAACTAGATCAGGACCCAACAAGTTCTTTTCTCCTACCTTAAACCAACATAGTGGAGATCGACACTTTCTACCATATAAAGCTTTATAGAGGGCCATCTTAATACTAGAGTGATAGCTATTATTATAAGTAAACTCCATTAAAGGTAGGTATTTATCCCATCCTTTACCTTGCTCAATCACACAGGCCCTCAACATATCTTTTAGGGTTTGAATGGTTTGTTCTGTCTGCCCATCAGATTGAGGATGGTAGGCAGTATTGAATCGCAACTGGGTTCTAAAAGCTTCCTGCAATGCCTTCCAAAACCTTGACGTAAACCTCGGATCTCTATCTGAAACGATATTTAAGGGAATCCCATGTAGTCTAACTATTTCCTGGACGTACAACTAGGCCAATTTTTCAAGTGAATAGTTAATCTTTATGGGTAAAAAGTGAGCCGATTTGGTTAATCTGTCAACTATTACCCAGATAGAGTCATGTCCAACTGAAGTCTTAGGTAAGCCCATGACAAAGTCCATTAAAATACTATCCTATTTCCATTTAGGGATCTCAAGAGGTTGTAAAAATCCTACTGGCTTTTGATGCTCTATCTTCACCTTCTGACAAATTAGACATTTCACCACAAACTCAGCAATGTCCTTTTTCATCCCTAGCCACCAATACATCATCTTTAAGTCTTGGTACATTTTAGTGGATCCAGGATGGACTGAGTATTTACTCTGATGCGCTTCTTGTAGAATCTTAGTCTTTAACTCTCGGTCTTGAGGAACACAGACCCTTCTTTGGTACATGAATACTCCATCTTCCAAAACAAAAAATCATCCTGATCATTATGATCTCGTAAGTATTGGTCGTGGCCTTGTGCCTCTTTAATCTGGACTCTAATGTCACACTCTATACTTAACTCATGGATGATTAGCTTCTTTGGAGTAAGAGTAGTGGCTAGCTTCAAATTTCGAAACTCTTCTAGCATCTGCATCTTATACACCACCATCTGACCTATGTGCAGAGATTTTTGACTCAAGGCATCTGCTACAACATTCGCCTTTCCTGGATGATACTTTATCTAAAACTTATAGTCATTGAGGAATTCTACCCATCTTCGTTGCCTCATATTTAACTCCTTCTGATCAAAGAGGTATTTAAGACTCTTATGATCACAATATACTTTAAAGGTTGCCCTGTACAAATAGTGTTACCAAATCTTGAAGAAAAACACCACTGCCGCCCATTCAAGATCATGGGTTGGATAGTTTTCTTCTTGGTGTCTCAGTTGCCTAGAGGCGTAAGCAACTACTCTCTTATCTTGCATGAGCACACACCCTAGCCCTTTCTTTGAAGCATCACTATACACTTCAAAATGTCTTGTAGGGTCTGGAATAATTAAAATAGGAGGAGTGGTCAGTCTTGTCTTAAGCTCCTCGAAACTAGCTTCACATTGATAAGTCCATTTGAAAGGACTTCCCTTCCTGGTCAATTTAGTCAATAGCAAGGCTATACAAGAGAAGTTTTGTATAAACCTCCTATAGTATCCTGCCAAACCCAGGAAACTTTTGACTTCTGTAACCGTCTTTGGTCTCTCCCATTGAATCATTGCTTCCATCTTTCTAAGATCTACGGCTACCCCTCTATTAGAAATGACATGTCCGAGAAACTTTACCTCTGATAGCCAAAATTCACACTTCTCCAATTTGACATACAACTTTTTCTCTTTCAGCACTTGCAGCATGATTCAGAGATGTTGTTCATGTTCTTTCTCACTCTTAGAATATATCAAGATGTCATCAATGAACACTACCACAAATTGATCTAGGTAAAGTCGAAAAATGTGATTCATGTAATCCATGAAAATTGCAGTTGCATTTGTCAACCCGAAAGGCATTATGAGAAACTCATAGTGGCCATACCTAGTCCTGAAGACAGTTTTTGGTACATCCTCCTCCTTGATCCTAATATGATGATATCTCGACCTCAAACCTCCATTTTGAACGATATTATGGCATATGTGTAAAAAATGATTTATGTGGAGGAATCTTATTGGAAACATTTTTTGCTAACAACAGGTGATGTTAACCCTAGTGTACCTTGACATCTCAGCTAGCAGGGGTGGTTCTAGCCTCGTGTGACAGTCAACACACAGGATATTATATGTGAAGGAGAGCGAAATGCCTCCTATCTGGGCGAGATGCCTACTATATGATATGTGATTTTTTCTCCCTTACTATGTGCTTGGGAAATACCCATATTAGAGTCCCTTCGCATGTCCTATTGAATAGTGGTAGGACAAACCTTAGTTGGGATGCTGAGTTTAGACAAATCCTACACCACCAAAGTACGGAAAGGCTTAAACTCTGATATGGTGGTTCTAATATGGGATTCTCCTAATGTTTTCATGAAAAATATTTTGATGTAGATCGGTATTTGATTAACGATCAAACCGTATCGCATATAATTTTAGATATTTGAATGTGGTTTGAACTAAAAATATTTGAAATACAAGTCCCATATGGATGTACCTCTGAACTTTAAATTTTCTATGTGATAAATTTTTATATATATGAGTACATCCATATGTTGACCTAAGAGGTCATAAGAGGTTTTATCTGCTCACTGAGTTGTCAAACTCACTACACGATATGTACATTTTTTTTCATATAAGAATACAGAGTTTGGTCCTTCTCCTTTAGATAGTTGATCATCTATACAACATAATCTCTAGGTGAGCCTACATTATTTCCATGGCTCACAAATTTTGGTTTTATTTGTACTTGTACTCTAGAGTATGCTCTGAATACTACAGACATAATCATTGCTTCTGTTGTTACTCTGATATTTATAAACTTGGTATGTATATTGTGTTTACATGAGAGAACCTATTTGTATTTGTTTCCATAATGAAGGCTTGTATTATACCTATTATAGTAAATATTTGTCTGTAAAGTATGTGTTTCACATGCCTTTAAATTGGGGACATGAAAAGTATTCCCTAAGAGCATGGATATTTTGATTTGTTTTGGTTATTTTAAAACATAATATAAACAGGATATTGATAGTTGAAACTCCAAGTTTCACATTCCTATTTGCTTGACTGACAGCAAGAGTTAGACATCCTTGTGTATCAGAATATTTTAACTTTATTGTATAAATTGGGAAGCAGCTAAAATATGATGGTCCATTGTGAAGGTTAGTTTCTATAGAAACAACTATTGATTCTTCAAATTTTGTTCTTTTCTTATCCTTTACAGCTAAGAATATTAAGGTGTTGATGCCTATCATATGAAGATACTTTGCAGCAACTTGTATTAATCCTATGTTGAGATAGTTATAATTTTTTTATATATTTTTGTATTATTTCCAGTGTAATGAAGGGTATACTTGAATAATCTTTGTTGATATCTACATCAGTTTCTATTATTTTTACTACTATTTTGAAATTAAAATCAAAGGTATTTCTATAGTATACCTGAGATTCATCAAATCTAGGTATTGAAAAATTTTGTAAATTTCTTTCTACATAGGCTATTTCTTCTTACTGCATACTGAAAGCATTACTATTGTCTATTGATCTTTCTATTTCACTTGAATAGCTTGAAGAAGCTCAATCACTTCTCCGTGATAGCATCAGTCTATTGGCCATTAGTCCTATGTGAACATTGATTTCTAAAGGTTTCAGGTTTAACTACTGGTAGTAGGTAATCCAATGGTCTCACTGCCCCTCTTGAGTCTTACAGCTAGGTCCACCTAGTTCTAACATAGCTTTAACCCTAAATCTTAGAATATCAAGGTTTTCTACAGGGATATACACACACACACACACACACACACACACATGATTGATTGAACCGTCGTTAAATTCAGAATTTTTTTTAATTCCACTTAATTTACAATTATTGTTTAATTTTGTATTACTGTTCATTAGTAGACTAATTTGATATTATTTTTTATTCTTTTACAATCATGCATGGAAGTTATTTTGTAATGTTAGATTCTTTTTCAAATTTATCTTCACTCATCGAGATTGTTGATATAAAAGAAAATTCAAATTCAAATGAGATATAAAAAAATAAATTATTTACAAAAAATTAATAGTCACTAAGAAATTAAAATTACAATGTACAACCTTTTAGAGATGACATTAAAATATATCATATACAATTAAATCATGTTCTTAGGCCCTGAGGTTGTTAATAAGTTTGATGTTCACGAGTTATGTTTAATTTAAACTAAGTAAAATTAATTCAATTTCTAAAATTCTAATTCAATTCGACAAGGTATCGTTAATGGTTTTGTTCCATTCTATAAAATTTATCTTACTCATTTATGAGACAAGTATAAAATATATTAAAATTTTTCAAATAATATCATTTCATGGACTTTGCTTCAAGTCCTATATTAATAATTTATGTATAGTATTTAATTACATTTATTAATATAATAATTATTTTAATTTTATCTACATTGTTTTTAATTATATAACAACTACACTAAATAACTCTTGTTCTAAATTTAACTTCACCATTATTTTGCACTAAACTTATGTTATTATGCTTATATATTAATTTTTTATAACAATTTCAGAAACTAACTATTTATGTAGCTTAATTTAATTTTTTAGTCTACAATTAATTTAATCTGTTTGATCTAATAATTATTAATATAACATATTTTATTTAATTATTATGTTATTCATTCTAAATAATAAAATCACATGTATAAGAATAACTCTAAATAATTGTTCGTAAGCAATAGTTACCCCATATTTAGATTTTTTAAAATAATTTTTAATCACTATTGTTCCTAAATAGCACTTACACCATAATTAGCATTTATTAATCTTTTTAAGTGATAATTGTCCTTAAATTACACTTACCCCATAATAATGTTTTTTTCATTCTTTTTTCATAACTATTGTATATTACCAATTACTTACTTGTAATATTATTATAACAATTTCAAATATTAAGTAACTTAAACTCCTAATTTTACTATATAAAAGTAATATATTTAATATACATAATATAAATACACAATTTAATCAAAACAAAAAAAAACACATGTATACATTGCAAAACAATAAAATAAAATAAAAATTTCAGACCAATACATTACAACAAAAAATATATATATTTTTAAAAATTAAACGTGAAACATAAGTAATATAGATTATCCAAAAATTTTACTAAATTATTCTAATTTTAAGTCATTAACTCATTCGAACATATATTATATCAAAAAAATAAAATCCTAACATCAAAATAAATAAAATGCATACATTTGACGAGATTAAAAAACTATGAACCACAAATATCAGTAAATGATTGGAGGTTTTTCACAAAAACAAACAAGAATTGTTTCAACAAAATCATTCAAATATGCATTATATAAAAAATATTTTTTGACAACAGTAAAATTATTAAGCTGCATACCTTAAGTGAGATAAAAATATTATGAACTACAAACCTTTGAAATTTAACTTACGTTCCTTATAGAGAGAAAGAGAAAGTGTTTGAGCGCGTAATCAAAATGAAAGGGGAAAACTGAATATATAGTTTTTACCGTGTTTAACGACAGTTTTGAAATCGTAGTTCAACCAAGGTTTAACAACGGTGTTTAAAAAAACTGTCGTTAAGCCATGTATTAACGATGGTTAACACAAAAATTATTGTGAAAATGGCGTGTGGCTTAACGACAGTTTAGGACAACCGTTGTTAAAACTGACAATTTTCGATGAACGGTCAATTTATTACTATGGTTAACGATGAACTGTCATTAAACCGCACACATCCCCATAAATGACTATTTGTATGACTATCCGTTGTTAATTAACGACGGTTACCTAATGACAGCTCTGTAATAATCGTTTTTAGTACCTTTGCTTTAATGACGATCTTAAAATCATCGTTAAACTTGTGTTTAGTGACGGTTTGATTTTACCATTGCAATGTCACCGTCGCTGATACTCGTATTTTTTTGTAATATATCAAGATTCACTAGCAAAGATAATTGAAGAAGAAATCGTAATTAGCCTCCATAATGTAGGTATATTTTTCAACATAAATAAAAATTACATGAAAGCAAAGGATAATTAATATAAATAAATGATCTGGTAAGAAGACAAATAAATTGAAAAGGAATAAATATTTAAAATGAAAAGTACATAATAAAAGGTATTAAATTATTCAGACATCCTTCCATCATGTCCATAGCTATCAATGTTGTCCTCTAGTATAGAATTTAGCTAATCTAATTCCCATTCATTGACATCATCTTTCACTAATTGAAATTGATCAATATTTTCCAAAGGTTGGTCTAAAAATGGTATGTCTTCCATAATTAACTCTTCAGAATGCACCAAGATTCCATCTCCCATATCATATAAATCTCTAGGCTTCACATGGAAACACAACTCTAACTTGATCAATTGGATAATCAACATAATATTCCATCTAAGAATTTGTTGCAAGAATGAAAGGTTCATCTTTGTCTTTTGCATTGCTATGTATTAAGCAAGAATAGTTTGCACTTGTTTTACCAAAATCATTTGTCTTAGTTCCTCTATTAGGTGAAGGGTATGTGTAACAACCTTAAAATTTAATAATTTTCATTTATGCATAGATTAATAAAAGAAATAAAGGAGTAGGGATGTAATTGAAAGGTTTTAAGGATGAAAATGGAAACTTATTAATATTTTTGGAGTCAAAATATAAATAATGAAATTTACAAGGATCTCTCTGAAAAATTGACTTTTTGCAAAATGGTCCCTCCATCAATATAAAAAAAGAAAAAAATTCTTCCCGTAACGAGGTATGTGAATAGTGTAACATCCCCGATTTTTTCTTTATGTTACTAATTGGAATTTTTATTCAGAGAGGAGAAAGCATTTTGGACCTCACGGGAGGATTAAATCATTTTACAATTTTACTCAAGTCAAACAAGATCGTAGGATGGTTAAAATGTCATTTATGTAATTTCATTGAAATGACATTTTTGTAATTAATGGAGGATGGCATTTATGTAATTTATGGAGAATGGCATTGGTGTAAATAATGAATGATGGCATGGTTATTTTGGGGATAAAGAGGTGGTAAGTAGGGGTAGGTAGGAAAAAAAATAAAAAAAATAAAAAAATGGGAAGATAAGAAGGGGAAGGGGGGAAATTTCGGAAGGAAAGAGAGAGAGAAAAAAGAAAAGGAGAAAAAGAAAGGGGAAGAAGAGAAAAGGGGGAAGCGAAAGTGTCGGCAAGCATATTTTCGGCAGAAGAGAAAGAAGAAGAAAAAGAAGAGAAAGAGGAAGAAGAAGGAAAAGGAAAAGGAAAAGGAAGAGGAAAGGGGAATTAAGGTAAATTTTTTAATTGTCTCTCTAATTTCATCATCATTTCTTAAGGAATATTCTAATTCACGGTATGGATGTAGGATTTTATTTTGTGTGGAAGGAATCAAACACGCAAGTTTAAAGATCTATCTGAGGTAGGCGTAACATCCATTCATAAATTTTGTATAAGATTATTTATTTACTTTTAGATGTTATTATGGATAACATGTGGTCTGAATATTTATATGGAATTTCTATTTTGGATGTTTGGACATGCATATGGGTGCATGGGATTATATAAAAGAAAATCAAAGGAAAAGTTAAATTAAGCTGAATTTCGGAATAATTGGAAAGCCTCTATTTTTGGAATTCTGGGAAAATTCGGAAAGGATTTTAAAAAAATAGTCAACATAATAATTGTATATATATGTCTCACGGATCTATAGGCTTTAGAATTACTTGATTTGGAGTCTATATGAGGGAGATATGGCTGATTAATTGACCAGAGGTCGGAATTTAGGATAGTAAAAATAAGTGTTTTGTTTTTCTTTTTAATTGTTTGAGAATAAACCGTAAAGAATTTGAAGAAATGATAAACATAAAAGTTGTAGATAATTGTCTTAGATATTTATAGGCTTTAGAATCACTCTAATCGGAGTTCGTATGAGGAAGATATGGTTGAATAAGTGAGAAAAGGTCACAGAACACGTCCAGGCCGTGTTCTAAGTTATTTCAATATGGGTAGGCCGTGTTAGGTGCTGGTTTATTATATTTTTCACTGTTTTTCTACCTAAAAATAGTTTTATTTTTTGAAATATTTTTAGAAGACAAATTTCCAAGAAAATTACCCTTTTCTTTATTTGATTCAAAATTTATTATATTGGACATTTGATATGTGATGAATAATTATTAATTGTTGGATATGAAAATGATGCATGTTATTTTATAAATGAGATTGAATAGCAAGCTTAAATCACATGGTGAGTTGCTTGATATTTATATATTGCATTTGATGAATATGCCTTTATATATATATATATATATATATGTATTTATATGTATGGATGAATATCGACGGGCTGTATGACTTGAGACGGTACCGAGTAAGGGACGCCCTATTAGCCTGAGTGAGCCAATGGAGGGCCGCTCCAACTGGTTGACAGTGGTAATGTGAGGGGGCAGGTGTAACATCTCTAATTTCGTTTCTTTTATTGATAAAAGTACATAAATATTTAATTAAGGAAATAAAATTTATTAGACAATATTTTAGATATCTAAGGAAATATAATCCTTAGAAATTCTTCACCTTATGTATATGCATAGAAAATGTTTCTAACATTAAGAGAACAAATAATGAGGGAAAACCTAATAGGAAAAAAATTAGAAATAACATACTAAAGAGATGCAAAATTCTTGGATAAGGAAGGTAAATTTTTAGAAACAAGTAAAGGTCTTAAAATTTCAAGAATATTGGATTAGGGTAATTTTTCCTAATTCAAGAACTAGAGTTACTAAGTTTAAAATCTTTACCCATACATTGGGCTTTTACCTATGACACTTCATATAGAGTTTTTCCACTTCACATAAGTTTCTAGCAAGCCCATTGGATAACCTAAGCAAGAAATAAAACATAGACTTGGACTAGGATATAGTAATTGGACCAATAGCTCAAAAATTATGAAAATGTGACCAAGCCCTCCAAGAAAGGTAGAATTTTATCCAAAGCATAGAAAATGGGTAGGAATAAGCCCATAATGGGTAGGAATGAGCCTAAATCCAAGAGGAAAAATAAAATAAAATAAATTAGGTGATGATATAATAATGTAATAATAATAAAGATTAGGCTACATGGCATTAAGACAAAAATTTAGCAAGTGGTGTGATTCTACATTCATAATTTTGGCAAGTGGCATGATAATACAAGGCTTTAGGACAAAAACATCTATATCCTACACTCATAATTTTAGCAAGTGGTATGATAATACATGGCATTAGGACAAAACATTCCTATCCCACACAAATAATATCAACCAAATAATGGAGATTCAAGGGCTAGAAATTTGCCACCTAAAAAGGCAAACCTATCATACTTGTTTAAGACAAAAGAAAATGGAAATGAATCCCCAAATCAAAGGGACCTTGTCCCATATCTTAAGAACATATTATCATAATTTTAAAAATACAAATCTCCTTTTCCTATGCATATCTTGACTAAGGAAGAGGAAGACAAGAACATAAGTTGTTTGTTTTCCAAAAATTCAACCAAGTGTAATCTAATTATGATAAGGTAGACCCATGATCATGAAAGGTGAATTATTTGGTGGTCTATGTAAGAAAACCCACCCTTACAACATTATAATTTCGTCCAAGTGAGGGAGAGGAAAAATAGAAGCAAGGTAGAGTGAGGAAAGGAGAGGAAGAAAGGAAGAAAGAGGAAGGAGAAGTCTAGGGGACTAAATGCTCCAAGTAAGTTTAACAATATTTTTTTTTGAAGAAAACTTTTGAAACTTATAATATTTATATGAGATTTTGATCTTAGAACTTTGATGATTGGTTGATAACTACATTTCATTATAGTTTCTATGTGTTGTCCGTGTATGTTTACTGAATTTTTTTGGTGTTTTAAGCACTCTTACCTCCTGATTTAATTAAATTGGATGACTCTTCTAGATATAACATCAGCGACCTCATTGCTGTAGCATTTCAGTAAGCATATGTGGTAACAATAGCAGAACCCTGGGTGATAGTGGGTAAGCTGCTCCCTCTTTCCAGCAATGCACTGATTCTATTTGATATGGTGTAGGTGGCAGAACTGCGCAGCAGGAGCAGCCATCATCGAGCAGGGGACAGCAGCAGAGACACTACAGGTTGCTGGTACAAAACTGCCTCCACTACTAAAAGTGGAGAGGAAAAAGCTGCACAACAAGGGCGCCGGCTACAGAGCAGAAGGAATGTCAGCAACTCAGGGCACTTTACAGGGACCACAAGGGCTGCCTATAAAAGGCCATAAAGCAGCTATTGCAGTAAACCCGGGAGGGACAAAAGAAAGAGGAGAGAATTGGGAGAAAGGAACACTATAGCCAAGAGTGCTGCTGACACCGGAAGGTGGAGCATGAAGGGATAGTGCACTATTTCAGAAAGGAATTTTGATCTCTGTTGTTGTTCTTACTATTTTATCAAAAAGAAAAGAAAGAACTGCATTTTGTAATTTTGTTTTAATCTCGTAGGATGCATACCAGTGTTTCTGGGATTTTTGTACCCAGTGTACCCATGAGGCTTGGCTAGTTTCCAGCTAGGGTTGCACAAGGATTGTAATGAACTGAAGCACATTTTTATTATCAATACATTTCGCTGTAGTTTTGCTTACCATTCAATTATGTTTCCTGTTAGTTTTTCTTTCCTTAATAACGGAAGTTTGGAGGAAGAAAACCAAGACCAACATTCACCTGGAAGGGTAATAGAGGCTGGGAAGAGAATTGAATGCATGGGGGTTAGCTCATATAGGGATATACGGCACCCCATTAGTCCAATAATGGAACTCCATGCACAATTAGGAGGTGAGGACTGATGCAGGAATGCATGTCTGAACCTCAGAATTGCAACGAATGGAAGTCTGGGAAGACCCCATTCAGGACTGAGATTGGCACTTAGAACAATTGCTGCAGCAAGCCTAGAGCAAATATGAGTGCTGAAGTCCATGGCAACCCTGAACAACCCTAGACCTCCCACTATAGTTTCCTCTTTACTTCCTATTACTCCTTATTTTAGTTAAAGTTGTAGTCAGTCAATCTACTTCTATATCAATCTTGTGAAACATCTTAACGTTGCTACAACATTCATATAGCAAAAAGTCTCTAAACAGTTTTAGTTCACTCCTCGTGGGACGATATTCACTCATCACTTTATTACTTGGTCACAACACGTGCACTTGCGTTCTGACATTATATTCATCTTCCTATGAATCACAAACCAACAAGTTTTTGGCGCCGTTGTTGGGGAGTGTCAACTTAAAATTGTTTTTAGATACTCAACTGTGTAAAGTATTGTTTTGTTGTATATCTTTTTACTTTGGTGTCTTGTTGAGCAGGTAACACAGTGCATGAGCAGGGCTGACAGAGAGCTTCTACCCCTTGATCCAGAGATAGAAAGAACGCTTTTGAGAAGAAGAAGAGGACAGTTAGCACCTAAGCAGCAGGCAGAGATGGCTAATCAGAATGAAGCAGACAACATGGATAATAGAGATAGAGTCCTAAATGCTTATGTTTAACCAAACCTGAATGGGTTGAACCCAAGCATTGTAAGACCAAAGATCGAGGTTTTACATTTTGAGCTTAAACCAGTAATGTTCCAGATGCTGCAAAATACAGGGCAATTCAGTGGCATGCCCATTGAGGACCCTCACCTTCACTTGAGAGTGTTCATGGAAGTCACGGATGCTTTCAAAATGAATGGGGTAATAGAAGAAGTGCTCAGGCTAAAGTTGTTCCCTTATTCATTAAGAGACCGAGCAAGAGCATGGTTGAACTCTCTGCCACCTGACTCTATCGTTAACTGGAGTGATTTGGCAGAAAAATTTCTGCTGAAATACTTCTCGCCCACCAAGAATGCCAGATTGAGAAATGACATCACCTATTTCCAGCAATTAGAAGGTGAATCTTTGTATGAGACCTGGGAGAGGTATAAAGAGCTATTACGGAGATGCCCCCATCATGGAATTCCTTACTGCATTCAGATGGAGACCTTTTACAATGGCCTCAATGCCCAAACCCGTACCATAGTGGATGCAGCTACTAATGGGGTACTCTTGTCCAAGATATATAATGAAGCACATGAGCTGCTTGAAAGGATGGCTAGTAACAACTATCAATGGCCAATGGACAGAGTTTCAACTGGAAAAAAAGCAGCAGGCATGCACGAAGTGAGTGAAGTGACTTCTCTCACAGCCTAGCTAGCTTCACTAGTTAATGTCTTGAAGAGCCAGCAAATTGCCCGCCCTCAAGCAGCTAATGCAGTCCAGGAAACTGGACCGTCTTGTGTACTATGCAATGGACCTCATCTATTTAAAGCTTGTCCCTCAAACCCAGAATCAGTGTGTTTCGTGGGTAATATGAATCGCAATAATAATCCTTACTCCAACACATATAACCCAAGATGGAGGCAACACCCTAATTTCTCCTGGAGTAACTATGGTACAAGACAAGGGAGCAATTCTGCCCCACAAAGACCATAGAGTCCACCAGGCTTCCAGCAGCAAAGACAACAGCCTCAAGAAGCCCCCACTTCGCTGGAATCCCTGCTGAAGGAATATATGGCAAGGAATGATGCTCTAATCCAGAGTCAAGCAGCCTCATTGCGGATTCTGGAAACTCAAGTAGGGCAGCTTACCAATGAACTAAAAAGCAGACCCCTAGGGACACTTCCTAATAATACTGAAGTCCCCAAGAGAGAAGGGAAAGAGCATTGCAAGGCTATAGCCCTGAGGAGAGGGAAGATGGTGGAAGCACCAAAAGCAAGAGGGCAAGACCAGACAGATTCCACTGTACCCTTGGAGGCGAAAAAAGACAAAAAGAAGGAAGAAGAGGAGGTAAGCGAGGAAGCAACCACCTCTGGAGGAAATGCTGCAGCTATGCCACAGCAGAATTCAGTAACTTTGCCACAGCAACGCATGCAGCAAGCTAAGTTACCTCCCCCCTTCCCCCAGAGATTTCAGAAGTAGCAGAATGACCAGCAATTTAGAATGTTCCTATATGTCCTGAAACAGCTACACATCAACATTCCTCTAGTGGAAGCACTAAAGCAGATGCCGAATTATGTTAAATTCATGAAGGACATCTTGACCAAGAAGAGGAGATTTGGTGAGTTTGAGACTGTTGCTCTCACAAGAGAATGCAGTGCAGTGCTACAAAATAAGTTGCTAACCAAACTTAAGGATCCAGGCAGTTTCACCATACCTTGTTCAATTGGGAATCAGTATTTTGGCAAGGCACTTTGTGATTTGGGAGCAAGCATCAACCTCATGCCAATGACCATATTTAAAAAGCTAAGAATTGGAGAAGCTCGACCTACCACAGTCACACTGCAATTGGCAGACAGATCCATTGCCCATCCAGAGGGAAAAATAGAGGATGTCCTGGTCAAGGTGGATAAATTCATCTTCGCTGTAGACTTTATAATTCTGGATTATGAAGCTGATGTAGAGGTACCGATTATATTGGGCAGACCATTCCTAGCAACTGGCCGGACACTAATTGATGTTCAGAAAGGTGAATTAACCATGAGAGTCCAGGATGAGCAGGTTACATTCAATGTGCTCCAGACCATGAAGTTTGCTAGGGAAGAAGAGGAATGTGCAGTGATGTCTATGATAGACACATTAGCATCAGAACAATTGGAAAAATGTTGCAAGGGGCCACCAGCAGCAGCATGGACAGACCACTCAGATTCCGAAGGAGAAGATGAGAAGGAATGGGCCTGGATTGATGTCAGGCAAGGCTTTAAGAAGCATGAGCCAATAAAGAAGCCATTATATGTGATGCCACCAGATTCAAGGCTGCTGAAAGCATCAGTGGAGGAGCCACCGGTCTTGGAGATGAAGCCTCTGCCAGCACACTTTAAGTATGCATATTTAGGAGGAACAACCACTCTTTCTGTGGTTATCTCAGCACTTTTGACAGAGGAACAAGAGGAAAAATTGGTCCTGACACTGAAGAAATTTAGAAGGGCCATTGGCTGGACACTTGCTGACATTAAGGGAATCGGCCCTTCATTTTGCATGCATAAGATCCTCTTGGAAAGCAATGAAAAAGGGTCCATAGAATCTCAGCAAAGGCTCAACCCAATATTGAAGGAGGTGGTTAAAAAGGTAATTATCAAGTGACTAGATGCTGGAATTTTCTACCCAATATCAGATAGTTCTTGGGTGAGTCTGGTCCAGTGTGTCCCTAGGAAAGGGGGTATGACTGTGGTGGAAACCGCTAGCAATGAACTCATCCCCACCAAGGTTGTGACCGACTAGAGGATTTGCATGGACTATAGGAAGCTGAACAAGAGCACTAGAAAGGACCACTTCCCTCTGCCATTCATTGATAAAATGTTAGATAGACTTGTTGGAAGGGAATACTATTGTTTCTTGGATGTGTACTCAGGGTACAACCAGATTGCTATAGCACCAGAAGATCAGCATAAGACCACATTCACATGTCCTTATGGTACCTTTGCATTTCGAAGGATGCCATTTGGGCTGTGCAATGCTCCAGCAACATTCCAGAGATGCATGATGGCAATATTCACAGAAATGGCTGAGCAGTTTGTGAAAATCTTCATGGATGATTTCTCAGTCTTTGGGGATTCCTTTGACCTATGCTTGGGAAACCTTGCTAAAGTCTTGCAAAGGTGTGAGGAAACAAACTTGGTGCTGAACTGAGAGAAGTGTCAGTTTATGGTAAAAGAAGGGATTGTGCTGGGGCATAAGGTTTCTCAGAGAGGACTTGAGGTTGACAAGGCCAAGGTGGAAATCATTGAAAAACTGCCTCCTCCCACCTCGGTCAAGGGCATTTGAAGCTTCCTGGGACATGTAGGATTTTATAGGAGGTTCATTAAGGACTTCTCTAAGGTTGCCAAACCTTTATGCAATTTGCTAGAAAAGGACAAAACTTTTTGTTTTGATGAAAGTTGCATGACAGCATTCTGCGATCTCAAACAGAAATTGAGTACAGCCCTAGTTATTGTGGCACCAGATTGGACCTCCCCATTTGAGCTGATGTGTGATGCTAGTGAAACAGCATTGGGGGCTGTCCTCGGGCAGCACAGAAACAAGATGTTTCATTCTATTTACTATGCTAGTAAAATGCTGCAAGGTGCCCAGCTGAACTACACTGTGACAGAGAAGGAATTACTTGCAGTAGTGTTTGCCTTTGAGAAATTCAGAGTATATCTAGTAGGAGCAAAGGTGATAGTGCACACAGACCACTCTGCCATCAAACACTTGGTTAGGAAAAAAGATTCCAAGCCAAGGTTCATTCGTGGGTGCTTTTGCTTCAAGAATTTAATCTAGAGATCAGAGACAGTAAAGGAACTGAAAATCAAGTGGCAGACCATCTCTCCAGATTGGAAGGGCACAGCTCCAGGTCAGAGGAAATCAATGAAAGATTTTCAGACGAGCAACTCTATCTCCTGTCTCAAGATGATGTGCCATGGTATGCTGATTATGTAAATTACCTTGTGAGTGGAATGCTCCCACCAAACCAGACGTGGTAGTAGAAGAAAAAATTTCTGCATGAGGTAAACTCATACTACTGGGATGAACCATACCTTTACAAGCAATGTGCTGATCAGATGATTAGGAGATGCATACCCAGCGAAGAGATGGAGCAAATCCTGCAGCAATGCCGTGCTTCCGCTTATAGAGGTCATTTTGAAGGAGTTAGAACTGCAAACAAGGTGTTGCAGGCAGGGTTTTATTGGCCCTCCCTATTCAAGGACTCCCACTCCTTTGCAAAGCAATGTGACCGGTGTCAGAGGACAGGAAACATATCTCGCAGACATGAAATGCCACTGAACAACATCTTAGAGGTGGAATTATTTGATGTCTGGGGAATAGATTTCATGGGACCATTTCCCTCGAGTTTCGGTAATCAATACATCCTTGTAGCTGTAGACTATGTCTCAAAGTGGATGAAAGCCAGTGCATCCTAGACTAATGAAGCCAGAGTCGTGACCAGATTTCTGAAGAGAAACATCTTTACAAGGTTTGGAACCCCCAGAGCCATCATCAGCGATGGAGGGACCCATTTCTACAATCGACAGTTTAAGGCAGTACTTACCAAATATGGAGTAAGGCATAAGGTGGCAACCCCCTATCACCCACAAACGAGTGGGCAGGTTGAAGTCTCCAACAGAGAGATCAAGAGAATCTTGGAAAAAACAGTAGGCCTTACGAGGAAAGATTGGTCCTCCAGGTTGGATGATGCACTATGGGCCTATAGAACAGCCTATAAGACACCTCTGGGCATGTCACCATACAGATTGGTATTCAGGAAGGCTTGTCATCCATCAGTGGAGTTGGAACATCGAGCATATTGGGCAGTGAAGAAGCTAAACTTGAACCTGGAAGCTGCGGGTGAGAAGAGGATGCTGCAGCTAAATGAGCTGGATGAATTTCGTGGTCAGGCCTATGAGAATGCCAAACTATACAAGCAAAAAGCAAAGCAATGGCATGACAAGAAGATACAACCCAGGAACTTCAAAGTGGGACAGAGAGTACTATTGTACAACTCCAGGCTGACCTTGTTTCTTGGGAAGTTGAAATCACGTTGGTCTGGTCCTTTCTGCATAAGCAAGGTCTTCCCCTTTGGGACAATTGAATTGGAGGAAGAAAAGGAGGGGAGGACATTCAGGGTTAATGGACAAAGGGTCAAGCACTATCCAGGAGGTGATGTGGATAGACAGCACATCTCCATTCAGCTGCAAGAGGAATGAACAAGAAGGAAGTCAGGCTGAAGACTGTAAAACAAGCGCTTATGGGAGGCAACCCATGTTTAAATCTGTTGTTGGTAAAGTTAGCAGTTTTTAGATTGTTTGATTTGCGAATTTAATGACATTTTTGTTTGCTACACAAGTAGGGAAACATAGCAGGCTGTAGGAAGGTTCTCACTTTGCTGCAGCAAAAACTGGGTGAGGTAGGCTTGGCTCTGCTGCAGTAAGATTTTTGGGCAAGCCACCTCTGCTGCAGCAAAAGCATAGGCAAGACTGTATTGCTGCAATAGTTGCTGCAGCAATTGTGTTCAGTCCTAGGTGAAGGAGTTTCCCAAACCGAAATATATATATATATATATATATATATATATTAAAGTGGGCGAGAAAATTGGCAGAAGGCCATAAGACACCCACGGTCTTTAACCTCTGCAACTTCCAACCCACTTCATCCTCGAGTTAAGACACCCACGTTTTCACCTCTACAACTCCCATTCCCACTTCACCTCTCCCGAGCTCTCAAAGCCCTACAACCTCCTCACCTTCTTCGTTCTGGAAACCCCTACCTCCAAATCCTCGAACCAATCATGCCCAGAATCAAGACAGTGGCCAGAAAAGCAAGCAAGGTGAAGAAATTCACCTCTGAGGAAAATCGGAAGAAGCACGACGAAGAGATTGTGCCCATAAACTTCTACGCTGAGAAAGGGTTCACCTTCACCTCCGCTGGAGATTTGGGGATGCCAATGTACGTTGGTACGGTGGTCAAGGAGAGGGGTTGGGAAAATTTCGCAAGCCACCCGCAAACGGCCCTCATTCCTCTGGTTCGGGAATTTTATGCGAACTTTTCACCAGAAGCTGACAAATGGGTGAAAGTTCGGGAGACGAAGGTGCGTTTTGACCAAGCTTCAATCAACAAGGCCTACAATCTACCAGACGAAGAGGAAAAGTATGAGGACTATCTACATGGTTTGCGGGACGAAGACTGGGATGCAATGCTCACCCGGGTGTGCCTTCCTGGCACCACCTGAGATAAATCTCCTCAAGGCTCCACCACTATCAACCTGATCAACCTGGTGCCGGCAGCAAAAGTCTGGTATCATTTTCTCAAGACCCGTCTGCTACCTTCCACCCATGGTTAGACAGTGAGCAGAGACAGAGTAGCAATGGTGGACGCCCTCATACTCGGCAGACCACTCAACGTTGGCCACATCATCAGTGGCCAAATCCAAGCATGTGCCAGCCGCAAAAAGGGTAGCCTACTTTTTCCTTCCCTCATCACCATACTGTGCAAGAATCGTGGTGTACCAGTCTCCATCGATGAAAAAGTCTTGAAGGACACCAACCCCATTACTACTACCACCATTGCTCGGATTGTCCTGGAGAAAGCAGCCCCACACCCACCCGCTGCCTCTCGAGACCCTCCACAAGCCGCTGGACCATTTGTTTCTTCCTCTACCCCTTAGCCAGTTGACCAGACCCTTCAGCATATTCTACAACAATAAGCTACAATCCTCAGATAGCAAGCACAGTTGCTGCAGCATCAGCAGACCTTTTGGCGCTATGAACAGAGGAGGGACTTCGCCCTCCACACCACCTTGGAGCAGAACTTTAAGCAATTCTTTCCATCCCTGGAGTTTCCAACTGACTTGCTCCATACCACTTTCGAAGAGTCAGCCCCAGCACCTAAACCACAGACCGAGCAGCACAAGGATTCTGAAGGATCCTCCTCCAGCAAGGAGCCCCAACCGGAACCCCACCAGACACCAGAAGGAACTGAGTCCTCTGATGACAATGAGCCCATTGCAAATCGGGCAGCAATGATGCGTAAAAGAAAGGCCCCAAAGCAATCAACACAGTGGAGGAGTGGGCTTCGAAGTTCATCAAGGTCTTCTGGGGGTCAATGCCCCTATGGTGCTGCAGCATGCCTGCTAGCACCCTCAGGAAGTTTCCTCAACTCTTCTTCCTTCTCTGCTGTATTTGGAATTCTTTTGTTTCTTCTGTATTTGGGTGTCTTTTGTTTTATGGCCATTACATCAACAGTGAGGACACTGCTCAATTTAAGTTTGGGGGGGTGATATAATGTCTGCTGTGGTGTAATATAATGTTGTTGTGGCACTTTTTGTGTTTTGTTCATTGCTATGGTATCTGCTGAAGCATTGATTTTGTGCTATAGTATTTGCTGGAGCAAATGTTAGGTTAGACTTGTTTATTTGTGTTCTGTTTGTCTGAGTGCTGATATTTGTGTTCTTGCCTGACTGAATTAGATGAAACTGTAGTGTTACTGGTTGTTACCTGTAGAAATTATTTAACTTAGATATGTATTACCATTCAAAAAAAAAAAAAAAAAAAAGAGTCTGCATTTTGCATAGCCTGCTGAAAGTTCTGGGAAACTCCATGAGGAGGATTGGGTAGTTCACTAGAAACCAAAATATGAGACCTACAACCTCGCCCAATCACACAGAACGCTCTTCTAATGAGCACAGGATCATGGGCAGTTTGCCAAAGAAAAATTTGGAGATCTTTCAGAAATTGGACCTAAGTCTTAGAGCTAGTATTGAGAGCTCTCTGTAGAATTATAAAAGAGGCAGACGCATAGGGTCAAAAAGGCTTAAGTTTGGGGGTGGAAGTAGGAAATAAAGAGAGAAATATAGACACTCCAATGCTCTGTAGTTCCTTAGTAACCTGGGGTATGCATGAGCCCCATGTGTGCCTTTACGTAAAATAAGGATATAGAGTATGAGTGGGAAGCAGTTTAAGGGTGATAAGGCTAAGTAACCGGGTGCCTGCATTGAACATGTTGGCATTCGCGTCAAAAGGCTATAATGACCTCTGCTAGAATAAGATCTATGCCAAAAAAACAATAAAGAAAGAAAATCAGTGAGCTACCACTCCCCCCACATTTGTCGCCCTGTCTGTACCTATGTTGAATGCCAACTTGACCTAGGAAAGGAAGGTCGATATGTTAGCATGAAAGTCTTAGGAACTCTGGCTGTTTTTTACCCAAGTGGCTCTTAGGGAAATTGTCCATGTCACACACACAACTTCAAAGAATGTTTTTGCTGTGATTGGGAGAAAGGTTTGTGGTAACCTTTATATGGAAGAAATCCTGAGAGTTGAGAGCCATCAGCAGAACTATGGATTCATGCATGAGAAAAGTCTAGAATTTCTGGGTGGTAGGAATGTAGTAAACAGAATAGGTTGCTTGGGGACAAGCAATCCTTTAAGTTTTGGGGGATTTGATAATTGCATTTCATTATAGTTTCTATGTGTTGTCCGTGTATGTTTACTGAATTTTTTTGGTGTTTTAAGCACTCTTACCTCCTGATTTAATTAAATTGGATGACTCTTATAGATATAACATTAGCAACCTCATTGCTGCAGCATTTCAGTAAGCATATGTGGTAACAATAGCAGAACCCCGGGTGATAGTGGGTGAGCTACTCCCTCTTTCCTGCAATGCACTGATTCTATTTGATAGGGTGCAGGTGGGAGAACTGTGCAGCAGGAGCAGCCATCATCGAGCAGGGGGCAACAGCAGAGACACTGCAGGCTGCTGGTACAGAACTGCCTCCCCTACTGAAAGTGGAGAGGAAAAAGCTGCACAACAAGGGCGCCGGCTGCAAAGCAGAAGGAATGTCAGCAACTCAGGGCACTTTACTGGGACCACAAGGGCTACCTATAAAAGGCCATAAAGCAGCTATTGCAGTAAGCCCGGGAGGGACGAAAGGAAGAGGAGAGAATTGGGAGAAAGGAACACTATAGCCAAGAGTCCTGCTGACACCGGAAGGTGCAGCATGAAGGGATAATGCGCTATTTCAGAAAGGAATTTTGATCTCTGTTGTTGTTCTTACTATTTTATCAAAAAGAAAAGAAAGAACTGCATTTTTAAATTTTGTTTTTATCTCGTAGGATGCATACCAGTGTTTCTGTGATTTTTGTACCCAGTGTACCCGTGAGGCTTGGCTAGTTTCCAGCTAAGGTTGAACAAGGGTTGTAATGAAGTGAAGCACATTTTTATTATCAATACATTTCGCTGCAGTTTTGCTTACCATTCAATTATGTTTCCTATTAGTTTTTCTTTCCTTAATAACAGAAGTTTGGAGGAAGAAAACCAAGGCCAACATTCACCTAGAAGGGTAATGTAGGCTAGGAAGAGAATTGAATGCATGGGGGTTAGCTCATATAGGGATATACGACACCTCATTAGTCCAATAATGGAACTCCATGCACAATTAGGAGGTGAGGACTGATGCAGGAATGCATGTCTGAACCTCAGAATTGCAACGAATGGAAGTCTGGGAAGACCCCATTCAGGACTGAGATTCGCACTTAGAACAATTGATGCAGCAAGCCTAGAGCAAATATGAGTGCTGAAGTCCATGGCAACCCTAGACCTCCCACTATAGTTTCCTCTTTACTTCCTATTACTCCTTATTTTAGTTAAAGTTGTAGTCAGTCAATTTACTTTTATATCAATCTTGTGAAACATCTTAACGTTGCTACAGCATTCATACAGTAAAATGTCTCTAAACAGTTTTAGTTCACTCCTCGTGGGACGATACTCACTCATCAATTTATTACTTGGTCACGACACGTGCACTTGCGTTCTGACATTGTATTCATCTTCTTATGAATCACAACCCGACATTGGTCCTAATGTTGCTATATCATGTTACATATTGATCTTGCATGTGATGTATATTTGAATACTTAGGCTGGTATAGAAAGTTTTGCATAGGTATGGCTATGGGTGGCAAAATTCTTAGCTTCTGTGTTTTAATTTCTGAGAATTATCTATAGAGAATTAAAATAAATGGTTAACATAAAAATTAGAGATATATGTGTCACGGAGTTTTAACCATTGGAATTATTCAATTTGGAGTCCATATGAGGTAGATATGGTCAGATTAGTAAGCAAATGTCAGAAAATGGTTCATCAGGAAAGAATATGTTAGGATAGCTTCTGTGTTTTCATTTTTGGGAATTATCTGTAAGGAATTAAAATAAATGGTTAACATAAAAATTAAAGATATATGTGTTACGGATTTTTAGCCACTGAATCAGTCAATTTGGAGTCAATATGAGGTAGATATGATCTGATGAGTAAGCAAAGGTCAGAAAATGGTTCATCAGGGAAGAATATGTTAGGATAGCTTCTGTGTTTTAATTTTTGGGAATTATCTGTAGGGAATTAAAATACATGGTTAACATAAGCATTAAAGATATATGTGTCACGGATGTTTAGCCACTGGAATCATTAAATTTGGAGTCCATATGAGGTAGATATGGTCCGATTGGTTGTCAAAGGTCAGAAAATGGTTCATCAGGGAAGAATATGTTAGGACAGCTTCTGTATTTTAATTTCTGGGAATTATCTGTATGGAAATTATTTGTTCAACATAATAGTTTTAGATAATTGTTTTATCTTGAAATTGATACCAAGATCATCTACATCAGAGTTCAATTGAGGGAGTTATGCTCTGATTAGTAAGAAAATGTTAGATATGATGAAAACCTGCATCAAGAAAATAAAGAAATAAAATTAATATTTAAAAAAAGAAGACGAATCTTATAAATGACTAGTATATGCCATAGCCGTTGCCATTGTATGAACTTCTTACCATATTAAGTGTAAAATTCTGACATGGAAATATTTTATAAAGTGATATTTGAAATGGTTATGTTCATGGCACGATTACGAATGATTTTTGGTAATAGTTATATTTTGATGAACTTACTTGTTATTGAAAGCATATTTTTGTCTATCATTGTGAAAAGAAAAGAAATGAGCACGGTCACATGGAAATCCGTGTGGTGCACCAGTAGGGGACGCCCTACCAACAGTTATAATCATGTTTATGAGAAAAGAAAGAGAAAGTGAGCCATGTCGGACATAGCGAGAAAAGCCCATACTGGAGAGTAGAAAATACTCACCCTGACCGGGGTAACTTGATATGAGAATAAATTGATAGTCATCATATGATATTCTAAAAATAGTTAATCCTATCATATATATTATTACTGTATGATTCTTATGTGCATAAATATAATGCATTCATGTGATCAAAGTTATTTTCTGTAGTTTATACAGCTGAACATGACGTGATGAGCTATATTGATGATGATTTATTGTTGAACTTACTGGGATTTAATTTTCACTATATTTCCATATCATGTTCAGAAAATTAGTTATGCAGATTTTTCTATAGCTCTAGCTTTTAGTGCACGTTGGATCGAATAATTTATGTTGGGCAGATCCCAGAAGCAAATAAAATGTTTGTGGTCGAGTTGGCTTAGATCCCGGTGAAGGTACAACCACCCGCACCTGTATCTCTGGAATTGGTCAACCAGAATAAATAAGATGTAGATTTTTATGTGTTTGATATGATGTACGTATGTTTTGATTAATGATATGTATGTAAACTCTGTATTGTATAAATTAAATAAATATTATATTGAGTTAAGTTGTAACGAGGTAATAACTTCATGGTATTTAAAAAAAATTTGATACTTAAATGGAGTTGTTACATAATTGGTATCAGAGCAGGTCGATCCTAGATGGCCAATGGGTGGATGGTTATCTGAATCGATCTTATAGTATCTTGAGTATGTTGTGGTTATGCTGTGTAGGGGATCACTGATTCATATAGGTAAGAAATTACTAGTTTTTTCTATCTATATGCTGAGGTGGTGTTATGACTGCTATTAAATATTTTTAAACTAACTATTGAGCTTGATCACCTCAATAACAGCATAACTTTGTTTTATCACAGTAGGAAATGGCACCACCAAGGAGGAATCCAGCAACCAATGCAGAGGAAACCCTGCACAACCTGGCCACGGCAATTCGAGATCAAGTCATGACCACCAACCAAATTTTACAATATCTCCAGAATGCTAATAACACAAATGTTGAAAATGATGCTAACAACCGGATGGCTGGAAAAGATAATGGCATATCAGAGTTCCTGAGGACTAGACCACCTTGTTTCCAAGGTGGCTATGACCCAACGGTAGTCGAAAGGTGGATAAGGGAATTAGAGAAAATCTTTGAAGTGATAGGCTGTACTAAAGAGCAACAAGTTATTTTTGCTGTATATATGTTAAAAGATGAAGCGAAAGACTGGTGGCGTGGAGCTAGAGAACTTTTAGCTCATCAGGGAAGACAGATCACCTGGCAAGTGTTCAAGGACATTTTTTTTGAAAAGTACTTTCCAAGTACTGTACGGGCAGAGAAAGAGATCGAATTCCTCCAACTCAGGCAAGGCAGCATGACCGTGGACCAGTATATCGCAAGGTTCGAGGAGCTGTCTAAGTTCTCCTCTTATCTGCGATATAACCCAGATGAAGCATGGAAGGCAGTTAAGTTTGAAGCGGGACTAAACCCAGAGATAAAGAATGCTGTTATAGCTATGGAGATCAAGGAGTTTGTACCTCTGATAAATAAATGCAGACTCCTGAAAATGAGTTTAAGGGCAGTGGAGGACGAGAAGCAAAGGCGAAACCTATTGATAACTGCATTTCATTATAGTTTCTATGTGCTGTCCGTGTATGTTTACTGAATTTTTTGGGTGTTTTAAGCACTCTTACCTCCTGATTTAATTAAATTGGATGACTCTTCTAGATATAACATCAGCGACCTCATTGCTGCAGCATTTCAGTAAGCACATGTGGTAACAATAGCAGAAGCCCGGGTGATAGTCGGTGAGCTGCTCCCTCTTTTCTACAATGCACTGATTCTATTTTATATGGTGCAGGTGGCAGAACTGCGCAGCAGGAGCAGCCATCATCGAGCAGGGGACAACAGCAGAGACACTGCAGGCTGCTAGTACAGAACTGTCTCCACTACTGAAAGTGGAGAGGAAAAAGCTGCACAACAAGGGCGCCGGCTGCAGAGCAGAAGGAATGTCAGCAACCCAGGGCAATTTACTGGGACCACAAGGGCTGCCTATAAAAGGCCGTAAAGCAGCTATTGCAGTAAGCCCGAGAGGGACAAAAGGAAGAGGAGAGAATTGGGAGAAAGGAACACCATAGCCAAGAGTGCTGCTGACACCGGAAGGTGCAGCATGAAGGGATAGTGCGCTATTTCATAAAGGAATTTTGATCTTTGTTGTTGTTCTTACTATTTTATCAAAAAGAAAAGAAAGAACTGCATTTTGTAATTTTGTTTTTATCTCGTAGGATGCATACCAGTGTTTCTGGGATTCTTGTACCCAGTGCACCCATGAGGCTTGGCTAGTTTCCAGCTAGGGTTGCACAAGGGTTGTAATGAACTGAAGCACATTTTTATTATCAATACATTTCGCTGCAGTTTTGCATACCATTCAATTATGTTTCCTGTTAGTTTTTCTTTCCTTAATAACATAAGTTTTGAGGAAGAAAACCAAGCCCAACATTCACCTGAAAGGGTAATGGAGGCTGGGAAGAGAATTGAATGCATGGGGGTTAGCTCATATAGGGATATACGGCACCCCATTAGTCTAATAATGGAACTCCATGCACAATTAGGAGGTGAGGACTAATGCAGGAATGCATGTCTGAACCTCAGAATTGGAACGACTGGAAGTCTGGGAAGACCCCATTCAGGACTGAGATTGGCACTTAGAACAATTGCTGCAGCAAGCCTAGAGCAAATATGAGTGCTGAAGTCCATGGTAACCCTGAGCAACCCTAGACCTCCCACTATAGTTTCCTCTTTACTTCCTATTACTCCTTATTTTAGTTAAAGTTGTAGTCAGTCAATCTACTTTTACATCAATCTTGTGAAACATCTTAACGTTGCTACAGCATTCATATAGCAAAAAGTCTCTAAACAGTTTTAGTTCACTCCTCGTGGGACGATACTCACTCATCACTTTATTACTTGGTCACGACACGTGCACTTGCGTTCTGACATTGTATTCATCTTCGTATGAATCACAAACCAATAAGTTTTTGGTGCCATTGCCGGGGAGTGTCAACTTAAAATTGTTTTTAGATACTCAACTGTGTGAAGTATTGTTTTGTTGTATATCTTTTTACTCTGGTGTCTTGTTGAGCAGGGCTGACAGAGAGCTTCTGCCCCTTGATCCAGAGATAGAAAGAACGTTTTTTAGAAGAAGAAGAGGACAGTTAGCACTTAAGCAGCAGGCAGAGATGGCTAATCAGAATGGAGCAGACAACATGGATGATAGAGATAGAGTCCTAAATGCTTATGTTCAACCAAACCTGAATGGGTTGAACCTGAGCATTGTGAGACCAGAGATCGAGGCTTTACATTTTGAGCTCAAACCAGTAATGTTCCAGATGATGCAAACTGCAGGGCAATTCAGTGGCATGCCCACTGAGGACCCTCACCTTTACTTGAGAGTGTTCATGGAAGTCACGGATGCTTTCAAAATGAATGGGGTAACAGAAGAAGTGCTCAGGCTAAAGCTGTTCCCTTATTCATTAAGAGACCGAGCAAGAGCATGGTTGAACTCTCTACCACCTGACTCTATCGCTAACTGGAGTGATTTGGCAGAAAAATTTTTGTTGAAATACTTCCCGCCCACCAAGAATGCCAGATTGAGAAATGACATCACCTCTTTCCAGCAATTAGAAGGTGAATCTTTGTATGAGACCTGGGAGAGGTATAAAGAGCTATTACGAAGATGCCTCCATCATGGAATTTCTTACTGCATTTAGATGGAGACCTTTTACAATGGCCTCAATGCCCAAACCCGTACCATAGTGGATGCAGCAGCTAATGGGGCACTCTTGTCCAAGACATATAATGAAGCACATGAGCTGCTTGAAAGGATGTCCAGTAACAACTATCAATGGCCAATGGACAGAGTTTCAACTGGAAAAAAAAAGCAACAGGCATGCACGAAGTGAGTGAAGTGACTTCTCTCACAGCCCAGCTAGCTTCACTAGTTAATGTCTTGAAGAGCCAGCAAATTGCCCGCCCTCAAGTAGCCAATACAGTCCAGGAAACTGGACCATCTTGTGTACTATGCAATGGACCTCATCTATTTGAAGCTTGTCCCTCAAAGTGAGAATCAGTGTGTTTCGTGGGTAATATGAATCGCAATAACAATCCTTACTCCAACACATATAACCAAGGATGGAGGCAACACCCCAATTTCTCCTGGAGTAACTATGGTACAAGACAAGGGAGCAACTCTGCCCCACAAAGACCACAGGGTCCACCAGGCTTCCAGCAGCAAAGACAACAACCTCAAGAAGCCCCCACTTTGCTAAAATCCCTGCTGAAGGAATATATGGCAAGGAATGATGCTCTAATCCAGAGTCAAGCAGCCTCATTGCGGAATCTGGAAACTCAAGTGTGGCAACTTGCCAATGAACTAAAAAGCAGACCCCCAGGGACACTTCCTAGTAATACTGAAGTCCCCAAGAGAGAAGGGCAAGAGCATTGTAAGGCTATAGCCCTGAGGAGTGGGAAGATGGTGGAAGCACCAAAAGTAAGAGGGCAAGACCAGACAGACTCCACTGTACCCTTGGAGGCGAGAAAAGATAAAAAGAATCAGGAAGAGGAGGTAAGCGAGGAAGCAACCACCTCTGGAGGAAATGCTGCAGCTATGCCACAACAGAATTCGGCAACTTTGCCACAGCAACGTATGCAGCAAGGTAAGTTACCTCCCCCCTTCCCTCAGAGATTTCAGAAGCAGCAGAATGACCAGCAATATAAAAGGTTCCTAGATGTCCTGAAACAGCTACACATCAACATTCCTCTGGTGGAAGCACTGGAGCAGATTCTGAATTATGTGAAATTCATAAAGGACATCTTGACCAAGAAGAGGAGATTTGGTGAGTTTGAGACTATTGCTCTCACAAGAGAATGCAGTGCTGTGCTACAAAATAAGTTGCCAACCAAACTTAAGGATCCAGGCAGTTTCACTATACCTTGTTCAATCAGGAACCAGTATTTTGGCAAGGCACTTTGTGATTTGGGAGCAAGCATCAGCCTCATGCCAATGACCATATTTAAAAAGCTAGGAATTGGAGAAGCTCGGCCTACCACAGTCACACTGCAATTGGCAGACAGATCTATTGCCCATCCAGAAGGAAATATAGAGGATGTCTTGGTTAAGGTGGATAAGTTCATCTTCGTTGTAGACTTTATAATTCTGGATTATGAAGCTGATGCATATGTACCAATTATATTGGGCAGAGCATTCCTAGCAACTGGCCGGACACTAATTGATGTTCAGAAAGGTGAATTAACCATAAGAGTCCAGGATGAGCAGGTTACATTCAATGTGCTCCAGACCATGAAGTTTGCCAGTGAAGAAGAGGAATGTGCAGTGGTGTCTATGATAGACACATTAGCATCAGAACAATTGGAAAAATGCTGCAAGGGGCCACCAGCAGCAGCATGGACAGACTACTTAGATTCCGAAGATGAAGATGAGAAGGAATTGGCTTGGATTGATGTCAGGCAAGGTTTTAGGAAGCATGAGCCAATAAAGGAGCCATTATATGTGACCCCACCAGATTCAAGGCTGCTGAAAGCATCAATGGAGGAGCCACCGATCTTGGAGATGAAGCCTCTGCCAGCACACCTTAAGTATGCATATTTAGGAGAATCAACCACTCTTCCTGTGGTTATCTCAGCACTTTTGACAGAGGAACAAGAGGAGAAATTACTCTTGACACTGAAGAAATTCAGAAGGGCCATTGGCTGGACACTTGCTGACATTAAGGGAATCAGCCCCTCATTTTGCATGAATAAGATCCTCTTGGAAAGCAATGAAAAAAGGTCCATAGAATCTCAGCGAAGGCTCAACCCAATAATGAAGGAGGTGGTTAGAAAGGAAATTATCAAGTGGCTAGATGTTGGAATTATCTACCCAATATCAGATAGTTCTTGGATGACTCCGGTCTAGTGTGTTCCTAAGAAAGGGGGTATGACTGTGGTGGAAACCGCTAGCAATGAACTCATCTCCACCAAAGTTGTGACCGGCTGGAGGATTTGCATGGACTATAGGAAGCTGAACAAGAGCACTAGAAAGGAACACTTCCCTCTGCCATTCATTGCTCAAATGTTAGATTGACTTGCTGGAAGGGAATATTATTGTTTCTTGGATGGGTACTCAGGGTACAACCAGATTGCTATAGCACCAGAAGATCAGCATAAGACCACATTCACATGCCCTTATGGTATCTTTGCATTTTGAAGGATGCCATTTGGGCTGTGCAATGCTCCAGCAACATTCCAGCGATGCATGATGGCAATATTCACAGAAATGGCTGAGCAGTTTGTGAAAATCTTCATGGATGATTTCTCAGTCTTTGGGAAATCCTTTGACCTATGCTTGGGAAACCTTGCTAAAGTCTTACAAAGGTGTGAGGAAACAAACTTGTTGCTGAACTGGGAGAAGTGTCAGTTTATGGTAAAAGAAGGGATTGTGCTGGGGCATAAGGTTTCTCAGAGAGGACTTGAGGTTGACAAGGCAAAGTTGGAAATCATTGAAAAACTGCCTCCTCCCACCTCGGTCAAAGGCATTCGAAGCTTCCTGGGACATGCATGATTTTATAGGAGGTTCATTAAGGACTTCTCTAAGGTTGCCAAACCTTTATGCAGTTTGCTAGAAAAGGACAGAACTTTTTGTTTTGATGAAAGTTGTACGACAGCATTCTGCGATCTCAAACAGAAATTGAGTACAGCCCCAGTTATCGTGGCACCAGATTGGACCTCCCCATTTGAGCTTATGTGTGATGCTAGTGAAACAGCATTGGGGGCTGTCCTCGGGCAGCGCAGAAACAAGCTGTTTCATTCTATTTACTATGCTACCAAAATGCTGCAAGGTGCCCAGCTGAACTACACTGTGACAGAGAAGGAATTACTTGCAGTAGTGTTTGCCTTTGAGAAATTCAGAGCATATCTGGGAGGAGCAAAGGTGATAGTGCACATAGACCACTCTGCCATCAAACGCTTGGTTAGGAAAAAGGATTCCAAGCCTAGGCTCATTCGGTGGGTGCTTTTGCTTCAAGAATTTGATCTAGAGATCAGTGACAGGAAAGGAATTGAAAACCAAGTGGCAGACCATCTCTTCATATTGGAAGGGCACAGCTCCAGGTCAGAGGAAATCAATGAAAGATTTCTATACGAGCAACTCTATCTCCTGTCTCAAGTTGATCTGCCATGGTATGCTGATTATGTAAATTACCTTGTGAGCGGAATGCTCCCACCAGACCAGACGTGGCAACAGAAGAAAAAATTTCTGCATGAGGTAAACTCATACTACTAGAATGTACCATACCTTTAAAAGCAATGTGCTGATCAGATGATTAATAGATGCATACCCAGCGAAGAGATGGAGCAAATCCTACAACAATGCCATGCTTCCCCTTATGAAGGTCATTTTGGAGGAGTTAGAACTGCAAACAAGGTGTTGCAAGCAGGGTTCTATTGGCCCTCCCTATTCAAGGACTCCCACTCCTTTGCAAAGCAATGTGACCGGTGTCAGAGGACAGGAAACATATCTTGCAGACATGAAATGCCACTGAACAACATCTTAGAGGTGGAACTATTTGATGTCTGGGGAATAGATTTCATGGGACCATTTCCCTCGAGTTTCGGCAATCAATACATCCTTGTAGCTGTAGACTATGTCTTAAAGTGGGTGGAAGCCAGTGTATCCCAGACTAATGAAGCCAGAGTCGTGACCAGATTTCTGAAGAGAAACATCTTTACAAGGTTTGGAACCCCCAGAGCCATCATTAGCGATGGAGGGACCCATTTCTACAATCGGCAATTTAATGCACTACTTGCCAAATATGGAGTAAGGCACAAGGTGGCAACCCCCTATCACCCACAAATGAGTGGGCAGGCTGAAGTCTCCAACAGAGAGATCAAGAGAATCTTGGAAAAATAGTAGCCCCACGAGGAAGGATTGGTCCTCCAGGTTGGATGATGCACTATGGGCCTATAGAACAGCCTATAAGACACATCTGGGCATGTCACCATACAGATTGGTATTCAGGAAGGCTTGTCATCTACCAGTGGAGTTGGAACATCGAGCATATTAGGCAGTGACTAAACTTAAACCCGGAAGCTGCGGGGGAGAAGAGGATGCTGTAGCTAAATGAGCTGGATGAATTTCGTGGTCAGGCCTATGAGAATGCCAAACTATACAAGGAGAAAGCAAAGCAATGGCATGACAAGAAGATACAACCTAGGAACTTTGAAGTGGGACAGAGAGTACTATTGTACAACTTCAGGCTAACCTTGTTTCCTGGGAAGTTGAAATCACGTTGGTCTAGTCCTTTCCGCATAAGCAAGGTCTTACACTTTGGGACAATTGAATTGGAGGAAGAAAAGAAGGGGAGGACATTCATGGTTAATGGACAAAGGGTCAAGCACTATCTAGGAGGTGATGTGGATAGACATCACACCTCCATTCTGCTGCAAGAGGAATGAACAGGAAGGAAGTTAGGCTGAAGATTTTAAAACAAGTGCTTATGGGAGGCAACCAATGTTTAAATCTATTGTTGGTAAAGTTAGCAGTTTTTAGATTGTTTGATTTGCGAATTTAATGACATTTTTTGTTTGCTACACAAATAGGGGAACATAGCAGGCTGTAGGAAGGTTCTCACTTCGCTGAAAAAAGAAACTGGCTGAGGTATGGGAACATAGCAAGCTGCAGGAAAGTTAGCAGTATTGCTGCAATAGTTGCTGCAGCAATTGTGTTCAGTCCTAGGTGAAGGAGTTTCCCAAACCGAAAAAAAAAATATTTTAAAGTGGGCGGGAAAACTGGCAGAAGGCCATAAGACACCCACGGTCTTTAGCCTCTGCAACTTCCAACCCACTTCACCCTCGAGTTAAGACACCCACATGTTCACCTCTGCAACTCCCCTTCCCACTTAACCTCTCCTGAGCTCTCAAAGCCCTACAACCTCCTCACCTCCTTCGTTCCGGAAACCCCTACCTAGTTAAGGAAGATAGGTGAAACTAGATTAAGTAACTAAGTGAACTTAGATGCTTAGGTCTTTTGCATTAGTGAATTTCTCTATTATTTGCCTAAGTTTTTATTTTTATTTTTTTTATTTTTTTCTAAACCTTCTTTATTCTATTTACTTAGATAAAAATTGAAAAGTTTGGGTTTAGTATTTAGCTTATAGAATCCCTATGGGAAATGATCCTTTACTCATGTACTTTCTGTGCAATATGTGTGCTTTTGTGGTTATATTTCATTTTAAGAATAATATTACCTGAAAATGGTGGAATGAAAATGGTAGAAAATGAGAATAATGAACTCATACCTAACTGTTGTATTATCGATCAAAAGCTTGATATGTTGGAAGGAAAGGAATATGATTTCCTCTTAGATGGTTATTCAAGGTATAATCAAATAGTTATTACCTCAAAGGACTAAGAGAAAAATATATTAATTTGTCCCTATGACACATTTGCCTTTAGGAAAATGCTATTTAGCATATACAATGCTCCAACCACATTCCAAATATGCATGATGGTAATTTATTTTGATATAGTATAACAATGTCTAAAGGTATTTATAGATGATTTCTTTGTAATTGAAGAATCATTTGATAAATGCTTACACAATTTAGCACAAGTGATAAGGAATTGTGAAGAAACCAACTTTGTGTTAAATTAGGAAAATTTCCATTTTCTGGTACAAAAAGGCATGGCATTAGAGCATAGAATTTCGAGTAAAGAAATATATGTTGATATAGCAAAAATAAAAGCAATTAAGATGCTACCACCTCCAACCTCAGTTAGAGGAATTAAGAGCTCTTTGTGTCATGCAAGTTTTTTTAAAAAAAGTCATCAAAGACTACTTAAAGATTTCAAAACCTCTTTACAACCTATTAAAGAAGGATGCGCCCTTTGTATTTAATAAAGCTCTCCATGAGGCCTTTATTTATTAAATTGAAAGAAAAATTAATCTAACTCTCTATAATTATGTCTTTAGATTAGAATTTTTGTTTACACTAATGTGTGATGCAAGTATTGGGTAGTTCTTGGTCAAAGGAGAAGCAATACCATCCATTTAATCTATTATGCCAGGAAAACATTGTCTGAGGCCCAACTGAATTATACCACAACTAAAAATGAAATCTTAGTTGTGGTTTATGCATTTGATAAATTTAGACCTTACTTTATTAGCTCCAAAGTTACAATTTACACTGGTTACGTTGCCATTATGTACTTAATATACAAGAAAAATCCCAAAATAAGCTAATAACATGTGTACTCCTTTTGTAAGAATTTGACTTAGAAATAAGGGGTAGAAAATCAAGTAGTTGACCACCTATCTCACTTAGGAAATGCAACACCACTAAGAGATGGAAAATTAATCAATAAAGCATTCCTAGAAAGGAAACTCCTTTAACATGACAGTTTGAAACAATTGTCTGACGACTAGAACTAATGCACTTCTTGGGAGTCAACCTAAGTTTTGAACCTTACCTTTTAGTTAAATTTGAGTTATTTAAGTTTTTGGAGTTTAGAGTCTTAATCATTGAACTTAGAAAGGAATTTGCATGTGATTTTCATGCTTATAGTTACAAAAACTTGAAGGAGAAAGCTAATATGAAGGGAAAAAAAGGCAACTAGATAAGACACTGGGTGCTGCCAAAAAAGTTGCAACACCCTCCTTCTATTCTCTATGGTGTCTTTATGATAGGAGTTTGGGTTTCAATGGTTTTTCACCATTTGTTCTTTAATTTTCTCCTACCCTTTAGTGAGAAAATTGCCCCCCATTCCCTTTATTAGCATTCATAGCCCAAAATCCAACCATAAACAACCTCTAATTCATCCTAAAAGCAAAACCTACATATCTAAAAACTAAAAAAAAACTCAAAAATTTGGGGAATGTTTAAAGATTCAAGAAGGATTTTGTGGAACCCTATTGAGTTGCGATAGAGGCAATAAATGCTCACTTTCTCTTCAATTCTTGACTAGCCTAAGGATTAATATTGGCAAAGTTTGTGATTTCTTAATCAGAATGGGTGAATATGACAAAGAACTAGGTAATCTCACTCTAATTGCTGATACTGAATTGAAACATGATAACACTTAAGGTTTGTGAATTGATTACTATTATGGCCTTTTAGTGTTTAACTAGTGTCTAGATTGAATTGTCATTGTAAATTGGTACTCCAATTACTTTGAAATTGAAATTAGAATTGGGCATAAGTCAAGTTTAGGGGTGCATTAATTTGGTTTCAAGAGAGGTAATTCTACTTTCTCTTTTACTTCCTTTAATTATTATTTGATTAAATTAATTTAATGGCTCCCAAAAGAGTTAGGTAAGGTACTACTTCTAGTGCAAGTTACTTAAGTGGCAACATATTTGCTTCATCAAATGTAATAAAACACTAAAGGCATTTTGTATGTGAAAAAGTCCCAGTACAAGACATGGGGTTTACATTGGCAAGCAGCTAGTGTCTAGAAATTCATAAGCAGAAAACTTGGAGACAATGGGGAGAATTCACTAGGCACCCCAAGTGGGTTGTGATTCTAGTTGTTATAGAATTCCATACCAATGTGTCAGATGCTAAAAATGGAATAGTCCTTGTGTAAGGAAAAATAGTATCATTCTCTCCTGCTATGATCAACCACCACTTTCAAACAACAAATTCAAAGCACAATGAATATTATTAAGCATATGTAACTTGTGAAGTCAATTGGGGTGAAGTCATTGCAAGGCTTGCAAAGCCCAACATAGAAAGGAAAACCACAAGGGAAGAACCAACTATATTCAATGATGAAAGGATTAGAAAGGAATTAAGCCATGTTGATACTTTATCTTGGTAAAAACACTTCAAACCAAGCACGTAAGTGAAGTCACCACTAAGTGGGCAGTGCTTAGATTTATCACTATCTCCCAATTTATCCTTAGTTAGAAAATGATTTAGGAATTATTTGACTCATTTAAGCTTTCTAACTTACCTAGAATTTTTTCATTACTTCCCAATGTTGAGCTTAAATTGAAATTACATATATTCGTATTTTGGAATATCCAAAGGAAAAAGGCTAGCTTATTGTTAAAAACAAAGATGATATCCCTTCTCTTATTAGGCATAGGTTTTATTAGGTGTTCAATGAGAAAAATTCAAAAACGAAAAATGGCAATCAAGAAAAGAAAAGAAAAGTGAAAAAGTGGAAAAGAAAATAAGAAGGACATAAACATAAAAAAGGTTGAAAAATGAGGCTCTTATAAGAAAAAGTGGAAAAATAAGAAGATAAGTGCCTAAAGTGAGTAAACTTAAACAAAATCATATCTTACCTTTGCCTTAGCCCTATTACAAGCTTGAAAGACCTAATGATCCTTAGTTAATGTGATTTACAGTAGTGGAGTGGGTATTGCAAGGCAAACCTTTGGGATTGATTTGATTATGTATGAATGCTTCTAGTTGTCTTTCTAAGATGTGCATGGTGTTTTCAGAAAGAGTTCATACATATAAAAGTTCCATTTAAGAATGATGTTAATTGTGAAATTCCATTGTTGCCTATCATATCTTCCATTACAAGAAATTAAACTTTCAGAGGCAAGTTTTTAGTGACAACTCTAAAAGTCATCACTGAAAGTACCCCTTTGCGACGACCAAAAAAAGTCATCAATAAAGTATTCAATGACGACAAAAAGTTCAACATTGAAAACAATAGGTGACAACCGATTTACATCTTTTTTTTAAATTGTTTAAAAGATACAGCTATGTTATCTTTTTAAATTTTTAAAGGGCTTCAATATTTATTTTTATAGTATTTTATAATTTTTTCAATTTTATAGATATTTTAAATGCCAACATTGAGTCTTTTTAAATCTTTTTTTCATCGACTTTAAACTTAGTGTTTCCACCCTTCTTTCTCTTACTTTTAGAACACAAAATCACAATAGCCTGAAAAATCCCTCAATTCTAGCCTACATCGATGGCAAATCTTCATCTATTGAATGGTTCATTAACATCAATGGTAAAATAGCTATTGAAGGTGACAATTAAGAAAAGAAGAAGCTAAAAAATATGGTGTGAGGAACGATTTGAAGAATCAAGGCCCTAAATCCTTTGCATCAATAGAAAGGAAGAAAGTAGTGGTGAACAACAAAGAGAAAGAAGAGTTACAAAGAGAAAGCTGTAATTTCTTCCTTTACATCGCACCGTGAACACAAAACAAAGAGTTCATGATTTCACGGGTAAAAATCAAAAAACCCCTATTCTTTCAATTTTCATATTTTTTTATCTTAGGATACGAATATCACTTAATGCGATTTATGTTATTTGGAAGATTTTGCTATTGTTCTAAAAATTTTGGATTTTGGTCAACACTATGAGTTCTTATCTGGTTAGTGTATAATGAGTAATAGAATATTTTCATTTTTTGGCTCTATATTTCTAATTGTCCTGTCAAATGACCATTTCAATTTTTTTTTGTGAGAATTTTTTTAAGCTAGAATACGAATAGTATCCAAGTTAGTGTTTACTTTAATAGCTTTAAAAAATCCTTAACATCTGCTATGCTAGCCCTTAAATATGGACTTGAGCTTCATACTTGCTATCATATATCTATCAAATGAATATTTAAATTTAGTTCAATTTTGTTCCTAAACAATTCTTAATGAAAGATGAATTATTACTTTCAGTCCAAGAAACACCTAGAATTCTTGTAATGGACATTAAGCTTAATGTACTATGCTATGTTGCTAAGGAATTTCCATTTGTACATACAGTTTCAAGTTCAATCATCCCTAGTTTAGTCTATTAATTAAATACTCAACAAAATTTAATATTTCCAAACATCCTCAGGTGAGGCAATTCATTTTTAAAATAAAAATAGATTTACAAACCTTAGTCGTCAAGCTTACGCCTAACTTCTATGATTTGAAAATATGGTTGGATTCAAAGCTCACAACTCTTGTGAACAATGTTGTAGCTTCCAATCAGCTTGCCTTGACCTCCCCCTAACCACCTTCCAATCAACCTCAAGAGTAGCTTGGCAATCTCAACCTCTGTAAAACCTTCCCTAATGATGTAAACCTTAGAAATCTTAACCTATCCAACCATTAAAACTTTGCTTCAATTAACACCAGCCAATATATTAATGTGTTAATTTTGACTTATTGTGTTGGCCTTTTGATTAAGATTTTATTCTAGTTTTATAACCATGATATTTTCTCTGGTAGATTTTATGCTCTTTTATGACCTCCTATGACTATTTATTATTGTTGATGCATTTATGAATGATTGGCTCTTAATTGGCCCTTTTGATATATTATGGGTGATATTGTCTACTATGATTCTTGGATGGATATTATTATGGTTTATTTACAAGTTATTATCCCCCATTTCTTTTTAATAATGGCAAAAGGCGATAGAAAGATGACATGTTTGATAATCATACTGGCTATTTTGATGGATAATGGAATATAATATTTCAATTACATGTGCTAAAATGATGTATAATAGCTCAAAAATGGATTAATAAAGGTATGATGAGATGATGGATTCATATTTATATTTACTTGCTTTATCTATTGCTTGAGTTAAATTGCCTTGAAAATGATTAAATATGATGACATAAGAAATTGAAAAATAATAGTTTGATATAGAATTATCATATTCTCAACATCCTTGGCAAGAATTGCATCTTTTTCCATCTCTGTTTATGTGTTAAACATATTTGAGAAAAAAGAAAGTAAAGATAGGTAAATGATGATGTAGAAAAGAAACAATGAACCAAAAAAGTAATGTAAAGTATGAACCTAAAGAGAAAAATATGTATCAAGTAAGCAGGTGTTAAGGAGGAGCTTTCTCAAAAAATTGGCCAATGTTTAAGCGAAATCTTCTTAACACTGTTAGCTCTTCTTCTTTAATTTGAGTAAACATTCTTTTTATTAAGGGCTAGTGCTACAATGTGAACATCAAACATATAAGTTGCCGTCATAAAAAAAGAGGGAGATTGCTGGAACAAGGTAAGATTTATAATTTTAATTGCATCTCCCTTGGGAAAATTATTAATTGCATTGATGATTTTGAGGATAACAACTTGTATGTTGTGATTTAATGGAACTTGAAATTAAGGATTAAAACCAGCACTTAAGTAATAAATTTGAAATTATGAATCATGTAATTACTTCATCATGTTTTAAGATGAAATGATAATCGCAATATATGACTAAAACATGAAGCATGCTATATTTGAGTCCATTATATAAAAAGAGAATATTGTTAGGCCATGTTTATATTTTGGAGATTATTACCTTTGTATTTTATGTGGTAGCCTATGTATAAGTTAAACCCCAATTTAAAAAAGGTTGAAAGAAGCTTAAATAAAAAGATTGGGTGACATCTATAAGTCTCAAGAGTAGCTTTTCAAAAAGTCAATCTAACTTAGCTCAAATCCTAAGCAAACAACTTCTAGAAGGAATACTAGTTAGCCATGCAAGCTATCTAAGCTTATCTTTCATGCTACATATGTTCCTACTTAGATACATTGCAAATCTAAGAGGAAAAAAATGAAGCAAGAAGTTATTAACTTGGAACCAAAATTTAAATTTCTAATAAGTTACGGAGTTGAAAATTAAGGCTACATAAACTATAAGCTAAACATTCAAATGACCATATTCAAGATCAATATAAAAGATTAACTTGTGCTAGATGGAGAACAACACTTAGAGAAAAAAAAATGAATAAGTTTTTCACTTGAGAGCTCTCTAAAAATAAAATCTATGTGCTCTATCTCTGCATATCAAGTTCCATTAGCTTGTTAGAAGTGTTGCTGCTATCTTTGTGAGATATTTACTTATTCAAAAGTATGCTCCTTGCCATCATCATTTAAATTCTAGGATCTTGTCAAAACCTAGGATACTTAAAGGTTACTTGATTGTAGTGCAAAAGAAACTCTACCTCCCTATTTGTAAGGTTACCAATGCCATAACCTTACAAAGGAAATTTATGTAAAAGCTTGAGAGCTGAGCTTATGTGTAAAGTTAATTGGAGAGGCTACAAAGGTAGTTTTACTTTCTTGTTAGTTGGATTTTTGTTGGGTTCTTGAGAGAAAAAACCAATAAGTTATGAGTGTAGATAAGTTGCCTGGGTTGAGTTGCAAAAGCTGAGAGTTGAATTTGTACATATGGTGAATGCCTATTGATTAACATAAATTCCCTTACTGTGGGCTTAGGGAGTAGATGTAGGATCTTTACAAAGAAATCTGAACCACTATAAATGTTATGGTGTTAGCTTTCCTCTCAAAACATGCTATTTACATTGGCTACATTTGTTTTTAAATCATTTTGAAAAAGAACTTGATCCACAAAAAAAGTTTTATAACATCTTAGTTTGAAGAAAAATACTTCAAAGTGAAGCTTTCTGATCTTGTGTTTCATTCAAAGTAAATAAAGCAAACTTGGTTTTCTATCTTCACTTAAAAGGTTCATGTTTTCTTGATAAGTTTAACCTTTTTTTCCGAAAAAGCTTTACTGAAATAATATTACATAAATTGATCTTCTATTTTAAGATATGTCACACTTGTTCTAAAAAAGGTAAAAATCAAATATTTGTTTTCAAAAGGGCTCGAAGTTCATTCATTATTTTCTATGTTTTCCTCATATTTTAAAGGTTGCTTCTTATTTTGCAAAAAAAAAAAAATTAAACTTTGTACACCAAATTCTACTCCCCTTTTTAGGTGTTTCCTGACCTGAACTAACAGCTAAATTTGAATTTTAATGAAATATACATTTCTATCGTTGTCTTTATTCTTTCTTGGAAGTCATCATAGCTATATTTTAAGTGGTGATTTTTGTCGTCACTAAAAATGACTTGATGAAATTTTAAAGTTGTCACCATAGCCATACTTTCAAAAATGACATTTGTCATTATTGAAAAAGGCTAGAGTGATGACAATAAAATGTCTTCAATGAAAGTCACAACTTTGGCAACGACAATTTTTTCAATTATTGAGATTTTTTTTCAATGAATTTTGTACTTCTTGTGACAACAGTTGATACTTTTGGTGAAAAATTGAAAATGTCATCACTTTAGGTTATGTGGCACAAGCAACAGTGACACCGTGGTGATAAAAATAAGTCGCCGTTGAAAATCTAAAGTGATGTCATTTTGATTTTCAGTAACGACAAAAGTCGCTACCTTAATCCCTTTTTCTTGTAATGTTATTTTTTACTATGTTAATTAAGTTGGAATGTAATTGGCTGAGGAAGTATTCTAGTAATTCATATGCATGGTTGAATTGTTCTAAATCTAGTGATTTATTTATTCTAGCTATGGTTTGAATGATTAAATCTTTTGTTTCAATTGAGCATTAGAGTTCATTTGTTCACAATCTCATTCTAATTTGCTCGAGGACGAGCAATGGTTCAAGTTTTTAGGGGGTAATAACTCCTTAAATTGAAGTTATCAAGCCTATATTTTTATATGGAATTTCTTGTCTTTAATTGCATTTAAGCTGAATTATGGACGTTATATCTATATTTTGTCATTTAAGAATAGTTGACTCTTATTTGCTAATTTGGTGTAGGAATTGCTCGGAGGCAAGCTAAAAGATTAAGAAAAGAAGTTAGAGAGTTTTCAAGTGAAAGGATCTAAGAAAATACAAAATTAGAAGTAAGAAGTTGAAGAGAAGCATGAATGAAACTAGATGCCATATCTTGACACCAAAATCATAAAGGAAAGGAGGCTCTACTCGCTACAATAGCGATGTAATTATTTAAGGGCTTCAATTGATACATGTGATTTTAAGCTATAAGAGGGGTTCTTAAAGTCTCAGTTTTGTAGAGTGCATCCTCAAAGGATAAAATAGGCAAAGTAAGGAAAAGATTTAAGGAGGAGAAGTCTAAGGCACAATCTAGGAAGTTTTTAGGGCTCAAAGGATTGAAAACAATCCCTTTCATCTTCTTTTCTTCTTCTATCTCTTATAATTGTTATTATTGATTTTATGCTTTTATCTATAGAGTATATCCATATTATAATTGTTTAAGGGATAATGTCTATGTAGTTTAATTGAACCTCTTTCCAATTCTTATAAATATCATAGTTGGATTATTTGGTTATATCTTATCTTAATGCCTTCTTTTGCCTAATCAACAATTAATAGGATTAGGAAACATTAATTATGCTTGAAGAAGTTAATTAATTGTTATGACCATTGGTTTGAAATAGTGTATAATTGTTCTCTAGTAGCCTAGATGTGAATGAAAAAATTTGTGTGCGAGAGATAGTCAATTAAACTTATGCTTAGTTTTTTTTTTTATCTGTATCTCAATTATTCTAGTGGATTAGGGTTTATCTTAGAAATAGTTAGAGCTGTATATCTTAAATAAAAGTTCATAAAAAAATTAGGGTTCCAGACTAATATAGTGTGTTAGTTCATGGGAAGCTCTCTTATTAGGTTTTTTTTTCCATTTGACCTTTTTCTTTCTAAAAGAATTGATTTCTTGGAAAAAGGAAAAAAGATTACGTTGTGATACTTAACTAGTAATAGAAAGATTCTTTGTGGAAGATGACATGCTACTCATCCATTATATTGTTATTTTATACATGATCTTGCATAGTAGCTTTTACAATTTTAAACAAAAATGTTAAAGAGTTAACAACAAAATTAATTTGCAATGATTTTGTATTTTTTAGGGACTAGCTTGTTCAAAGTAATATTTTTGAGAGCTAAAGCTTTAGAGAGTGAATTTTTCAAGGACCATTTTATATATTTACTCCAAAAAAGAAAAAGAATTGACAAAGACCAAATAACTTACTCATGAAACTTCTCAACTAGCTCACATTATGTTAGCAAGTAACCAATGAGCTTGTGTTTTCTCTCTAGGTTCTAGAGAAAATGTATTAACATTCATTTGAAAAACTAACGAATTCATCGCCACTAATGACATCATTGTCATCATCATTATGTCTAGGCTATTGAACCTTGTTTCAATTATTTCAAAGTATCTTGAACAAAAAGTTAAATGTTCCTCTAAAATATACCCTTCAACTATACAACCTTCAGGTGTAGCCTTATTTCGATCATAAGATTTTAAATGATCAAGGGTCCCAACAAGTAAGGAAATCATGGTTCATAATAATGAATCCTACATACCATAACATTGATTAAGTTAGAGTGAAGAAAGGATCATTCCTTAGTATCTGCTAATGGGATACATACATCTAAAGTCTACTAAGCTAGCAATCATTACTGCTTCAATAAGTTGGATGACTAAATAAACCATAATAATGAAAAAGGTTGGATGGAATATCTTTCTCATGTGGCAAAGTGTTATTTATATTCTATGTTGGAGCATTTCTATATGACTGATATACAAAACTTTGCACAATAGTTCTCTAAAGTTATTAGACAACGTAATTAGCACATATGTATGTTCTTTAGAAAGAGATCTTCTAATAGCTATTGGAAGGAGATACTCTATGAGAATATGTGAATTATGGCTCTAAAGACTAAAGATCTTGAATTTTTGGTAATCAACATATTTAGTCCACATCAATGTAGCATGTGGTTGAAAATATTTATTTTTAGAATAATTAGAAGCTCCTACACCATTATTCCACAACTATAATAAATATGCAGCAAGCAAATTTTATTGCTAGGCATCTTAGGGATAGGGATTTTCATTAACATGATAAGAGATGTTTTCTTTATACAATCACATGGAGCAACATCAAAAGTATACAACATAACAAGCCAACGCTATTAGTAGAACTATCATTAAGATGCCTTAATAGCTCATCAATATTACACTCTGTAGCATGCTACTTCATTTCCTTTGCAGTTTTAAAAGACATGTACAATTGGTATAACTTAGAAATAGGTGGAAAGTAGCATAATATCTTTTTGACTTTTTTTATTCTAATTGCACACCACATCATTTGCAATTTTTAGTTTCATTCAATTTCCACCTAGATGTATTACAAAACTTGCATTTACCTCTTGATTCATTCAATCCATAATAAAATGCATAATTTATTGAACATGCATGGATTTTACCATAGCTAAAACCAAAGCTCTTAATTTTCATTTTCGCTTCACAAAAAAATGTTGGCAAATTAGTATGCTCAAAAGCATCTTTTAAAAGAACATTGATTATTGAAATTACTCTGTCAATTGCACAACCTAAATAACCTTTATGTTATACAAATGAACAATGAAAAAACTTGATACATTTTGTACAACCACCATAAAGTTCTTGATTTCTCTCTCATATTAACTCTTTCATTTTATATAACTCCTCAATTTGAACTTCTTTAGAATCCTTAGCATAGCGATAAGAAGATTGATTTAACAAGCCATGAACTTCGAATCAACACTCCTCAAAGACACCAAACATATCGTTTAACATGTCATGCACTATATTTTGACATATTTTTCCTTATGTATATACCAAGTAGCATATTTGGTTGCCATCCTTTTAAAGTAATTGACTAAACATTTTAGATCTATTTTCCATATTCTGAAATCCATAATAATATAAAGACACAAAATCAATCAATTTGTAGACGCATTTGAAAAATCAAAATCAAGAAAGCTCACTACCTTATCTAAGAATTCAGTTAATCTAATTAGTTTTTCAATCTAACTTTTGTTAGTCATAATTCAATAACTTGACTTCAAAGCCAATTGTAACTCATCAAGATTTGAAATCAATAAAAATATAACAAATCATTTGTAGGCATATATAAATTATTATGGCTTGAAGTGTAAAAGTTAAAAAATTGGGAATTGTTATATTTATCTCAATGTAAGGAAATATTATAAGTACAATAAAATTTATTTAAAAAATTTTAAATCATGAAGTTACTATATTTGTTAAAATAGGAATGGAAAAACTCCCTATTTGTAGGGATTCTTAGGAAAGGTTTGGTTAGGAAACTGGATTTTGAAGTAACGAGGGAAGCTTCCATTTTTGAAATTCTAGGAAGAATCGGTTAGGAATTAAAAGAAATGGTTAACATACAAAATGTAGATATATGTCTCACGGATTTTTATCCACTAGAATTACTTAATTTGGAGTCCAGATGAGGGAGATATTGATCGATTAGTTAGTAGTGGTCAGAAAATAGTTAACCAAAGAAGAATCTGTTAGATACGCTTCGGTGTTTGTATTTCTAATATAAATCTGTACGGACTTAAAAGAAATTCTTGACATGATAAATATAGATATATGTCTCATGAATTTTTAGCCACTGGAATCATTCAAATTGGAATCAATATGAGGGAGATATGGTTAGATTAATAAGCAGAGGTCAGAAACTAGTTAACCTGGGAAGAATCTGTTAAGTATGCTTCTATGTTTGAATTTTTGAACTAATTCTGTAGAGAATTAAAGGTATTTGTTAACATAATAAATATAGATATATGTATCATGAATCTATAGGCTTTGAAATCACTTAATTTGGAGTCGATATGAGGGAGATATGGCTGATTAATGAGTAGAGATTAGAAACAGTCTAGAATTCAGGGTGGTAAATGTAAGTATTTTTGTTTTTGATTTTCTGGGAATAATTAGTAAGGTATATCTTGACTCAATTTTTTTTTGAAAGAAAAAAAGCAAAAAGGTAGGGAAAATAATAGAAATTCAAAAGAAGATAACACTGAAGGAAAAAATTAATGCAAATTAAATAAAGAACGATCTTACCTAGATAGCGTACACGACACCCTTTAACAATAGAATCAAATCAATCCTGGTAGATAGGATCACGCAAAGGTGTCTCCTTTATCTCCGGGTTATTTAATTCCAAAATGCTTTCAATCTTTGACCATTCACTTTAAACACATCACCATTCTTGGGATTTTCGATCTCCACTGCACCATGTGGATAAACAGTACGAACAATGAATGGGCCTGACCACCGAGAATGTAGCTTTCTTGGGAATAAGTGTAAACAAGAGTTATATAAAAGAACCTTTTGACCTACATTAAATGATTTTCTTAAAATATGTTTATCATGAAAAGCTTTCATTCAATCCTTATACAACTTTGCACTTTCATATGCATCATTCTGTATTTCTTCCAGTTCATTGAGTTGAAGCTTCCTGTGAGAACCTGCTTTGTTAAGAGCAAAGTTAAATTGTTTGATGGCCCAATAAGCTTTATGCTCTATTTCAACAGGTAAATGAAAAGCCTTGCCATACACAAGTCGGTAAGGAGACATTCCAATAGGAGTTTAAAAGCAGTACGATAAGCCCATAAAGCATCAGAAAGTTTCAAAGACCAATCTTTTCTATTTAGGTTAATCGTTTTTTCCAAAAAAAATTTAACTTCCCTATTCGAAATCTCAACTTGACCACTAGTCTATGGGTGATATGGGGTCGCAACTTTGTGTGTGATACCATATTTCTTCATTAAATGCTCAAATTGTCTGTTACAAAAATGCTTCTCCCATCACTAATGATAGCCCGTGGTGTGCCAAACCTTGAAAAAATGTTTTCTTTCAAGAATTTCACCACAATCTTGTGATCATTTGTTTTACATGGATGAGCCTCTACCCATTTTGACACATAATCCACAGCAACAAGGATGTATAAATTTCCAAATGAATTAGGAAAAGGACCCATGAAATCAACTCCCCAGACATAAAATATTTCAACAATTAGAATGGGAGTCAGAGGCATCATATTCCTGCGTGAGATACTGCCCAATTTTTGACAACGTTCACAAGAACTACAATACAAATGGCCATCCTTGAACAGTGATGGCCAATAGAAGCCACATTGCAAAACCTTTGTAGCAGTTTTTTTAGCACTAAAATGACCTCCACACGCATAATCATGACAAAAAGAAATAATATTATGTTGCTCACTCTCAGGAACACATCTCCGAATAATTTGATCAGGACAATACTTAATTAAGTATGGATCTTCCCAAAAGAGTTTCTTTACTTCAGTTAAAATTTTTACCTGATCTTGCTTACTCCAATGTGTAGGCATTTGACCTGTGATAAGATAATTAGCAATGTCAGCAAACTAGGGTAACTGAGAGATAGACATGATTTGCTCATCTAAGAAGGAGTCTTTGATAGGCAAGTTATTGTCACATGATTCAACTACCAGTCTAGACAAGTGATCAGCTACAACATTTTCAAATCCTTTCTTATCTCGAATTTTTAAATCAAATTCTTGCAACAACAAGATCAATCTTATCAAACGTGCTTTAGCATCTTTCTTAGAAAGAATATACTTAAGTGCAGCATGATCTGTAAAAACTACAACCTTAGATCCTAACAAATAAGATCTAAACTTGTTTAGAGCAAATACCATAACTAGTAGCTCTTTTTCTATTGTAGAATAATTCAATTGAGCATCATTAAGAGTTTTACTAGCATAGTATATCACATACGAAAACTTATCAAGACGTTGACCCAAGACAGCTCCAATTGCATAATCAGAAGCATCACACATGATTTCAAATAGAAGATTCCAATTGGGTGGTCTAATGATAGGTGCAGAGGTGAGTAAGAATTTTAGCCTTTCAAAAGCTTGATAGCACTCTTCATCAAAGATAAAAGATGCATCTTTGGTAAGTAAATTACACAAAGGTCTGGAGATTTTGTTAAAATCTTTGATGAATTTGCGATAAAACCCTGCATGGCCTAAAAAACGTACCACTTTCACTGTCCGGGGAGGTGGAAGACTGGAAATCAATTCAATTTTGGCCCTCTCTACCTCAATACCTTCATGTGACACAACATGCCCCAAAACAATTCCTTTCTTAACCATAAAATGGCATTTTTCCCAGTTCAAAACAAGGTTCTTTTCTTTACACCTAATTAAGACTAGTCTTAAATGATGTAAACATTCCTCAAAACTAGACCCATGTACAGAAAAATCATCCATGAATACTTCCAAAAATTGTTCTACCATGTCAAAGAATATGCTTGTCATGCAACGCTGAAATGTCGCAGGTGCATTGCACAATCCAAATGGCATTCTACGATAGGCAAATGTTCCAAAAGGACAAGTGAAGGTAGTTTTCTCTTGATCTTCAGGTGCAATAGGAATTTGATTGTACCCAGAGTATCCATCAAGAAAGCAGTAATACGCATGTCCAGCCAACCTCTCTAGCATTTGATCTATGAAGAGAAGTGGGAAACGGTCTTTCCTTATGACAGCATTCAACATACAGTAGTCAATACAAACACACCACCCAGTTTGCATTCTAGTGGGTATTAATTCATTCTCCTCATTTTTTACTATAGTAATGCCGAACTTCTTGGGGACTACCTGAACAGGACTAACCCATGCACTATCAGAAATTGGGTAAATGACACCCACATCAAGAAGTTTAATTACCTCAGCTCTCACAACCTCCTTCATGTTTGGATTCAAACGTCTTTGTGGCTCTCTTGAGGTTTTGGCATTGTCCTCCAAATGTATTCGATGCATGTAGATTGATGGACTGATACCTTTAATGTCTACTATTGTCCACCCTATGGCTTCACTATGTTCACTGAGGACTTTTATCAGTTCAACTTCCTATTTACTATTCAAATCAGATGCTATGATCACAGGCAAGGTCTCAGAAGGTCCTAAGAACACATACTTCAGAAAATCAGGTAGAGGTTTTAATTCTAACTGGGGGGGTTTCTCTATGGAAGGTAGTAGGACAAACTCAGAAGGTGTAAGTGTTTCTGTTTCGGCTTTCCACTTATTGGTATTCATCAATGGAATAGTTTCTAACAGGGAATTTACCTCACCAACTAAACAATCCTCATTTATGTCCATATTGAAGTGGGCCAGACATTCTTCCAAAGGGTCATCACCAAAAGAACTCAAAAATGAGTCATAGACAATACTCTCAATCATATTGACCTCACAAACATCACCAGTGTCTATAGGTTGACGAGATACATTAAATACATTCAATTCAACTGTCATATTTCCAAAAGACAGATTTAAGATACCATTACGACAATTGATGATTGCATTGGATGTTGCCAAGAATGATCTACCTAGAATGATAGGTATTTGTGTATCCACATTCTCAACAGGTTCAGTATCAAGAACAATAAAATCTACCGGAAAGTAGAATTTATTAACCTTTATGAGAACATCCTCTATGACACCTCTAGGAATTTTTGTGGACCTATCTGCTACTTGAAGGGTCACTGATGTAGGCTTCAACTTTCTTAGCCCAAGTTTTGCATATACAGAGTATGGCAAAAAATTCACACTTGCTCTTAGATCAAGTAAGGCTTTGTTAATCACATGGTCACCTATCACACAGAAAATTGTAGGACAACCAGGATCTTTGTACTTGATGGGAGTTTTTTGTTGAATTATAGAGCTCACTTGTTCATTTAAGAATGCCTTTTTTGGAACATTAGTTTTCCTTTTCACTGTACAAATATCTTTAAGGAATTTTGAGTAAGCAAGTACTTGTTTAACAACATCTAGAAAAGGGATGTTAATGCTTACTTGCTTAAACACCTCTAAAATGTCACTATACTGAGTACCTTTCTTGATTGTTGCAAGTCTTTGTGAGAAAGGAGCTTTGGGGGCACAAGGAATCTGTTCACTTTTCTTTTCACTTGAGTCATTATTTTGGGATTCATGTTGACTCTATTCCTCATTTTCTGGCATGTGAACATGATTATCAATGACTTTTCCAGATCTAAGGATTGTTACAGACTTTACTTCTTCATTAAGATTTTTTGATGATCCTACTTCAGATTGACCCTTAGGATTAGGAACAGGTTGACTAGAAAATTTTCCTTTTTCTCTCTCTCCTATAACATTAGCTATTTGACCTAATTGTTTTTCAAGCTTTGAAATGGCTTGAGTGTGAGATTGCAAAACTTGTTGGGTCAACTGCATGAATTGTTGCAAGGTATCCTCCAAAGAAGGTTTTCTTTGTTGTGATATCCCGAAAGGAGGAGTATGTTGAGGAACTTCAAGGTATGAATTGGAAGGGGCAAATTGTTGCCCACCTTGACTCATTGAAGGTTGATTTTGTCTCCATGAAAAATTTGGATAATTTCTCCAATTTGGGTTATATGTTGGTGCAAATGGACTATCTGATGATTTTCCATAAGACTGAAGGGAATTAACCTGCTCAGAGAATGCTTCTTGGTAAGCTAGTATGGATGGACAAGATTGTTCAATGTGATATGTACTAGAACATAAAGTACATGCTTCATTCCTAGTATTGGTAGAAGAGTTCAGAGTATGGCTTAAATTGAAAGCTTTTACCTTTCTAGTAAGATTGGCCAAGGCAGCTCTCACATCTGTATCATTACTTACTTCATAAATTCCTCCTCTCTTTGTGGTTTGAGACTTTCTATCCTTTGGATCAATGCAATTCCAATGTTGAGAGTTTTCGGATAGAGACTCTAAGGATGCCTAAGCTTCAGCCTCATTTAACTGTAGAAATTTCCCACCATGCATACTTTGAATCATTTGATGGTTTGATGGAGTCAAACCATCATAAAAATATTTTACGAGTCTCCAAGTTTCAAAACCATGATGAAGACACTTCAAAAGAAGGTCATTAAATCTTTCCCAACATTTAAAAAATTGTTCACCCTCTTTTTGAAAAAAAAATCAGAGATTTCTCTCCTAAGGGCATCAATTTTAGACATGGAAAAAAATTTGGCCAGAAACTTATTTACTAATTGATTCCAACCACTAATAGTTCCTGTAGGAAGAGAATTCAACTAGGCTTTAGCTTTATCTTTTAATGAAAATGGAAACATTCTAAGTCTGATTGACTTATCATTGAAATTTTGAAATCGGAATGTCGAGCAAATTTCCAAAAACTCTTTAATATGCATGTATGGATCTTCTCTCTCTAATCCGTAAAATAATGGCAACAGTTGGATTATGGATGGTTTAAGCTCAAAGTGAGTTGCATTAGTTTGTGGTAACACTATACAAGATGGAGTACTAACTATGACAGGTGAGAAATATTCCATAAGGGTTTTCTCGTGTACAACTTGTTCTTCCATTTTTTATGGTGTCCTAACAAAGTCTAATGTTTCAATGTTAAAATGAATGGGTGATCCTAAACTTTTTCTAACCAAACGCTGATATTTATCACGTTTCCAAGCACGCATAAACTAAAAGAAAAACTATAAACAAGTGTTTCTGATGGTACACAATATAATTACAAACAAAATGAGAATACAAGAAATTACACACACACAAAATTTTCCTTTTTTTCTTAACAAAGAAAAATTTCTATACAAAGAAAAAAAATTCTAAACTATAACTAGTGGAAGAATTATACTTACGTGGATCTACTTAGCTTTTCCATTGCAATCCCCGGCAACGGCGCCAAAAACTTGTTGTTGTTTTAATTAAACTCGCAAGCGCACGAATCTGTTGGAGTACAGATTTAATGGTATGCAAGGTCGATCCCACGAGGATTGCCAATTGATAGGAAACTCTAATTTGAATCCAAATAAATAACTCTAACCTAATTGTCAAAATATTTGTTTCGTGAGGAGAATATTAAATCAAGTGTGCAGGGAATTGATGTACTCAAATTAAATTGAAATGTATACAAGGTAAAAGAATGCTAAGGTTAGGGGATCCACTCCTGGTATGAGTAATGATAAATTTAACTCTTTTATCACTCAATTGGAATTCTCACATGAATAAGGTTCCAATCGAAAAATGTATTACTTTGAGCTCACTTTTGTTTATACATGAATTATATTTACCTCCTTTTACACCATTAATACATGCTTGTAAAATGGATTCAAGTATACATTGTGCCAATTATTATATTTTCTACAATAAATCAAGATTGATTCAAGAATTTATTGTGACAAGAATTGTCTACAATGTATCAAGGTTCACACCTTACAAGATTAGAATGAAAAGAGGTACGAAGAAGAAACATAACAAGAGATAGGTGGCAAGGCCAACCATAAACATAATAAGAGATAGGCGGTTTGATAGAACCAGTCAATAAGATAACAAGAGATAAGAAGAAAGAAAATAAGCACAATAACATAATATAACAAGAAATAGGCGGTTTAGTAAAACCAGCCAATAAAAATAACAAGAAATCGGCGGTCTGATAAAACCAGCCATTAAGAAGTAACATGAGAAAAGAAATAAAAAGGTAAATACAATATCAAAGATAAACATTAAGATTAAGAGTTAGATTAATTATTATTCTCACACCAAGAGTTTCACCCTTTACCTTAGCATAAGGAGATTAGTTCTCCATATTCAAATTAAGAAAGCAAAAACGAAGATGAACAAGCATAATGATATTATGAAAGGATAACAAAGTATCTAAAGAAATAAGAACATTACAATACTAAAAACTGAAATTTATGGTCTCAAAACTACACTCTCTTCAGCTAATTTTTGACCCCCCCTTTAGCTCACAAGACCCCTCTATTTATAGATACAACTAATGAGGTAAGTGACAAAGCAAGTTGCAATAAAGTTGACAGGTTGGATTCCACTATGTCCACCGAAAGTGATCATGATATTCCTCCTTGATAGCCATCGAATTTGCTGCTCATGTGAACCAAGTTGTAGGTAATTGTGTCGGCTATCTACCTACCAAATTTCGTGTACATTGACTACGTATTTTATGAGATACGGCCCAAATACTACAGAAAGGTTGGGCTGGACTGCAACAGCAAGCAGATTTTCTTCTAGCCCAATTTTTGCCCTTTTACCGTCCAAATTAGCTGATCACGTAAACATAAAAGTTGTAGAAAATTGTGTCAGATATTCACTTACCAAATTTCACATATATTGGATATGTAATTTATTATTTATTATTAAAATACTAGAGTAAGGTCGGGCAGAAAAACAAACAGCACACAGATTTTTCACATTTAAGGTTCCTTGAATCTTATATGGTCATAAATCAAGATTAAATATATCCATTAGGATGCATCTCAAGAGTCGAAAAGATAATGCTCCTTACTCAGCCATCCTTAATGAATTTATTTTTATCGCTTGATCTATAAACATAATTCCCAAAAAATCACAATTTAACTTTGATTTCTTCAATTAAGTCAATTTTCTATTTTTTTTCTCCATCTGTAGAAGATGCATAAAACTAAAGATAAATACGAAAAATAAGTGCTTAAACATGACAAAGAATTAAGATAAAAGTATTCAATTCATGGTTATAAAACTCACTCATCAGTATATGAAGAAATGATAAACATGAAAGTTGTATATAAGTGTCGTAGCTTTTTATAGTCTTTGGAATCATCTTAATTGAAGTTCGTATGAGGGAGATATGGTTAGATTAGTAAGTAGAGGTATGAACCTACCCAAGAAGAAATAACATTAAATTTGAGGGAGTAGTCACACCATGATTACTTACAATTTAACTAAAATATTCAAGATAAAGGTTTTAGAGAATTGTCTTATCTATCAATTGACATCAAGATCACCTCAATCAGATTTAAAATGAGGGTGTTATGCTCTGTTTAGTGAGAGAGGAAAATAATATTTAAAAAAGAAGAAGAATCTTAAAAATGAAAATAATAAATTAGTAGTGTATGCCATAGCCATTGCAATTGCATGAACTCCTTACCATTTTAAATGTGAAATTTTGATATAAAAATATTTTATAAAGTAATATTTGAAAATGATTATGTTTATGGCAAGATTGTATTTTACCAATGATTTTTTGTAATAATTATGCTTTGATGATAAATTATGGCATGTGAATATAATAAACATACATGTTATTGAAATCAAATTTTTGGCTATTAACGTGAAAAGAAAAGAAAAGAAAAGAGACGAGCACGGTCACATGGTAGTCTGTGTGGTGCACCAGTAGGGGACGCCCTACTCACAACTATGATTATGTTAATAAGAAAAGAAAGAGAAAGTATGCCATGTCGGACGGAGCGAGAAAAATTTGTACTGGATAGTAGAAAATACTCACCCTGACTGGGGTAACTTGATATGAAAATAAATTGATCGTAATCATATGATATTCTAAAAATAGTTATTCATGCCATACATGTCATTATTGTACGATTTTCATGTGCATTCATGTGACCTAAATAATTGTTGTAGCTTATACAGATGAACATGACAAGACAAATATTATTGATGATAATTCTAATTTATTGTTGAACCTACTGGGATTTAATTCTCATTATATTTCTATATCATGTTCAGAAAACTAAGCTATGTACTCTATGAACGGCTTTTAGTGTACGTTGGGTTAAGTTGGCTAAGATCCCGGTGAAGGTGCAACCATCCGCACCCGTATATCCAAAGCTGGTCAATATTGATGAATAAAATGTAGACTTATATATGTTTGATTTTTGTACAGACTTTTTGATTAATAATGTGTATATGAACCCAGAATTGTATAAATGTTAATGGTATTTCATAAACTTTAATTATGTTTGGTTAATTTAATTGAATGTTATTATGAGTTAAATAGTTAGAAGTAAAGAGGTAATGACTTCATGGGATTTGAGAAATATATATATGTATATATGTAAAAAAAAATGGAGTTGCTACAACATCAGCAATTTGCCATTATTTGAAGGCACTACACCTCCATTACAACTCTGTCGTCTACTTTAATTGAGGTAAGCCGTATTCTCCCTTCACCGTAGCACCACGTTAGCTCTGGGATTTGCTTCTTGTACGTGCTTCAACTTGGTGACAATATATATAAATGGATATGAGGCTAATGTTATGTTCTAATATAGGTTAGTTTCTACTATTTGTTTGGATTGAATGGGGAAATGAGGGTTTTTTTATTTTTGAACTTGATCATACTACCTTATTAGCAACACAAATGGCTACTTTATCTAAACAACTAAGAAATAAGAATGTCAATGCTATTCAGGCTAATGTAATTTGTGGTCATTGCGTAGGAATCACTCAAGTATTGATTGCAAAGTGAGAAATCCTTTTGCTCAATCAAATTTTGAGCAAGCTAGTTACGTGTATAATTTTCAATGTCTAAGCAATCCATTCGAACACATATAATCCAAGGTGGAGAAATCACCCCAATTTTTCATGGAACAATAATCAAGAAGCAACTAAACCACCTTAAACTTTTCCATAGAAAGAAAAAAAGCTAACACTTAAGGAGATGTTCATGCAATACATGCAAAAGATAGACTTGAGAATTCAAAATGACTCAGCTTTAAGTCATAACCTTGAAGCTTAAATTAGTCAGCTTTCATATATTTTTACTGAGAGGATAGTAGGAACTATGCCAAGCAACACTATGATGTATCCTAAAGAGCATGTCAAAGCAAAAAAAAATAAAGAATGGGAAAATGACTAGCTACAAGAAGCAATGGACAAGTAAATGTAGCTAAAAAACAAGTTGAGTTTGAGCTATATTTAGGGGAATACAAGTAGGCCAAACACAATGTTGACAATCCTAAGCAAATTGAAAGAGCTTCAAATCCCACATTTTCCAAGGAGTGTAAATCTAAACCTATAATTCATTCTTCTTATAATGCATCAATTCCTTTTCCCTGAAGGATTAAAAAGAATAAAATTGATAATCAATTCTCAAAATTTTAAGAAATTGCATATTAATATTCCTCTTATTGAAGCTTTAGAATATATGCCTAAATATGCAAAAAAATTTAAGAATATTATATCAATCAAGTAGAAGCTGAAGGAGCATGCAATGGTAATACTAACTGAAAAGAATAATGCAATTTTGCAAAGGATGTTGCATTCTAAATTAAAAGATCCAAGGAGTTTTACTATTTCTTGCACTATTGAAAATTCTTATTTTAATAAAGCTTTGTGTTATTAAGGGGCAAGCATTAATCTTATGCCTTTCTCTATTTTTAGGAAACCTAGTCTTAGAAAAGCCAAACCTACTACAATTTTTTTGCAAACGCTGGATAGATCTATCAAGTACCCAAGAAGGATAATTGAAGATGTTTTGGAGAAAGTAGACAAATTTATATTCCCTAGCGATTTTATTATGCTAGACATGGTGGAAGATAGAATAATGCTTGGACATTGAATTTCCTTTAAGGGAATTGAAGTGGATCGAGCTAAAATTAATGTAATTGAAAATCTACCAACATGAACCAATATAAAATAAGTGAGAAGCCTTTTAGGCCATGCTAAATTGTATAGATGATTTATAATGGATTTTTCCCTAATTTCTATATATCTTTGCAATCGTTTGATTAAAGATACACCATTTGAATTTTCTTATGACTACTTTCATCTTGCTAAAACATTGAAAAAGAAATTTATCTAAGCACCTATAGTTGTTGCCCCAGATTAAAATTTTCCATTTGAATTAATGTATGATGCTAGTGATTTTGCTATAGGGATATTTTAGAGCAAAGAAAGAATAAATTTTTTCATGTTATTTGTTATGCAAGTAAACAATGAATACAAGCTCAATTTAATTATGCTACTACTAGAAAAAGAAATATTAGAAGTTATTTTTTTTAACAAATTTTGATCTTATTTAATAGGTTCAAAGGTGATTGTTTATACAAACAATTTTGCTCTCAAGTACTTACTTCCAAAGAACGATGCTAAACCGAGATTGCTTCGATAAATTTTTATTCTACAAGAGTTAAATTGGAGAGAAAAGATAAAAAGTGTATCAAAAACTTGGTGGCAGATCACTTGTCTTGAATTGAACTGAAAGGCAGGAATAGAGGAGCAAGACATGCAAATTATTGAAACATTTCTCGATGACCATTTGTTGGTAGTACAAATAAAGCAATATACGGATGGAGAATTTACCAAGAAAAAGTTCACAATTGATATCATCAATTCTAAGTGATAGTTTGGAAAAAGTCAAGCTATAAACTTTAAACAAAGCACTTATTGGAAGGTAGCCCAAGTTTCTTCTCTTTACTTTCAGTTTTTCCATATTTATTTTTATTCAATATTTTACTATTTTAGTTTTAGTTTTTTTTTCTATTTTATTTCTACTTATAGGTTTGCATAAATTTCGAGGTTCCGAATGGAGTTGCTTTTTAGACCCAAATTGCTAATTGATTTTAATCAAGATGAAGTCTGAATCTGCAAAAATGTTGTCAAATACTCATCATAGAAAATTTTATTCGCTTTCCAAAGCAACAAGAATCAAGGAAGCACCTTTTAACTTTTCTTATTCTCTTTCATTTTTTTTCTTTTACCTACTAAGGACAATGTGTTTTTTAAAGCTTTAGGGATAAGGGTATAACACTAGAAAAATAAGTTAAAAATATTTTTCTTCTTTTGTTTTTTCTCTTTGAGTTTACTTCGGTTTAGTGATAATAGTCTACAATAAGAATATTTTGAACATTGCTTGGATTTAGTACTTCAATTTTGTGTTTAGGCTAACCTTACTATAGTATTTGGGCCTTATTTCAAAAAATACATGTTCAATGCATAAAACATTTGATAGGTCAATAACAGATACAATTTTTTACAACTTTCATGGTCAATAACAGATACAATTTGATAGGTAAAAAATTTGAATATTAAAAGGGTCAAAAGTGGGATAGAAGAGATAATGTTTGCTGTTATAGTCTAGCCTGACCTTTCTCCAATATTTTGGCCATAAATCACAAAATACATGGACAATTTTTCTCCACCTTATATGGTTGGAAATATAATGAAAATCTCTACAACTTTTATGTTGATCGAATCAGTAAATTCTATGGATATCAAGGAGATATCTCATGATTACTTTCGGTTCACATAATACAACACAACTTGTCAACTTTAGTACAATTTGCTACCCACCATCTTTGTCACCTATTCCATTTGTTGTGTCTATAAATAGAGAAATTTTGTGAGCTAGAGAGGGGTGAGAAAGGCTGGAGAGTGAGCTCGGAAAAATTTTGTTAGAGTTCTAAGTGCTTGTAAAGTTTTTCTCTCTTTAGACATTTTGTATCTTTACTTTATTTCATAATATTATCATGCTTCTTCAACTTTTATTTTTCTTTCTTACCTTGATTATCGAGAACTAACCTCATAATGCTAAGATGAAAATGTAAAATTCTTGGTATGAAATTAATAATTTATCTAACTCTTAACTTCAATGTTTATATTTGATGTTGTATTTATCTACTTATTAATTTTCTTATGTAAATTCTTTCTTAGAACATGGTTTTGTTGCCACTCTGTTATTTATTTTCTCATTATTTTTTTCTTAGAGTATGACTTTGTTGCCCCTCTATTATTTATTTTCTTGTTATTTTATTTCTTAATGGTTGGTTTTACCGCCTACTTTATATTATTATTATTGACTCTGTCACCTATTTGTTGTTGTGTTTTTCTTCCTTTTACATCTTTTCATTTTTAATTTTGTAAAGTGCGAATTTTGATACATTGTAGACAATCTTTGGAACAATAAATGTTTGAATCATTCTTGATTTATTGTAGAGAATATAATGATTGGCACGGTGTATACTTGAATCCATTTTACAAGAGTTATTTATTATTAGTAATACAATAAAAAGAAAGCAAATACACTTCATTTGTAAACTAAAGCTAGTTTAATGTAATATATTTTTCGAATAGAACCTTATTTTTGTGAGGATTCCATTTGAGTAATAAAAGAGTTAAAATTTATTTTTATTTGAAATACCAATAGCGAATTCCCTAACTTTAGCATGTTTTTTTTACTTTGAATACATTTCTATTTAATTTCAGTATTTTAGTTCGTTGCATACTCTGGTCAATACTCTTTTCACACAAAAAATATATTGTGGCAACTAGGTTAGAAATATTTATTTTGGGTCTAAATTAAATTTTCTCTCAATTGACAATCCTCGTGGGATCGACCTTATATACCACTAAATATATACTTCAATATATTCTTACGCTTGCGAGTTTTAATTAAAATACCAACAAGTTTTTAGCGTTATTTCCAGGGATTGTGATGGAAAAGCTAATTAGATCCAGGTAAGTATAATTCATCCACTAATTATTATTTAGAATATTTATTTATTCTTTGTATAAAAAAATTTATTTGTGAAAAAAGTATTTATTAAAAATTTGTGTGGTAATTTAGGTGCGTAAAAAATCTTTCACTAGTTATTATCTAGAATATTTATTTATTCTTTGTATAGAAATTTTGTTTTGTGAAAAAAGTATTTATTAAAAATTTGTGTGGTAATGTGGGTGTGTAAAATTAGTTGATTCTGACAATAAGGATAAAAATGCCTAAGGAGTATGGACTTTAAGTGAGACTATTGTGATTCCATCACACTTTTTTGGGAATCTACTAATTGAATATCACCCACCATTACTAACACTCAAAATAAAAAGATAAAAAAAAAAAAATTTCTGCATAATCTTGTGATTTTTTTTCTTTTTGTTGTATTTTCATTTTGTTACGTGTAGTTAACATTGTATATATATATGTTATTAAGTTGTAAAATTATCCTATTTTGTAATTGTGTTATTAGAAATATTTGTTTATAGTTTTTCTTTTCGTTTATGTGTGCTTGGAAACGTGATAAAGATCAGCATTTGGTTAGGAAAAGTTTAGGATCACCCATTGATTTTAAAATTGAAACATTAGATTTTGCTAGATCACCATTAAAAATAGAAGAACAAGTTATGCATGAGAAAACTCTTATGGAGTACTTCTCACCTGTCATAGCCAATACTCCATCTTGCATAGTTTTACCACAAACTACTACAACTCACTTTGAAATCAAACCAACTATACTCCAACTTTTACCATCGTTTTATGGTTTGGAAAGAAAAGATCCATACTTGCATGCGAAGGAATTTTTTGAAATTTGTTCAACACTTGACTTTCAAAATTTCAATGTTGAGTCAATTAGGCTTAGAATGTTTCCATTCTCATCAAAAGATAAAGCTTAAACATGGTTGAACTCCTTTCCTACAGGAACTATTACTAGTTGGAACCAATTGTAAATAAGTTTTTGGCAAAAAAAAAAGTTCATGTCTAAAACTGATGCCCTTAGGAGAGAAATTTTTTATTTTTGTCAAAAAGAGGGTGAACAATTTTTTGAATGTTGGGAAAGATTTAATGATCTTCTTTTGAAATGTCCTCATCATGGTTTTGAAACTTGGAGATTAGTGAAATATTTCTATGATGGTTTAACTTTATCAAACTGTCAAATGATCCAAAGCATGCATGGTGAGAGATTTTTACAATTGAATGAGGGAGAAGCTTGGGAATCCTTCAAATTTTCATCTAAAAATTCTCAACATTGGAATTGCATGGATCCTAGGGATAAGAAGTCTCAAACACAAAAAAATGGATGAATTTATGAAGTAAGTGATGACACATATGTAAGAATTGCCTTAGCTAGCCTAACTAGAAAGGTCGAAACTTTAACTTTAAGCCACACTCTAAACCCTTCTACCAATACTAGGATAGAGGTGCGTGCCTTATGTTCTAGTACATTTCACATTGTACAATTTTGTCCATCTATACCAGCTTACCAAGAAACATTCTCTGAGTAAGTTAATTCTCTTCAATCTCATGGAAAGTCATCAAACAACCCGTTTGTACCTACATATAATCCAAATTGGAGAAATCATCCAAACTTTTCATGGAAGCAAAATCACCCTTTAATAAATCAAGGTGGGCAACAATTTGTCCCTCTTAACTCATATCCTCTAGTTCCTCAATATGCTCCTCCTTTCGGGGTACCATAGCAAAGAAAACCTTCCTTGGAAGATACCTTGCAACAATTCATGAAATCTACCCAACAAATTTTACAATTTCATACTCAAGCAATTTCAAAGCTTCAAACACAATTGGGTGAATTAGCCAGTGTTGTAGGTGAAAAAGAGAGAGGAAAATTTTCCAGTCAACCTATTCATAATCCTAAAGGTTAATTTGAAGTAGGATTATCAACAAATGCTAATGGGGAAGTGAAGTCTATAACGACCCTTATGTCTTTAAAGCTCTATTTCCACACAGATTTAAGACAAATAAGAAAGGCACTCAATATAACGACATTTTAGAGGTGTTTAAGCAAGTTTGCATTAACATCCCTTTTTTCGACGCTATCAAACAAGCACCTGCTTACTCAAAATTTTTGAAAGATCTTTGCACAGTGAAAAGAAAAATCAATGTTCCAAAGAAATTATTTTTAACTATTAAGTACAAAGATCCTGGTTGTCCTATAATTTTTTATATTATAGGTGACCATGAAATTAATTGAGCCTTACTTGATTTAGGAGTAAGTGTGAATTTGTTGCCTTACTCTGTGTATGAGAAACTTGGGATAGGAAAGTTGAAACCTACACCAGTGATCCTTCAATTAGCATATAGGTCCACAAAAATTCCTAGAGGTATCATAAAAGATGTGCTCATTAAGGTTGATAAATTATACTTTTCAGTAGATTTCAATGTTCTTGACACTGAACCTGTTGAAAATACAAAGACACAAATTCTAATCATCTTGAGTAAACTATTTTTGGCAACTTCTAATGCAATCATTAATTGTCGAAATGGAATTTTGAATTTGTCTTTTGAAAATATGACTATGGAACTCAATGTTTTTAATGTCTCCAGTCAACTTGTAGACATGGATGATTTCTGTGAAGTTCACTTGATTGGAAGTTCAATTAATGATTCATTTTTAGACTCTTTTAATAATGATCATTTGGAAAAATGTTTAGCTCATTTCAACATGGACATAGATGAGGATTTTTTTGTTAGTAAGGTAAACTCTTTATTAGAGACCACTTTATTAATGGATACTGATAAATGGGAAGCCAAAAAAATAACAATTTCACCTTTTGTGTAATAGCCGTAAAGTTAACGAGAAAGTTCAACTAAAGGAATTTAGAATAAAAGAGATAATTTTGGAAAATGGAGATTTTAATTAAGGAAAATTTGGAATTAAAACAAAGGATTTCAAAAATGGAATTAGGACACGGTGAAAATAAGTTATTATTTATATGGATTAAAGAATTATAAAAGAAATGTTAAGAATTTACGTTTCGGGGCAAAAATGCAATTTCTTAAAAGTTTCGGGGTTAAAATATAAATAAGAAAAATTTGCAAGGACTTTCCGCTAAAAGTGAAATTTTGCAGAAAGGTCCCCCGAGATATTTTAAGGGCCTCAATCACTCCGGAAGCAATCATTCGCAGATTTTTCCATCTCTCTTCAGAAAACTCTCCCCGAAAACCCTCTAACTTCTCTCTAAGATTTCTTCGCCTACGGACCTCGGATTTCGACACCACCACCACCAACGGACTCAGGACGAAGAGTTCTTCGAATCCATCCGATTGGTTTCTGGAGAATTGGCCGGAAATTGGTCGGAAAATTGAAGGGAAAAACGGCCAAAAAGGTAACCTCCGAAACTCCTACTTTTAGTTCTCAAACGCCAAAACTGACACCGTAGATCGATCCAGAAGGCACCGAAACCTTTGGATCTCAAATTTCAGGCCGATCCACCACCGCACGCGCCCCCACGCGCCGCTTCTCCTTCGGCGAGTGACGCCCACGCGCAGCTCCTCGGGCGGCGCGTGTAGCGCGTGGCAGCCGGACCTCCTCGCGTTGACCTGCGTTGACCGAGCTCCCGGAGGCCAAATTTCGCAAATCCGAAGTCGTTTTCAAGGTTTTCGGACGTTCCGGACTCGATTTTGGGGTTTATTTCACTGAATTCGGATCAGAAAATAGGATTTTAAGGGTATCCAACTTTGTGCTTCAAAGAGGTGAGTAGATGATTCTTTCTATGGCTTGTTTTTACTCTTCTTGAACTTTACATTGATAAATGAGTATGATTACATGTTATTTATACTTCCATATGTTCTTGAAATGGTTTGGAAATGTCTGAAATATTTAATATATGATATGTAGTTCAAGAAGAGTTTGATTTTGCAATAAGTTTTGAAACACATTAAGCATGTGATTTTTACACGTATTTCGCATGACATGGCAAAGAAAATATGTTATACATGTGACATTGATTTTATAGTGATATGTTTGCCTTGGATATGGGCATGTATACATGTTTCCCCTGAATGGGAAGTTTTGACATATGAGTATTTTGAGACTGAAAGTCTGTATTATAATGAGAATTTATACTGGATTATATGGCATATGTGAATATGTTATTTTTCTGTGGAGGAGTCCTATTGGAAACACTGTCTGCTAACAGCAGGTGATGTTAGCCTTGGTGCGCACCTTGATTGCCTCAGCTAGCAGGGGGGGTGGTGCTAGCCTCGTGTGAGGGCCAACACACGGGAGAATATATGTGAAGGAGAGCGGAATGCCTCCTATATATGGGCGAGATGCCAGTTATGAGATGTTATTTTGCCTTCCCTTGCTGTGTGCTTGGGAAAGACCCATACAGAGTCCCTTCGCGTGTCCTCTTGAATGGTAGTAGGGCAAACCTCAGCGGGATGCTGAGTTTAGGCAAATCCTATACCACCAAAGTACGGAAGGGGTCAAACTCTGATGTGGTGGTTCTGATATGGGATCCTCCGAATATTTTAACAGAAATGTTTTGATGCATAGCATAATTTGATTAATAATTTTACAGTATTGAATATGATTTTGAACTTGATGAGCATTGTTTATACAGTATCGCATACAGTTTGAAAGACCTGATTATGATTTTTGAACAGAGGATATTTGAAAATGCGGGTCCCATAAGAATGTACTTCTGAACGGTATATTTTGATATGATAAATTTTACAATATGAGTACATCCTTATGTTGACCTGAGAAGTCATAGAAGGTGTTATCTGCTCACTGAGTTGTAAAACTCACTACACGTGGTTGACATATTTTTCAGATAAAGACCCAGAATTTGGTCCCGCAGCTACTTGACTGACTAGGTGTCGTGCTTCAGTGGTGAGCCTAACTTGTTTCTAGGCTCTCAGTGTATGATATTGTAATATATTTGTACTCTAGTGTTGCTCTGAAAGTCACAGGCAGGATCCTTGTTTCCGCTGTAAACTTGATGTATATAGATTTGGCATGTATAATTATTGGTTTTTTTTGTAAACTTGTGAACGCTGAATAATATTTGAATATGTGTTATCGTGAGATCATTTGTACATGTGTAATGAAAAGATTTTCGGATAGTAAGGGTATTCGCGTTCGTAAAGTACGGACGTGACAAGTTGGTATCAGAGCATTAGGTTTCCCTGTGACAATCAGAGCAAGGGATTCTTTAGTAGGACCTTTAGTATCGATATGAGCCGGACATATTTATACTTCAGGTGCTGCTGAGAGAATCTATAGGATATTCACTTCCTTTCCAAGTGTCTTTAAATTCCTTGAGTAAAGTTTGAATACATGTGTCTTAAAGAGGTGTTTTATTCTGTATAGTTAATGATGCCGCCAAGAACTAGAGCGGTCACTAGAGAAGAAGCTGTAGATCGTGCACCCTCTACAGAAGAGTCTGCACAATCTACAATACCAGTACAAAGAGGCCGTGGTAGAGGCCGACCTAGAGGAAGAGGAAGAGGTAGAGGTAGAGGACGTGCACGGGGTTTGAGAACCCCAAGACAAGGAGAACAGACTCCTGTACCTGATAGAGTTCCTGAGGAAAGAGTAGAAACCCCTCAGGAGCCACCTGATAGAAACGCTGATATGATTGCTGGTATCCATAGAAGTTTAGAAACATTGGCTGAATTTATAGTGGAACAGGGTAGAAGGGAAGGCCAGCCAGCAGAACATGATCCTGAAGTGCAAGAACTGGGAAGAACAGCTGACCAAGAGGATAAGCTGAGAGGGATTGAGGTGTCATTACCGCAATTCCTTAAGTTAAAACCTCCGACTTTTTCTGGGTCAGATGTTCAGGAAGATCCACAGATCTTTATTGATGCTGTGGAACGAATTTTCAGAGCTTTGGGGTGCTCTAGTAGAAGATCCGTGGAGTTGGTGTCTTTTCAACTATCTGATGTGGCCCAAGTTTGGTTTGAGACATTTGTACAAGGACGGGCAGCTGTTTTACCACCAATGGAGTGGAACGAATTTAAGGAAGCATTTATGAATCGCTTTCTACCAACAAGTGAAAGAGACAAGAGGGCCAGAGAGTTTGAGGAATTGAAACAAACACCAAACATGTCAGTTTCTGAATATGACATTCGTTTTACCCGATTGTCCAGATATGCACCATACTTGGTCCCAACTGAAAAGGATAGAATTAAGAGGTTTGTTTTGGGATTGATACGCCCCTTGTTTAAGTCAGTGGGTCCTCAGATGGATCATTTTTCAACTTATTCAGCAGCTGTGAACTGTGCTAGGATGATGGAAACACGAGAGCAAGCTGACATAGAAAGTTTTAAGAGAAGGAAGAGAGATCGAGATAGTAATGTCCAGACTAGATCTAATCCTACTGTTAGTGGGTCAAGATTTCAAAATCCACAGCGTTTTAATCAAGCAGGAGCTGGTAGTTCTAACCAGCCATCAGTTAATAATAACAAGCAGAGAATGTTCCAAAGAGATATGAGACCCCCGAGTCAGCAAGACTCAAGATCAATTCCACTATGTCCACATTGTGGTAGGTCCCATACTGGACAATGTCGCAGAGAAACTGGTGCATGTTTTAAGTGTGGACAAATGGGTCATCTGATGAGGAATTGTCCACAGCTGCGAAGTTTTAGTCAAGCAACAGTGCAACCAGCTTTACCCCCTACATCTGTGCCAGCACGACCTATTCGAGCAGCCTCGGTCCAAGCAAGTAGTGTGGGTCCTGGTAGAGGATCAGGAAATCGAGGGCGAGAACCAGCTCGAGTTTTTGCCTTGACACGACAGGATGCTCAGGCCTCAAATGCAGTTATGACAGGTACATTATCAGTATGTTCCCATAAAGCATATGTTCTGTTCGATCCTGGTTCTACTCATTCTTATATATCACCATGCTTTGCTAAGAACTTGGATAGAGATCCTGCTAGCATGCATTGTTCTTTCATGGTTGCTACTCCTATGGGAGAACTTCTAGTAGTAAATGATGTGTATAAATCATGTGAGATTTCGATAGAAGGCAAGGAGACTCTTATAGATTTGATAGTTCTAAATATGATAGACTTTGACGTGATTTTGGGAATGGATTGGTTGGCATCATGCCATGCCATTCTAGACTGTCATCATAAGGTGATTAAGTTTAATGTACCTGGAGAATCCTCCTTTATGATACAAGGAGATTGTAGTAAGAAGTCTAGTAATTTAATTTCAGCCTTAACAGCTCATAAACTGTTACGAAGAGGGTGTCAGGGATATCTGGCAATAGTCAAGGATGTTGATATGAAGTATACAAGTTTAGAGCAAGTTCCAGTAGTTAAAGAATTTCCTGATGTGTTTCCTGAAGAGTTGCCAGGTTTACCACCAGACCGAGAGATTGAGTTTAGTATTGACCTTCTCCCTGAAACACAACCAATATCCATACCTCCTTATCGGATGGCACCTGCAGAACTTAAGGAATTAAAGGAACAATTACAAGATTTATTAGATAAAGGTTTTATTCGACCCAGTACATCTCCCTGGGGTGCTCCTGTTCTCTTTGTGAAGAAAAAGGATGGATCTTTACGTCTATGTATTGACTATAGGCAGTTGAACAAAGTGACTATACGAAATAAATATCCCTTACCCAGAATAGATGATTTGTTTGATCAGTTACAGGGTGCTCAATGGTTTTCAAAAATTGATTTGAGATCTGGGTATCATCAACTGAAAATAAAGAAGGAAGATATTTCAAAAACTGCTTTTAGGACTCGGTATGGGCACTACGAGTTCTTAGTAATGCCATTTGGTTTAACGAATGCCCCAGCTGCATTTATGGATTTAATGAATAGGGTATTTAAACCTTTCCTAGACCAGTTTATTATTGTATTTATCGATGATATTCTGGTGTATTCAAAGAGTTCAGAGGAGCATGAGCGACATTTAAGGATAGCTTTGCAAACCCTAAGAGAACATCAATTGTATGCTAAGTTTTCAAAGTGTGAATTTTGGCTTAGTAATGTTACATTCCTAGGGCATGTGGTTACCAAAGAGGGTATTCATGTTGATCCCAAAAAGATAGAAGCAGTACAGCAATGGCCACGCCCCACGACAGTTACAGAAATTCGTAGCTTTCTTGGGTTAGCAGGATATTATCGTAGATTTGTTAAAGATTTTTCAAAGATAGCTGCCCCTTTGACCAGGTTGACTAGGAAAGGAATAAAATTTGAGTGGTCTGATGCTTGTGAAAAGAGTTTTCAGAAATTAAAGGAGTGCTTAACTACAGCCCCAATCCTTACCATTCCTACGGATACAGGAGATTACGTAGTATACTGTGATGCATCTAGAGTGGGCTTAGGCTGTGTGTTAATGCAAAATGGAAGAGTAGTTGCTTATGCATCTAGACAGTTGAAGACGCATGAACAGAATTATCCCACCCATGATTTAGAGATGGCAGCTGTAGTATTTGCTCTAAAGATTTGGAGACATTACCTGTATGGAAGAACTTGTGAGATTTATACAGATCACAAGAGCCTCAAGTATATTTTTCAACAGAAGGATCTTAATTTGAGGCAAAGAAGATGGATGGAGCTACTGAAAGACTATGACTGTACGATTTTGTATCATCCAGGTAAAGCAAATGTAGTAGCTGATGCTCTAAGCAGAAAGTCAATGGGAAGTTTGGCTCATATAGCAGAGGTGCGACGACCATTGTTAGAAGACATCCATAAGTTAGAAAGTAAGGGAATAAGGTTTGAAATAAAAGAACCGGGAATATTATTGGCTCATGTGCAGCTCCAATCTTCCTTAGTTGAGCAAATCAAAGCCGATCAAGACAAGGATGCTAATTTGCTCAAGATTAAGAGTGAAATGAAGGATAGTAAGGATTCTGAATTCTCGGTGGATACTGAAGGGATATTAAGATACGGTAGACGATTGTGTGTTCCAAATGTTCATGATTTGAGAAAACAAGTTTTGGAGGAAGCACATCGATCTACATATACCATACACCCGGGAATGACAAAGATGTACCAAGACATAAAGGAATTGTATTGGTGGGATGGTATGAAGAGGGATATTGCGGAATATGTTTCCCATTGTTTGACGTGCCAGCAGGTAAAAGCTGAACATCAACGACCTGCAGGTTTACATCAGCGAATAGAGATACCAGAATGGAAGTGGGAGAGAATTACTATGGATTTTATCACTGGATTACCAAGAACTTCCAAGGGAAATGATTCTATCTGGGTCATTATAGACCGCATGACCAAGTCAGCACACTTTCTGCCTGTGAAAACAACCTACAATGTAGCTCAGTATGCCAGGCTCTATTTAAATGAAATAGTTAGGCTACATGGAGTTCCTATATCAATTATATCTGATCGAGGGCCGCAGTTCACGGCACGATTTTGGAAAGCTTTTCAAGAAGCATTAGGAACGAGATTGGACTTGAGCACAGCTTTCCATCCGCAAACTGATGGTCAGTCTGAGCGTACGATTCAGATTTTAGAAGACATGCTTCGAGCCTGTATTTTTGATTTTGGTGGAAGTTGGGATATGTATTTGCCTTTGGCTGAATTTGCATATAATAATAGCTATCAGACTAGTATACAGATGGCCCCATTTGAAGCTTTGTATGGTAGACGGTGCAGATCTCCCATTGGATGGTTCGAAGTGGGCGAGGCTAAACTTATAGGGCCAGATCTTGTACAAGAAGCACTGAACAAGGTAAAGCTGATTAGAGACAGGCTGCAGGCAGCTCAGAGCAGACAAAAGGCATATGTTGACAATAGACGAAGGGAGTTAGAATTTTCAGTGGGTGAACAAGTGTTCCTGAAAGTCTCACCCATGAAAGGAGTGATGAGATTTGGAAAGAAAGGGAAGTTAAGCCCTCGGTATATAGGCCCTTTTGAAATATTGGACAGAATAGGTGCAGTGGCATATCGCATAGCTCTGCCACCAGAACTGAATGTTCATCCAGTATTTCATGTGTCTATGTTACGGAAATATTTACCAGATCCTACTCATGTCATTCAACCCCAGAAAATTCAATTGGATAAGGATCTAACTTATGAGGAAAAGCCGATATCTATAGCTGATCGACAAGTAAAAAAGTTGCGGTCACGAGATATTTCTATGGTTAAGGTGATATGGCAAAATCACTCGTCTGAGGAAGCTACGTGGGAAAGAGAAGATGACATCCGCGCCAGATATCCGCATTTATTTGAACAACGAGGTTAGTATTTATCTGCTACTATGGTGATGAAATTCGGGGACCGAATTTCTTTAAGGGGGGAAGAATGTAATAGCCGTAAAGTTAACGAGAAAGTTCAACTAAAGGAATTTAGAATAAAAGAGATAATTTTGGAAAATGGAGATTTTAATTAAGGAAAATTTGGAATTAAAACAAAGGATTTCAAAAATGGAATTAGGACACGGTGAAAATAAGTTATTATTTATATGGATTAAAGAATTATAAAAGAAATGTTAAGAATTTACGTTTCGGGGCAAAAATGCAATTTCTTAAAAGTTTCGGGGTTAAAATATAAATAAGAAAAATTTGCAAGGACTTTCCGCTAAAAGTGAAATTTTGCAGAAAGGTCCCCCGAGATATTTTAAGGGCCTCAATCACTCCGGAAGCAATCATTCGCAGATTTTTCCATCTCTCTTCAGAAAACTCTCCCCGAAAACCCTCTAACTTCTCTCTAAGATTTCTTCGCCTACGGACCTCGGATTTCGACACCACCACCACCAACGGACTCAGGACGAAGAGTTCTTCGAATCCATCCGATTGGTTTCTGGAGAATTGGCCGGAAATTGGTCGGAAAATTGAAGGGAAAAACGGCCAAAAAGGTAACCTCCGAAACTCCTACTTTTAGTTCTCAAACGCCAAAACTGACACCGTAGATCGATCCAGAAGGCACCGAAACCTTTGGATCTCAAATTTCAGGCCGATCCACCACCGCACGCGCCCCCACGCGCCGCTTCTCCTTCGGCGAGTGACGCCCACGCGCAGCTCCTCGGGCGGCGCGTGTAGCGCGTGGCAGCCGGACCTCCTCGCGTTGACCTGCGTTGACCGAGCTCCCGGAGGCCAAATTTCGCAAATCCGAAGTCGTTTTCAAGGTTTTCGGACGTTCCGGACTCGATTTTGGGGTTTATTTCACTGAATTCGGATCAGAAAATAGGATTTTAAGGGTATCCAACTTTGTGCTTCAAAGAGGTGAGTAGATGATTCTTTCTATGGCTTGTTTTTACTCTTCTTGAACTTTACATTGATAAATGAGTATGATTACATGTTATTTATACTTCCATATGTTCTTGAAATGGTTTGGAAATGTCTGAAATATTTAATATATGATATGTAGTTCAAGAAGAGTTTGATTTTGCAATAAGTTTTGAAACACATTAAGCATGTGATTTTTACACGTATTTCGCATGACATGGCAAAGAAAATATGTTATACATGTGACATTGATTTTATAGTGATATGTTTGCCTTGGATATGGGCATGTATACATGTTTCCCCTGAATGGGAAGTTTTGACATATGAGTATTTTGAGACTGAAAGTCTGTATTATAATGAGAATTTATACTGGATTATATGGCATATGTGAATATGTTATTTTTCTGTGGAGGAGTCCTATTGGAAACACTGTCTGCTAACAGCAGGTGATGTTAGCCTTGGTGCGCACCTTGATTGCCTCAGCTAGCAGGGGGGGTGGTGCTAGCCTCGTGTGAGGGCCAACACACGGGAGAATATATGTGAAGGAGAGCGGAATGCCTCCTATATATGGGCGAGATGCCAGTTATGAGATGTTATTTTGCCTTCCCTTGCTGTGTGCTTGGGAAAGACCCATACAGAGTCCCTTCGCGTGTCCTCTTGAATGGTAGTAGGGCAAACCTCAGCGGGATGCTGAGTTTAGGCAAATCCTATACCACCAAAGTACGGAAGGGGTCAAACTCTGATGTGGTGGTTCTGATATGGGATCCTCCGAATATTTTAACAGAAATGTTTTGATGCATAGCATAATTTGATTAATAATTTTACAGTATTGAATATGATTTTGAACTTGATGAGCATTGTTTATACAGTATCGCATACAGTTTGAAAGACCTGATTATGATTTTTGAACAGAGGATATTTGAAAATGCGGGTCCCATAAGAATGTACTTCTGAACGGTATATTTTGATATGATAAATTTTACAATATGAGTACATCCTTATGTTGACCTGAGAAGTCATAGAAGGTGTTATCTGCTCACTGAGTTGTAAAACTCACTACACGTGGTTGACATATTTTTCAGATAAAGACCCAGAATTTGGTCCCGCAGCTACTTGACTGACTAGGTGTCGTGCTTCAGTGGTGAGCCTAACTTGTTTCTAGGCTCTCAGTGTATGATATTGTAATATATTTGTACTCTAGTGTTGCTCTGAAAGTCACAGGCAGGATCCTTGTTTCCGCTGTAAACTTGATGTATATAGATTTGGCATGTATAATTATTGGTTTTTTTTGTAAACTTGTGAACGCTGAATAATATTTGAATATGTGTTATCGTGAGATCATTTGTACATGTGTAATGAAAAGATTTTCGGATAGTAAGGGTATTCGCGTTCGTAAAGTACGGACGTGACATTTTGAGTTTGTTCCACTGCCACTTGTAGAAAAATCACTCCAGTTAGAATTGAAACATTTGCCCACTTCTCTTAAATACGTATTTTTAAGACCTTTTAAGATCTTGTCTATTGTCATAGCATTTGATTTAGATAAAGAACAGGAAGATGAATTCAATAGAATCCTTTGTGAGCAAAGAGAAGCCATATGATGGATAATAGCAAACATCAAGGGTATTAATCCATCAATTTACATGCACAGTATACATTTAGAGGATAAAGCCAAAATTTCAAGAGAGCCACAAGGACGGCTAAATCTAGGAAAACTAAGTTCTCGATGGTCAAGCCCATTCATTATTCATGCTGTTTACCCACATGGTGCAGTAAAGATAGAAAATTCCAAAAATAGTTATGTGTTAAAAGTCAATAGGCAAAGATTGAAATCATTTTTGGAATTATGTAACCCAGAGGTAGAGGAGACACTTTTGCTTGATTATGTCTACTAGAATTGATTTTCTCCCTTAGTTAGAAGTTGCTACACACACTATTTAGGTGAGATCTTTCTTTATTTAGTTTGCCTTATTTTGTTCCCTCACTGCGATCTTCTTTTGAATTGCTATTGTTTTCTTATTTTTGTTACTTTTTATATTTCTTAAAAAAAATTGAATTCACAATGGAAGACATACTTTCAAACTTAAAAAATCATTTTCTTTCTTTTCCACCCAATGCATTGATGAAAATTGATAAAGCACGTGTAACATCCCTAATTTCGTTTCTTTTATTGATAAAAGTACATAAAAAATTAATTAAGGAAATAAATTTATTAGACAATATTTTAAATATCTAAGGAAATATAATCCTTAAAAAATTTTCACCTTATGTATATGCATAGAACATAATTCTAACATTAAGAGAACAAATAAAGAGGGAAAACCTAATAGGAAATAAATTAGAAATAACATACTAAAGAGATGCAAAATTCTTGGATAAGGAAGATAAATTTTTAGAAACAAGTAAAGGTCTTAAAATTTCAAGAACATTGAATTAGGGTAATTTTTCCTAATTCAAGAAATAGAGTTACTAAGTTTAAAATCTTTACCCATACATTGGGCTTTTACCTATGGACACTTCATATAGAGTTTTTCCACTTCACATAAGTTTCTAACAAGCCATTGGATAACCTAAGCAAGAAATAAAACATAGACTTGGACTAGGATATAGTAATTGGACCAATAAACCAAAAATTATGAAAATGTGACCAAGCCCTCCAAGAAAGGTAGAATTTTATCCAAACCAAAGAAAATGGGTAGGAATAAGCCCAAATCCAAGAGGAAAAATAACATAAAATAAATTAGGTGATGATATAATAATGTAATAATAATAAAGATTAGGTTACATGGCATTAAGACAAAAATTTAGCAAGTGGTGTGATTCTACATTCATAATTTTGGCAAGTGGCATGATAATACAAGGTTTTAGGACAAAAACATCTATATCCTACACTCATAATTCTAGCAAGTGGTATGATAATACATAGCATTAGGACAAAATATTCCTATCCCACACAAATAATATCAACCAAATAATGGAGATTCAAGGGCTAGAAATTTGCCACCTAAAAAGGCAAATCTATCATACTTGTTTAAGACAAAAGAAAATGGAAATGAATCCCTAAATCAAAGGGACCTTGTCCCATATCTTAAGAACATATCATTATAATTTTTAAAATACAAATCTCATTTTCCTATGCATATCTTGACTAAGGAAGAGGAAGACAAGAACATAAGTTATTTGTTTTCCAAAAATTCAACAAAATGTATCCTAATTGTGATAAAGTAGACCCATGATCATGAAAGGTGAATTATTTGGTGGTCTATATAAGAAAACCCACCCTTACAACATTATAATTTCGTCCAAGTGAGGGAGAGGAAAAATAGAAGAAAGGTAGAGTGAGGAAAGGAGAGGAAGAAAGGAAGAAAGAGGAAGGAGAAGTCTAGGGGACTAAGTGCTCCATGTAAGTTTAACAATATTTCTTTTTGAAGAAAACTTTTGAAACTTATAATATTTATATGAGATTTTGATCTTAGAACTTTTATGATTGGTCATGATGTTGCTATATCATGTTACATATTGATCTTGCATGTGATGTATGTTTGAATACTTAGGTTGGTGTAGATAGTTCTGCATGGGTATGGCTATGGGTGGCAGAATTTTAAGTTTCGGTGTTTTAATTTCTGGGAACAATCTATAAGGAATTAAAATAAATGGTTAACATAAGAATTATAGCTATGTGTGTCGTGGGGTTTTAGCCACTGGAATCATTCAATTTGGAGTCCATATGTGGTAGATATGGTCCGATTAGTAAGCAAAGGTCAGAAAATGGTTCATCAAGGAAGAATATGTTAGGATAGCTTCTATGTTTTAATTTTTGGGAATTATCTGTAGGGAATTAAAATAAATAGTTAACATAAGAATTAAAGATATATGTGTCACGGATTTGTAGCCACTGGAATCATTCAATTTGGAGTCCATATGAGGAATATATGAGCTGATTAGTAGTCAAAGGTCAGAAAATGGTTCATCAGGGAAAAATATGTTAGGACAACTTCTGTATTTTAATTTCTAGAAATTATCTGTATGGAAGTAAAATAAATGGTTAACATAAGAATTATAGCTATGTGTGGCATGGATTTTAAGCCACTGGAATCATTCAATTTGGAGTCCATATGAGGAAGATATGAGCTGATTAGTAGTTAAAGGTCAGAAAATGGTTCATCAGGGAAGATTATGTTAGGACAGCTTCTGTATTTTAATTTATGAGAATTATCTGTATGGAATTAAAATAAATAGTTAACATAAGAATTATAGCTATGTGTGTCATGGATTTTTATCCACTTAAATCATTCAAGTTGGAGTCCATATGAGAAAGATATGAGCTTATTAGTAGTCAAAGGTCAGAAAATGGTTCATCAGGGAAGAATATATTAGGACAGCTTCTGTATTTTAATTTCTGAGAATTATCTGTATGGAATTAAAATAAATGGTTAACATAAGAATTATAGATATGTGTGTCACGAATTTGTAACCACTGGAATCACCCAAGTTGGAGTCCATATGAGGTAGATATGGTTCGATTAGTAGGTAGAGGCCAGAACCTATCCAAGAAGAAATAACCTATACATTTAGGGAGTAATATCACCTTGATTTCTTAATATTTCGCTACAATGTTCAACATAATAGTTTTAGATAATTGTTTTATCTTGAAATTGACACCAAGATCACCTACATCAGAGTTAAATTGAGGGAGTTATGCTCTGATTAGTAAGAGAAGGTTAGATAGGATGAAAACCTGCATCAAAAAAATAAAGAAATAAAATTAGTATTTAAAAAAGAAGATGAATCTTAATAAATGACTAGTATAGCCATAGTCATTGCCATTGTATGAACTTCTTACCATCTTAAGTGTGAAATTTTGACATGGAAATATTTTATAAAGTGATATTTGAAATGGTTATGTTCATGGCATGATTACCAATGATTTATGGTAATAGTTACTTGTTATTGAAAGCATATTTTTGGCTATCATTGTGAAAAGAAAAGAAATGAGCACGGTCACATGGCAATCTGTGTGGTGCACCAGTAGGGGACGCCCTACCAACGGTTATGATTATGATTATGAGAAAAGAAAGGGAAAGTGTGCCATGTCGGACGGAGCGAGAAAAGCCCGTATCGGAGAGTAGAGGATACTCACCCTGACCGGGGTAGCTTGAAATGAGAATAAGTTATTGGCTATCATATGATATTCTAAAAATAGTTACTCCTGTCATACATATTATTACTGTATGATTCTTATGTGCATAGATATAATGCATTCCTGTGACCAAAGATATTTTCTGTAGTTTATACAGCTGAACATGATGTGATGAGCTATATTGATGATGATTTATTGTTGAACTTACTGGGATTTAATTCTCACTATATTTCCATATCATGTTCAGAAAATTAGTTATGCAGATTTTTCTATAGCTCTGGCTTTTAGTGCACGTTGGATCGAGTACTTTATGTTGGGCAGATCCCAGAAGCAAATAAAATGTTTGTGGTCGAGTTGGCTTAAATCCCGGTGAAGGTGCAACCACCCGCACCTGTATCTCCGGAATTGGTCAACCAGAATAAATAAGATGTAGATTTTTATGTGTTTGATATGTTGTACGTATCTTTTGATTAATGACATGTATGTGAACTCTGTATTGTATAAATTAAATAAATGTTATATGTTGTAACGAGGTAATAACTTCATGGTATTTTAAAAAAAAATTGATACTTAAATGGAGTTGTTACAGTACAAGTTGAAAGATTAAGGTTGATGATGAACATTGGAATACCTGATAATATTCGTTGGCTAATTTGAAGCTAAGGTACGATTAGCAGGTAAGTCTATAAATGGTTTCACTTCTTACATGTTTGGTCTAGGAAAAAGCAGTTTTGCTAAAAAGCGTAAAGCTAAAAGAATAGGTGTCTGCTACAAATGTGGACGTAAAAATTGTAACACACGTTGCCGTTCTTTGGGATGGGTTCATGTAAATCGAGAAGATAAAATAAAATTCATTAAGGATGGCTTGAGTAAGGAGTCATTGAACAATGGCTTTCATCCAACGTCTCTTAAGACGCATCTTAGTGGATCTATGCATATCGGGATTGTTGGTTTATGGCCCCATTTTAAAAAAGAACAGAAATGATACAGTCTTGAGAATCTGAAGTTAAAAGACCTTGTTTGCCAATTCATAAGAAAATTGAATGGAAAGCATATCCTTGACCCATAAAAGGTGTCTAAGCCGTTACTGGACGTAAAACCAGAGAAAGATGTGAGCCATAATCAAAACTACTGTACATATGCATGCTTGCTGCCATTTTTGAATTTTTCACCTTTACTTTAGCTATAATTCACCGGCCTACTCACATGGCTATTATAATTATGCTGCTGTCTTATTCCTATCGCTACTGTAAGTATGCCCTTATCTGAGTTATATAAATACACACATTATTATTTTTACCTTCATACTCATAGTGAAGGTGAGTGCAGATATGGAGGGAATTACATTTTGTCAATTTTGAAATATTTGTGTCTTTTGTGGTTTCCGTCCTGAAAAAAATGAATAGTATGTGAAAGCAACACAAAAATTGGGTATTTTACTGGCCAGGAGAAAAATTCTTTTAGTCAATAATGGAGGTAGCCGTGGGTTAATAATGTGTATATCTGTAGCTACACATGTAGGAGGATGCTAAGTTCTTGCTAGAATGATGAACAACACTAATGCTTTCATTGCCTTACACTTGGATTTTCATTTATAACGCCTTTTATTTGATTGAATAAATTTTTATTTTCTGTTTAATTTACGATAGGTTCATCTTTTCCTAGATCTCCTTCCAGGTAATATCTCTTTCAATTTTTGTTGTTTGATTTGTGTTTGTTCTTAAAAAAAGGCGTGGGTGCCTAGCCTCTATCTCTGTATAGGTTCCAGCAGCTAGATTTCAAAAAAAAAAACTAAGTAATGTTTTAGGATTAGGCAAAACTAACACTAATGATGAAAATGGTTTAAAATACATGTAACCTTTGGAAAATAGACGAGTTCTAAGTGCTATGTGTGAACCTATACTCTATTGTGACTTATGTTTTACTTGAGAATCCTAATATCACGAGCATTTAATCTTTTACATTTGACTAATTGTTATTTAGAGAAGGTTTATGTGATTCAAATATGACTAGTGATCTCATAAAATTTTAAAACTTGTTTGATTGTCACTTGAGGCAAAATCCTAGACTACTCTCCATTTAAGAAATGAATTAGGCATTGTTGGAATCGTTTGAGCCTTTCAGATTAACCTATACATTATGCCATCTCTAATAACCCATTTTGAGCCTATATTTATCTTTTCTTGTACACCTATATTATTATCTAGTTTTTAAACAAAAATATCTCTAACCCTTACCTTTCACTCACAAGAATGATCATTTGAAAAGATATAGTTCAGGGGTGGATGGAAGGAGTTTTAACAAAAATAGAACTTTTTGAAAAAATTCCAAAAAAAAGTTTAGCGGTGTCTTATATATATATATATAGTATAAGCAAATAACATAAGGATGAAATAAGGTTAGAGATAGAATTCACATGATAACATCAAAAGTATTTGAGAAGACTTAAATTATCATTTATGTTGTAGAGTGAATTGAGTGTTCATTAATATCCTTTTATCCACCTTTAACCTATGCCACACATTACAAGTCTAATGAAAGTCCTAATGATCTTAAATATTATGATTAATCTACATAAGTGGAGAGTGACATAAAAAATAAGCTTATGAAGTCTCAAATGCATAAATCTAGAGATTTATTTTAAATATTTGATTACATAAATTTATTTGAATGCAAAAAAGTTCAATGTCATAAGATTATCACACACACTTGGGATTCAATAGTAAATTATTCGTTGCATTTGAATTGAAGTTCTACATAACCCTGAGATTATGATATTTTCCTTAGTTGCACATTTTAAATTCTTAAGGAATGCTTAGTAAGACAAAAACAACTCGTCACTCACTCATCTTTTAAATTTTGAAGTTTATGTGTTTTGCTTGAAGACAAGAAAAATATTAAGTTTGGGGGTATTTGATGAGCGAGTTTTATACTCATAAATTAAATATTTTCATCTTATCTTTTTGCCTTAATTAAGCATTTATCTCCCTTATTTTTCTTTATTTTTGTGTATTTTTTACAGATGGAGGGAAGAATAGAAAATGAACTCAATTAGAGGAATCAAAGCTAAATTATGGTTCTTTGGGAATGATGTTTATAAATAAAGCAAACAAAATAAATTTATTGAGGATGGTTAAGTAAGGAGCATTATCTTTTTGACTCCTGAGACACATCTTAATGGATATATGCATTAATTCAATCTTAATTTATGACCACATTTCTAAAAAAATTGAAACATAAAGATTCAAGGCAGAACACCCAATGTTAAAAATCTATGTGATGCTTGCTTTCAACTTAATCTTACTGTAGTATTTTGACTGTATATCAGAAAATACGTTATATTATGAATACCTAACACAATTTCATACAACTTTTATGTTTATGTGATCAGCAAATTCAGACATCCAAAATGCCAAAATTGGCCTAGAAGAGAACATGTTTACTATTGCAGTCTAGCCCAACCTTACTGTAGTATTTGGGCCTTATTTCAAAAAATACATATTTAATGCATGCCAAATTTGGTAGGTGAATATAAGATGCAATTTTTTACAACTTTCATGTTCACGTTGTCAGAATATTTGGATATTAAAAATGCCAAAATTAGGCTAGAAGAGATCATGTTTGCTGTTGTAGTCTAGCCTGACCTTACTCTGGTATTTTGGCCATAAATCACTAAATACGTGGCTAATTTTTCTCCACCTTATATGGGATTAGCAAATTCTGTAGATATCAAGGAGATATCTCACGATTACTTTCGATGAACATAATGCAACACAACTTGTCAACTTTAGTGCAATTTGCTACCTACCATCTTTGTCACTTAATCCCCTTGTTGTGTCTATAAATAGAGACATCTTGTGAGCTAAACAGGGGGAGAAAGGCTAGAGAGTGAACTTGGAAAGGTTTTGTTGGAGTTCAAAATGCTTGTAATGTTTTTATCTCTTTAGACATTTTGTATCTTTACTTTCTTTCATAATATTATCATGCTTCTTCAATTTTCATTTTTCTTTCTTACCTTGATTCTGGAGAACTAACATCATAATGCTAAGGTGAAAGGGTAAAAATCTTGGTATAAATATAATAATTTATCTAACTCTTAATTTTAATGTTTATATTTGATTTTTTATTTATCTTTTTATTTATTTTCTTATGTTAATTCTTTCTTAGAGGATGGTTTTGTCGCCCCTCTATTATTTATTTTTTACCCTTCTGTTATTTATTTTCTTATTATTTTCTTTCTTAGAGTATGACTATGTTGTCAATCTGTTATTTATTTTCATGTTATTTTCTTTCTTATATGATGTCTTTGTCGCCTCTCTGTTATTTATTTTATTGTTATTTTATTTCTTAGAGGATGACTTTGTTGCCCCTTTGTTATTTATTTTCTTGTTATTTTATTTCTCAATAGTTGGTTTTACCGTCTACTTTATATTATTATTATTGACTCTATCACCTATTTGTTGTTATGTTTTTCTTCCTTTTACATCTTTTCATTTTTAATTTTGTAAAGTGTGAATCTTGATACATTGTAAACAATCTTTGGCACAATAAATGTTTGAATCATTCTTGATTTATTATAGATAATATAATGATTGGCACGGTGTATACTTGAATATATTTTACAAGAGTTATTTATTATTAGTTATACAATAAAAAGAAGGCAAATACACTTCATCTGTAAACCAAAGCGAGTTTAATGTAACATATCTTCTGAATAGAACCTTGTTTATGTGAGGATTCCATTTGAGTAATAAAAGAGTTAAAATTTATTTTTATTTGATATACCAAGAGGGATCCCCTGACATTAACATGTTTCTTTACTTTAAATACATTTCTATTTAATTTCAGTACTTTAGTTCTTTACATACTCTGTTCAGTACTCTTCTCACAAAAAAAATATTGTAGCAACTAGGTTAGAAATATTTATTTTGATTCTAAATTAAATTTTCTCTCAATTGACAATTCTCATGGGATCGACTTTGCATACCACTAAATCTATACTCTAATAGATTCGTGAGCTTGCGAGTTTTAATTAAAACACCAATAGCAAGCATATAAAGCTTGAGAGTTAATTCGCAACAATGGTTATACATTGATTCTTTTTGCATAAACTCATCTAAAAAGCTAACTTGTAGTTGAAATTAGCCAATTACACACTTAAAGTATTACTTGTGAATGAGAAAGAACTCTTAAGTTGAGTACAAAATCTCAATGATATATGATACCTTTTTGGGAATTGTATCATTTAGACAATCTCTTAGACAACTATTTATTAGCTAAACTACGTTTAGTTGTGTTACTTCTATTTTGTTTTTCTAAGGACTAGAAAAAATTTAAGTTTGGGGGAATAAGTGTAACTTTTACATAATTTTTATTACTCTTTTACTTATTAAAATTGATAGTTATTCTCTTATTTTTCCTAATTTTATTCCTTTATATTTATTTGTTTGTTTTTTAAGGAATAAGAAAGATAAGTGCAAGAAGACGGTGTTTTGATAAAATCAAGGATAAAGTGAATTACAAAGATAAAGGTTACATGCAAAAAAGGAGAATTAGATGCCTAGCCATTCTATTTTTAATGGAGGATGTCATCTAATTTTAATTAAATTGGAAAGCCCTTATTTTTGCATTAAAAAGTGGATAATCACTTATCTATAAAAACCACAAAATTATAGATAAGGATCATAGTGAGGAAGGATGAAACAATCATTTGTTTAATCCTAATCTACACCAGTGCAAAAAAAGTTGTTATATAAATCAAATGCATATCCCTATTGGTTTTTGTGGCTGCCCAAATTGAGTTGTAATTAAATTAAAACATTGCATCAAGAATTAAAAGTAAGCTATAAGACATGAGTGGAAAGGATGACAGAATCGAATAAGGAGAAAAGAAAAATAGAAGCTATAAACAATAGTTGGTCATGGGAAGTAGCAAAACATTTTAAAGGTGTCAAAGTTGTAAGTCAAAAGGAAAAGGCAACTAGATTCATGTGAATTGAAGAGGAGCAGAAACTAGAAAACAGAGTTGGAGATTTAGAAGATTAAAAAATGTGTGCAGAATAAGGAGCTACTGGAATTGAAAATTCAAGAGGAATTCGAGCTGAAGGAGAATTCAAGGAACATCTTTAAGAGTTTTTCTTTCATCTTTCCGTCGATTTATTTTACTTCAATGCAATCCATTAAGATGATGTTTAATTTTAGAATACGTATGGAGTATATTTTATTTATTTTCTATGGCTTTGATGTAGCCTAACTTTGGAAACACAATTTGAGTTTCTACTTTATTCTAGTTTTCTTATTTTTCAAGATTGTGTGTTTAATTTTTGTTCTTAATAATTTTATGACCAATTATTGATTGATCTATGGATCTATGATTAAATCAAGAGGTAAAACTGTGATATAAAAACCAAAGATTAAACACCATTAATAGAGCGAAAGTTAAGATATTCTTTACCGTGATTAATATAACTTTATATTTAGAGTAAAATAAACTCTCCTCCCTTGTGTATTACTTTTAATACATGGCTATCTTCCCTATTTTCAAAATATACTCTACAACTTAACTCATTGTTTTAAACCAAAATTCCCTCATTTACATCATTGGATATGTACCTGCATTTGTTGTTCCTCAAAATCTCTTGCCACTGAAACAAAAACAATATATCATAAAGCTCATGTTAAGGAAACAAGATAGACCAGAATAAGAATATGATAAATAAAGAAAAAAAATGAATACAATAGATAATTAAGTTAGTTATTACCTTATTAGAGTACCTTTTCATAGCATCAGCTTTCTTTATTAATGTTGTGTGCCCCATAGGTAGAGATGACAAGGATGATGAGCAAGAGTGTTCTAAATTGAAGGGGTGTTGGATTTGAATTATTAATTGTCCTAAGATCTTGGGCTTTAATTTACCTCCTTCTTTTATGAGTTTATGCTAAAACTTTTCTAGATTTTAGGGAGCTTGGGGTTCCTTATACATGGCCATGGTTGATGTAGGACCTTGTTGTGCTGCTACAATGCCACTAGCAATTGATGTAGTAAAAGATGAAAAGGCAATCTAATAAGGGAATGCTAACTTATTTATCTTTTGCATTCTTTTTCTCTTTATTCCTCAACTTCTTATTCTAGTATGTCTTATTACCCTAACAAGAGCTTTCTGTTCTATTGTTTTGTTTTCTATGGCAAAAGATTTTAAGGAACAACAAACGCAGGTGCACATCTAGTAAGGTAAATGAAGGCATTTTGGTCAAAAAAAATAACATGGGTTAAGTTGTAGCATATGTTTTAGTTTCAAGGAAGATCTTTGTATATTTTGAAAATGGAGTGAAAGCCCTGTAATAAAAGTAATATATAAAAAACCCTAAATAAATGAAAAATCTTGAATTAAAGAAAAATTTTGAATGTAAGATAGGATTATGATAAATAGAGATAAGTACCATTGGAAATATGTTTATTTATCACATGGGTTAAAGAATTATAAAGATAATATGAGAAATTAAGTTTTGGGGCCAAAATAAAATTTCCTAAAAGTTTAAGGGTCAAAATTTAATAATGAAAATTTACAAAGACCTCCCTCAAAAAATAATTTTTTGCAGAATGGTCCCCCTGATATTTTCTCTCTAGAAACTCCAAAACTTATCTCTAGAATTCTAACACTTTCAAACCTCAAATTTTGACACAACCATCACCAATGGACTTAGAACGACGAGATCTACGAATCTATCTGATTGAATTCTGGAAAATTGGCTGGAAATCTAGCAGAAAAGGAAGGAGATAATCCCCTAAAAAATGTTAGTTTTGAAACTCCTATTTAGAGTTCTCAAAATGAAAAACTAACACTATAGATAGATTTAGGAAGACAAACCTTGAAATCTCAAATTTCAAAATCATAACACTCTTGTAGACTCCTCAAGCGCCGACATGCGCTTCTTCCCTCCAGGCGCGTGAAGCCCACACGTAGCCTCTATAGGTGGCTTGAGCTGCGCATGTGATAAAATTCCTATTGTGTTAACCTATATTGACCGAGCTCCCAGAGGTCAAATTTCATGACTCTGGAGTCATTTCTTAGGTTTTGGACCCTCTGGACTCATTTTTGGAGTCTATTTGACCAAATTTTGATTGAAAACGTGCATTTTAGGGTTATCCAACTTGAAACCTTAACTTTGTGAGTAGATAATTCATTCTGTGACTTACCCTATGCTCTTCTTAAACTTTAAATGATAATTAGTTATGTATACAAGTTGTTTGTACTATTATAAGTCTCTGAAATGAATTAAATTATCATATTTGCTTACCAATTAGCATATTGTTCAAGAAGAATATAATTTTACATATTAATTTTTAAATCCATTGAACATGTGTTTTTAAATACATTTCTCATAATTTTGAAAGGGAATATTTATATGCACGTGCCATTGATCTGTACAAGTATAAGGTTGCCTTGGAAAAAGGGCATGGTTATGTATTAAACTCTAATTGAAAAGTTTTGACAAAGGACTAAACACAGACTGAAATTTTTATATTAGACTATAACTTCTTATTTGAACGATATTGTACTTATGCAGTTATTTTTCTATGAAAGATTCTGATTAGAAACAATGTTTACTAGCAGCAGGTGATGTTAGGCCTAGTGCACCTTAAAACCTCAACTAGCAGGGGTGTTGCTAGCCACGTGTGTGTCAGTTAGCACATGTTATATGAATTCTATAAAAGAAGCAAAATGCAAGGTGATTATAATTGTTCATCCCTTGCTATGTGCTTGGAAAATACTTATATTAGAGTCTCTTCGTGTGTCATCTTGATCGGTGGTAGGGTAAACCTTAGCTGAGATGCTGAGTTTAGGAGAATCTTATACCATCAAAGTACAGAATAGAGGTTTGAACTTTCATATAGTGGTTCTGATATGGAATCTTCCTAATATTTACACGTGAAATATGCTGATACATAACTATATTTATTTCATGATCATACCATACTGGATTTGGTTTTGGATATCTTACTATTTTTTGAATTGAGAATATTTAAAATGCAGGTTCCATATAGATGCATTGTTGAATTGTATTTTCTATGTGACAATTTAAACATATGAGTGCATCCATATGCTGACATAGTGATCATGGGAGGTTTTATTTGCTCATTGAGTTATCAAACTCACTACATGATATTTACATGTTTTTCAGATAAGGATATAGAATCTGGTCCTACAGATAGGTGATCAGTTAGGTGACATACTCTTTGGGTGAACGTATATTGCTTCCAAGGCTCACATTATTTGGATTGTACTGTATTTGTATTTTAAAGTATGTTCTATATGCCACAGGCAGGATCTCTACTTTTATTGTTACTCTGATATTGATAATCTTGGTATGTATATTATATATACATGGAAAAACCTATATGTATCTATTTTCATGGTAAATGATTGTATTATGCATGTTATGAAAAATATCTGCTTGTGATATATGTGTTTCATGTGCCCTTAAATTAAGGACGTGACACAATACATAGGGTATGGGAGCGTATCTTCAACTAATTAAATTTACATAAATATATGCTGGGTTATAGGTGGAGATACTACTAGTGTTATTTGATATAAGACGTTGAATAAGTTAGGAATTTTTGTCAACAATTTGGAATATTAGCATTTAAAAAAAATATGAAACTATGAATTGTGTGGAATTATTTAGTTGAAATCAAAAGCCATATAGTTGTTTTTCATTAATCTAAAATCCTTGAACTTAGTTACTTTATTTTATTTCTTTCTTTAAACTTTATTTAATTTAATTTAGTTAATAGAAATAATTTCTTATTTTTATTTTTCAAATAATAAGTAATTTAGTAAATTTTAGTATTCGATAAATTATATAGTCTTTATGGATTTGACATACTTTTCTTAAACACTTTGCTACTTGCTGTAATTTTGCACACTTGCAAATATTACGTCATTCATTTTGTAGTTCTAGGAAGTTATCATATTATGGATTGATAAATGTCCTTTCATGAAAAATATGGTAGATTTTTTTCGAAGTCACTACCCATCAAAAAGTTTATGTTGTTTGTGGCCTTGGAGTATGCATAAAGGGCACTTGCATAACTTGCATAAGAAAGGGCTTTTTATTTGCTAGATTGTGTGGTTCAAAACTATTGACATTTTTTAATAAAGCATATTTTGAGAGTGTAATCTTGCAAGAGGAAATGTTTTCTTTATATTTTTAGAAAACTATGCTAAATGTGTTTTTGTCTTCCATGTGTTGTTAGAAACAAGATATCATGGTTTAATAGAGTTATACACTTGGTTTATAGAAGTATATTGTATTTTATAAGAGGCTTTGAAGGTTGCCAAGCTCAGATCTCTTTATTATTATAGTTAGTTATAAAGTTAACCTTTGAAACCTTGCTCAACTTCCAAAATTTTGTGATGAATTCATAGTCATATGAAGTCACGCTTATGCTCTATTGAATTTTTATTTTTTCGTTTTTGTAGTGGGGGTGGTAATGTAAAGGGGTTCAAATGCCTGAAAGAAAGATTACTTGAGGGAAAGCAAAAGCTTTATATGAATAATTGACTTTTCTCCTTTTCATTTTCTATCTTGTACAACCTTTATTTTTAAGCATGAATGCATGTGTATGTTACCTATAGTAGAAGACCTAGACACATTAGGAAAGTTGTTTGATATATTATTTGCATTTGGAATAATACTTTTTTTATCATAAATTATTATATAATTGTACCTTTTGGAATAATAATTTTGTTATTATGTAGAATGTCAACTAAAGAGCAATCATTTACTACTGTGATGGGAAGCAATCAACTAATTAGATCCATAGCATCTCTATCTCCGATGGATGAAACACAAGAAACTCCAAACATGCAAAATTTGGAAACTTAAGAAGCAAATGATTGTTCAAGTCTTCGTAAAAGATGATTAACTTCGTAAGCTTGGCAACACTTTACATTACAAGAAAAAAGAATTTAGCAACGATTTGCAAGTGACTTTAGTGATGGTTTTAACCATCACTAAACCGTATAAAGAAGGTTAAATAAACCGTCATAGAATCTACCATTGTTACCTCATGTCCATTTTAACGATTTTTAGGAAACCATGGCAATGCCACAGCTTACTGATGGTTTGTAAACTGTCATTAAACCAATATAAACCATTGTTATACCATTTTTTTATTTTACTTTTTAAATATTTTGTATCACAGTTAAAAAACCATCTTTAAATAACTACAATTAAAAAATTGTCATTGTTTTATATTTTAGCGATGATTAACATAACTGTCTTTAAAATTTCATCACTAAAAAGGCAAAAAATAGATAATAAATGGAAGGCCATATGCAAATATTGTGATAAAAAGCTTGGTGTTGACACTAGACAAGGCATTAAACACTTGGATGACCACATTAGTACTTGTAAGATTCGCACAGCGAAAGGACCAAAGTAAAAAATAATTAAAAATTATGCCACAATCAAGTTCAATAGTGAATAAGAATGGTTTAGTTGTAGTTGGTTTTTATTCATTTAGTCAAGGACAGAATTTATGATGTTGATTATATTGCATAAGTATCATTTATTAATGGTCGAACATGTTGGTTTTAGAAGGTTTAGCAATGCTTATCGACTATTATTTAAGGTAGTTTATCATAATACAATCAATAGTGATATAATGAAAATATATGAAAGCTAGAAGTTTAAAGCAATGAACATATTTACAAAGAATGAAAGCTGCATTGCAATAATAACTGATATGTGGACTTTTAACAAACAAAACAAAGGATATATGTCTATTACAACCCATTATATCGATGATTATAGGAGTTTGCAAAGCCAAATTGTGAGGTAACCATTTACATGCTTTGTTTTAAATATGTTCATATATTTTTTGTGTAATTGTTATGATGCTTAGTCTTTGTTTAAGGTTAATTTATATGCATGCACTACATACTGCTAAGGTTCTTTGTGATACTTTGGTAGATTTGAGCATCTCTTATTCGAAAAAGCTTGCACTTGATTGTAGAACTAGATGAAACTCTACTTTTTTAGTGCTTGTTTCTGCATTACCATATCAATAAGTTTTTAAACGTTTAAGACAACATGAATCCCAAGTGTTTACCAAGTGAAGAGGAATTGGAAAATGGCAAGTAAAGAAGTTATTTTATGTTCTAATGATGGTTTTGCTAACCGTTGCTAAAATTTCAAGTATAAAAACTTTGTTCTCTTTAGTTGTTCAGTATGAAAGATAGTACACTAGTCTCACTGGAGCATTTGAAGAACTTATGGCCTTTGTAACTCAAGGTTAGTTTGATAACTTATAGAATTTTCAGAGCAAGAGATATAACAATATTTCCTATTCCAATTAGTTTCCAAGGGGTGGAAATTCAAGAAGACCTTATAATAATTTTGGAAATACCCTAGTTTGTAGTTATTGCAATAATTTTGGCTAGACTATAGACACATGTTACAAGAAACACGATTATCCTATTAGGTATAGAGGCAGAGGCAGGTTTAATAATTCCAGAGCTAATTAGGTCAGTTCTTATAGTTATGATGAAGATGGTTATCATCAAGAACATGCTAATAATTCCAATATTCTTGATAATGACAAACATCAATTGATTGTTGATAAACACCATTCTAATGCTACCACTATTGTTGGAAATAATTCGAGTTTGAGAATCTCCAAAACAAGTATTAACACTGTAATAAGCTTCTGTTACTAATAAAACATCACAAGCTTAAGTTAATCATCTTACTTTGAACTTTGCTCCGATAAAAGAAAACCAAGGTATTATTGTTCTTTCTACAACTAATAGTATGATGCCTTAAAATGTGAATGAGGTTCTTGACACATGTGGTACTGATCACATTATCTTCACTCACTGTTATTTCTTCATATTTTTGCCAACTTGCCAAATAACCAAAAGCCATTGTAACTCATATTGGCACTGTTATTCTTACACCTAATCTCACCTAACACAATATGCTTTACATAACTTAGTTCACTTTTAGCTTAAATTTCATTAGTAAACTCACTACCATTTATCCCTATTATTTAACTTTTTATCAAAACTTACTATCTAATCCAGGAAATTCACAACTGCTGAAAAACTCCATGGACAATATCAATTCATGTCTTTTTGACCTTAAGCCTTTGTACCTCTAGCTAGTCAAGTCATCCACTAAATCACTTTCTATTGAAGTATGGCATTTCATATTAGGATATTTGTCAATTCCTAAACTTAAGTTATTAGAACAATTAGATTATTCCATTACATTACCTTCATTTGATAGTTGTTATATACGTTGTTGTGTATGTTTCACTAGTTAACCGCAAGCACGTGACGTAGCTATAGCTAATCCAACGAGTACGGGTCGTATCCCACAGAGAATAAAGATCAATTACTAGAGTTCTACAAAATATGTTATCTAGATCAATGTAATTCGATAGAGATGAAGTCACAATTAAGCAAATAAGGAATTCAATTAACAAAAGCCTAAGGTTAGGGTTTACCACACTTATGATATTCAACAACATATATGTACCTCTAATTGCAATTATCTAGTTAATTAGGGATGGTTTAGCCTTAATTAATTAGCAACCTCTTTCAAACATTATTAATCGTACCTAGGTTAATCTAATTGCCTACCTTTGTGGTTTTTAGTTCAGCCTAAGTCCATTAAGTTCTATGCCAACCATGGAATTCAATTTTTCTTGTGCCTACTAATTGATTCAATTCCTAGAGAACCCTAAACTACTTTCGTGATTAATATATCCTTAATTAACTATTAAGTTCCGGTATTAACTTTCACCTTTTAGTTCATCGGTTAATAATCTAAGACGTGGTAAATATTAGTCAAACATTCATCAACTCATATAATAGATGTATAATAGTCAATCATAATTAACCACAAATAATCTTAATTAAGGTTCCAACAATTCCTATTAACAATTTATCATCACATCATAAGTGGGTTTATCGAAACCCTTTATCAATATCTACTCACGCATAATGGAAAGATAAATCATCATCAAATTTATTTAATAAATCATAAGTGTTCAATACAAACTAAGAGAAAAGAGTAGAAGATATGAGTGTAGGGATAAAAAGATAAAACCTAGATCGCAAAATGTAAAAAATAAGATATACAAAATTGAATCAATCTCAAATCTACTTTAAGAACATAAATTAAATAATGATTCTAATAAAAACCTAATCTAAGAGTGTTTCCTAAACCTAAAAAATAAGTCTAAGTCGTTTGTCTAAGTCTCGATATGTTTCTCTGTGTTTTCTCTTGTATATATATATCACTTTGGCTGCTCAAAACTCTAAATAATACGGAGTGTATGGACACAAAGCATGGCCATGCTTCATGACACAGCTTGGCCATGCTTCGTGCTAGAGGCTGCCAAGCTCAAATTTTGCCAATTTCTTTTGTGTTGCTTCCTTGCATTCTCCTCAGTTTGTTCCAAGTCCATATGGCCCTTCACATGAGTGTTTTTCCTTACTTCTTGGCCTCTTTTGCTCACCTACAAATATAAAACAAACTAAAGCAATATCCAAAACAAGAAAAAACCAAATAGAACAAAAAATAGGAAAATAATCACAAGTTTACTATGAAATAATGGATGAGATATAGCAATAAAATATACAAATTTCCCCTTTATCAACTCCCCAATGCTTAAACCTTTGCTTGTCCTCAAGGAATTAACATAATATAACATCAGGAAGGGGGAGGATGCATACAAATTCCTGATAACAGAAAAAAAAAATGCAATACAGGTAATTCTTCACTCAATCAATGTGAACACAACAAATATATGAATGAACATTTATATATAGTCTCCGTTCTTCTAAAACTAAACCCAAATTCTCTTATTATATACATACTTTTATTGTTACCATTGATTGTATTCATCAAATTGTTTTTTAGACATTTAAGTAGGCCACCTCATTCATTAGATCTCTCTATGTTGCCTTACCCTTATTTATATTTTTTTCACTCAAATTCTTTTTTATATATATACAGTAAGTGCATTTTATACTCCATCTCACTAGGGTAAAGGCAGCTAAGTACTCATACTAAGTCTTTTTTAGTGCCTTAAAGGGGTTCTTAGAGTGAAATTTTTTTGAGTTTCATAGTTCTTCATTTTTCACCTCTCCCTACCTTCACACTCTCATGGTGTTAAAATCAAACAAAGCATACAATTTACAGCATAATTAAAAGAGATATTTTTGAAAAAAAAAATAAAGGTTTAATGCTAGAAGAGAGAGACTAAAATAATAACTACCTATCTCATATTATATTGTGCATCACATATTCATGAGTTAAAATAATCTTATATTACATTAATCTGTCTCTATAACAGCAAACTATGTGATTATGCAATGAAACAAGAGATTCAATATATACAGTATATACAAGTAAAAGAAAAATAAATCAGCCAGTGAAAACTAAAAGTCTAAAGTCTACTCCCTCATGCTTAAACATGACATTGTCCTCAATGTTAGTAATATTGAATGTATAGGCAAAGGAAGAAATAACTTACTGGCTTACTAGTCTTCTGAAGGAGAAGGTGGAGGGTTCTGACTCAGGTGCCAATTGTACCATGCTTGTATCATGCCTTGCATGTTTTGGATAGAATCTTGCATTGCATGCAAGGTGGCCCTTTGGGATAGTTACTCTTTCTCAATTCTGCTAAGTTGTGAAGAGATGGAGTCCTGATTCTCCTCTGGTACATGTGATAGACCTGCAGTGTTAGTGTATTAAAAATAGGGTAGGGTGGTAGAGCCAAAAGTGGCTCAAGGAGAAGTCATCCCCCTCAGAAACATCATTACCCTCTCTACCCTCTTCTAAAGGGTAGATCTAAATCTCCTCATTAGTAACTGTTGTTCTAGTAGGGTTAAGGAGGTGAAAGATATTATGGCCACGAAGATGCAGCCAATAGTCGGCATTCCTTTTAACAATTAATTTCATATGCAGAAAAGATTCTAAATCAATCCTTCTGCTACTGACTATTGGCTGCAAACCCTGGCGATTTGCCTTAAATCCTAGCTCTTTAGCCATTGCAATCACTAGACCCCCTATGACTATTTTTCCACTCAGAGCATTACTTACCCTAGCCATCTGTTGAGCCATGAAGGCACCAGTATCTACCTTATGACCATTTAACATAGCCCAAAGAAAATAAAGTTCTCTTTGATTTGCAACCCCATTACTTTCAGTTCTACTAAAAATGATATGATCCATCAGGCACTGTAAATATATAAAAGTAGGATTGCAAATAAAAGAGACTTTCGAACTTGATGCATTATATTGCCCCCAACAAAAATAAAATTCCAAAAATGTTGAGGAAAAAAACTTGAAGGGACTGATCTATGTCCCTTAGGAGACAATCTAAATAATGCATTAAATTCGGCCAATGATAAACTATATGAATGGTCAAATAAGATAAAGTTAATGTGGCCCTGTTCTACGTCGAGATTTTGAAATAGGACCACATTAATTGAACTAAATAACTCTAAGTGGGTCCGGGCATAGGTCGGGTAATGTAATCCAATGAATGTGTTCCACCCAATCCGATCAACTAGGTAGCGAATGTCAGTTAAAAGTTCTAACTGGCCCAAACACTCCTCATCTATGTACCGGGTACTTAGCATTCTCCGTTTAATTAGAGTATTGTATCGTGTCCGTTGACTATCATCAATAAACACGATACTATACTCATTTATTTGATGAGGAGTTTGGGATAGTCTTTGAATCCATCTTCTATGTGGTTGCTGGAATTGGAAGGAAGATTGGCTAGCCCTGGCTTTTTTGGGGTCCATTTATAATGATATGTAAAGAAAATGTAATGGGGAGTGGGGTAAGTAGGACCAAAAGCTAATTAACAAACTGATGTAGTCACAATGCTAAACCAGTACACCAAAAGGATCAAGTGTAAATAAAAAATCAAGTTTAATCCCGAAGTAAATGGAGCAAACATAATGTATAGTCAAATTAGGTAGAGAACAGGCAACATGTAATTCCTAATAGTGTAAAAATTTCCTGAAAAAACCAGTGTGCTTATCTAGTGACCATAGTCAATATGAGCATTCAGGACATCCTACCACATGTAGAACATGTATTTCAAAATGATTCATTAAGCTAAACCAAGAGCAGAGAATTTATTTCAAGCAATCCAATGTAATGATGAAGTAAAGCAATAACTAGCAAGAGTGACAACCAGCAATAACCAAGCAGACAAAATCAACTCAAAAACCAGTCCCAAATATGTATTCCAAAATGCAAGACAAACAATAACCAGATAATTCAGTAATTAGGCATCCCAAATTTTGCAAAATTTTTGGCAAAAACCTTCCAATTAACCACAAGTGCAGAAGAATTCTAATTCAGGCAATATATTCTATCAGGATATTCAGCATTAACCAGTAGTAGATTTTTACCAAAATAATTATCCAGTGAATATATTAGTAATACCAACAATAACTAGAGTAAGCAACATGAACATTAGCCACATAACAAAAAATATTGTCAATATTGGCTAGCAAATACTTAACAATTCCTAGTGTAAAACAGAGGAGTTTAGGATCTGGAAGAGTTTGCAGCAAAGCCAAGAGGTGCCAGCAACTGGGTGTATCACGAATAGAGAGCAAAGGGACAATGGTGCGGGGACTGGGTCTGGGTTTGGGGAATGGTTGAAAACACAGAACAAGGGAGGGAGCACAATTTTCTAGGCTTGTGGTGGGAATGGCTGGGTGAAGGATGTCATGGGTACGGGAAAGTTGGTGTGCAGGGGAATGGGGCTCTCGGGAATTCAGGAGCAAATGGGATAGAAGGCTCGGGTTGAAGAGAGGGGGGATTTTTGGGTGTGGGAGGTTAGGTGTATTGGGATACGGGAAAATTTCAAGGTTTGGAATTTAAAAACCGAGAGGGAGAGGGAAGCACGGGAAACTAGGTGTGTGTGTGTGGGCTGAGCACAAGAAAGAGGAATTGTGTTAAGGGGATTCGAAGTGGGAGAGAGATGACAAGGTAAGGCATGGGAGAAGGAGATTTTTTTGGTTAGGGCACGGGAAAGCAAAGATTGGAGGTGGAGAAAGAGATGGAAAATGAGGAGAGAAGAGCATAGAGCAATTGGGTGAGGCACGGGCTATGGCACGAGAAGAAGAAGACTCAAATACAGGAAGAAAAATGAGGGGAAATTAGGAAAAATAATACCCTAGGCCTGAAGCATGACTGTGCTTCTCAGCACGGCCCACCCTTTGTTTTGGGTTGGAATGGCTAAATTTTCTTGGATTTGGCCCATGTTGGCTGGGACTTGGGGCACGGTTGGGGCACGGCTATAGTAGCATAGCCTACTCGTGATTGGTGAAGGAGTCACCAAAATTCCTGGGAAAAGCCCGTGTTAAGCAACACAAGGAGTCTGTGTTGGGTCTGGACCTGGGGCACGGCCGTGGTAGGAAGCATGGCCTACCCGTGTTAGTTGCAGGTGTGGCCAATTTCTCCTTATTTTGGCTCGTGCTTGAAGCACGAGTGTGCTCTATGACACAGGTCACCCGTGTTTAATGTTGGAACTTCTATTTGCTCGAATTTTGCCTATGTTTTTTATCCTTTTGAATTCTCTTTGCATATCATTCTTTTCTCCAACCTTGGGGACATGGAAATTGGCCTAAAAAGCAAATGGAAACACTCATTAATCCTATAACCTAAGAAATCAACTAAAATTAAAGATAAAAAAATAAAATCGAAAGCAATGAAACTAAGCAAAAAGAAACTTTAAAATTAAAATGTGGGTTGCCTCCCACAAAGCGCTTGTTTAAAGTCATTAGCTCGACTCTTTTTCATTCTTTTACTCCAGGAGGTTTTAAAAAAGTTTGAATGACTTTCTTTGCTATCCATTACCTCTTAGTATGATGCTTGTGACTTTGTCCAATAGCCTTCAAAGATCTTTTTGTCTCATTCCATTCTTCCTTAGTTTTGATGAGGTTGAGAAGATGTGGCTTAGGTTCTATATTTGGGGCTTTGATTTCCTCCTCAATTACTTGCTTTTTGACCCTTTGTTTAACATAAGTAAAAGAACTTTCTATAGAGCATAAATCAAGTGGGCCAGTAGAAGAAATATTCATTACATAATCATCTATATTCGGTTTAGGTAAGCCAATCATACAACAAGATTCATTTGGAGATGGGGGTTTGATGGCATCATTCAAATTAAATTCTACTTTCTCATCTCCTACATTCAAAGAAAGCTTTCCATCTCTCACACTAATATTGGCACCAACCATAGTTAGGAAAGGCCTTCCAAGAATGATGAGAATTTTATCATCTTTCTCCATTTCTAAAACTACAAAATCAACAGGTATATAAAACTTACCCACCTTTAGAGGGATGTCCTCTAATATACCTACCGGATGCTTAATGGATCGGTCCGCCAAATGAAGGAAAATAGTTGTAGGCTTTAAGTCACCTATCTGAAACTTCTTACAAACTGAAAGAGGCATAAGACTCACACTTGCTCCAAGGTCACATAGAGCTCTGTCAATTTTCATTTCTCCTATAGAACAAGGAATTGAGAAGCTTCTGGGATCCTTAAGCTTTTGAGGCAACTTATTTTGAATTGATGCACTAGATCCCTCTATTAATGCCATTATAGCATGCTCTTCAATTTTTCTCTTGTTTGATAGGATTTCTTTCAGAAAATTTGCATAAGAAGGCATTTGGGAGATGGCTTTTAGAAATGTGATATTGATATTCAACTTCTTCAAAACATTCAAAAACCTCCTAAACTGCTTCTCTAACTTTGCTTTGACCAATCTCGGAGGGAAATGAATTGGTGGCTTGTATAGTGTTGGAGCCACATATTTTGGCTCTTCTTCCTTTTCATATCCTTTAAAATCTGCTTCTCTTCTCTTTTTAGATGCAGCCTGAGGTTCATCTTCTTTTACCTCCCTACTTTTCTCAAATTCAGCCAATTGTTTACCACTTCTCAAGATAATAGCATTACAGTGCTCTTTAGGGTTCTCAGTCTGGCTTGTAAGTTTGCCAAAATTCCTATTAGATAGGCTTGCTTGCTGTGCAATTTGAGTTTTCAGCATCTTACTATGGGTAACAAGTGAGTCAACCTTAGAGGTTAAATCTTTTATAGCCTCATTCATTGAGTGATTTTAGACTCTGAACTCATCATTTTGTTTCATCAAAGCTCCTCCAACTACAATATCCACAGACATACGGGTGCTGTAAATTAGTCCATTGTAGAATGTATGGACTATGAGCCATTTTTCCGACCCATGGTGTGAGCATAGTCTAAGAAGTTCTTTAAATATCTCCCAAACTTCATACAATGACTCACCATCTTTCTAAGCAAAGGTAGTGATTTGGTTCTTAAGATGGGCTGTCTACTTGGGGGAAAGTACTTGGCTAAAAAGGTTTGAGATAATTGCTACCAAGTAGTGATGGACCCTGATGGAAGAGAGTGCAGCCATGCACGAGCCTTATCTCGCAGAGAGAATGGGAACAATCTCAGTCTAATGGCATCAAATGATACTCCATTCAGCTTTAAGGTGTCATAATATTTCAAAAAAACTGACAGATAGAGATTAGGGTCTTCAGTAGGTGACCCTCGAAATTAATTTTGCTGAACCATCTGTAGAAGAGAAAGTTTCAGCTCAAAATTGTTGGCCTTAACAACTGGTATGACAATACTCGGATTCAGGTCATGAGTATCCGGGGCGATGAAATCTTTAAGAGATCAATTATCTCTATCCGCCATGGTAGTGCAGGAGGATCTTGCTATTGTTTTCTTTTTCTCCTTTGTAATGTGTGTTCAATCTCTAGGTCAAATTCAGCAAAGAATTCACGATCTTCTCACATAAAAGAGCAGCATACCTATAAAGGAAGAAAAGAGACAAAAATCAGCAAGATAGAATTGTATAGAAAAATTAAAAGAAAAAAAGAATATAGTCTAGCTATTTCGTAAAATATCTAATATTGAACTCTTACTCCTCAACAACAGCACCAAAAATTTGTTGTGTATGTTTTACTAGTTAATCGCAAGTGCACGGCGTAGCTATACCTCAGAATTTGATTTTTCATGAATGCACTGAGCATGTTGAGATTGATTACCATATTGTTCATGAAAGACTTCAATCCACTCTTATTTATTTGCTACTTATACTTTTCAAGAATGTACTGGCATACAAAATTTGTATACTTTAGCTTTAGGGGGGCTATTAGACATAGTTTACTATTGTAACTATTTTCTAGTTTTAGTTGACCGATAGCTTAGCTTTAGGAAAGTGGTTAGTTCATTATGTTGCTAACTTAGTATATATAGTAGTAAGATACTCTTGTATTCAGAAGATAGTATATATAGTAGTAAGCTACTCTTGTATTTAGAAGATGAAATGAATAATATTTTTCCTTGAGCTTTCTTGCTTCTGGTGTTTTGTCTTTCATAACTTCATCTCTGCCTCATTTTTCAATAAACTTCATTTACAGGACTAGCCTATTTTAATAGCCGTAATGAAGTTATAAGGCTATAAACTATGGGGTATAGAATCTTGTGCAAATTACGTTATATTGAGGTTAAGTGACGTTGCTTGAGCCTAGGTTGGGTTGAGATCAACTCTAATGGGGGCTTTAAGAAAAATTTGGGTTGGCTGGTTATGGTGGGCTGATATGGAGAGAACAATGTATCTAAGTTACTACATTTAATGATAATTTAGGCATTTGCAACTCAATATAATTCTGAATTGTGGTGTGTTTTTATTTGGATTAAAGTTAATTTTGAATTATGGATTCTAAAGGTGAAAGTTGAGCGTGACTAGTTCAAGTTAGTGGAAGCCTTAAAGGAGGCAAACTTCTCTTGCATTGACAGCGACCACCTCAAGCGATTTATCATGCAAAAACTTTGTCTACTTGAAACCCTAGCTTTCTTTGCTCAAAACTAAAGAACTCTGCATTTTGGGGGTTGCCTCCTCCCTCTTTTTTTCTCTCCTCTTTTGTTTTCTTCCTATTTTAGCTCATTCCTTCACAGAAAATTTCTCCCAGAAAGATCTCTCATTCTTTTTTCAAAATCCTTTTGGAAAAGTTTTTATTTTTTGTTGTTAGGAATTTTTTTTACTAGAGAAAATTCAACGTTGTCAAGTTCTTGAAAGATTTGCAATCTATGCCTTTAATCTATAAATTTTCTATTAAATTTAGAAGTGTATTGCCTCTTTTTGATAGTCTTTTATTTTTACTTTTAAGATTTCTTGTTGGTTATATTTTAGATGTATATTGCATTTTTTATATATATTTTTATATCTTGGTTAGTAAAAATTAAGGGATATGTTGTACTGTGATTTTTTAAATTCTTTAGAAAGTTAATGCTTAATGTTTAGGTATTTTTTTTTCAATTATACCTTGTTAGCATTTTTATATGCTTCAAGCTTGATCTGTTTATTAATGAAATGAGGTTTTTGTTGTAAAAAAATATGCATCATGCAATGGTTTTAGTTGGATTGAATTTTTTTTTTATACATATTTTTTTTGCATAATTAAAGGAAAGGAAACTCTGGCGGGATGATCTAGCTCTCTTGATTTTGGAAGAAGTTGAGAAAAGTGGCTTCCTGGGTTCAGGCTTTTTTTTTTGGACTTTAATTTGGTGACTTTCTGAAAAAATTCTTTTCTTATTTTCTCTTCATTCAAACATGAGAAAAAAATATTTTTTTTTCATAAAAAACTAACATTGATCTCTATCATATTAGAAAAAAAAATCCTCTCTCTTTTTTTTTTTCTGTAAATTCTCAATTGTCCATGAAGTTGTAAGTACGAACTCCTTTTAGCTCTTGAACCGGACTATCCGGTTTGGCCAGTCTTTGTCGGTAAAACCCTTTCGAAGCAACCGCAAACCCCTTATTTTCAAAATCCCCAGGCTCGGTGGAGGAGCGCGCAACCATGTCGGGTTTCTCCTTCGGATCTTCAGCTTCTTCCTCCCTATCTTCATCTCCATTTTCATTTGCCAACACTTCATCTTCCCCTTTCTCATTCGGATCCTCCTCCTCCCCCTCCCTCACATCCTCTTCCTCCAACCCTAGCTCTGCTTCCGCACCTTCTTTCTCTTCCCCCTTCAATCCCGCTTCATCCTCTGCTTCTTCTTCGTCTTCGCATCTTTTCTCCGCTCCAGTTACTGCCTCTGCCCCAGCTTTATCTTCATCGTTCGGGTTCGGATCTTCCACTTCGTCTTCTGCTTCTTCGGCGTCTCCACTTTTGTTCAGTTTTGGTTCGGCGGCGTCCTACGCATCGAATTCCGCTCAATCGCTAACCGGATCTTCCACTCCATCATCCGCTGCTGCATCTTCTGCTTCTTCCCCATTTGGGGCAAGTTCAGGTTCATCCATATTCGGGCCAGCTCCATCTGCATCATCTTCCGGTGCGTCCATTTTTGGTTCATCTGCATCATCAGCGAGTTCTGGCTCATCCTTATTCTTCTCATCTTCATCTGCAGGGGCGAGTTCTAGTACCCCCTTGTTTGGAGCGACGACTTTCGGAACGACGCCTTCTGGAACGACGCCGTTTGGGGCTCCATCTCCCGCCGCAAGTGTGGGGTCATCTGCTTTTGGATCATCTCCGTCCATAGCAGCTTCAGGGTCATCCCGGTTCGGAGGATCCTCGGTTTCATCTTCTTCGACAACTGTTTCCTCTGCATTTCCTGCTTCAAATTTGTTTGTTTCATTGACTTCATCTTCGGTTGCTACCACTCCTTCGCTCTCAAGCCCGTTCTCTGCTGGTTCTTCAAGTTCCAGCTCAGCTACACCGTTTGCGGCTTCTTCAGGCTTTTCCTTGTCCAGTGCTTCACCATTTGCGAAGCCGTCTACATCCACCACTGTAACTTCTGCGGCTCCTTCGCTGACATCATCTTCGTCTATCTCTTCGAGCTTCTCATTTGGAACGCCTGTCTCCTCTGGAATTCAATCTTCTTTAGGGTTTGGGTATGCAACCTCAGGAGGTCCAGTTTCTAGCACACCTGCCTCAAAGCCGACTTCTTTTTCCTCCACGACCTCTGCGGCACCACTATTTTCAACTGTCACGACCACTACTGTTTCTACCCCTGCGTCCAGTAGTACAACCCAATCTTCTTCTGTACCTGCATTTGGTGTTACTTCTTCTGCAAGTACTGCTTCTACGGCAATTCGTGCCAGTTCTGCTGCCTCTTCAGCTGGTGCAGGATCTTTCACAGGTTTCAGTGTCACCAGCACCACTGCTCCTACAGGGACTACAAGTTCTACTACTGGATTTTCTTTCTCAACCAAGGCGTCGATATCTGCTTCACCATCACCAGCAGTGTCCAGCATCACTACACCGGCATTTGGTGAGTTAGGCAATTTACATACTTTTTTCTTTTTTGGTATCTGGTCACACCTGCTTGAATTTTGCTATAAATGTATTTGATGAATGCATCAATTTGGTATAGAAACTGGTAGATCTTTATGCTTTTCAACTTTAAAAATTACTGTGCAGGTGGAAATATTTTCCTCCTCGATTTGTTGTTTACTTTGAAATAAAGTCCTTTCATTTATATTTTAGACGCTTTTGTTATTGCTGAGTGAAAGTTGATTTTGATGTCTTTCGGTATTTTCTTAGATGATGAAATGGGGAAAAGGTGAGCACGAGCAACTGAGGACATGTAGAAGTAGATTATTTGTTCTGAAAATTTAGTAAGAGGCAATGGGGAAGTGATTGAGATTGAAGAGTAACTCTACAGTCTACACAAAGACCATGAGTGAGAATTTACTGAGAGAACGTCATAGCAGACTTGCAGGGGGGGTTGCAGGTAATTCATTGATGACTAATAGGATATTTTCTGTAAAAGGTTCTGTCTGTTCCTGTGAAAGCGAGACACATATGTTGAGAAAGAGTAGGTTGTGGAAAACTTTAATTGGGGGGGTGGGGGGAGGGAGAGAGAGAGAGAGATCTGAATTCTGGAACTTGACATAAAGTTGGGATTTGACTTTTCTTTCTCATTTACCTTAGTTATCAGTGTAAGCTAGAAGGATCTGTATTTATGCAGGAGGATTGCTTTTTCAGTCTTGGAATAAAGAAGTGTGACATTTATCCCTGCATATCTTGTTGACAATTCATAAGCCAAAGGCATGGGGGAGGTACTGGTGAAGGTGTACTTGTGGTATTAAGTTATGTTATAGGATATTTTTGTTGTCATTGTGAGCGTAGAGAGCTGTTTTGGTTAATCTGAATTTCAAGATGAATATACTTTTATTGAGTCTGGTGGGCATCAAGGAGTCATAGGGCCACTTTCTATGTTTCTGAGTATATTGGATGCTCTTTTATTTATAGTCATGACGTGGGAGAAATTCAGAAAATAGTATTTCCAGTTTTGTCAGACAGCTCTTGAGTTGAGGAGGCACATTTCTCCCTCTTTTTAGTTCTAGGTTAGTTTACATTCTATAAGGATATGTATTTTGTTCCAGCAAACTCTTTTTCTGCAAACTTTTCAAAAATTCTCTTTAATTTTCTGTAGCAGAATTTCTAAGAAGTTTGCTTCAAGAATTCTCTGTAGATGGTTTTCTCTAGGATCTTCTTGCTTTCAGCCTTTATTTATAGATGAAATCTGATAAATTCCTAAGTGTTTGTGATTAAAGAGAAGACTTTAAATAGAAAGGAGTATTTATAATTTGACAAAGGCTTAGCATTTTTTTAATAAGATAATACTCATACTTTATCCTAGAATAGAGAAATCTAGTTCAGCAAGTTTGACTTCGGGTGTCATTTGTGATAAAAAAAATGACGTTGAAGGTCAAAGAAAAATTTTATCGTACAACTATAAGACTGACGATATTTTATAGTATTGAATATTGAGTAGTTAAAAGACAACGTGAAGATAAACTGAATGTCGTAGAGATGAGAATGTTGCGTTAAATGTGCGGACATAGATATGATTAAAAATAAGTATATTAAAATGAAAGTTTGGCTAGTACCTATTGTAAATTTCACCCAGCCTAGAATCTTATGGGTAGCTGTTTCATCATTTGGGCCTACTTAGGCCATCAAATTGGTCCATTTAACGGCCCATGTTTTTTTTTTGCTGATTCTTTCTAGTCATTCAACTGTTAAAAATTTGCTGCCAACAGAGTGACTGATCAACACTAGGGCTGTTGAGTAGTTTCAAGCAGTGGAGTTAGTTTTAAGAGTCTTATCGAGGTTTTAGTTTGATTTAGGCAGAATCCATAAAAGAAGTTAAGATATTGTAGCCAGTAGGTAGGTATATTTGTCTTGAAAGGCTATAAATTGAACAACAAATATTAGAAGTCGGAGAAGAAGAGAGCTATTTAGGTTCACAACTCCTTTAGCATTGTATCCAGGATTTGTTTAACCGTCTTTGACTTCTTTTAGAAAAAAAATTAATTTTAGAGGATCAGTTATCCTTATTCTTGTACAGTTCTTTTTTGCTTTTAAATTCTTCTTTTCTATAACAACAAGATGTTCACTTACATTTCTGAGCCTGATGTTTCATTGTTCACTGGATACTGTTTCTGTAGGGGTGAGCACTTCAGCTTCTGCACCCCCGGCAGCTTCCATTTCCAGTACTACTGCAGGACTGACATCATCATCTCTTGTTTTGTCTTCTACAAGTGGGTACGTATACCATTTTGGGTAATGGTTAAAGTGTTTTTTTTCTTTCTGTATCTGCTGTAACTTTTTCCTCTCAGCATTTTCTTGCCTAAATTTCTGTTCTTTGAATTGGATATATAGGTAGTCAATGGTGCTCTACTAACGACTCTTGTGTGCATGTAAACAATTCCTCTTTTTTCTTTGTTTGATCAGTTTTGACTGAGGAGCTATAACTTTTGCATGGGGTGGGGTGGATTGCATTGCATAATTGAAAATGACCAAATTATGCATTTTGCTTTGTTACTGTCTAGTTTTGTACTTTGTTTTTTGTTGAACCATGTTGATTTCTTGAGTATTGAAAGTTAAATCATAGTTGTCAAAATGCAATACATATCTCATATTGGAAGGCTTATTTTTGAATCTTGAATCATATTGTATCTTAAAATATGATAAAAACTGATAAACAACTTAAAGAACATAACATAAAATGCTAGTTTTTTTTTCTTTTGTTTGAATCGCAGCATCAAGCTATTCATCGATATTGGGTTGAATTGCTCCAATTCATCCGATTTAGCCTTGGATTCATTTTGTTTCCCAATTTATCTTGCAATTCTTATCACTGAAGCTAGTTATCATTAGAAATAATACAATTTCAACTACACAGTTAAATTACCATAGCATGTTGTTATTATTCTATAAATTTAGAATGCTATAGATCATTGTATATGCCATGATTAGTCACATTATAAATCATAGGAGTGTGATTTTGACATTTTTTTCTACTTGTCCAACAGAACCACTTCAGCTGTTAGCACTTCAGTAACTGCTGCACCAAAATTACCATCAGAGATCACAGGGAAGACTGTAGAGGAGGTATTGTATGTGTTTCCCTTTCATCCCTTCTCTTCACACATTCTCTAAATTTTTTTGTATTCTGTAGAGAAGGTATTGTCCACCTAGTGGGAAAAGGCTTGGTTGTTATTGTTATAGAGAAGGTATTGAATATTTTTATGTATTCTGTAGGTGGATTCTGGCTGATTTACTTGATAGGAGAGATTATTGCTGTTTATGCACTTTGGCCTTTATAATTAATGTTTGATTTCTTGCTTAAGACTTGGTAAGGCAAAGTCATTATTGAACATGACTTGCTGGAATATATAGAATATAAAGTTTGAACTAGTGCAAAGATTTCATGAACTTCTAAATGGATTTAATTTCATATATTCAAATCCATTGGCCCTAAACAAACACACACAGGCCCTTGTACATATTATGCAAAATGTTCACTTTTAGGGGATGTTTGGTAAACGGTAAAATTTTGTGTTCCTAAGAATCATATTTCTTAGGAAAATAATTGATGAGAATTATAATTTTTGGGAATGTATAAAATATGTTTGGTTTATCTTTAAGGTTATTGGGAATCTTTAAATAACATTTTCTAGGAATCTTCTATTATTCTTCTGTTTGGTTATACTTAATTTTCTAAGAATTTTTATATATTTTAAAAAAATATCTTTTATTCTTATGAGAGATAAAGTAAGAGTGAAGAGATAGAATGAAAGAAAATTTGAGAGAGAGGATGAGAGAAAAAGTGAGAGAGTGAAGAGAGAAAGAGATGAGAGAGAGTAAAATTTTTTTTTGTTATTATTACGATTATGTCATTAATGAAGGGTATAAGAGCATCTTCAGCGGGCGGGGTGCTTAAATGGGCCCACCGTTGCCTATTGAATATTTTATTCATTTTGCATTTAAGCACCGTTGCTTACTGAAGCAACGGTGCTTAAATATTTTCTCCTCTCTCATGCCACCGTGGACATGAGAGCAGAGTGTGTCAGATTAAGGAACTCTAGCTGGAGATGCTCTAATTATCTTTTAACATAATAAAAAGATTCTCATGGTCATGAAAACTAAGATTTTCATCCCTCCCCATGGGAATCTTTTTTTGTGAAAAACTTATTAAAAAACCATTTCTGGGAATCCTAGTTTTCAGGAATGAATATTTCAAAAACTTTTACTAGATATGGAATTCTAATTTCCCAAATTGAGATTCTCAAAAACAAAAAAAGATCTGTGTAACAAAAAGAAGAGGTAAACGAATAGTTTTCTGAAGCAAATTCCTCCTTCCTACAGCATTGCTGAAATTTATATTGTTTGCAGATTTCGACTGTTATCTCTCTCTCTCTGTATTTATATATAATATTTGTATACACATGTCTATCTATCTGTTGAAAGATTTAACAATTAACAATTTATTTGTTGATCTCATTCATAATAGGTTACTATGACGGCTTTTGGTTCATATAACTGACTCCACCTAGTGGAGGTGGTTGTTGTTGTTGTTATTTGTACACACATGTACCTTCTAAACTTGTAGCCTTCTCTAGATTATCAAGGAGTGGAATGCTGAGCTGCAAGAGCGTACTGGAAAATTCAGAAAACAGGCAAATGCAATAGCTGAATGGGATCGCAGGATTTTGCAAAATCGAGATGTTTTGTTAAGTCTTGAGGTTATCTCTTTGTTTATATGATCCTTTATTAATAAATATGAAATTGGGTTAAAATCTAGATTTATTTCTTAGTTTTGTGTCTTGATCTATAATTAATTTCTAATGATTTTAACTTTAGATTGAAGTGGCAAAAGTAGTTGAAACACAAGCAAACTTGGAACGGCAACTGGAGTTAATAGAGACTCATCAACAGGAGGTATTTTAAGAACCCTTTTTTGAAATAGCCTGTAGTTAGATTCTTTTCATGCATTTTTTGAAAAATATTTGTTTGTGTTGATATGATTGTGTGTGACACAAGAATTGTTCATATATTCTAATTCCTGTATTCTTCCTTTTATTATTCCAACTATACATCCTGATTTGTCTTGTTAGGAAGTTGATTCTTTCCATTAAGATTTCTCCTTTCTTATCATATGACAATATCTTTTTGATTAACACAATGGTTATCTCCTTCGTCTTCTATTATATCTTTCTCAAAATTGTGTGAGACGGTTTACAAAACCAAATTCTAAAAAATAATTACTACTAATATATGAAACTATGAACATACTTATAAAAGTGATAAGGCTATTTTTGTTAAACAAATAAACATGATCATATACTGAATACAGGTTTGGCATATACCCAACAACCAGAAAGCAGCTATTCAATTCGGCCACAGCCAGTGCACAAAAGTTAACAAAAAAATAGGTAGTATGGTGGGGCAAACTAATATTGTCGCTAGTAAGATAAAACATGAAAATCCAACTTGAAAAATTTAGAAATTGAAGAGTTACGATAAATCTATCCTGACATCTAACTTGTAGATGAAGCTAGAGGATCATTTTAGCTGGAGAAAAACAAACACAAAAGCCTTATATAAGTGTGGGACCAAACCAGGTTCATGCTCAGCCCATGGCTCTAATTTGCGGACAGTTCTTAACTTTTCTGGTTATATGTTCTATTTCCTTTAGACCTTACTTTTTTCGTTTTGAAAATCACTAAGTTAAATTATGAATAATGATTGATGTGTTTTGAACCATAAAATAACAACCACCAATTTCTGTAATTTTTTTCTATCTTAGGATTAGAAGCTACCCAAAGTCAAAGGGAAATATTTTAAATAGGAAAGAGATATTTAAGAGACTATTGAGTCCATTATCTGTTCAAATCTGTAAGTGAGCATGATATTGAAGTTCAATATCAACATACTAGTCAAAATTCATGCCGTTGCAGCTGATAAGGAATGACATATGCCCTTAGAGAATTTCAGCGTCACAACTCACAAGCATATTTTTAGTCTGCTCTTGCTTGCCTATTGGCTCATTGGGACATTATTTTGGCAAGTCATGGTGACATAAAAGAAATTTCTTCGGTTATTAAAAATGTCAACATGTATATTTTGTTTTTAGCGTTTTTCTTTACTGTATCTTTTATTTTGTTTGGTACTTTTCTTTTTGTACTTCCTGCCTCTAACTGGTACAATCGCATCATTTGGGGCATCTGAAATTTTGTTTTTATTATCAGATAAAAGAGATATTTTTTAATAAATATATTAAAGCCATCCCTGATGATATATTCACTATTTATGTTTTGTGCATTAAACCTGCCACTGGTATAGCATGTGTAATACATGTGCTGAATGAAATATGTTCATGCTGTCATCTGAAGGAAGCTTATTATTGTTGCCCTGTACTTTAGGTTGATAAGGCTTTACAAAGTATGGAAGAAGAAGCTGAGCGTATTTACAAGGATGAGCATGGATTGCTTCTTGATGATGAAGCTGCATCCACAAGAGATGCAATGTGAGGTTTCAAATTGTCAATTATGTTTTCCTACCTGATTGGCTGATTATTACATGGTCGAAGTAAAGTTTGACTTTTATAGTTCTGTTTGTGTTATCCACACTTTTCTAATCATAACACTCAAAGAAATCACCTTTTTTGGTGGTCTGTCTCTCCATGCATTGTGCAAAGCATAGTAGGCAAATCGCGATTCAAATCGTGGATCGGATGCCTTAATTTTGAATCATGAATCGTAAGATTTACGAACACATTCAAGAATAACTTGAAAAGTATAATATAACATATAAATAAGTAGATAACATAAACGAAATACTTAAAATGATATTTATCTTAATAATTTTAAACATAATTAACTATAAGTTTAAAAAGGATATAATTAGCTCAAAAATCATAAATTCCTAGACCTAAAAAACTAAAATCAACTAGTGAACTCTAGTAATTTTCTTTATTCTTCAAGATTGAGTTAGGAATAAATTTAGAATCGTAGAGAGGAAATGGTGCCTTTTGAGTTTAAATAAGTTTAAAATTGTGAAGAGAAAATGTTTATTTAAAGATTATCTATTTGTATTTGAAAAGGATTAAAATTACTTATGGAAAAAGTTGTTTTTGTAATTTAAAAAAAATATTAATTAAATTTTAAAACAATACAGACTTCCATATATTATTTAAATATTAAAATGATCTAGAGTTCCACATTGAAGGAACTTCATTGTTCCTTGCTAAATAAAACTCTGCGTTTTGGCAGCAAGGGAGCCCATAAGTCAAAACACAACATTTTGGCCTTAAGATTAAAAAAAAATGAAAGTTACAGAATGGGGGAGGCAATGAGCAGGATGTCGCACATTAGCCATGGCTATGCAACTTCGGAGGCTCGAAGCTAAAGGTCAAAATTGTCTGATCCTGCGATTTTTGTCAGAATTGCACCGATCTGTGCGATTCTTGCTAGGATTTCAGTGCACACATGATTTGGCCATTGATTTGTATCGATGGTTGTATGAATCGAATGGATATGCACAATTCACAACCTTTGCAACATTAATTGCAGTTAGGTTATTATTGATTATTTTTATTTATTTTTCTTTTTCCAATTCGAGATGGTTGGGTTATCTATATTCTGGAATCTAACCCATCCTTTGCAACATTTGAGTCCAATCTTCATTTGATCTGGTTAAATCGTGTATATATAGGAGCAATAATACTACCATACATTGCCAACCCTATAGCCAATGTTTGTGGTACCAAATAAAATTAATTTAAATTGTGTTTATGAATCATGTTATGGGAGAGGCCTTCACTAGTTCTTGATATTTATAGGAAGGATTATAGACAAGGAACTACTTACATATATAGATGATCTATAATTATAGCCCTAATTATTTTCCTAATCAAGGGATATGATAGCTATCTTCTAATTACACATTAACATATAAAATCTATTTATATTAGGTCTAACACTGCCTCAAACTGAGCACTGGATTTGATAAAGCTCATAGTAAGATCCCTTGACAAACTATTCTTCCTAATGAAATGACAATCAACTTCTGTGTACTTGGTCTCTTCATGGAATATGGGATTGGAGGTAATTTTCACAAATGTCATCTTGTCAAGTTCTCCAAATCGTAACTCTTGAAGCAATTGCTTGATCTATACTAACTGACATGTAGTTAGGGTTATAGTACAATATTTAACCTCTGTACTAGATCTAACTACTACTATTTGTTTTTTTTTTCAAGAAACAAGGTTTCTTTCAACAAACACACAATAGTCTATGTGGATAGTCAATCTGAAGAAAATCTATCTTGCCCAATTGACATATGCATACCTAATTACTCGAGCATGTTGTTGATTTTCATACAATAGTCCTTTCATGAAAGCACCTTTGATATATCTTAGAATGTGATGGTCCTTTCATGAAAACACCTTTGATATATCTTAGAATGTGAATCACTCCATTCAAATGACTTATGTGTGAAGATTGTAAGAATTGATTTAGTACACTCAGAGCAAGTCCAATCCAAAAAATTGTGTAATCATTGGCAACTAGTTGAGCTTTAAGACTATTAATAGGGCATTGAGGCCAACTTTAACTATATAGACCTAATGTCATCCAACGATAGACTTGCCAAGAAGCAAACATGTTAGTTCCAAGTGCCATTTGACTGTAATGTGGTCATTTCATCAACTGTTACTTGTTGCCATCAGGGTGAGAGCCTTTTGAATTGTTTGAGAAATAGAAACAGAAGACAAAGATGAGATAAATGTATAATAGTGGGATGATAAATAATAATAACTCACAAAATTATAGACTAGATGAGGTTTACGAGAAAAATGAATACCTTTTCAAATGGCAATGGAAAAACCATAGGTAGGAGATAGGCTCAAAGTAGGGTTAGAGAATGGAGTTAGATGTGAATCGGTAGGAGCCGTAAAGGTACGGCAATGATATACTTGAAGAGGTGGTGCCAAATGTAAAGTGGTATCAACTGGTGTCTTGGGCATTGGAGCAATAGAAGGATTGAGACAAGGAACTAGAGGAGCATCAGTGATAGTAGACTGATCAATAGAAGTAGATGACGAGTAATAAGAAGACTGTTAAAAAAAGATAATATTTACAGATACAGAGAACTAATAAGTCATGGGAGAGTAACACTTGTACCCTCTTTGGAGTTTAGAATATCCCTAGAAGATGCATTTAAAAGATTTAGTTAAAAGCTTGTCATGACCTGTAGTAAGGTTTTGAATAAAACAGACACCCAAAGACACAAGAAAAGGAGTTAATACACTAGTTGACTTGAAAATATGAAAGAATGAGGGATTTGATTCTTGAGTACAGAGGATGGCATATGGTTGATTATGATGGCATACGGTTGATTATGCAACATGCTGTAAGAACAATATCACTTCAGAAAGAAAGGAACATGATGATGGAGAAACAAAGTATGGTCTATCTTAATTCAATAGCAGTTTTTATGTTCAGCCACACCATTTTTTTGTGTGTGAGCACAAGATTGATGAATTATACTTTGTGTAGTCATAAAATTTTGAAAAGAGACAAAAAAATATTTACATACATTATCACTTCACAAAATTTTAAAAGATATATCAAATTGAGTATGAACCTCACTGTAAACTTTTTTTAAAATAGAGAGTAATTTAGACTGATCTTTCATTAAAAATAACTAATTACAATGAGAGTAATCATCACTAAAAATATCAAAATATTTAAAACTAAGAATATAATGAGTATGATTGGGTCGTTAAATATCAATATGACTAAAAAAAAGGAGACTTAGCTTTATTTGGACTCCATATAGGAAAAGACGTGTGAATGTTTACCCAATTGATATGATTTACAATTTGAAGGCCCCAAAGAAGACAAACTAGGCACCACTTGTAGTTTAACATGGCTAGTGTCTTAGACAATGATGAAGCATTGTTGGAGAGACGCATACAATTGTAGATGTAGATATAATGAGATGATATAACCCTTGTGATTCATGTTTGGTTTCAATCGTTTGATTAGTGCTCTAATATTTTATAAGTACAAAGGTATTGACAACCAAGAATGTAAAAAACAAAATCAAGTGGTAGAGAAGAAAGGGGTAGTGTTTGATCGATACCCTTGGTAACACCTTTAGAACTGCTGGCAAGAGTAACAACGCAAAGAGAAGATGAAATATCAAGTTTTGAGAAAAGATGAGAGTTACCAAATGTATGGGTTAGAATTAATGTAAATAGATTATGAGTTAATTAGAATATGTGTGATTAGGAGGTATCGATCATGTCCCTTGATTTAGGGGATTGTAATTGTAAGTCTTATATATTTGTAATTAATCTCTTGTATAATTTTTCTTACAAATATCATAGATTAATGTAGGGCGCTTTTGCATACTACATTCTACAATTGTTTTTATCTGATTTCACATAGTACCAGAGCCTTAAGAAAAACATAAAATCAATAGTCCCTTAGCTGTGCCTCTGTCCAACTTTCTTTTCTTCCAAAAAAAAAAAATTCACACGAACGTTGATAGAACCCAAACTCTAGAAGTGGATCATGTGCTAGGTCACAAGGGAAAGAAGCCCAACGTGCAATAGGCAGTTAAAGAGGCAATTATTTAGTAGGCAGTTATTTTAACATGTTTTAGAGTAGTTATCCAAGTGTGTGTGGTGAGAAATACACGTATAAATTAGTGTGTGAGTGGGGGAAGAAAGGGATGGTTAATTTTTGGTTCTTTGTGTCTGAGAATTGTTTTCTCATGAGGAAGCTTAGGCTTGGGCTAGTTGGGGTGATTTTCCAACCAATTTGTTGAATTCTGTTGTACCGGATATTGAATTTAATCTAATATAGAGTGTTTTCTATTTTTTGGCTTCTAGTTTCCTAACAAACATCCCATTGCAAAGAGCTAAGAAGCCTATGCCAAAGACGTTGTTGACAAAACCAAGGCACCAAACCACCATAGACAGGTGCATCTAGCCAGTCCCCATTGTTGGCTACCCTTTGGCGTCTCTTTGGCCATTGCGGGGTCAATTTTTTCTCCAATCCCGCCATTTGTCTACCTCTAAAATGACCCAAGCACTGTTGAAAATCACTTCCTTCTACCTATAAAGTGTTGAAACTCACTTTTGGCACCTACCCAGTTTCTAATTCTACCTTTTTTGCTCTCTGACTCTCTGTTCATGGTGGTTTTCTCTAACTAGTCCATTTTTGGCTGATTCCTCATCCAAATGTGATGCTTTTGGTTGATTCTTCGTTCTAACTAGTCTCCTTTATGGTTCCCACAGCTCAAAAATCATGTCTTATTTCTTTTGTTATACATGGGTCTTAGTACAACAGAAAAATTAAATGGGTCAAATTATTTTTTATGGGCTGCTTCTATTGAACTTTGGTTTCTTGGTTAAGGCCATGGAGACCATTTAATAAAAGGATTAATTGATATTCTTAAAATTGATAAGCATGTCTAGAAGAAATTAGATCATCAATTATGTGTTTTGTTATGACACTTTTAATTCTAAGATATTGCCTCTTCTTTATGCTTATAAAACGTGTCATGTTTTTTGAAAAATTGTTAAGTCTCTTTAAACTAATGACATTAAGTGTTATCATTTGGTTATAGAAAAGATGATGAGTTTGAGATAGCTTGATACAGATATGAACACTTATCTAGGTATAGTTCAGTCTATAAAGGAAGAGTTTAATGAATTGTTGCCTATTAGTGTTAATGTTAGTGAATAGGAGAATCAATGAGATAAGTTTGTCATGATCCTCACTTTTGTCGAGCTGAAAACTGGAGCTTGAACCAATTCGCAAGTGAATCTTCACTAGTCCTGACTTTCCATTTTTAGACAATATATTTGCTCGCTTGTTGCATGTACCAGGACTAGTTCCTCCAGAGGCAAAAGGTGTCTTTTCTGACCCCTCGACTCTTGCTTCGTAGATTACCAATCACAGCAAAACAAGTAATGTTGGCGGGGTGGCAGACGTAATTGAGGGCAGCGCCCTCAGTGCACTTATCACTTATTGTAATAAATTTGGTCATACTCGGGACAAGTGTTATTCCCTACACGGCCTTTCGCTAAAAGCTGCTCATATTGTTCAAGTAGACACTTCTAAGATTGTTCCACCATCCATGGTAGTTTATTAGTAATTCTCACACTATTAGGCCACTAAAAAATGCTAGTAGTTCCATTGCTTCTATTGCTCATATTGACAATCTTGTTATCTACCTTACACAGTCTTTCTCCCTTGAGTCTTTGATCTTAGATTCTAGTGCTTTTGATCATATCTCTTGTAACCCTCATATTTTTTCAAAACTTAATATTTCATCTTCTTCTCTTTCTGTTATTATTCTTGTCAATGGTTCTAAATTTGTTATTAAAGGTATTGGTCAAGCACGATCCCTTTCTTCTCTACCACTTGAGTCTATTCTTTACATTTTTTATGGTTCTTTTAATCTCCTGCCAGTAAACTTTATCTAACTCTTAGATGCTCCCTAATTTTTGATGATTCTTCTATACTTATATAGGATCGAAGCACTAGTCAGATGATTAAAACTGGATGTGAATCACAAGTTTTATATCATCTCACTTGCCCACATCTCCAGTTGTTTGTGCTGCCTCTGTCTCTCCAGCTATGCATTTGGGACACCTTAGCCTCACTAAACTACAACGAATGGTGCCTATTCTTTTTTCTTTAGTGTTTAGATTGAGTCATGTTAGTTGAACATACAAACAACAATAACAACAACAACCATGTCTTTTTCCACTAGGTGGAGCCGGCTACATGGATCAAACCCTGCCATAGTGATATATTATAAATGAGATTAACAGATAGGTTGTTAATCGTTAAATCTTTCTTAATAGTTTCATCAATATTTTTTGGCCTTCCTCTATCTCTAACTATCGAGTTATTTTTCATCTGATCTACCTTCTTAGTAGGGCTTCTGTAAATCTTTTTCACACATGGCCAAACCATCTTAAGCGAGATTCTACCATTTTCTCCACAATAGGTGTTATTCCAACTTTTTCTTTAATGTACTCATTTCTAATCCTATTTCTTCTAGTGTGTCCACACATCCAGTACAATATTTTCATCTCTGCGACATTGAGCTTATTTTTATATTGTCTTTTAACTGTCCAACATTCAGTACCATACAATATAGCAAGTTTTATAATTATACCATAATTTTTTTTTAACTTTGAGCTGTACTTTTCTATCACAAATGACATTTGAAGCATCTCCATTTCATCTATCTTGCTTGTATTCTATAGTATACGTACTCTTTTATTTCACCGTCATTATGTATAATGGATTCAAGATATTTGAAGTTTGTGACGTTTTAATAGATGTTCTTCAAGTTTTACTTTCAAATTTGTATTTGTTCGCTTTTTACTAAAATTACATTTTATATATTTTATTTTATTTCTACTTATACAAAAGCCATATGTTTTTAAAATTTGTCTCAATTATTCTAACTTCTTATTTATTTTCTCTTTCGATTTATCAATTAAGACTATATTATTTGTAAAAATCATATATCGAGGTTCCAAATTTTGTATATGTTCAATAACTGCATTCAAAATCAAGTTAAAAATATATGGGCCTAGAGATGACCGTAACCTAATAGTTGTGAGAAAATCTTTTGTGTCTTTATTTTGTATTTTCACGCAAGTCGTAATCTTATCATACATATATTGGATTGCTTGAATATATACAATACGTACTCTTTTTTTTTTTTAAACCCACTATAAAACCTCTCTCAATACTCTATCATATGCCTTTTCTAAATTAATAAAAATCATATGTAGATCTTTTTGTTTCTTTTGATATCTTTTCATTAATCTCCGTAATAAATAAATTGTTTTCATGGTTGACTTTATTGGCATGAAACTAAATTAATTCTCTACGACTTGAGTTTCTTATTTTAATTTCTACTCAATGACCTTTTCCTATAACTTCATAGTATAGTTCATGAGCTTAATCTCCCTATAATTGGCACAATTCTGTATGTTTCCTTTATTTCTATAGGTAAGGATTAAAGTACTTCCCAATTTATTCTGCATTTTCTTATATCTCATTGTCATATTAAACAACTTGGTGAGTCAACTTATACTTTTCTTATCTAGACCTTTCTACACCTCAATAGATATATTATCAGGCCCTACTGCGTTGCTATTTTACATTCTCCCAAAGTTTTCTCTACTTCAAACTCCTGAATTTTACGATAAAAGGTATAATTGTGGTCTTCTTTTGCAATATTTAATCGATTTGCATAACAGGCCAACTCATGTTCTTCGTTAAAAAGTCTTTGAAAGTAACTCTTCTATCTTTCTTAAATATATTGCTCTCTTAACAAGACATTATCTTCTTTATCTTTAATACATTTCACTTGGTCTAGCTGATTGACATTATCTTCTTCATCTTTAACTCTTCTATCTTTCTTAAATAATCTCCTCGAGCTTGGTTTAGCTGATTCAGTAGTGTGGTTCAACAATTTGAGCCGACTCGTAGTAAAGTCAACCACTCAGATTTTTTCTACATGTGTCCTCCAACTATTGTATTTAGCTAATTGTCTATGTGGACAACATTGTCATCATAGGGAATGATTAAGAAGGAATTTCTCAGCTTAAGCAACATCTATTCAAGCATTTTCAAATTAAAGACTTGGGGAATTTGAAATATTTATTGAAAGTTGAGTTGACACAGTCTCCTAGTATTGCAATCTCTCAAAGAAAGTATGTCTTAGTTCTTTAAGACACAAGCATGTTTGACTGTAAATCGTTAAAAAGTCTCATGGATCCTAATGTTAAACTTTTACCTGAATTGGAGAGAGCCTTTATTTGATCGTGGTAGATACTAGAGCCTTGTGGAAAAATTGAATTATATTATAATTAATTGACTAGATATTTTCTTTGTAGTGAGTGTTGTAAGTCAGTTTTTACAATCTTCACACATTCATTGGGATGCAGTGATATACATTCTAAGATATATCAAGGGTGCTTTTAGAAAAAAGACTATAGTATGAAAATAATTAATATGGTCAAGTAATTGGGTCTGTGTATGTTGATTGGGAACCCATAGATCGGCAATCTACACAAGTAATTGTGTGTTTGTTGGAGGAAACCTTGTTTCTTGAAAAAGCAAGAAACAAGAAGTGGTGGCTAGATCTAGTGCAAAGATTGAATGTCAGACTAGATCTCTAGCTACATGTGAGCTAGTATGTATCAAACAATTGCTTTAAGAATTGTAGCTTGGAGGACTTAACAAAATGACATTCATTTGTGAAAGTTAAGCTGAATTACATATTGCCTCCAATCTTATGTTTCATGAATTAACCAAACTCATAAAAGTCGATTGCCATTTTACTAGAGAGAAGATTCTATCAAGGACCCTTACTATAAGCTTTGTCAATTCTAATGATTAATTAATTGACATTTTCACAAAGTTCTTAAGAAATTCACGAATAAATTATATTTGTAACAAACTTGATGCATATGATCTATATGCTCTAGGTTGAGGAGGAGTATTAGAATTGATGTAAATAGATTATGAGTTCATTATACTAATGTATGATTAGGAGATATGGATCATATCCCTTAATTTAGGAATTGTAATTAATGTCTTGTCTGTAATCTTTTTTATAAATATCATGGACTAGTGTAGATCTCTTTCATGGACTACAATTGTTTTTCTCCTATATTTTCTCTTATTTCACAATATGATTTGAAGGTCCAAAGTCTAAGATCCAAGGCCCAAGAAAAGAAGACTGTGTAAAACAACCATGATTATTGGTCTAAGCAATGGAAGATTTAGTGGCTTGATACTGTAGCAATTTCTAGTAGTAGTTAACTCCTATCATAGAAATTATTGTGGATGGTGGAATAGTCTTTGCATTTTTTGCTTGAACGTGAGCCACTTTTGGCTGATGACCATGCAGTGAATAGAACTTGTCTTGAGTATGACCAAGTTTGTTGCATTGAGGGCATTGCCCTCGATTACGTCTTCCGTCTTGGTTAACATTACTAGCCTTGTGATTTTGTTGGAACCTTATGGTTATTGGAACCATAACAATCTATTTAAGCGGTATGGGCGGCAAGAGGCACTTGGTAGGTTGGGATAGTGGTAGTTTTAGGTCTATATTTTGAGAATAGGCTATAAATAAAGGGTGAAGGCGGTAGAGAAGAAAAGGCAAGCAAAATCTTACAGAAATTGAGTCATGGGAGAGATCTAGTCCCTTGAAGTGCTAGAGGTTATATTTTTTGTATTTTTTTTATATATATTTTTCAGTATAATTCTAGTGTTTTCTTACTATTAAAAAAAGGGCGGCCCAGTGCACGAGGCTCCCACTTGGTGTTTTCTTACTATTATTTTAGTAAATTTTTGATGGAGATATAGGTTTTCATTAATTGGTATTAGAGTAGATTGATTTGGGATATGGTTGGTACTAGTGTGGAAAACAGAGTGGAGAGTCCAGAGAAGGATATGTGCAAAATGAAAGAATTCGTACTGGAACTTAGGGAAATTCTAGTAGATATGCAAAATCTGAAAAGGTTAGATGTGTTGACAACTTTGAAGCCGAAAGGGATGGTGGCTGAATGTGAAGAGAAATTCGAGTTATTTTTTGCTCCATTGAAAGAAATTGGGGAAAGCAAGGTTAATGGAGACATTTAGGAATTGTTTGAAGGAGGAAATCAGAACGGAGATTCAAATGGACAAAATTGCTAATCTTAATCAACTATTTGAGTGTCCCTCAAGGTTGGGGAATGGAATAAGGCCTGAGAAGCAAGGTTGATTAGGAGTAGTGTTACTTGTTGAGGAACCTAAAATCTCAACACGTAACATTTGATCATCTATCATCACAACGAAGGGGACAGACCATTGATTTTTGGTAGGGAAGGTTGCATGCAAAAAGGGGCTCAGATTGTGCTACTGGCATGACGATAAGAACAATCCAAAGCATCACTACCATACGATACAAATTCTTGCATTGTTAATGGCGAAGATGCTCACCATTGTTAGTCCACTCAAGTGATATGATGAAGAGAATAAAATTGGGTAATCGCCATTATCGTTCTTTAGGAAACAAAAGAATAAAATTGGGTTGACAAAAGAATTAAGGTCTGGTCTGGATATTTTTTAATCTTATTGGGCTTCATACAAACTATGGACCGGCTAAAAATTCATTTGAGTTTTTGGAATTGGGAGTGGGGCTTAAGCAGTGTGACTATAAATGGATTTGGCCCAAAATACAAGGTTGCGTTAACTGAAAAAGGAAAAAAGAATGAAGAACACAGGGAAGGAAAGGGAAAATAGCTTCAACCACTCACCATGAGGGCAAGTGATTTTGAGGGTGGGGTAATGTTGAAACCCTGCATTTATTTGAACCATAAAGATCTATTTAAGGGATCTAAGTGGCAAGGAACACTTGGTAGGTTGGGATAGGGGTAGTTTTAGTTATCTTTTGGGAATATGCTACGAATAAAGGGTGAAGGTAGAGATGAAAAGGGAGGCAAAATCATGTGGAAATTGAATCATGGAAGGGATCTAGCCCCTTCAAGTGCTAGAGGTTATCTTGTAATTTTTTATTATATATTTTTCAGTATAATTCTAGTACTTTCCTACTATTATTTTAGTGAAATTTTTGTTCGAGATCTTAGTCTTTATAAAATTTATAATTTGTGAAGCAAAAGTTGAGTATACCTTTTGCCTTTGATGGGACTAGTCTTAATACACGCATTAGGCGAGCATTCACATTGTCCAAAGAAGGAATATAAAGACGGGAGAGAATCGATTTACGAATTGGTTCAAGCTCAAGTTTCAACCTAGCAAGAATGAAGACCATGAAAAACTTATCTTGCCATTGCTCCTGCTTACTAACATTAGTAGTAATGAGTAAAAAAGAGCAATCCAGTACACGAGGCTCTCACCTGATGGAGTCTAGGGAGAGTAGATGTATGCAGCCTTACCCCCACAAGCAGAGAGGCTATTTCTAGAATTTGAACCCGTGACCTTCAGGTCACAAGGAAGCAACTTTACCGTTGCACTAAAGCTCACTCTCATTAGTAGTAATGAGTAACAACTCATTAAATTCTTTCTTCACAAATTGGACCATTTCTAAGTAAGCTTTTAGATCCATGTGAAGTTGTCTTAGACTTATCATTTTTTACACAATAGAATGACAACAGTGTAAAGGGGTATGAATTTTTCCCAAAAGCATGAAACATTTTATAAGAATATGGAAGGGGCAACATTTTAGGGACAATATTGTGCCATTACAAATCATGCAACTGGTGATCTAATTTCTTTGAGGCAGGTATATCAATTTTAGGAATATCAATTAATTCTGTTACTAAGTGGTTTTCATGACCTTGGCCAAAAAATCAAAGTTCAACTAGTGCAGCCCATGAAAATTAATTTGATTTGTTCAGTTTTTTAGTAGTAATAATAAGATTTAGATATAATAGGAGAAAGAATATTTGATTTTTGGCCTATGGGAATATTGGAGGAAATAGCCGTCATGAATAAGGATCAAAAGGACTAGTACACAGCAATTGAGCAATCCTCTAGAACCAACAATAATGTTTGGTTGAGAAAAAAATAGACAAGAAAATAGAAACCACCACAAATAGGGATCAAAATGAGGAAACAAGAAGTGGGCAAGGCTCTAAGGTAATTGGCAAAGGTTTCTAGGAAAAGACAGACAAACAACAATGTTTGAGTGTGTGTCACATGCTAGCATAGTAGTAGAAATCATGCAATTCACGATCCAAATTGCACGATTCAATCCGATACAGATGGCCAGCGATTCTAATCACTGGGTGAATCGTAGGCTGGCATGAATCATAACGTGAATCGCTAGAATTGTGTGATTCATGCTAGAAATCATGAATCGCACGATTTTGGTGATTCTAGAACTTATTCATGGATGGGTTGTCTTCTTCGTCTCTTTGGTTGTTAATCACATCGCAGTTGTTCATGGCTGTGTTGTCTTCGTTGCATATTGATAATGTCGCAGTGTTCTGTTTAGTTAGCTTCACCTCATGTTGCATTAGCATAGCTGTGTTGTCTTCACTTTCTTATGGCTGATTTGTTAACTTCGTCTCTTTAGAGTCATATCACAGCTTTGCTCATGGCTAGTTGTTTTCTTTATATTGTAGAGTTTGTTTTATTATGTCTCTTTTCTGCTTTTTATTATTATTTTAAATCATAATAATTAGAATGAGACAAAACGCTGCATTTCATGGTTTTGTCTCCTTCCATCTTATTAATACTCTTTTCTACTTTTTTATTTTATTAAGTCTTCAAAGTTTAAGTATAGACAAACTTAACAGTCTTTTAAGTTTGAAAAGTAAGTAGTTCTCAAATCTTATTATTACATTTTTAAGACTTAATAGTTAATTAATTTTTTAAATTATTAGAGTTAATATATTATCTTAAGTATTGGGGGATTGAGCTCATGAGTCACATTATGAAATTATAGGAGAAGATCATTGAGCAAAGATTAAGACAAGATCCTCAAGTCATAGAGAACTAATTTGGTTTTATGTTAGGAAGATCAACTATGGAAACAATTTATTTACTGTGGAGATTGATGGAAAGATATCAAAGATACGAAAAGATTTGCATATGGTTTTTATTGATTTGGAAAATACATATGACAGTGTTAGGAGAGATTTTATGGAAGGTTTTAGAGGAGAAAGAAGTACGTATTTCGTATATTCGAGCAATCAAAGACATGTACGATAGGATCATAACTTGCGTGAGAACACAAAATGGGGACATATATAATTTTTTCACAACTATTGGATTACATCAAGGGTCTTCTCTGAGTCTGTATCTTTTTAGCTTGATTTTGGGCACAGTTACTGAATATATACAAGATTTGGGGCCTTAATGTATGACTTTTGTTGATGATATAGTCTTAGTTGGTGAATCGAAAGAGGAAATAAATATGAAGTTAGAGTCATGGCGACAAGTTTTAGAAATACATGATATTCGTATAAGTAGAAATAAAGCAGAATATATGGAATGTATTTTTAGTAAAAGACAAACAACTACAAATTTAGATGTAAAATTTGGAGACCATATATTAAAACAAGTTACAAGTTTTAAATATCTTCAGTCCATTATACAAAATGATGGCCTGGTAAAAGAGGATGTAAACTATATGATTCAAATAGGATGGATGAAATGGAGGATAGTTTCGAGTGTCATTTGTGATAAAAAAGTGTTGCTCAAAGTTAAAGAAAAATTCTATCGTACGAATATAAGACCTGTTATATTGTATGGTACTGAATGTTGGGTGGTTAAAAGACAAAGTGAAGATAAACTCAATGTTGCAAAGATGAGAATGTTATGCTGGATGTGTGGACACTTATGAAGCACGGACACTTCATTTTAAGGCGTGTCGACGTGTCGGACACTCTATGGACACTGACACTCCTCAGACACTCTTAGGACACGTGTCCCGTGTCCAACTTTTAAAAAAAAATTATAAAAACAAACTCGTGTCGGACACATTTTTGAACGTATCCGACACTTATTTTGGACATTTTAGGCATAAATCCTCCATCCCCTTTAGATTTTTATTTGAAGTTAAAGCCCAACATCAATGATTGCAACTTGTATTTTAATCATCGTAACATGTTTTCTATTTGAAGTTGGGTACCCATCATCTATCGTAACTTACATTCCAATCATTGCATCTCTATTGTTTGTTTTTGTTGACCATTGAGAATAAATTCCTCTATTTTCTCTTATCGGATTTGTCTTTGTGCGTGTGGCCATGTGCATATATCTTTTCAACAAGTCTTCGAAGTTTGTTTGTTTTATGTAAACATATATACCTATTCGAAAATTTGCTTTTGAAGTTCAAGCTTTTCTATAGAGGAAAAGAAAGTCAAATTCTTCTACTTTTTGTGTTTTCTCCTATGTCTTACATAAATACAGTGCTAAAGAACTGAGGTAACTTTTGTCGGTGAGGAAGTTGAATTATAATAATGCACATATTATTCTTTTTGAAATTGCTCTCTTACTTTTGTTTTTTGTTATTGCTGTATGTACACAACTTTTGTATTCTTTGTTATTTTTTGTTGTTGATGTTGGAATTTTATCAGTTGCAAATATATCTTTGTATAATTCAGAATTAGAAAGTTCTTTTCACAGACGAAGGGAATGAAAACAATAGCAATGATGAAGAATATATTGAAAAAAAAATGAATGTTTATTGTATTATAAATTTATGATAATTTTTTTGAGATTAAGTTGTGAAATGAGTTGTAATTAATATTATGTTTTGGCTATATATATATATATATATATATATATATATATATATATATATATATATATTTAATTTACGTGTCTTCTACGTGTCGTGTCCTACATTTTTTAAAAATTTACGTGTTTCGTGTCCCGTGTCCGTGTCCGTGCTTCATAGGTGGATACACTAGAAGAGATATGATTAGAAATGAGTGCATTAGAGAGAAGGTTAGGGTAGCACCTATTATGGAAAAGATGGTGGAATCTCGCTTAAAGTAGTTTGATCATGTGTAGAAAAGATTTACAGAAGCCCTAGTGAGAAGAGTAGATCAGATGGAGAATAATTCGATAGTTAGAGGTAAAGGGAGGCCGCCAAAGAAAACAATAGGTGAAACTATTAAAAATAATTTAATAATTAATAACCTATCTATTGATCTCATTTATGATAGGTCATTGTGGCACCATTTGATCTATGTAACCGACCCCACCCAGTGAAAAAATGCTTAATTTTTGTTATATTTGTTTATATATATTTTATATTATATATTTTAAATTATTTTATTAATATGTTTTTGAATCTTACGATTCAATACAATTTATGATTTACAATTTAAAAATATACTATTCGATTCACGATATGAATTACGAGTTGATAACTATGTGTGCTAGCATGTTGAGTTTTGGGCAGAGACCATTTTGGGGTGTGTCACTACATGTTGTGGTCAGAGTAGCTTCAGTGACGGTGGGTAGGGCAATTTTGTGATTCCGATTAGAACCCAAGGCTTCCTAGAGCAAAAACTGCCTTTGCTAGTGGCCGTAAGGAAGCGTAGCCGTTGAATGCAACGTTATGCAATTTTTTATTTTATTTTACTATAGTTGGAAAGAGGTACAACTACGAGAGACTAGGGCTTTATGGGAAGTTAGAGACAATAGGAGAAAAAGAATTGTAAAATTTTGTCTGAGAGAGGTCTACACTAGTCTTTGACATTTATGGGAAGGATTATAGAAAAGACATTAATTACAGATATAAATGGTTCATAATAACAGTCCTAATTATTTTTCAAATCATGGAATATGAAAACTATCTCCTAGTTACACATTAACACACAAAATCCATTTACATTAATTCTAACAATTCGTTTTGTATTTTTTCTTGCAGGTACGAGCAAGCTGAATTCATAGAGAGGGAACTAGAGCAGATGACAGAACAAATCAAGTCAATTATTCAATCCCTTAATGCTAACCAGGTAAATGTTGTCAATTGATCTTTATTCCATAAAACATCAAGACACGATGCTTACATGAATATTTCATATAGGGTGGAGAACTTGATGTGCTGGATGGGATGAATCCATTAGATGCAGTGGTTCGAATCCTAAACAATCAACTAACTTCATTGATGTGGATTGATGAAAAGGTTTGTAGCTTTCATTGTTGTTTATATATCCATATATTGCAATTGTTTGATTTGTCTGCTAATACGACATTGGGAGTTGGGAATTGAATAACTTGCTCCAAGATCTCGTTTCTTGATTCAAATGAAACTTTTTTTAAATATGTATTTTTCACATCTAATATAACTCTGTTACCTTGACCCCGTACCTAAGTAAAGCCTTATTTTTTCTTGTTCTCACATACAAGTTATTAGAAATTTGGAACTATCAGTCATAGATGAACCTTGAAATTAAATGGGATGCACATCAAACATTCTTGAGTAATATAATTAGCTACCGTGTGGAATTAATTTTCAGTGTCATTGTATGGGTGAGGTGATTTATAGGCCGTTGGTTTCTTGTGGAACTTTTGATTCAACAAAGATACTGAAAATGACCCCAAGCATTCTCTTTAATGCTATCTACATAATCTTACGAACAATAATCATTTGGGCTTTGGTGGAAGATAGCTTAATGGTCGTTTATAGTGAAAGATGACAAATGGCCTTGTGAAAGTCTTTTTGGGGATGACTAAGAGAAGCTGTATTGAAGGTATATTGGAGATGCAATGGTAACATTATTTACAGCAGAAGAGAATTTGTCCATTGGACGAGGAGAAAAATGCTTAACAGGGTTGTAAATTGTTGGAAGGCTTTCTTTTATATTATTTGGATATAAGAATTTATTAAGAGAGGAAAGGAGCACAAATACAATGCAAGAGGATGAGGAACCCTCCTAAAACAGAAACAAAAGCAAAAAAGAAAGTACATCAGCTCAAAGAATAAACCAGCCCCTTGCATATTAATAAAAGAAATATCAAACACCATTACTTAAACCATGAGCTGAAACCTATAACTGAGGAAACTAGCCTGTCCCACAAAAAATATGAAGGATGAGTTGTCTGGCTATAATTCCTTGAATTACGCTCCAGAAAAAGAGTACAACTCCAAAGCACCTCACTCCCAATACTGCCAAACCTTTATTATGGATAGAGAAAAAGATCTTCAAAATTGGCGGGCAAATCCAATACACTTTTGAACTGTCTAAAGTCTAAACAAGGTATGTCAGAATTGAGCCATATGGTGGCATCAGCGTTGAAAATCCTGGACTTCCAAGGCGCCACCCAGAGACAATGTGACAAGAAAAATCAAAAGCAACATCACCATCACTGGAAAACAAATTGAGCTGTAGGCATCAAGGTAAGGGACTGAGATTATATACTGCTGCAGAAGTGGAATTGAAGGAGTTAGTTGAATGGTAAGGATAGCATGATTGACTGCTTGCAAGTCCTTTGTATCCTGGGCCATAGCTACTTGGGTTTAAACTGCTGACATCCATCACCTGAAAGAAGACTTTTTGCAACTCCAGAGCTTCCAAGCTCTCTCACTGTCACACACACTGTAAAAGGACATGGCTATTTGTCTCGAAACTTCTATGGCACTTGACACAAATTTCAGGGGGTGCCAATCTGTTAGAACCTCTCCCTCCCAGAGCAGAGAAATTCTCCAAGCTTCAGCCATTTCTTCACTCAAATCCTTCCTACCACCTCCCCTCACCTCCTTGCCTCTAATCCCCCACTCCCTCCCCCGTAACAAACTCTGCATGTGTAACAGAATTAGCCACCTCATCACTGCCACGTACCCCTTTCTTTCTTCTGGTATACACCTTCCACATCCTTGGGCCCCTGTTGGATTGGTCCAGCAGCTGGCCCCATTGGTTTTGGGTTTCATCACTGCTCCCCCCTTCAGGAACAGTCTTGTCCTCAAGACTGAAAGAGGGAAATTGGCTCCTGACATAAAATTCATCCTCCCATGTTGCTTCCTCCATCGCCTTTCCCTTCCATTTAAGTAGTAGTTGCTGCAAAGTTTCCCCCTGTCTTTTAACTAGACGCACTGCCAGGACTTTCTCAAGTACTAAAGGTTCATCAAGTTCCCAATCATTCCTTCTGGTAATGAAGATGAAACATTGTTGTTTCCCACAGCTTTCTTTAATTGAGACACATGAAATACAGGATGGATCCTAGAAGAGTCAAGCAGTAATAGTTTATATGTGACAGCGCCTATTTTAGATATTACTTGATATGGTCCAAAAAAACATGGAGCAAGTTTCTGATTGATTCTTTTTGCTACAGATTGTTGCTTGTGTGGCCTCAATTTTAAGTACACCCACTCCCCTACCTCATATGAAACTTGCCTCTGATGTTGATCAACATTTTTCTTCATCTGCAGCTGTGCCCTATTTAAATGATACTTTAGCTGTTTAAGAGCTTCATCTCGATCCTCTAATTCCTGGGAGACAGCTTCTACTTGGATTTCTCCTGGGATGAATTTGAAAACAGTGGGTGGCCTTCGTCCATATACAACCTCAAATGGGGTAGAGTTAATGGAATTGTGGAATGTGGTATTATACCATAATTCGGCCCAAGGGATCCAACTTGCCCAAGTTCTTGGTTGGTCTCCTGCAAAGCACCGAAGATATGTTTCCAAGTAGCGGTTAATGACTTCTGTTCGTCCATCCGTTTCCGGATGATAAGCTGAACTCAATTTTAAGACAATCCCTTGCATTTTGAATAGTTCTTGCCAAAATTTGCTCATAAAAACTAGGTCTCTATCACTCACGATGGATTTGGGAATGCCATGTAATCTGACCACTTCTTTAACAAACACTTCGGTAATACTCTTGGCAGTATATGGGTGTTTTAAAAGGATGAAGTGAGCATACTTGGAAAGCCTATCAACTACTACCAAAATTGCCTCCCATCCCCTAGATTTTGGAAGACCTGTAATAAAGTCCATTGAGAGGTCATCCCAAATCACTTCCGGAATTTCTAGAGGTTGCAGCAACTCTGCTGGGGACAAGGCTGAGTATTTCTGCTTTTGGCAGGTATCACACTGTTTGACAAAGTGTTGGATCTGTCTCTTCATCCCAATCCAGTATAGATTGGTAGCAAGTTTCCGGTATGTGCGTATGTAACTTGAGTGGCCTCCCAGAGGTGTAGAGTGAAATTCTTCTATCAACAGAGGAATCTAGGGAGAAGAAGAAGAAATCATCAACTTGTTTTTGTAATACAGAATGCCTCGGACTAGAGAAAATCCTTTGACTACAAAAGGATCCTCTTGTAAAGCACTGACGATTTTCTGTAAAACCTCATCCTGACTTACTTCCTGATTGATCTGTGGCCCATCCAGCCAAGTAGGAAAAGTTAGAATCATACTGAATTTTGCCCCTCAGAAACCCGTGAGAGAGAATCTGCTGCATTATTCTCACGACCTGGCTTATAGAAAATTTCAAACCGAAAGCCCAACAATTTTGCCAGCCAATTCTGCTGGTCTGGAGTAGAGATGCGTTGTTGGAGAAGAAATTTGAGGCTCTTTTGATCTGTGAAAATTCTGAATGATCTGCCCAAAAGATATGGTCGCCAGTGTTGGATAGCAAGAGCAAGGGCCATGATTTCATGTTCATAGGCTGATTTAGCTAGATTAGTGGCTCATAGAGCTTTACTATAGAAGGCAATGGGCTTACCTTCTTGCATTAAAATTGTGCCTATGCCTGTCCCAGATGCATCACATTCAATATCAAACACCTTGGAGAAGTCTGGTAAAGAAAGGACTGGGGCTGCAGTGAGCAGTCCTTTTAAGGCCTCAAAAGCTTGCTATGCTTCAGGATTCCATTTAAATCTATCCTTTTTGGTTAATTCTGTCAGAGGCTTGGCCACCTTCCCATAGCCTTGGATGTATTTTCGGTAATACCCGGTGAGACCTAGGAATCCCCTGACACCCTTCACATTCTTTGGTACAGGCCAATTACGGACTGCTTGCACCTTTTCTGGGTCCATAGATACTCCATCCCCAGAAATTAGGTGTCCCAGATATTCAATAATTGTTTTGCCAAATTGGCATTTCTTCTGATTCACCATAAATTGATTTTGCTATAAGATGGTTAAGACTGTTTGGAGATGCTCCAAATGCAGGCGCCAGCTGGGACTGAACACTAGTATATCGCCAAAGAAAACCAGCACTATCCTGCGCAGGAGAGGTATGAAAATGTCATTCATGGTAGCTTGAAAAGTGGAAGGAGCATTCGTAAGTCCGAAAGGCATCACTAGATACTCAAAGTGCCCATCATGTGTTTGGAATGCTGTTTTTTCTACATCTTCTGGTTTCATCCGGATTTGGTGGTATCCGGACTTGAGGTCTAATTTAGAGAAGTAATAAGATCCATGCAACTTGTCCAACAATTCATCTACCACTGGTATTGGAAATTTATCCGGGACTGTTACCTTATTGAGCGCTCTATAGTCCACGCACATTCTCCAGCTGCCGTCTTTCTTTTTGACTAGAATTACGGGACTGGAGTAGGTACTACTACTTGGCTGAATGACCCCCATGTCTAACAGCTCCTGGACTTGACGTTGAATTTCATCCTTATGGGCATGAGGGTATCTATAAGGGCAAACCGTAACAGGACCTTGTCCTGGTAGAAGGTTAATGGAATGATCAAATCTGCGGGATGGAGGAAGACCTCTAGGTTCCTGGAACACCCCGGAAAACTGACTTAGCACTTCCTGTAATCCTCTGCTTTGCTCTATTGACAAACTGGCAGGTGAGTGAATACTAGTAATAGGAACACCCGTCCTACACTTCACCTTAGGCTTCCACTCAGATTCTCCTTCCATTAAACTATATAGGGCCACAAAATTAGAGTTTCCTTTTCCCCTTAATTCTATTTTTTTTCCTTCCCCATAAAATCACATGGTAAGGGCCTCATAATTAAATGTGACTTCTAGTGTGCGCAGCCATGCAACCCCTAGAATGAGATCAAGACCCCCCAGCTCCGATACCCAAGCATCAACTTTGCAAGTGTATTGTCCTAGGCAAATTTTTAATTGTGAGCACCATCCCCGTGTTGTAGCTCGATACCCATCTCCCAAACGAATGCCCAGTGCTCTGTTTTCCATATGAATTCCCAATGCTCGTACCATCTTTGGAGAGACAAAGTTGTGAGTAGCTCCCCCATCAACTAGAATGAGAACAGGAACTCCATTCACCGTACCCTCTAACTTGAGTGTTTCAGGTGACGGGTAAGGATAAGGAAGCTGCCCCAAGGTTGCCGACAACTCCAGCATCATCGCGTCTTCCATCACTGTGCACTCCCCTTCTTCTGGACTCAGAACCTCTTCTTCAGCCTCCACTGCGAGTACCTCCCCGTCTCCTGGCAGCTCTTCGTCATCCCCCAGAATCATGACTCGCAGTTGGGAATTTGGGCACTTGTGGGTGGGGCTGTACGCTTGCCCACATCGGAAGCAAAGTCCCCTCTTACGCCGCTCTTCCCATTCTTTAGCGGTAAGGTTGTGGGTACCTCTTCTGGGATTTGTATTCCCTTTCCAGTTGGCCGATCTAATGTCATCCCCTTTGTCGATTCCCTGCGCCATAGCTTTGGTTTCGTTTTGTCTTAGAGGTCCCAAGGATGGTCTCGGGAACCCGTTCAGGGAAGAGCCTGCTCCTGGAAAATATCTTCCCCCTGAAAAACCATGTGTCTGTATCCCTCCTGACTTGCGCAAGGTGACTTCCACGTTGCAGGCTAACTTGAAAGCTTGGATTCGGGTAATTGGATTATGGACCCAAACCCAGTTCTTAATTCCTCCTTTAACCCATTTAAGAAATACCCCACACATTGTTTCTCATATTGCCTGGGCACCAGAGATATCAAGAATTCAAACTCCGTGATAAACTCCTGCACCGTCCCTTTTTGCCTTAATGCTGCTAATTCTTCGTATGGGTTTTGTATTTCTAAACCCGAAAATCGTTCCATCAATTCTTCTTTAAACTCTTCCCAGGTTAGGATCGGATTGGTCTCCGTAAGTATTGAAAACCAATGCACAGCTTCCCTCTCCATGCATATTTGTGCCAACAGAAGCTTGTTTTGCTTCGGTGTCCCCTGTACTTGAAAAAACTGCTCTGCTTTCAATATCCAACCACGAGGGTCGTGACCATTAAAAGCCAGAAGTTACACTCGTTTGGCCATCCACTGCATCTCTTCCACCATGCCTTCGGTAACTTTCCTGGTCATAGGTGTTTCCTGGTGGCACCCAGAAGACTCCGTGAGGCCCGTGTCTTCTTTGTCACCTACATCCGCTGCGCGCTTTAGCAGGTGCTGGACTTGTCTGTTCAAAGATGAACGAAACTCAGCGTTGTTCTTCTCCTCTCGTTCCATTCTCTCTTGTGACTGAACAACTGAGCTTACCAGAATCTCCAGTTTGGCAGCTGCTGAAGATAGCTGTTCTACAGAGACAAGTCTTCCTGCCATCGAAGATGTTTGTTCATCCATTGATGCCATCTTCGCCTCCATAGCTTCAATCCTCTGTGTGCTGGATATCATTTTCGTTCCTCTGTCAAACGTGATCCGGAAGGTCGGACCAGTGTTAGAACCTCTCCCTCCCAGAGTAGAGAAATTCTCCAAGCTTCAGTCGTTTCTTCACTCAAATCCTTCCTACCACCTCCCCTCACCTCCTTGCCTCTAATCCCCCACTCCCTCCCTTGTAACAAACTCTGCATGTGTAACAGAATTAGCCACCTCATCACTGCCACATGCCCCTTTCTTTCTTTTGGTATACACCTTCCACATCCTTGGGCCCTTGTTGGATTGGTCCAGCAGCTGACCCCATTGGTTTTGGGTTCCATCACAATCCTAGCCTGAACCTTAGAGGGAGCTTTAACCTTTCAAAAGGAATTAGTCAAAACTGATCTTTGACATGGTTAGAAATAAGAAATTGGGAATACAAGTGAAAGATCCCGAAGGATCTATAGCCCAAATACAAGGATCGGGGATAATTGAATATTGAAATGAGGTGAGATCATCTTTTACTTTCTTTATTATTGATAAGCCTGTCCCACCTTTCTTTGGTGGCGTTTCAGCTCCAACATTGAATTTTTTAATTTTTAGTGAGTTTTGGTGCAACGGTAAGGTTGTTATTTTGTAATTTAGAAGTCACGGATTCAAGTCCTAAAAACAGTCTCTCTGCTTGTGGAGGTAAGGCTACATACATCTATTCTCCCTAGATCTCATCAAGTGGGAGTCTCGTGTATTGGGCCGCCGTTTTTTTTTATTTAATTGCTAGTTAGGATACTAAGATCACAGTGTGGGCCAAGAGTGGTTGCAAAGGCAATATGGAATACATATATTGCTGTAGATCCTGTTTGACAAATTTTCTGTTTAAAAGGCTAATTAAATCCTGTCGCTCTATTGTCAAGTTTTGAGTTAGCTGTAAAGGATGTGGAAATAACCTTTACCTGAATTTTAGGTGTTTGTCCGTTGAATAGCCATTTCCCTTTGTGTGGGACGAAGAATAAGGAAAAAAAAGTTGTGAAGGGTTATCCCCTCCCTCCTCCCCTCTCCCCATTCCATTGTAATGGTGCAAAGGTGTTGTTGGCTCTTCTGTGTTTTGCACCCTTAAATGCTTACTCTGTCAAGTTTTGTGCTAATTTCTTGTTATTCTGATATTTGAAGTTTTAAACATTTTTTTCTTAACTTTTAAAGGCCGTAAACAACTTCTTCTTAACTTTAAAAGCCGGAAGATATGGCACCTTTTCTTAAATATTCTCTATCTTTACTGTCTGCTCTCTATGTTTTGGGGAACCTTTTCGTTTTGCTCACTCATTACTTATTTGTAACGAGGGTACTTGTGAAGAGTATAGTATAATGAACCTACACATTAATAAGGGAAAATTACCAATTGATAAGTTGCAGTCCTAAGGGAAAGCGGAGGGGTGGGGAAAGTTGAAAGAAATGAAGCATGGTAAAAGTGGATGTAGTGTTTTGTTCGATCTGGTCTTTGATTTCCACGGCAATAGCTGACTTTCATCAATCTTCTTCAGGCTGAAGAATTTTCTTCCCGCATTCAGAAGCTCGCCAGCCAAGGTTCTACTGCTGATCGTGAATTGACAGGTCCAAGATTCTGGAAGTCCTGATCCTTAAAATTTGTAAAATTACTCAACTTCATTAAATTGGATGCACATTCAGAGCTGTTGAGTGTTGTATATGCTGACTATAAGCAAATGTTAAATTGTTGGTGTTCAATTTTTATGAAATGAACTATCCATTCTGGTCAAATGGTATCGATACTCTGTAAGTCATTAAACAATATTCACTGTCCCAAGACCCTTCTCATTGCAGATTGACTATTTCCACCGAGTTCTTAGACTTACCATAGCTTGATACCCAGTTGCCAAGTGGTATTAATTGTTGAGTCCAGCCCATATTTTGGGACTCATTGCGGACGAAGACGCAGTTGATGCAAACTTAAGGTTTGCCTCCTTCCTACTCCATTTATGGAGTGGGAGTGATAATGCGGTTGCACGGACTATTAATGGACAAAGAACATAAGAATATCTTTATATGGCGATGGAACTTGTAATTGACACGGTATATGTCGATAATAGGACATTATTTCAATGCAAAACCCTTTTTTATTGGTACTTACTCATGATAGTTGAACTGCTTTTCCGTTTTTCTTGATGATGTCATGATTTCTGTTAACTTCTCAAATGTAGGAGAAAATTTTCCCATTAAGAAGATTGACACATTAAATTAATTGTGGATGAAAATGTAATTATATCAAAAGTAAGTAATACGTTTATATCTATTAATGATTAGTTTAATTTATTAACCTTTTTGTGTAAACTGTTCTAGTAAGATTACATATCTATATAATAATTTGTAACTAGATAGGTCAAAATTGGTAGGATGGTATGGACATTTCCTTTATTCTCTCTAGCCCTGTGTGAATCTCAAGTTTGCAATTTTATAATGTCAAAACTTACCAATAGATGGTCACATAACATATTGGACCAGTTCAATGTTTGAATGTGATACGTTCATGCATCTAACTGTGGGGCATGGTTTGATTTTCACCTCCTTTGGACCAAGTTTGCAGAGTTTATTAAACTTCAAGCTTACACCCTATGATCAGATTAGACAACATTCAATTCATCAATTTTTTGGTTGAATTGAACAATCCAATCTAGTTCTTATAACTACAGTTTTTCTTCAACTAGAAAAAAAGATGAAATGATAGTTTTGATCAGATAATTATTTTCCGACCAACTTTTTGGTCTCTTGAGACCAAGAAGGAGTAGTATAAGAATATTCATCTATTGCCCATCGGCTTTATCTTTCGGCTTGATCTTGGGCCCTAACTCACCCTTTGTGTAGGGTTTAAGGACATTGAATTCTCACCAATGTTAACATTACTCAAGCTGACATTCTTGCTTCCGTTCCATGAAAGGATTCCAAGAGATTATAGTTTTTTGAGATTTTTTTTTTGTGCATTAACCAAATGTATAGAATTGTAGTTTAAAAAAAAAAAGTAGGTATTCAATTGAACCTATCAAGAAAATAGCATTGGTTGTGAATAAGGTAATGCCTATGATGAGGGTATAAAACTTGGTTTTATCTCTCTGTTCATGAAACAAGCTCATTTCAGTTGATGTACCGTAAAGACATCTAGCATTTCATAGGGATAAATGATATGCAGATACAATAGAGAATTCAATTTTTTCTTATTCAAACTAATAAAAGAGACCCTCAAATGACTAAATATAAATACCAGTATGTATCCTAGTAATGCTAATGGCTGCTCACATTATTTGAAATACAGTAATGGTAATATCTTCTATATAAGACACAAAGTAGCTCCATCCAGAAACTTCTTATTGAAATATGAATACACTAGGTTGCACCAAAAAAAGAAATAAGTTTCACTTCGATACTACACTGTACACATTGATCTGCCATCATTTCTCGAATACCAAGAATGAATTAGACTTGCATTATTCAGAGATTACAACCTTTGGGCTCGAGCCAAGATCACAATCACAAGTATTACAATAGAGAGAAGCAGAGATGACCTAACTTTTCCCTCCAGCTCTATGTTGTCTAAAGCAGCTTTCTCGGTCTTAGAAGATTGAAATAAAGCATTCATAAGTGACTGAAAATTTTCTATCAGTTCCACAACCTTTCCTTTGATAATATCCAGTATCCAACTTAATATGTCTATGCTGAATTCTGGTTCATCAGAAATGTGAGGTCTTCTACATTCAACTAGATGAAATAAACAATACAATGTGAGATGAGTTATGTTGGAGAATATAAAACTCTTTTAAAATTTTAAGATTTTGAGTTAAATTGGTTCTTGACATGTTGTAACAGCCTTTATGACTAAGTGGTTAAAAGTTTGGTACTGCCATCCCTTACTTCCTTAATTAAAAATATTAAGTTTTAACACAAGTTCAAAGGGCTTCATGGGAGAGAAATGTTAGTGAATATAAAATTATTCATGAAACTTCAACAGTTTAATTTGTCCTTGACAAGTTAAAAGTCAGTGAGAGTAGAATGCAAGTTAGGATGTCAATGTGTAAGAAAGACCGGCAAGTTTTTTGAAAAGTGAAAACCATTCAATTTGGTTGGTTTCATTCCTTTTCTTCATTTCGCTGCAATATAGCAGCGTCATAACTGCAACTTTAAGTACTTAACCCATGTAAGTATATAACGTCCACATTCTTGTTCAATTCTTGATGGTTGAAGAAATGCATGATGCCACTTTTTTAAAAATTCTGCATTGCAGAAAAGAAAATTTTTAGGTAGACTATACTAATTATGAACAAAAATGTGAGCATGTCATGGTCACTTTTTAATGGGACTCACTTATGACATGCTTACATGTCTTACCAATAACGGACTTGATTTATCTGTATCCAATAACCTATGCTCACAAAATACAAATACAAATTACCAGAAGATGCATTTGAATCATGTAATTCTTGGAGCCTTCGATGCAACACATCCATGACCGCATACCAAACTCCTTTATCAGATGACAGTGAAACCACTAATCTCTACACACAAGTTATAATTTGAGCAACATTCAAATTAGAGAGAAATTTAAACAATGAGAAAAAGAAATGCCAGAATATTGGGATTCAGAAACTTGAATAATAAATTATTTGCTTTAAATCTACAAATGGAAATGTTTACATTTTACATGAAAAGAAGGGAGGATGTCTTCAGAATCAAGGGATATAATATTCAAGAAATAACTCTGGTTAACTGGCTATCATTCAATGGGGAACAGTGGCAAAGTTAGATAATGTTGCAAAATTTATTAGGATTTTATATAGGAAAAAACTTCAGTACAATTTTTAGGTGTTTGCTATTAGATTATTCAATAGAATTAAGAGATATGGAAGAACTTGTTTAAAGGAGCCAATAATATGGTGTTGAGTATTAGAAAATGTCCACGTGTCATTCTTTTTTTTCTTCGTAAAACCTATTAACAAACACTTAAAAGGAATTTTACCTAATAAATTATTTGTCTTGGCTACTTTACTCATAAACTATACAAAAATACTAATTTATAAGTGAAATTCTATAAATTTCACCCAAAGTCAAGAATTATCTTGGCCTAATTTCAGAAGAAAAAAAAACTAACTTTTCAATCATAATATACTATTGAACTTAAGAAGGCACCTTGAAGGAGGGATCAGTTTGCAGCAACTGTAGAGCATCAGAGAGTGTATTATAACCATGAGACAGCAATATCCTTGAATCATAAGAACCTGAGATCTGCTGAAGTGAGCCCGAGGATTTTACTGCTTGCATAAAACTGACAGATGACAATTAAAAAAAATGTTAAAGAGTCTGATGTAGAAAACCATCCATTTTCTTGTCATGTGATTCCAAAACAACTCCTACAATTAATGATCCATCGTTGCTCAGAAAAACCTCACTCTTGACTTGACCATCTCTTTTCAATACGACAAAGATGCCTTGTAATCAATAAGAATAAGAAAACCATTTGAGCCAGAGATAAAATACTGATTGACTAACTGGGCAATAAAGCATGATGAAGAAAAAATCTGCCAACAGAAAATTAGATTTTACTTTGAAATCACCTGCAAAATTGCAGCAATCACTTTACAGCCCCCATATCCAAAAATTAGGTTCAAGAAGACTCGTATGACGATGAGAATATTGGACAGAAAAACTTTGTGCAAAAAGATAAATCCAATTTGACACGTCCATGGTATGGCTTAGCACGAAGAGAGAAGGATAGATTGACGACAATAAAATTGCAGTCACTGTTCATTACCAAACAAAGGAGTTCTTTATATCAGTAATCTCAGAAGTACTCAGAGTCCAGGGAATTTCTCTTCAGTTCTTTCTTTTTGGGCAAAAATATATGTACATATGTAAACACAGTCACTAAGCGCAATAGAACAAACAATATCTAATAGTCTAAAGGTACCCAAAATCAATTCGAAACGAAAATTGATTCTACAGGGCAACAACATGGTATTTAGAGATGGCAGAAGCGAGTACAGAGAACAATTAATTCACAAATCACCAGTTAATTCTCACTCTTGCAGAGCAACAAGCGCATCCTGAACTTCCAGTTGAGAGGGGACCACTTCAAATACATGATCATGGAGACACCCACGTGATGTTTTTTCTTCTTTTTCGTCCACCAGCTCTAGTTTTCTGCAACTTTCACCGTGACTGCAGCAACAAGCAGAAGAACTACGGTATCTAAAGGGTACGCTACTATCAGTTGAAACAGGAAGCTTAAGATTGGGAGAAGATGGTGGTGATGAAGACATCACAACCAGGGAACTTCTGGCCTGTGGCACAGCAGAGCCAACATGCATGGTTCCTCCTCCCATTGCTTCTCCAAAATGTTCTTTGGCTCTGTGACAGAGCATCCACTATATCATTTTTTTTATTTTTGGAAAATGAGCATCCACCATATCATGAACAGAATCTAGCAACAGTTCTCTCCATTCGCCATCTGGAATTCGCTCTGGGGCCCACGTTGGGACTTCGGTGGACCTGTAAAGTAATATAGGCCCATTGGGTAGACTCTATGTTTTATGTTTTGAGCTGTATTCAGATGGGGAAGGTGGTTTTTTTTTTTTTTTGGGGGTGGGGGGTATGAGCAAGTTTTGCTAGTCATAACCCTTAATTCGTAGCATCACCATCAACTGAAGGGTCTGAATGGCCACCTCGCCCTAGATGGGGACCCCTGGGGGGGGGGGGGGTGGGGGGTATGAGCAAGTTTTGCTAGTCATAACCCTTAATTCGTAGCATCACCATCAACTGAAGGGTCTGAATGGCCACCTCGCCCTAGATGGGGACCCCCCACACAACTAAGGACTTATACCCATCTACCCATCACATAAGGTACCAGCATCAACCCTCGGCTCGAGGCTTGCTTGACCCACCCCCTTCCACTTTTGGGTGCTAGAGACTTAGAGGTTTAGAGTCTGTATATGTCAACAAAGCGCCGTGAGAGACCCAGCCAAGAAGAAACCCTAGCTCGCCGCAGATCTGCTTAGGGAGAAATTGCCAATGGCGGCTTTCTCCCCCCTTCTCCTCTTATCATTTTGTCTCCTTCCAGTAGAAAATTTCTTTTCTTTCATTTAGGAAGTTCTTTTCTTCCATTAAGGAAGTCTATTTCCTTCTTTTAGAAAGGTTTGTTTTCTTTGTTGAGAATTTTTTTTTCTTTAATAGAGATTATCCGATACTTACCAGCTTTTAAAGATCTACATTTTTCGCTCTAAATCTACAACATCTCAAAGTGAGAAGAATCTTCAATGTCATGAGTTACTATTTTCAAAGAAAATTGAAGGGTGTGTTACATTTCTTTAAAATGCTCTAATTTCTTTGATCTGATTTTAAAATTAGTTGTAGTTTGGTGAAATTTGTTATTTTTTCTATGATATTGATAGTAAAAGTTAGAAGGGATGTTGCCTTGTAATTTGATTTTTTTTTTTATCTTTTAGAAGTGCAGGCTAATCTGTAATATTTATCTTATTTTGTCTTGCTAAACGCTTCTGTAAGTTTAGGTTTAATACATGTTTAATAAATGTTATGATTTTTGATTTGTCTAAAAAAAAAGACAAAAACAATGTTATTATACGTTAGTGAATAACGGAGCATGCTAGAGACGAGATAAGGGGTGTATATCAAATAGGTCAAATCAGGGTGAGTTGGATTGGATTAATAGCTACAATTCGGGGCCAAGGAAGGTTCCAAAATTAAATTTTACATTGCATAGACTAATTTACATATGATAATATTTTTTTTCTTTACCCTACCCTCTCCTACACCGAAATCCCCCCTTTTTATTTCTCCCATTTCCCCTCCCCAACCCTTACCTCAACCCCTTCCCAATTTCCTAATCCTTTAACCCTCGAAGCCCACTCTCTATGCCCGAGCAGGATAACCTTATTCTTCATTTTTCTGCCAATTTTGTATTTTTGGTGACTCACTTAACAATAAGATGAGACATATGTACTCTTGGATCAAGCTTCGTCAATCAAGACATAGAAGTGACAGTTCTTGTAAACATCAAATTAAGGAATCAAACTCTCTTTGCCAAATAATATTGGAGAACCTTTCATAAACCTTAGGCCCTTTATGGTTCCTTAATGAGGAAAACATATGGTAGCTCAAACTTTGAGGACTAGCTTAAGTGTACTAGTTTAGCCTCGCCTTTTTGGAAGAATATTTGTTCTTCATCATCTTTAATTCAATCCAAGTTGAAATGGGCGGTGATGATAGGAAATTCCATCAACATCAACTACAACTTTTGGTTAAAGCTCGAGAAACTTCCAATCCCTATTGGAATAAGTCGAGTCTTAAATTTCGTTCTTACCCTCAAAGAACTTGGGATCGATTAAAATTAGAATATGTCTACTGCCAACATATTATGAAGAAAATTTTAAATTGCCGCATTTTAGAATATGTAGATTCTGATAAGCTTGTTCGTAAAAGATGTTTATCAAGTAAGTTTTGCTCTAAAAGTGGTTATAATCTTCTGCCTTCTCAATAGGTATTCCCACCAAATTATCAAACTCATGAAATAGGATGGTTTTCATTGTGGAAATTTTATTTACCTTTAAGGTTTTCATTGTTCTTATGGAAATTATGCCATAATTGTCTTCCCTTCGGAGAGGTTCTAATTAGTAAGAATTTTAGCATTTTAGGCACTCGAGCATGGTTGTTTAGTTTGATTTTGATTGGACTTTTAGATCAAATCACTTAGCTACTCCTTTAGTCTTTAACTAGATGGAAACGCAAACAAAATTAAGTAAAAAGGTAGAGGTATTGAATCATGGAGTAGTTAAAAGAAAAGATAGATCAGTCTTCGGAATGGCCAATGCATGCTCTTTGGAAAAAAAGAGAGAGAGGCTTAGTTATATTTTTTGGCTCCCTATTTTTAAAAAATGTGTCAATTTAGTCTATTTTATAATTTGTAATATGATATTAATCTCTCTAAGTTTAACAAATAAATCAAAATAATAATTATGTTAAATTTATTGTCTATTATGCCGTTAATTTGTTATATGTATGGCACATGTACATCACTAATGACATGTGTCATGTCTAGTTACAAAAAGATATTTAACAATAAATTTAGGCATATACATAGCATATTAACAATAAAATAGACAAATGAGATTAACATAGGGATCATTTTGACTCATTTGTTGAAAATAGAGGGACCAAATTCATATGTATAAATGATTAAATTGACGCATTCTTGAAAAATAGGGGGACTAGTAGTATTATTAAGTAAAAAATATTGCCTAAGTCTACAGCTTGGCAACAATAGAGCCTACAAGCTTTGAAGAAGTAAGAAAACTTCAAGAATGGATTGGAGAGACGAAAGAGGAGTTGGCTATGATTAAGAAAAATGGAACCTCAAAGTTAGTTGAAAGGCCTAAACGCAAGCAAGTTATTGAGGTAAAATGCCAGATCAACTTGTGGTTAAAGGCCTTTTCCAACACCTAGGAATTGACAATGCTAACATATTTGCATCTATGGCCAACATGGACTTAATCAAAGTTTTTATTGCGTAGGCAGCACAAATGAAGTGGAGGACATGGTATTTGGATATCAAATAAACTTTCTTGAATAGTTATTAAGAAGAAGAAATTTATATAGCTCAACTTGAAGGATTTAGTATGCAAGGAAGTGAAGATAAAGTGTATAAACTGCATAAAACTATGTATGGGTCGAAGCAGGCTCCAAGGACATGGTCCAGCATACACTACAAGAATAACGAGTATTAGTGACGATTTCAAATTATTGTTAAAACATTTAACGATAGTCCATGAAACCATCAAAAAGTCATGATATTGTGATATTTTTACTTAACTATGTGAAAGCCGTTGCTAAGACTTGTCTTAACGACGAACCATAACAAAAAATCTTAACAATGGTTTATTCAATCATCATTAAGATAAGAAATAATGCGTAACAATCCTAAAATTTAGTAATTCTCATTTATGTATAGATTATTAAAAGAAATAAAAGAGTAAGGATGTAATTAAAAGGTTTTAGAGAAAAAAATAAAAATTTAATAATATTTTGGGGTCAAAATGTAATTTTTTTAAAATTTGAAGGGTCAAAATATAAATAATAAAATTTAAAAGATTTCCTCCAACAATTAGCAAATTGTTATTTGGTCCCTTTATCATTTTTAAAAATCTTTCGTAGGTTTATCGAGAGATTACTATTTACTTTCTCTCTTCCATTTTCTCTCTCTAAATCTAGAGTACTTTCGAGTATCTAATCTCAAAACTAAGAGTACCACTAGATTTAGGACGGAGAGTACTACGATTTTGGCCGAAATTTTTTTCAAATCAAACGCAGAATCACCGCAGATCGGAAGTAAAATTTTTTAGAAAAAGGTAAGTTCTGAAACTCCTATTTAGAGACCTCAAATTAAAAATTTGATACCATAAATAAATTCAGGAGATAGATAAACTATAGGATATGAAGTTTCACTGTCATCTGACAACTTTTGATGTAATGAACAGTAACTTTAACTGGTGTAAATAGTGATTTTGGTAGGTGTGAACAATAATTCTACCCCCCGTATGAATAGTGATTATGGCCGGTGTGAACAGTACTCATCAGTTGACTAGCGTTGACCAAGCTCTCGAAGTCATTTCTTAAGTTTTTGGACCCTCCAAACTTGTTTTTGAGATCTATTTAATCAAATTTGAATTGAAAAAGTGTATTTTCGGACAATCCAATATATAGCCTTAACCTGTAAGTAGATAATTCTTTCTATGACTTACCCTATGCTCTTCTTGAACTTTAAAAGTATAATTGATTCTGTTTACAAGTTATTTATACTTTTATATGTCTATAAAATTGATTAAATTATCTTATTTGTTTACAATCTGGCATATAATTCAAGAAGAGTATGGTTTTCAAAATAGACTTTTGAACTCATTGAATATGTGATTTTAAATGTATTTTTCATCATATGGTAAAAAAAAAATTGTGCACGTGGCATTGATATGTAAAGTTATAAGATTTCCTTAGAAAAATACATGTATATGTGATTATCCTTAATAGAAAATTTTTAACAGAGGAATTATATTGAGACTGAAAATTCTGAATTTATATTAAAACATCTATTTTGAACCATATGGCATATGTATAAATAATGATTTTTGTGGAAGAATCCTATTGGCAACTGTCACACCCCTAACTTTAGGACACGTGAAACCCATATACCATACACATATATTTTTCATAAATGTACATAATGTAATTCTTTATCATATAAAATGATACATATAGGTTCCCATATACATATACAATAGACATATTAAATCTATAAACACCAGAGTAACGGCAGAAGTAAGGATCCTGCCTGTAGCATATAGAGCATACTCTAGAATATAAATACAATACAGTACAAATAACGTGAGCCTTGGAAGCAACGTAGGCTCACCCACAGAGTAAACAGTCTAGCTGATCACCTATCTGTAGGACTAGACTCTGTCTCCTTATCTGAAAAATATATCCACAACGTGTAGTGAGTTTTACAACTCAGTGAGCAGATAAGACATTCTATAATCTCTTAGGTTAGCATATGGATGAATTCATACTTTAAAATTTATCATATAGAAAGTACAATTCAGAAGTACATCCACATGGAACCCTTATTTCAAATATTCTCATTTCACAATATAGCACAATATTCAAAACTAAATATAGTACAATGCAATTATAAACAAATACTGTGATGTAATAAAAGATTTCACATGCTTTAGGAGGTTTCCATATTATAACCAATACAATAAATAATCCCAAACAGACAACAAGGGAGGGTAAATCACATATCAATAATAGGAGGCATCCCGCTCTCCCCGATAACAATAACTCCCGTGTGTTGACTGTCACACGAGGTTAGCACCACCCCTACTAGCTGAGGTATCAAGGTGCATCAGCGCTAACATTCCCTATGTCAGCAGACAGTGATTCCAATAGGATTCCTCCACAAATACTATAATTGCACATATGCCATATCGTTGAAAACAAATGTTTCAATATAAACTCATAAATTTTCAGTCTCAGTATAATTCCTCTGTCAGAAACTTCCCAATCAGGGTTTTTCACATATACATGTCATTTTCCAAGGCAATCATATAACTTTACAAATAATCAATGCAATGTGCACAATATATTTCCTTTACCATACGATGAAAAATACATGTAAAATCACATATTCAATGAGTTTAAAAATTCAATTTCAAAACCATACTCTTCTTAAACTATATTCCCGATAGTAATAGAATCCAGATAATTCAATCCATTTCAGATATATATATATATATATATATATATATATATATATATATATATATATATATATATATATAAGAGTATAAATCACTTGTAAATATAATCAAGTATTCATTTACAGTTCAAGAAGAGCATATGATATGCTATAGAAAGAATTATCTACTCACAGGTAAGGGCTCCAGATTGGACAGCCCTAAAATGTACTTTTTCAATCTCTATTTGATCAAATTGACTTCAAAAACGTATCTAGAGGGTCCAAACAATCAAGATAGCAACTTCGGGAACTTGGTCACTATTCACGATCGGAAACATTATTCACGACGAACAAAAAGGCTGTTAGATGGCCGAAAATATACCTATCCTAAGTTTTATCTAACTCCTGAATCTATCTACGACATCAAAATTTCAATTGGAGGTCTCTAAGTAAAAGTTTCAGAATTTACCTTTTTCTGAGATTTTTTACTTTAGATCTACGACGATTCAACGGCTGATTTGAAAAATTGATTAGTCAAAACTGTAGTATTCTTTGTTCTGAATCCAGTAGCACCCTCAGTTTTGAGATCAGAAGTTTATAGGCACTCCAAATCTAGAAAAAAAGTTGAAGGTTACTATTTATTCACTATTTATCCGTTTCGATTTTCAGAAAATCTCATAGCGTCATCCACCCCCTTCCACTTTTATTTCTTTTTTTTTTGAATAATAATAATAATAATTTAATAATTAATAATAGGATTTTTTTATATAAATTCATATAAATTTCATTTTTCATCCTAAAATATATCAAAAATTTTTAAAAATTTACATTCTCATAAACCTTTGGTTAAACTCTTAAATTATGATTTTTCTTGATAAAAATCGCAATAAAACAAATCTAAAAAAATATCTTTATTCATATTAAAAGAAATAATATTTCTAAAAATACAACAAAAATTCATTAGAAGCCGGTATAATTATTTTAAGCAACACAATAATTATTTTACTTAAAAGTATACTTACTTTTAGCAAGACATAATCATTTTTAAACAAATAAAACTATATTTACTTATAGCAAAATACTATCATTTAAAAATAAAAATTACGCGCCAAAACATAAATTCTCATATTTTCTTTATACTTCTTTAACCCATATAGTAAATATACATATTTTCTACGGTTCTTATCTCTATTTTCAAAATTCTCTCTTTTATTCTCTTTAATTGAAATTTTTGTTAAATTTTACGGTTATTACATTCTTCCCCCCTTAAAAAAATTCGGTCCCCGAATTTCATCACCATTCTACCACATGTAGGGAATAAAAACAAAACATAATTTGGAGTTACCAACCTTATTACTTAAATAATTGGGGATATCTCATCTATATTCTATCTTGTACTTCTCAGGTGGCTTCCTTACTTGAGTGGTTTTTCCATATCACTTTCACTGTAGGTATTTTCTTTTTGAAAAAATAAGAAAAATCATTTAATTATCCCTCTTCAATAATTATCTGGTTTGCATCTTCACTTCTTTCTTTTTTTCAATGAAACCTATCATCTACAACTTCCCTACAAGAATCAAGACATCAATCATTCATCAAGGACAACAAGAAAAAAGAAATTTTCTGGTGATATCTTAACCTTATTCTCTTTATATGCCTAATATGAGCGACTATCACAACTACTGTACATATACATGCTTGCCGTCATTGTTGAACATTTTACCTTCAATTTAGCTGATATCCATTAATCACTAACATAGTTGTTCTAATTATACCCGGCCTATTCACATAGCTATCATATGTATGTTCTTCTCTGAATTCTATAAATATACACGTTAATTTCTTTACTTTCATACTCAAAGTTAAAGTGTGTACAGCTATGGAGGGAATCGCATTCCGTTAATTTCGAAATATTTGTGTCTTTTGTGGTTCCAGTCCTGGAAAAGATGAAGAATATGTGAAAGCAGCACAAAACCTAAGTATGGTACTGGTTAGGAGAAAAAATCATTTAGTCTATGGTGGAGGTAACCGTGGGTTAATGGGGTGTGTGTCTACAGCTGTACATGTAGGAGGATGTTAAGTTTTAGGTATTATTCTTACAACTCTAGCTGCATCCAACATCATAGGAAAGACAATTGGGGAAGAATTTAGGGTTGCTTCCATGCATGAGCGCATGGCTAGAATGATAAGCAATGCTGATACCTTCATTGCCTTACCAAGGGGTTTTGGTACTTTAGAAGAGATTTTCCATATAGTCTCTTGGGCACAACTAAATATGCATCACAAACCGATCGGTTTGTTAAATGTTAACTACTTCTTTGATAGTCTGTTGTCCTTTCTTGATCATGCTATGGAACAAAGGTTTATTCCACACTCAGCACGACGAATTCTCGTCTCGGCTTCAAATGCTGAGGAGTTGATTGATGCTTTACAAGCATATGTTCATGTACCTGATCCAACTATGGCTCGAATAATTTGGACGGCAGACAACCGTGGAAAGCGCAAGTTAGACTTAGATCTTCATCTATAACTGTAACAAGATGTGGACATTGTTGTACCACTTTTACTTTCTCAAAATGAACTTGGATACCGTCCACATACCTTAAAGAAGTAACACTATTAAGTCAGAATTCATATTTTGAGAACTTAGCATATAGCTGATGCTCCCTTGGAGTTTGTAAAACTATCTTTAAATGTTACTTATGATCCTCTAAACTCTTAAAATATTTTAGTATATAATAATAAATTGATCTAGGGGTGGCTTCATTACTCTATTTATCAAGTCCATAAATGCAACTGAGCATTTGTCAGACCAAATGACATCACTGAAACTCATAGTGTCCATGCTGAATCCTGAAAGAAATTTTCTGATTATTCTCTTCCCTTGTCCACAATTGATGATATCCAGATTTCAAATCAAGTCAATTTTTGAAAAACGTTGAGCACCCTGTAGTTGGTTAAAAAAATTATCTATTTGAGGTAATGAGTATTCATTTCACACTGTCACCTTATTTAACTGTCTATAATCTATATACAATCGCAATGATCCATCTTTTTTTTTTTCATAAAAAGAACTGGAGCACTTCAAGTAAAAGTACTAGGGCTTTTAAATCCCTTGTCTTACACGTCTTATAACTAATTCTTTTTCAATTCCTTAAGTTCAGTGGTTGCCATTCTATATAGAAATATAAACACTGGTTAAGTTCTAGGAAATAAATCAATACCAAATTCTATTCATCATTTCGGGGTAATCTTGGAAATTCCTCAAGAAATACATTAGAAAATTCTTTAACCACTGGAACTTGATTTACACTGATAGACTTTATATGATTATCTCTCAACACTGCCAAATATTCTTGATACCTTTTTATAATCACTTATGAAATGTTAAATAGATTACTGGGTATCTCACTACGATATCCTTGTATCAAGAAAGATAATTCTCCAAGAATATTAAATTTAATCACCTTAAAGGATATTTTAAAATGACATGACATAATACCAACTAATCCATTCTCAATATCACATCAAAGTCTACCATATCTAAACAACCGGTACAACAGATGTCACATTCAGAAATCATCATATTTGGTATCTGTCTCAATTTTTAAATTCTCTGGGACGTCTATCCCTTTTACTTTCAAGCTATAATTGATCCATAGATACCTCTTAAGATGTCACAATATTCAATCTATCTTATACTATAAACTTTAACAACTTAGAATAGAAAGGAATTTGAAACCCTATAGAATCCCTCAGCAGCACCTGAAGTATAAATATGTCTGGCTCATATTGATACTAAAGGTGCTACTAAAGAATCCTTTGCTCTGATAGCTACAGAGAAACCTAATGCTCTGATACCAACTAGACACGCCCATAATTTTATAGCACGTGAAACACGTATATCATGAACATATATTTTTCATAAACATGAATATTCCAATCCTTTATCAAGGAAACAAATACATATAGGCTTTTCCCATACATATACCATATACAAATCAAGTTCATATACATCATAGTACAGCAGAAGCAGGGATCCTGCCCGTGGCGTTCAGAGCAACTCTAGAGTACAATTATATTACATTTTTAAACACTAAGAGCCAAGAAACAATTTAGGCTCATCACAGAAGTACGACACCTAGTCGATTAAGAAGCTGCAGGACTAAACTCTAGGTTTTTATCTGAAAAACATATTAACTACGTGTAGTGTGTTTTACAACTCAGTGAGCAAATAATACCTCCTATGACCTCTTAGGTCAACATGTGGATGTACTCTTCTTTTTAAAACTTTATACATTGAAAATTACAAATCAAAGGTACATCCATATGAGACTCGCATTTCAAAATAAACTCTGTTCAAATTCATATTCATAATCAGTTCATAGGTAATGCTGTAAGAACAGTAATAAAATCATGTTATGCATCATCATAATTCTTATGAAAATATTTGGAGGATCCCATATCAGAACCACCATATCAGAGTTTACCCCTTTCGTACTTTGGTGGTATAGGATTTGTCTAAACTCAGCATCTTGCTGAGGTTTGCCCTACTACCATTCAAGAGGACACGCAAAGGGACTCTATATGGGTATTTCCCAAGCACACAACAAGGGAAAGCAAATAACATCTCATATAACTAGCATCTCGCCCATATATAGGAGGCATTCCGCTCTCCTTCACATATAATCTCCCGTGTGTTGACCCTCACATGAGGCTAGCACCACCTCCTCTGCTAGCTAAGGTAATCAAGGTGCGCATTAGGGCTAACATCACCTGCTGTTAGCAGATAGTGTTTCTAATAGGATTCCTCCATAAAATCATAATTTCATATATTCCGTATTAATCAAAACAAATGTACTTTTATAATACAACATTTTCATTCTCAGTATATTTCTCTATCAAAACTTCCTAATAAGAGGAATCACGTATACATGCCCACATCTGAGGCAAACATATCACTGTATAAATCAATATCATATGCACATATGCCATATAATCCAGTATAAAATTCTCAATATAATGTAGACTTTCAGTTTCTGTATATTCATATGTCAAAACTTCTCATTCAGGGGACTCATGTATGCATACCTATATCTGAGGCAAACATATAGCTTTATAAATAATGCCACATACCTAAATATTCACTTTATCATTTAATGAGAAATACATGTGAAAATCAGATACATCATGAGTTCATAAATCCATTTTCAAATACTGTACTCTTCTTGAACCATTTTTCAAATTGTAAGCAATTCAGATCATTTTAATGCATTTCAGAAACATATCAAAGTGTAAATATCTCATAAACATAATCATATACATGCTTAAATATCAAGAAGAGTATATGGCAAACCATAGGAAGAATTATCTACTCACAGGTAAGGGCTCCTGATTGGACAGCCCTAAAATGTACTTTTCAAATCTCTATTTGATCAAATTGACCTTAAAAACGTATCCGAAGGGTCCAAACAATCGAGATAGCAACTTTGGGAACTTGGTCACTATTCACCGCCAGAAAACACTATTCACGACAAACAAAAAGACTGTTAGATGCCCTAAAATATACCTATCCTAAGGTTTATCTAACTTCTGAATCCATCTACGGTGTCAGAATTTCAATTGGAAGTCTCTAAGTAAAAGTTTTAGAATTTACCTTTTTTTGAGATTTTTTACTTCAGATTTACGGCGATTCAACCGCTGATTTGAAAAATTGATCAGTCAAAACTATAATATTCTTCGTCCTGAATCTAGTAGCACCCTCAGTTTTGAGATCGGAAGCCAATAGGCACTCCAGATCTAGAGAGGAAGTTTAAGGTTACTATTCATTCACTATTCACTTACTATTCATCGAATTGCAATTCTTCGGTTTCTCAGAAATCTTATCGTTCCTTGCCTCCCCACCTTCCCTTTTTATTATATTTTTTTAAAATAATAATAATAATTATTTAATAATTAATAATATGATTTTATTTTCTATAAAGTCATATAAATTCTGTTTTTCATCTTAAATTTTTTCAAAAATTTCTAAAACTTTACATTCTCATAAACCTTTAGTTGAACTCTTGAATCATGATTTTTCTTAATAAAAATCACAATAAAAAAAATCTTGAAATAAATATCTTTATTCATATTAAAAGAAAGAATATTTCTAAAAATACAACAAAAAGTCATTAGAGGCCAGTATAATCATTTCTAAACAAATAAAAATATATTTGCTTATAGCAAAATACTATCATTTAAAAAAAATAAAAAATTACGCACCAAAATGTAAATTATCATATTTTCTTTGTACTTCTTTAACCCATGTGGTAAATATACATATTTTCCATGGTTCTTATCCCCATTTTCGAAATTCTCTCTTTTATTCTAAATTTTCTTTAATTGGAATTTTCGTTAAATTTTACGGTTATTACATTTGTTTTTGCCAGTCAACTATCGGTATTAATAAGTCGACTAACTATTTTGAGAAATTTTAATTTGGACTGGTTATTTTATAATTGATTGATTACATATATTTTGAAGTCAACTGCATCCTACCAGTTAACTACGTATTATTTGATTTTCACAGACTTTTATAAGTTCAGAAATGTTTTTTTTTTCATGTGCTATCTTTCCACCGAATATCAACAGATTTAAAGTATATTGACACATATATTCAAAACTTGCGGCCACCGATTTTTGCCGAAATAACATCTCAGTTTTGTTTACAAATTTTTAAGAATTATAACCACTGATTTTAATTTTATTTCAATGCTTTGTCCAAATTTTTGACTTCCTATTTTGGCACCATGCTCTATTATGAATTCCACATTTTCTGTTGTATTTTCCTACATTAATATTTGGCATTAAATGCAAAGTTCTTTTCTCTCATTACAAGAAAAGTTAATTTATTTTCTCTGAAACTCAGTTATTATGGTATCCAAGTGGTTAGTAGGTTAAAGTAATAAAAAAATTTGAAAGGAATGGACGGATGATGGCCTTATGGTGTTTTGACAAATGTAATCAAGAATGTTAGTGGTGTTGAAGTTCTTAAGGAAGAAAATATGAGAACTAAGATTTAAATTAATCTTTGAACTCTTAATTTGGAAATATGGAGAATATTCTGAGAATCATGTCGAAAAATAATATAAGTGATCAAGATATTTGTGTTAAAGGTTTATACTATGCTAAATCGAATGTAGTAGCTAGGATGTGAATTATGTTGAAATTGAGAATTCATGTATGAGTAATTGTTGGGAAAGATCTTCTTGAAATAATTGGATGAATTAAAAAGGGATTGATATAAATTAGAATGAGATGGTTTTGGATATGATAGAAAGAATGATTGAAATTTTTGATAATGAGTTTAATGGTGTTAATAAGATGGTATAGAATTACTGTGATGAGGTAAGTTAAAATTATTAGACATGTGTCAATAGTATATAAACGTTATAAAAGGTTTGGTGGATTTATTGCTATGTATGATTAACATATTGATTAGATTTTAGGATAAAAATAGATGATAGATTCAGATGATGATATTCATGGGATGATGTTGAGATTTGAAAACCAAAAATGACTTGATAGAAGTTTGGAATAAGAAAAGATAGTTACCCAATATGAAGGTGAATATGTTTCTTTATGTATGTGGTTCTTAATATCGACTTATAGATATATGCATGCGAGCTTGAGGATATAAAGGAATGAGATACTCAATGGTTTAAGAGTTCCTTATATGCATATATATACAATATGTTGAATATTTTGCATAAAGGGAAATTGATTTGAAAAAAGAATACAAACAATTCAATACAGGTCAAAAGTCTATAAGGACCATGAATGTTGAGCACTAGAAATTATCAGTTGGTGACCACATAAGGATTCACCAATGAAAGAGGTAATGAGATTTGGAAAGAAAGGTAAGTCACACTCTCGATATATAGGATCATTTGAAATTCTTGATAGGAATGGTTCAATGGCTTATCATTTGGTTTTACCACTTAAATTGGGTAATGTTCATCCAGGTTTTCATGTGTCTATGCTACGGAAATATTTACTGGATCCTATACATGTTATACAGTGTCCACAGATTCAGTTACAAAAAAATTTAACCTATGTGGAACAACCAATAGCAATAGCGGACAGACAAGTAAAGAAATTGCAGTACATTTATTTTGATTAATACGGAATATATGAAATTATGGTTTTATGGAGGAATCCTATTGAAAACACTGTCTGCTAACAGCAGGTGATGTTAGCCCTAGTGCGCACTTTGATTACCTCAGCTAGCAGGGGAGGTGGTGCTAGCCTCGTGTGAGGGCCAACACACGGGAGATGATATGTGAAGGAGAGCGGAATGCCTCCTATATATGGGCGAGATGCCAATTATATGAGATGTTATTTGCCTTCCCTTGCTGTGTGCTTGGGAAAGACCCATACAGAGTCCCTTCGCGTGTCCTCTTGAATGGAAGTAGGGCAAAACTCAGTGGGATGCTGAGTTTAGGCAAATCCTATACCACCAAAGTACGGAAGGGGTTAGACTTTGATATGGTGGTTCTGATATGGGATCCTCTGAATATTTTATGAGAAATATTTTGATACATAACATGATTTGGTTAATGATTATACAGTATTGAGTATGATTTTGAACTTGATTTGAATATTGTTTATACAGTACCGCATACGGTTTGAAATTCTTGATTATGATTTTTAAACAGAGAATATTTGAAAATACGGGTCTTATATGGATGTATTTCTGAAATGTAATTTTTGATGAAATAAATTTTATTATGTGAGTACATCTATATGTTGACCTAAGAGGTGATAGGAGGTATTATTTGCTCACTGAGTTGTAAAACTCACTACACGTGGTTGACATATTTTTCAGATAAAGACCTAGAGTTTGGTCCTGCAGCTTCTTGATCGACTAGGTGTCGCACTTCTGTGGTGAGCCTAAATTGTTTCTGGGCTCTCAGTGTTTTATTTGTAATATAATTGTACTCTAGAGTTGCTTTGAACGCCACAGGCAGGATCCCTACTTCTGCTGTACTCTGATGTATATGTACTTGATTTGTATATAGTATCTGTATGAGAAAACTTATATGTATCTGTTTCCTTGATAAAGGATTGGGATATTCTTATTTATGGAAAATATATGTTCATGATATACGTGTTTCACGTGCTCTAAAATTAGGGGCGTGACAAGTTGGTATCAGAGCATTAGGTTTTCCTGTGGCTATCAGAGCAAAAGATTCTTTAGTAGGACCTTAAGTACCAATATGAGCCGGACATATTTATACTTATTAGAGGCCGGTATAATTATTTTAAGCAACACAATAATTATTTTACTTAAAAGTCTACTTACTTTTAGCAAGACATAATCATCTTTAAACAAATAAAAATATATTTGCTTATAGCAAAATACTATCATTTTTTTAAAAAAAAATTACGTGCCAAAACGTAAATTCTCATATTTTCTTTGTACTTCTTTAATCCATGTAGTAAATATACATATTTTCTACGGTTCTTATCTCTATTTTCAAAATTCTCTCTTTTATTTAATTGAAATTTTCGTTAAATTTTACGGTTATCACAACTACTGTACATATACATGCTTGTCGTCATTGTTAAACATTTCACCTTCAATTTAGCTGATATCCATCAATCACTCACATAGTTGTTCTAATTATGCCCGGCCTATTCACATAGCTATCATATGTATGTCCTTCTCTGAATTCTATAAATACACACGTTAGTATCTTTACTTTTATACTCAAAGTTAAAGTGTGTACAGCTATGGAAGGAATCGTATTTTGTCAGTTTCAAAATATTTGTGTCTTTTGTGGTTCTAGTCCTGGAAAAGATGGAGAATATGTGAAAGCAGCACAAAACCTAGGTATGGTGCTGGCTAGAAGAAAAATTCATTTAGTCTATGGTGGAGGTAACCGTGGGTTAATGGGGTGTGTGTCTACAGTTGTACATGTAAGAGGGTGTCAAGTTCTAGGTATTATTCCTACAGCTCTAACTACATCCAACATCACAGGAAAGACAATTGGGGAAGAATTTAGGGTTGCTTCCATGCATGAGCGCATGGCTAGAATGATGAGCAATGATGATGCCTTCATTGCTTTACCAGGGGGTTTTGGTACTTTAGAAGAGATTTTTCAAATATTCTCTTGGGCACAACTAAATATGCATTACAAACCGATAGGTTTGTTAAATGTTAACCACTTCTTTGATGGTCTGTTGTCCTTTCTTGATCATGTTGTGGAACAAAGGTTTATCTCACACTCAGAACGACGAATTCTCATTTTGGCTTCAAATGCTAAGTAGTTGATTGATGCTTTACAAGCATATGTTCATGTACCTGATCCAACTATGGCTCGAATAATTTGGACGATAGACAACCATGGAAAGTGCAAGTTAGACTTAGATCTTCATCTATAACTGTAACAAGATGTGGACATTGTTGTACCATTGTTACTTTCTCAAAATGAACTTGGATACCGTCCACATACCTTAAGGAAGTAACACTACTAAGTCAGAATTCATATTTTGAGAACTTAGCATATAGCTGGTACTCCCTTGGAATTTATAAAACTATTTTTAAATGTTACTTCTGATCCTCTAAACTCTTAGAATATTCTAGTATATAATAATAAATTAATCCAGGGATGGCTTTAATGTAACATCCCGTAATTTTTAGATATTTTCCTTAGAAATTCTTCACCTTACATATATGCATAGAAATTTTCTAATATTAATGGAATAGGTAAAGAAAGAAAACCTAAGAGGAAATATTAGAAATAAACATGCTAAAAAAAGGTGAAATTCATAGGTAAGGAAGATAAATTTTTGTGAAGTAAAGGTCTTAAAATTTCAAGAAGATTGGATTAGGGTAATTTTTTTCCTAATTTAAGAGTAAAAGTTACTAAGTTTAGTATCACCGCCCATAAATTGGGCTTTCATCTATGGACACTTCATGTAGAATTTTTCTTCTTCACATAAATTTTTAGCAAGCCAATAGGATATCCCAATGAAGAAATAAAACATAGACTTGGACTAGGATATAGAAATTGAACCGGTAGCCCAAAAATCACGAAAATGTGACCAAGCCCATTATGAAAGGTAAAATTTTAACCAAAGTAAAGAAAATGGGCAAGAATGAGCCCATACCCAAGAGGAAAAATGAAAATAAAAATAAAAATAAAGTGATGGAATAATGGTATAATCAAGATTAGTTGATTTGACATTAAGACAAAAAAATTTAGCAAATGGTATGATAATACAAGAATTTAGGACAAAACATCAATATCCTACACTCATAATTTTAGCAAGTGGGTAATAATACATAGCATTATGACAAAAAAATTTTATCCCACACAAATAATTTCAACCAAATAATGGAGATTCAAGGGCAAGAAATTTTTCAATTAAAAAGGCAAATCTATCATACTTGATTAAGACAAAAGAAAAAGGAAATGAATCCCTAAATCAAAGGATCTTGTCCCAAATCTTAAGAACATATTATCATAATTTTCAAAATACAAATCTCCTTTTCCTATGCATATCTTGACTAAGGAAGAGAAAGACAAGAACATAAGTTTTTTGTTTTCCAAAAATTCAACCAAGTGTAATCTAATTGTGATAAGGTAGACCCATGATCATGAAAGGTAAATTATTTGAGGGTCTATTTAAGCAAAACCCACCCTTACAACATTAGAATTTTCGTCCAAGGGAGAGGAAAAATAGAAGCAAGGTAGAGTGAGGAAATGAGAGGAAGAAAGGAAGAAAGAGGAAGGAGAAGTCTAAAAGACTAAGTGCTCCAAGTAAGTTTAACAATATTTCTTTTTGAAGAAAACTTTTGAAACTTATAATATTTATATGAGATTTTGATCTTATAACTTTGATGATTGGTCATGGATGTTGCTATATCATGTTACATATTGATCTTGCATGTGATGTATGTGTGAATACTTAGGCTGGTATAGAAAGTTCTGCATAGGTATGGCTATGGTTGGCAAAATTTTAATTTTCTGTGTTTTAATTTCTGGGAATTATCTGTAGGGAATTAAAATAAATGGTTAACATAAGAATTAAAGATATATGTGTCACGGATTTTTAGCCACTGGAATCATTCAATTTGGAGTCCATATGAGGAAGATATGAGTTGATTACTAGTCAAAGATCAGAAAATGGTTAATCAGGGAAGAATATGTTAGGATAGCTTCTGTATTTTAATTTTCGGGAACATTCTGTAGGGAATTAAAATAAATGGTTAACATAAGAATTATATCTATGTGTGGCACAGATTTTTAGCCACTGGAATCACTCAATTTGGAGTCCATATGAGGTAGATATGGTTCGATTAGTAAGCAAAGGTCAGAAAATGGTTAATCAAGGAAGAATATGTTAGGATAGCTTCTGTGTTTTAATTTCTGTGAACATTCTGTTGGGAATTAAAATAAATGGTTAACATAAAAATTATTGTTATATGTTTCACGGAGTTTTAGCCACTAGAATAACTTAATTTGGAATTCATATGAGGGAGATATTGATAGATTAGTAGGTAAAGGTCCGAACCTATCCGAGAGAAAATAACCTGTACTTTGAGAAAGTAATATCACCTTGATTTCTTAATATTTCGCTAAACTATTCAACATAATAGTTTTAGATAATTGTTTTATCTTGAAATTGACACTAAGATCACCTACATCGGTGTTCAATTGAGGGAGTTATGCTCTGATTAGTAAGAGAAGGTTAGATATGATGAAAACCTACATCAAGAAAATAAAGAAATAAAATTAATATTGAAAAAAGAAGACGAAACTTATAAATGAAAATAATAAATGACTAGTATATGCCATAGCCATTGCCATTGTATAAACTTCTTACCATCTTAAGTGTGAAATTCTAACATGGAAATATTTTATAAAGTGATATTTGAAATGGTTATGTTCATGGCATGATTACCAATGATTTATGGTAATAGTTATATTTTGATGAACATACTTGTTATTGAAAGTATGTTTTTGGCTATCATTGTGAAAAGAAAAGAAATGAGCACGGTCACATGGCAATCCGTGTGGTGCACCAGTAGGGGACGCCCTACCAACGGTTATGATTATGATTATGAGAAAGGAAAGAGAAAGTGTGCCATGTTGGACGGAGCGAGAAAAGCTCGTACCGGAGAGTAGAGGATACTCACCCTGATCGGGGTAGCTTGAAATGAGAATAAGTTGATGGCCATCATATGATATTCTAAAAATAGTTAATCCTGTCATACATATCATTACTGTATGATTCTTATGTACATAGATATAATGCATTCATGTGACCAAAGATATTTTCTGTAGTTTATACAGCTGAACATGACGTGATGAGCTATATTAATGATGATTTATTGTTGAACTTACTGGGATGTAATTCTCACTATATTTCCATATCATGTTCAGAAAATTAGTTATGCAGCTTTTTCTATGGCTCTGGTTTTGAGTGCACATTGGATCGAGTTACTTTATGTTGGGCAGATCTCATAATCAAATAAGATGTTTGTGGTCGAGTTGGTTCAGATCCCGGTGAAGGTGCAACCACCCGCACCCGTATCTCTGGAATTGGTCAACCAAAATAAACCAGATGTAAATATCTATGTGTTTGATATGTTGCATGTACGTTTTGATTAATGACGTGTATGTGAACTCAATATTGTATAATAATAAAGAAAAACAAGTCGTTACATAATTGGTATAAGAGCAGGTTGATCTTAGATGGCCAGTGGGTGGTTGGTTATCTGAATCGATCTTATAATATCTTGAGTATGTTATGGTAGTGCTGTGTAGGGGATAAGTGATTTCATATAGATAAGAAATTACTAGTGTTTCTTATCTATATGCCGAGGTGGTGTTATGACTGCTGTTAGATATTTTTTTTTGTAACTAACTATTGGGTTTGATCACCTCAATAGCAGCATAACTTTATTTTTGCTCCAGTAGGAAATGGCACCACTAAGGAGGAATCCGGCAAACAATGCGGAGGAAACCCTGCACAACCTTGCCATGGCAATTCGAGAATTTGATATTGATTTACTCCTTAGAACCCAACTAGTATCTATAAGCATATATAGAATGATATCGATTGAATTTAAAAAAAAATAGTTACAAGACTTGTTAGACAAGGTATTTAAATGCCCCAGTACTTTTATTCGGAGTGCTCCAGTTCTATCTATGAAAAAGAAAGATGGATCACTATGACTATGCATAGATTATAGACAGTTGAATAAGGTGACAATGTAGAATAAAAACTCATTACCTCATATAGATTACCTGTTTGACTAGTTATAAGGTGTTCAATATTTTTTCCACAAATTGATTTGGGATATGAGTAACATTAATTAAGGATAAGAGAAGAGGATGTACGAAAAAAAAATTTTATGACTTATTATGGGCATTATGAGTTCTTGGTGATGTCATTTAAATTAACAAATATTTTAGCTGCATTCATAGATTTAATGAATAATAATTAGGTCATCCCTGGATCAGTTTGTTTTTATTGATGATATACTAGAATATTTCAAAAGTTCAGAGGATCATAAGCAACATTCAAAGATAGTTTTACCAACTCTAAAGGAGTGTGGTTGGTAAATATGGTATCCGATATGGTCTGATTAGTAAACAAAGGTCAGAAAATGGTTAATCAGGGAAGAATATGTTAGGATAGCTTCTATGTTTTAATTTTTGGGAACATTCTGTAGGGAATTAAAATAAATGGTTAACATAAAAATTATTGCTATATGTGTCACAGATTTTTAGCCACTGGAATAACTTAATTAGGAATTCATATGAAGGAGATATGGACAGATTAGCAGGTAAAGGTCAGAACCTATCCAAGAAGAAATAACCTATACTTTGAGGGAGTAATATCACCTTGATTTCTTAATATTTCGCTAAACTATTCAACATAGGGACTCCAAATTGAGTGATTCCAGTGGCTGAAAATCCGTGCCACACATAGATATAATTCTTATGTTAACCATTTATTTTAATTCCCTACAGAATCTTCCTAGAAATTAAAACACAGAAGCTATCTTAACATATTCTTCCCTGATTAACCATTTTCTGACCTTTAACTAGTAATCGACTCATATCTTCCTCATATGGACTCCAAATTGAATGATTCTAGTGGCTAAAAATCTGTGACACATATATCTTTAATTCTTATGTTAACTATTTATTTTAATTCCCTACAGATAATTCTCAGAAATTAAAACACAGAAGCTTAAAATTTTGCCAACCATAACCATACCTATGCAGAACTTTCTATACCAGCCTAAGTATTCACACATACATCACATGCAAGATCAATATGTAACATGATATAGCAACATCCATGACCAATTATCAAAGTTCTAAGATCAAAATCTCATATAAATATTATAAGTTTCAAAAGTTTTCTTCAAAAAGAAATATTGTTAAACTTGGAGCACTTAGTCTTCTAGACTTCTCCTTCCTCTTTCTTCCTTTCTTCCTCTCCTTTCCTCACTCTACCTTGCTTCTATTTTTCCTCTCCCTTACTTGGACGAAAATTCTAATGTTGTAAGGGTGGGTTTTGCTTAAATAGACCCTCAAATAATTTACCTTTCATGATTATGGGTCTACCTTATCACAATTAGATTACACTTGGTTGAATTTTTGGAAAACAAAAAACTTATGTTCTTGTCTTTCTCTTCCTTCGTTAAGATATGCATAGGAAAAGGAGATTTGTATTTTGAAAATTATGATAATATGTTCTTAAGATATGGGACAAGATCCCTTTGATTTAGGGATTCATTTTCTTTTTCTTTTGTCTTAATCAAGTATGATAGATTTGCCTTTTGAAGTGGCAAATTTCTAGCCCTTGAATCTCCATTATTTGGTTGAAATTATTTGTGTTGGATAAAAATGTTTTGTCATAATGCTATGTATTATTACCCACTTGCTAAAATTATGAGTGTAGGATATTGATGTTTTGTCCTAAATTCTTGTATTATCATACCACTTGCTAAATTTTTTGTCTTAATGTCAAATCACCTAATCTTGATTACACCATTATTCCATCACTTTATTTTTATTTTTATTTAACTATTCACTGGATAAATTAGCCCAATTGTACGTCCAAGAAATAGTTAGACTGCATAGAATTCCCTTAAATATCGTTTCTGATAGAGATGTGAGGTTCACATCGAGGTTTTGAAAGGCGTTGCAGGAAGCTTTTGGTACTCAGTTGCGGTTTAGTACTGCCTACCATCCTTAGACTGACGGGCAGACAGAACGAACCATTCAAACCCTAAAAAATATGTTGAGGGCCTGTGTGATAGAGCAAGGTAAAAGATGGGATAAGTACCTACCTTTAGTAGAGTTTGCTTATAATAATAGCTATCACTCTAGTATTAAGATGGCCCCCTATGAAGCTTTATACGGTAGAAAGTGCCGATCTCCACTATGTTGGTTTGAGGTAGGAGAAAAGAACTTGTTGGGTCCTGATCTAGTTCAACAAACCACTGAACAAAACAGGATAATACGAGACAAAATACTTACAACTCAGAGTCGACAAAAGAGTTACTACGATAAGAGACATAGACCTCTAGAGTTTGAGGAAGGAGACTATATATTTCTGAAACTTTCTCCGACTACTGGAGTTAGTAGGTCTCTCAAAACAAAAAAGCTAAGTCCGCGATTTTTGAGACCCTACCAAATTCTGAAGAAAGTAGGAACATCAGCATATCAAGTTGCTCTCCCACCTAATTTGTCCAACCTGCATAATGTTTTCCACGTATCACAGCTGCGGAAGTATCTTCCAGATTCATCACATATAATACAGGATGAACCAATCCAAATAAAGGAGAACATGACATACCAGCTAGTACCTACATCCATATTGGACACTAACGTGAAGCAACTGAGAAATAAAACCATTCCCCTTGTTAAGGTGTTATGGGAAGGTTTGACTCTGGAAGAAGCAACTTGGGATCTGGAAGAAGTCATGAGGAAGAAATATCCGCAATTGTTCTTATTAGGTAATTTCTGAAATTTTGAGGACAAAATTTCTTTTAGGAGGAGAGAAATGTAACATCCTTAATTTTGTTTCTTTTATTAATAAAAGTACATAAATATTTAATTAAGAAAATAAAATTTATTAGACAATATTTTAGATATCTAAGGAAATATAATCCTTAGAAATTCTTCACCTTATGTATATGCATAGAAAATGTTTCTAATATTAAGAGAACAAATAAAGAGGGAAAACCTAATAGGAAAAAAAATTAGAAATAACATACTAAAGAGATGCAAAATTCTTGGATAAGGAAGATAAATTTTTAGAAACAAGTAAAGGTCTTAAAATTTCAAGAACATTGAATTAGGGTAATTTTTTCTAATTCAAGAACTAGAGTTACTAAGTTTAAAATCTTTACCCATACATTGGACTTTTACCTATGGACACTTCATATAGAGTTTTTTCACTTCACATAAGTTTCTAGTAAGCCCATTGGATAACCTAGGCAAGAAATAAAACATAGACTTGGACTAGGATATAGTAATTGGATCGATAGCCCAAAAATTATGAAAATGTGACCAAGCCCTCCAAGAAAGGTAGAATTTTATCCAAAGCAAAGAAAATGGGTAGGAATAAGCCCAAATCCAATAGGAAAAATAAAATAAAATAAATTAGGTGATGATATAATAATGTAATAATAATAAAGATTAGGTTACATGGCATTAAGACAAAAATTTAGCAAGTGGTGTGATTCTACATTCATAATTTTGGCAAGTGGCATGATAATACAAGGCTTTAGGACAAAAACATCTATATCCTACCCTCATAAGTTTAGCAAGTGGTATGATAATACATGGCAATAGGACAAAACATTCTTATCCCACACAAATAATATCAACCAAATAATGGAGATTCAAGGGCTAGAAATTTGCCACCTAAAAAGGCAAACCTATCATACTTGTTTAAGACAAAAGAAAATGGAAATGAATCCCTAAATCAAAGGGACCTTGTCCCTTATCTTAAGAATATATCATCATAATTTTCAAAATACAAATCTCATTTTCCTATGCATATCTTGACTAAGGAAGAGGAAGATAAGAACATAAGTTGTTTGTTTTCCAAAAATTCAACAACGTGGATCCTAATTGTGATAAGGTAGACCCATGATCATGAAATGTGTATTATTTAGTGGTCTATTTAAGCAAAACCCACCCCTAAAATATTTTAATTTCGTCCAAGTGAGGAAGAGAGAGAAATAGAAGCAAGGTAGAGTGAGGAAAGGAAAGAAAGAGAGGAGAAGAAAGGAAGGAAGAAGAAGGAGAAGTTTAAAAGGCTAAGTACTCAAGGTAAGTTACCTTAATCTCCACTTGAATCCATTTTTCTTCTTCATCCTTGAGGTTCAAAAACTCACCCTCCTTCTCTTACCTAAGCTGCTAGAAAAGCTAAGGGAAGAGAGGAATCTTGCTACTTCTTTCAAGAGGAAACAAGAAAACCAATTCACTAAGTGAGCTAGGGAGATTCTTAGGTAAGTTTAACAATATTTCTTTTTGAAAAAAACTTTTGAAACTTATAATATTTATATGAAATTTTGATCTTAGAACTTTGATGATTGGTCATGATATTGCTATATAATGTTACATATTGATCTTGCATGTGATGTATGTTTGAATACTTAGACTGGTATAGAAAGTTCTGCATAGGTATGGCTATGGGTGGCAAAATTTTTAGCTTCTGTGTTTTAATTTCCAGGAATTATCTATAGGGAATTAAAATAAATGGTTAACATAAAAATTAAAGATATATGTGTCACGGATTTTTAGCCACTGGAATCATTCAATTTGGAGTCCATATGAGGTAGATATGGTCCGATTAGTAAGCAAAGGTTAGAAAATGGTTCATCAGGGAAGAATATGTTAGGATAGCTTCTGTGTTTTAATTTTTGGGAAATATCTGTAGGGAATTAAAATAAATGGTTAACATAAGAATTAAAGATATATATGTCACAGATTTTTAGCCACTGGAATCATTCAATTTGGAGTCCATATGAGGTAGATATGGTCCAATTAGTAGTCAAAGGTCAAAAAATGGTTCATCAGGGAAGAATATGTTAGGATAGTTTCTGTATTTTAATTTTTGGGAATTATCTGTATGGAATTATAATAAATGGTTAACATACGAATTATAGCTATGTGTGTCACGGATTTTCACCCACTAGAATCATTCAATTTGGACTCCATATGAGAAAGATATGAGCTGATTAGTAGTCAAAGGTCAGAAAATGGTTCATCAGGGAAGAATATGTTAGGATAGCTTCTGTATTTTAATTTCTGGGAATTATCTGTATGGAATTCAAATAAATGGTTAACATATAGTTTTAGATAATTGTTTTATCTTGAAATTAACACCAAGATCACCTACATCGGAGTTTAATTGAGGGAGTTATGCTCTGATTAGTGAGAGAAAGTTAGATATGATGAAAACCTGCATCAAGAAAATAAAGAAATAAAATTAATATTTAAAAAAGAAGTCGAATCTTATAAATGAAAATAATAAATGACTAGTATATGACATAGCCATTGCCATTGTATGAACTTCTTACCATCTTAAGTGTGAAATTTTAACATGGAAATATTTTATAAAGTGATATTTGAAATGGCTATGTTCATAACATGATTACCAATGATTTATGGTAATAGTTATATTTTGATGAACATACTTGTTATTAAAAGCATATTTTTGGCTATCATTGTGAAAAAAAAAAGAAATGAGCACGGTCATATGGCAATCCGTGTGGTGCACCAGTAAGGGAGGCCCTACCAACGGTTATGATTATGATTATGAGAAAGGAAAGAGAGAGTGTGCCATGTCGGACGGAGCGAAAACAGCCCGTACCGGAGAGTAGAGGATACTCACCCTGATCGGGGTAGCTTGAAATGAGAATAAGTTGATGGCCATCATATGATATTCTGAAAATAGTTAATCCTGTCATACATATCATTACTGTATGATTCTTATGTGCATAGATATAATGCATTCATGTGACCAAAGATATTTTATGTAGTTTATACAGTTGAACATGACGTTATGAGCTATATTGATGATGATTTATTGTTGAACTTACTGGGATTTAATTCTCACTATATTTCCATATCATGTTCATAAAATTAGTTATGCAGCTTTTTCTATGGCTCTGACTTTTAGTGCACATTGGATCGAGTTACTTTATGTTGGGCAGATCTTAGAATCAAATAAGATGTTTGTGGTCGAGTTGGCTCAAATCCCGGTGAAGGTGCAACCACCTGCACCTGTATCTCTGGAATTGGTCAATCAAAATAAACAAGATGTAAATATCTATGTGTTTGATATGTTGCATGTATGTTTTGATTAATGACGTGTATGTGAACTCAATATTGTATAATAATAAAGAAAAAAAAAGTTGTTACATAATTGGTATCAGAGGAGGTCGATCCTAGATGGCCAGTGGGTGGTTGGTTATCTGAATCGATCTTATAGTATCTTGAGTATGTTGTGGTAGTGCTGTGTAAGGGATCAGTGATTTCATATAGGTAAGAAATAACTAGTGTTTCTTATCTATATGCCGAGGTGGTGTTATGACTACTGTTAAATATTTTTTTTTTGAAACTAACTATTGGGTTTGATCACCTCAATAGCAGCATAACTTTACTTTTGCTCCAGTAGATAATGGCACCACCAAGGAAGAATCCGACAAACAATGCAGAGGAAACCCTGCACAACCTTGCCATGGAAATTCGAGAATTTGATATTGATTTACTCCTTAGAACCCAACTAGTATCTATAAGCCTATATAGAATGATATCGATTGAATTTAAAAAAAAATTAGTTACAAGACTTGTTAGGCAAGGTATTTAAATGCCCCAGTACTTTTATTCGGAGTGCTCCAGTTCTCTCTGTGCAAAAGAAAGATGAATCACTATGACTATGCATAGATTATAGACAGTTGAATAAGGTGACAATGTAGAATAAAATACCATTACCTCATATAGATTACTTGTTTGACTAGTTATAAGGTGTTCAATATTTTTTCCACAAATTGATTTGGGATATGAGTAACATTAATTAAGGATAAGAGAAGAGGATGTACGAAAATTTTATTTTAGGACTTATTATGGACATTATGAGTTCTTGGTGATGTCATTTAAATTGACAAATATTTTAGCTGCATTCATAAATTTAATGAATAATAATTAGGTCATCCCTGGATCAGGGAAAACCCACCCTTACAACATTAGAATTTTCGTCCAAGTAAGGGAGAGGAAAAATAGAAGCAAGGTAGAGTGAGGAAAGAAGAGGAAGAAAGGAAGAAAGAGGAAGGAGAAGTCTAGCAGACTAAGTGCTCCAAGTAAGTTTAACAATATTTCTTTTTGAAGAAAACTTTTGAAACTTATAATATTTATATGAGATTTTGATCTTAAAACTTTGATGATTGGTCATGGATGTTGCTATATCATGTTACATATTGATCTTGCATGTGATGTATGTTTGATTACTTAGGCTGGTATAGAAAATTCTGCATAGGTATGGCTATGGTTGGCAAAATTTTAAGCTTCTGTGATTTAATTTCTGAGAATTATCTGTAAGGAATTAAAATAAATGGTTAACATACGAATTAAAGATATATTTGTCACGGATTTTTAGCCACTGGAATCATTCAATTTAGAGTCCATATGACGAAGATATGAGTCAATTACTAGTCAAAGGTCAGAAAATGGTTAATCAGGGAAGAATATGTTAGGATAGCTTCTGTGTTTTAATTTCTGGGAATATTCTGTAGGGAATTAAAATAAATGGTTAACATAAGAATTATATCTATGTGTGGCACGGATTTTTATCCACTGGAATCACTGAATTTCGAGTCCATATGAGGTAGATATGGTCTGATTAGTAAGCAAAGGTCAGAAAATGGTTAATCAGGGAAGAATTTGTTAGGATAGCTTTTGTGTTTTAATTTCTGTGAACATTCTGTAGAGAATTAAAATAAATGGTTAACATAAAAATTATTACTATATGTGTCACGGAATTTTAGCCCCTGGAATAACTTAATTTGGAATTCATATGAGGGAGATATGGACAGATTAGTAGGTAAAGGTCAAAACCTATCCAAGAGGAAATAACTTGTACTTTGAGAAAGTAATATCACCTTGATTTGTTAATATTTCGCTAAGCTATTCAACATAATAGTTTTAGATAATTTTTTTATCTTGAAAATGACACCAAGATCACCTACATCGGAGTTCAATTGAGGGAGTTATGCTCTGATTAGTAAGAGAATGTTAGATGTGATGAAAACCTCCATCAAGAAAATAAAGAAATAAAATTAATATTTAAAAAAGAAGACGAATCTTATAAATGAAAATAATAAATGACTAGTATATGCCATAGCTATTGCCATTGTATGAACTTCTTACCATCTTAAGTGTGAAATTCTAACATGGAAATATTTTATAAAGTGATATTTGAAATGATTATATTCATAGCATGATTACCAATGATTTATGGTAATAGTTATATTTTGATGAACATACTTGTTATTGAAAGCATATTTTTGGCTATCATTGTGAAAAGAAAAGAAATGAGCATGGTCACATGGCAATCCGTGTGGTGCACCAGTAGAGGACGCTCTACCAACGGTTATGATTATGATTATGAGAAAGGAAAGGGAAAGTGTGCCATGTCGGACGGAGCGAGAAAAGCCTGTACCGGAGAGTAGAGGATACTCACCCTGATCGGGGTAGCTTGAAATGAGAATAAGTTGATGGCCATCATATGATATTCTGAAAATAGTTAATCCTGTCATACATATCATTACTGTATGATTCTTATGTGCATAGATATAATGCATTCATGTGACCAAAGATATTTTTTGTAGTTTATACAGCTGAACATGACGTTATGAGCTATATTGATGATGATTTTTTGTTGAACTTACTGGGATTTAATTCTCACTATATTTCCATATCATGTTCAGAAAATTAGTTATGCAGCTTTTTCTATGACTCTGGCTTTTAGTGCACATTGGATTGAATTACTTTATGTTGGGCAGATCTCAGAATCAAATAAGATGTTTGTGGTCGAGTTGGCTCAGATCCCGGTGAAGGTGCAACCACCCGCACCTGTATCTCCGAAATTGGTCAACCAAAATAAACAAGATGTAAATATCTATGTGTTTGATATGTTGCATGTACGTTTTGATTAATGACGTGTATGTGAACTCAATATTGTATAATAATAAAGAAAGAAAAAGTTGTTACATTCATTACTCTATTTATCTAGTCCATGAATGCAACTAGGCATTTGTCAGACCAAATGACATCACTAAAACTTATAGTGTCCATGCTGGATCCTGAAAGAAATTTTCTGATTATTCTCTTCCCTTGTCCACAATTGATGATATCTCGATATCAAATCAAGTCACTTTTTGAAAAACGTTGAGCACCCTGTAGTTGGTTAAACAAATCATCTATTTGAGGTAATGAGTATTCATTTCACACTGTCACCTTATTTAACTGTCTATAATCTATATACAATCGCAATGATCCATCTTTTTTTTTCATAAAAAGAATTGGAGCACTCCAAGTAAAAGGACTAGGGCTTTTAAATCCCTTGTCTTACACGTCTTGTAACTAATTCTTTTTCAATTCCTTAAGTTCAATGGTTGCCATTCTATATGGAAATATAGATACTGGTTAGGTTCCAAGAAGTAAACTAATACCAAATTCTATTTATCATTTCGAAATAATCTTGGAAATTCCTCAGAAAATACATTCTGATATACTTTATATCAATATCTCTCAACACTGCCAAATATTCTTGACACTTTTTTGTAATCACTTATAGAATGTTAAAGCAGAGCTTAGATTACTAGGTATCTCACTTCGATCTTCTTGTGTCAAGAAAGTAGGAGTATTGAATTTAATCACTTTAAAGTGACATTTCAAAATGGCATGGCATGATGCCAACCAATCCATTCTCAGTATCACATCATAGTCTACCATATTTAGACAACCGGGTACAACGAATGTCACAATCAGCAATCATCATATTTGGTCTCTGTCTCAATTCCTTAAATTCTCTAGGATGCGTATCCCTTTCCACTTTCAGGTAGAAATTGACCCATAGATACTTTTTAACATGCCACAATATTTAATCATTCTTATACTATGAAATTTAACACCTTGGAATAGAAAGGAAATTGAAACCCTATAGAATCTCTCAGCAGCACATGAAGTATAAATATGTCCGGCTCATATCGATACTAAAGGTTCTACTAAAGAATCTTTCGGTCTGATAGCCACAGGGAAACCTAATGCTCTGATACCAACTTGTCATGTAACAACCTTTTTTATTTATTTATTATACAATATAGAGTTCACATACACCTTATTAATCAAAACGTATGTACAACAAAATTAAACACATAAATAGCTACATCTTATTTATTCTGGTTGACCAATTCTGGAGATATTGGTGCGGATGGTTTCACCTTCATCGGGATTTGAACCAACTCGACCACAAACATATTATTTGATTCTGGGATCTGCCCAACATAAAGTAACTCGATCCAACGTACACTAAAAGCCAGAGTCATAGAAAAATCTGCATAACTAATTTTCTGAACATGATATGGAAATATAATGAGAATTAAATCCCAGTAAGTTCAACAATAAATCATCATCAATATAGCTCATCACGTCATGTTCAGCTGTATAAACTACAGTAAATATCTTTGATCACATGAATGCACTATATCTATGCACATGAGAATCGTACAGTAATTGCATGTATGACATGATTAATTATTTTCAGAATATCATATGATGACTAACAATTTATTTTCAGATCAAGCTACCCTGGTCAGGGTGATTATTTTTTACTCTCCGGTACGGGCTTTTCTCGCTCCGTCCGATATGGTCCACTTTCTCTTTCTTTTCTCATTAACATGATCATAACCGTTGGTAGAGCGTCCCCTACTGGTGTACCACACGAATTGCCATGTGACCGTGCTCATTTCTTTTCTTTTCACAATGATAGCCAAAAATATGCTTTGACTAACAAGTATGTTCATTAAAATATAACTATTACCAAAAATCATTGGTAATCATGCCATGAACATAACAATTTCAAATATCACCTTATAAAATATTTTCATGTCAAAATTTCACACTTAAGATGGTAAGAAGTTCATAAAATGGCAATGGCTATGGCATATACTAGTTATTTATTATTTTCATTTATAAGATTCTTCTTCTTCTTTAAATATTAATTTTATTTCTTTATTTTCTTGATACAGGTTTTCATCCTATCTAACATTCTCTTACTAATTAGAGTATAACTCCCTCAATTTAACACCGATGTAGGTGATCTTGGTGTTAATTTCAAGATAAAACAATTATCTAAAACTATTATGTTGAACTCTTTAGCGAAATATTACAAAATCAAGGTAATATTACTCCATCAATGTACAGTTTATTTCTTCTCGAATAGGTTCTGACCTCTGCCAACTAATCGGTCAATATCTCCCTCATAAAAATTCCAAATTAAGTGATTATAGTGGCTACAAATCCGTGACACATATATCTATAATTTATATGTTAACTATTTATTTTAATTCCCTACATAATTTTCCCAGAAATTAAAACATAGAAGCTATCCTAACATAATCTTCCCTGATTAACCATTTTCTGACCACTGCTTACTAATCAGACCATATCTATCTCATATGGACTTCAAATTGCGTAATTCCAGTGGCTAAAATTTCATGACACATATATCTATAATTCTTATGTTAACCATTTATTTTAAATCCCTAAAGAATGTTCCAAGAAATTAAAACACAGAAGCTATCCTAACATGTTCTTCCCCGATTAACCATTTTTTGAACACTGCTTACTAATCAGACCATATCTACCACATATGGACTCTAAATTGAGTGATTCCAATGGTTAAAAATCCGTGACACATATATCTATAATTCTTATGTTAACCATTTATTTTAATTTCCTACAAAAAGTTCTCATAAATTAAAATACAGAAACTATCCTAAAATATTCTTCCCTAATTAACCAATTTCTGACCACTGCATACTAATCGGACCATATCTACCTCATATGGACTCCAAATTGAGTGATTCCAGTGACTAAAAATCCGTGAGACATAGATCTACATTTTTCATGTTAACCATGTGTTTTAATTCCTAGCCGATTCTTCCCAGAATATTAAAAGTAGAAGCTCAAATGTTTGTCATCCATAGCCATACCTATGCAGAACTATCTACACCAGCCTAAGTATTCAAACATACATAATATATAACTTGATATAGCAACATCTATGACCAATCATCAAAGTTCTAAGATCAAAATCCCATATAAATATTATAAGTTTCAAAAGTTTTCTTTAAAAAGAAATATTGTTAAACTTACCTTGAGCATTTAGTCCTCTTGATTTCTCCTTCCTCTTTCTTCCTTTCTTCCTCTCCTTTCCTCACTCTACCTTGCTTCTAATTTTCCTCTCCCTCACTTGGACGAAATTCTAATGTTATAAGGGTGGGTTTTACTTATATAGACTATCTAATAATTTACTTTTCATAATCATGGGTCTACCTTATCAAAATTAGGATGCACTTGGTTGAATTTTTGGAAAACAAACAACTTATGTTCTTGTTTTCCTCTTCCTTAGTCAATATATGCATAGGAAAATGAGATTTGTATTTTGAAAATTATGATGATATGTTCTTAAGATAAAGGACAAGGTCCCTTTGATTTAGAGATTTATTTCCTTTTTCTTTTGTCTTAATCAAGTATGATAGGTTTGCCTTTGTAGGTGGCAAATTTCCAACCCTTGAATCTTCCTTACTTAGCTAAGATATCACCAGAAAATTTCTTTTCCTTGTTGTCCTTGTGATAGGAGTCATTGTAAAAAAAAAGTGAAGATACAAACCAGATAATTATTGAAGAGGGACAATTAAATTATTTTTCTTCTTTTCCCAATGTTCTTGCTAGTCGACTATCGATATTATTAAGTCGACTGGCTATTCTGAAAAATTTTAATTTGAACTGGTTATTTTACAGTTGATTGATTACATCTATTCTGAAACAATCAACTGCATTCTACCAGTTAACTACGTATTCTTTGATTTTCACAAACTTGTATAAACTCAGAAATATTTCTTTTTCCATGTGCTATCTTTCCACCGAATGCCAACAGATTTAAAGTAGATTTTAACACATAGGAGGCGTTTGGTATACAGCAAAATTTTTTGTTCCTGGAAATCATGTTTTCTGAGAAACATGATTGATGGGAATAATAATTCCTGAGAATGTCTAAAATGTGTTTAGTTGACTTTTAAGATTGCTGAGAATCTTTAAATAATATTTTCTAAAAATCTTTATCTATATATATGGTTTTTAAAAATATTCTTATTTTTTTTAAATTTGTTTTTTTATTTTTTTAACAAAAAATATAATAAATTATTGTTAATAATTTATTAAGTTTATATTAATTTTAAAATTATTAAAAAAAATATTAACAATTAAATTTATTTTTATATAAAATATTAAAAGATAAATATATATTTTATTTTTTATAAAGATTCCCACCTTCATGGGAATCATCAATTCTCACCCTCCCTCTATGGTAATCTTTTCATAGGAATCCTTACTTAAAAAACATTCCCAAGAATTGAAGTTTCTTGAAAATCATAATTTTTATTTTGAAACCAAACAAAGAAATCTTCAATTCCCATATTCAAATTCCCAGGAATCTAAAAATTTTCCTTCTACCAAACACCCCCATATATTCAAAACTTGTGGCCATCGATTTTTGCCAAAATAGCAGTTAAGTTTTGTTTACAGATTTTCAAGAATTACGGCCATCGATTTTAATTTTATTTCAATATTTTGTCCAAATTTCTGACTTCCTATTTTGGCACCATGCTCTATTATATATGCCACATTTTCTGCTGTATTGTCCTACATTAATATTTGACATTAAATGTCAGATTTTTTTATATTATAAGGAAATTTAATTTATTTTCTTTGAAATTCAATTATTATGGTATCCAAATGGTTAGTAGGTTAAAGTAATAAAAAGTTTCTAAGGAATGGACGAATGATGGCCTTATGGTGTTTTAACAAATGTAATCAAAAGAATTAGTGGTGTTGAAGATCTTGAGGAAGAAAATATGATAAGTAGTATTTAAATTAATCTTTGAACTCATAATTTAAAAATATGGAGAATATTCTGAGAATCATGTTCAAAAATAATGTAAGTGATCAAGATATTTGTGTTAAAGGTTTATACTATGCTAAATCGAATCTAGTATTTAAGATGTGAATTATGTTGAAATTGAGAATTTATGTATGAGTAATTGTTGGGAAAGATCTTCTTGAAATGATTGGATGAATTAAACGGGATTGATATAAGTTAGAATGAGGTGATTTTGGATATGATAGAAAAAATAATTGAAATTATTGATAATGAATTTATTGATGTTAATAAGAGGGTATAGAGTTACTATGATAAGATAAGAGGAATTGTTAGACATGTGCCAAAGGAACATAAATGTTATAAAAGGATTGGTAGGTTTATTGCTACGTATTTTTAATATATTGATTAAAGGATTTCAGGATAAAAATAGATGATAGATTAAAATGATGATATTCATGGGATGATGTTGACATTTGAAAAACAAAGATGATTTGATAGAAGACTAGAATAAGAAAAGATAGTTATCCAATATGGGTGTAAAGATGTTCTGTTATGTGAATATTTTCTAATATCGACTTATAGATATATGCATGCGAGCTTGAGGATATAAAGGAATGAGATACTCAATGGTTTAAGAGTTCCTTATATGTATATATATAATTTGTTGAGTACTTGTATAAAGTGAAATTGATTAGAAAAGAAATACAGCCAAAAAGTCCAAAGGGACTATGAATGTTGAGCACTAAAAATTATCAGTTGGTGACCACATATTCTTGAAGGACTCACCAATGAAAAAGGTAATGAGATTTGGAAAGAAAGGAAAGTTACACCCTCGGTATATAAGACTATTTGAAATTCTTGATAGGATCGGTTCAATGGCTTATCGTTTGGTTTTACCACCTGAATTGGGTAATGTCCATCCAATCTTTCATGTCTCTATGCTACGAAAATATTTACCGGATCCAACACATGTTATACAGTGTCCACAGATTCAGTTATAGGAAGATTTAACCTATGAGGAACAACCAGTAGCAATAGTCGACAGACAAGCTTAGGTTAGCATATGGATGAACTCATACTTTAAAATTTATCATATAGAAAGTACAATTCAGAAGTACATCCATATGGAACCTGTATTTCAAATATCCTCATTTCACAATATAGCCCAATATTCAAAACCAAATACAGTACAATACAATTATAAACAAATACTGTGATGCAATAAAAGATTTCACATACTTTAGAAGGTTTCCATATTAGAACCAATACAATAAATAATCCCAAACACACAGCAAGGGAGGGTAAATCACATATCAATAATAGAAGGCATCCCGCTCTCCCCGATAACAATAACTCCTGTGTGTTGGCCGTCACACGAGACTAGCACCACCCCCTGCTAGCTGAGGTATCAAGGTGCACCAGGGCTAACATTCCCTGCTGTTAGCAGACAATGATTCCAATTGGATTCCTCGACAAATACCATAATTGCACATATGCCATATCGTTCAAAACAGAGGTTTCAATATAAACTCATAAATTTTCAGTCTCAGTACAATTCATCTGTCAGAAACTTCTCAATCAGCGTTTTTCACATATACATGCCCTTTTCCAAGGCAATCATATAACTTTACAAATAATCAATGCAATGTGCACAATATATTTCTTTTACCATACGAAAAAATACATGTAAAATCACATATTCAATGAGTTTAAAAATTCAATTTTAAAACCATACTCTTCTTGAACTATATTCCCGATAGTAATCAAATCCAGATAATTCAATCCATTTCAGATACATATAAGAATATAAATCACTTGTAAATATAATCAAGTATTCATTTATAGTTCAAGAAGAGCATAGGGTAAGCTATAGAAAGAATTATCTACTCACAAGTAAGGGCTCCAAATTGGACAGCCCTAAAATGTACTTTTCCAATCTCTATTTGATCAAATTGACTTCAAAAACGTATCCGAAGGGTCCTAACAATCAAGATAGCAACTTCAATAACTTAGTCACTATTCACCGCCAAAAAATATTATTCACTCGCCGAAAAATACTATTCACGACAAACAAAAAGGCTGTTAGATGGCCGAAAATATACATATCCTAATGTTTATCTAACTCTTAAATCTATCTATGACATCAGAATTTCAATTAGAGGTCTCTAAGTAAAAGTTTCAGGATTTACCTTTTTCTGAGATTTTTTACTTCAGATCTACGGCAATTCAACGGCTGATTTGAAAAATTGATCAGTCAAAACTGTAGTATTCTTCGTTCTGAATCCAATAGCACCCTGAGTTTTGAAATCGGAAATCAATAGCCACTCCAGATCTAGAAAAAAAGTTGAAGGTTACTATTTAATCACTATTCATCTATTTCGATTTTCAAAAAATCTCATAGCGTCGTCCGCCCCCCTTCCACTTTTATTTCTTTTTTTTAATAATAATAATAATAATTTATAATAGAATTTTCTTTTATATAAATTCATATAAATTCCGTTTTTCATCCTAAAATATCCCAAAAATTTCTAAAAATTTACATTCTCATAAACCTCTGGTTAAACTCTTAAATCATGATTTTTCTTGATAAAAATCGCAATAAAACAAATCTAAAAAAAATATCTTTATTCGTATTAAAAGAAAGAATATTTCTAAAAATACAACAAAAATTCATTAGAGGCCGGCATAATTATTTTAAGCAACACAATAATTATTTTACTTAAAAGTCTACTTACTTTTGGCAAGATATAATCATTTTTAAACAAATAAAAATATATTTGCTTATAGCAAAATACTATCATTTAAAAATAAAAATTACGCGCCAAAACGTAAATTCTCATATTTTCTTTGTACTTCTTTAACCCATATAGTAAATATACATATTTTCTACGGTTCTTATCTCTATTTTCAAAATTCTCTCTTTTATTTTAAATTTTCTTTAATTGAAATTTTTGTTAAATTTTACGGTTATTACAGCAACACTGTTTACTAACAGCAGGTAATGTTAACCTTGGTACACCTTGATACCTCAACTAGCAAGGTTGGTGCTAGACTAATGTGACAGCTAATACACGGGATATGATATATGAAAAAGAGCGGGATGCCTCTGATCTAAGTGAGATGCCGACTATATGATATGTGATTTGCCCTTCCTTGTTGTGTGGTTGGAAAATTGTCAATATTACAGTCCCTTCGCGTGTCCTCTTGAATAGTGGTAGGGCAAACCTTAACTGAAATGCTGAGTTTAGGCAAATCTTACACCACCAAAGTACGAAAAAGCTTGAACTCTGATATGGTGGTTCTGATATGGGATCCTCCTAATGTTTTCATGAGAAATATTTTGATGCATAAAAATATTTAATTAATAATCATACCGTATTGCATATGGTTTTGGATATCTGAATGTGTTTTGAACTAAAAATATTTGAAATACGGGTCCCATATGGATGTATTTCCGAATTGTAATTTTCTAGATGATAAATTTTAAAATATGAGTACATCCATGTGTTGACCTAAGAGGTCATAGAAGGTATTATTGCTCACTGAGCTGTCAAACTTACTACACGATATTTCTATATTTTTTTTTATAAGAATATAGAGTTTGTTCATTTTCCTTCAAATAGGTGATCAGTTAAGCGACATATTCTCTGGTGAGCCTTTTTTTTTCAAGGCTCGTAGATTTTGATTTATAATATTTTTGTACTTTAAAGTATGCTCTGAATGCCATAGGCATGATCATTGACTCTGTTGTTACTCTGATATTTATAAACTTAATCTGTATATTGTGTTTACATGAGAGAACATATCTGTATCTATTTATATAATGAACGCTTGTATTATACCTATTATAGTAAAGATCTATCCGTAAAGTATGTGTTTCACGTGACCTTAAAAGTAGGGACGTGACATAATGATGGTTCTTAATCATCGTTAAGACTTGGCTGATTTCATATAGCCATCGTTAAACCATTTTCTGATATTTTTTATTATATACTTTTATATATTTTATGTCATGTCTTTTCTTAATATTTTTATATATTTATATTTTTGTATATAAATATTTTTTTACTCTTCCTCCCTACTTTTATCATTAAAATATAATACAATTATTCAAAAGAAAATCAAATTAACAAGTACAAATCAAATTTTTCAATAAAAACTGATATTCATTGAAAATTTGATGGTCTTGAAGGGGAGCGTTCACTAGCTTAATCACTTAGGGCTTGAAAAAAAATACATATGTTATTAACAAATAATAAAATAAATTGTATGAATATTCATTTTTATAATTCAACTGGTAATTTAGAAAATTACCCTTGGACCCTGACTCGGTACAAATGCAATCTCAGGTGGTACTTGACTTTGAAAATTTTAGAGTAAGAAATCTATAACAGCTTCCATCTATCGCTATCGTGTAGCTATTTCTACTTCATGTTCTACTCACTTGGCCTCTCGTTCAGCATCATGTGTTGCTTGTTCATCCTTTTGTCATTGTTGTTTGGCCTCATATTCCTCCATTGTTGTTTTAAGTCAAACCACCTTAATCTGTAACTCTTGGAAAAAAGGCCTAGATTGTGAATTCTACCCAGTAAAGCCACAACCGAAGATTTGGGTAAGGAAAATACCCAATCCAAATCCTCGAACCCAATCTGAGTGTTCTTTAATTCCTAAAACTCTATCCAGTGAATTAGTAGTGGAAAGCTCTTGAGAAGAAAAGTCCTCATGCTGAATCAAGGCAATTTTTTCCTACAAATTCGAATAAAGTAAAATATATCTTGTTAAAAATGTATTATTATAACCAAATAATATTAGAATACTTTATTCTCATAGAATTTAAACACTTACACATATTGCCTTGACTTCATCATCAATATATGATCTGTCAGCCCTTTTATGGGCTACAATCCATACATCTCCTCGTGTCACTAAGCCCCTAACCTTAGTTTCTTGAAAGTTTGAAAAAATAATGTTACATATGTTTAGTATAAATTAAACTTCAGATAGACTATTGACAAATGTGAACTTACTATCTCAGCATTTTTACGTGCAAGGCTTATCGAGCCAATAATATGTGGCATCGTTTGATGTCTTTTGTTTTGTTTATTTTTCTTAGCCATATCCTAATCAACTACACAAACAAATTAATAAGACTAACTATATGTAAATATATATATATATATATATATATATATATATATATATATATATATATATATATATATATATATATATATAGTTATTGTGGACTTCGCCTCAAGAAGATGATTTATGAAAGTTGTCCACTAATCACGAGGGATGCCCTCTGAGATGTTATTACAAAATTCTTCTCTAGTCTTAGTCCCATCATTTTTTAATCTATACAAATTGTAACATGTAGCTCTCCACTTTTGTCCAAGTGAATGCAAAATAAGTTTCTTGTGCACGGCCTTCACCACGAATTTTCCTTACAAAAGAAAGTAAAAAATGAAGTCACTTTAAAAAACATGTTAGTACCTATATAATGTTTTTGAACACATTGGTCATGTAGTTTATAGAAATACTTCTCTAGTCTCTATAAGAGATGGGGGAGAATTAGAAATTATCTCCAATGGAGCCTAGAAAGACACCAGGAGACCACCCCTATCTCCAATCAGCTAGTGTGTGCCATTGAGCTAAATAATGACCCTTTGTCCACAAGGAAGGACCCAAGCATCGTGTATCATTAATTGTGTGGCTGTCACCTAACAGTTCATGTATGTCATGTGAAACATATACTTTACGGACAGATCTTTACTATAATAGGTATAATACAAGCATTTATTATGGAAACAGATACAGATAGGTTCTCTCATGTAAACACAATATACAGACCAAATTTATAAATATTAGAGTAACAACAGAAGTAAGGATCCTGCTTGTGGCTTTCAAAGCATACTCTAAAGTACAAGTACATTATAAATCAAAATCTACGAGCTCTGAAAACAAAATAGGCTCATCAAAGAATATGTCGCTTAGCTGATCACCTATCAAAGGGAAATGACCAAACTATGTATTCTTATCTGAAAAATATAAAAACATCATGTAGTGAGTATGACAACTTAGTGAATAGACAATACCTTCTATCACCTCTTAAGTTAACATATAGATATACTAATATTTTAAAATTTGTCACAAAAAAAATACAGTTCGGAAGTACATCCATATGGGACCCACATTTCAAATATTCTTAAAACAGGATATTTAGATATCCAAAACCATATAATGTACTATATGATCATTAAACAAATATTGTTATGCATCAAAATATTTTACATGAAAATATTAAGAAGATTTTATATTAGAACTACCATATCAGAGTTCAAGCCCTTCCGTACTTTGTTGGTGTAGGATTTGTCTAAACTCAGTATCCCAACTAAGATTTGTCCTACCACCATTTAAGAAGACACACGAAAGGACTCTAATATGGGTATTTTCCAAGCACACAGTAAGGGAGGGAAAATCACATATCATATCGTCGGCATCTCGCTTAGATAAGAGGCACCCCGCTCTTTTTCACATATCATATCCTATGTGTTAGCTATCACACGAGGCTAACACTATCCCTACTAGCTGAGGTATCAAGGTGCACCAGGACTAACATCACCTACTATTAGTAAATAGTGTTTCCTATAGGATTCCTCCACAGGAATCATTATTTGCACATATGTCATATCGTTTAAAATAAAGGTTTCAGTATAGTTCAGAATTTTTAGTTTCAGTACAATTCTTCTGTCAAAAACTTCCTAATAAGGGTTATCACATTACATGCCATTTTCATGGAAATCTTATAACTTTACAAATTAATGCCACATGCATAATATGTTCATTTTACCATATGATGAGAAATACATTTAGAATTACATATTCAATAAATTCAAAAATCTATTTTTAAAACTATACTCTTCTTGAACTATATGTCAAATAGTAAGCAAATCAGGTAAGTTAATCTATTTTAGATACATATAAAACTATGAATAATTTCTAAACATAACCAATTATACATTTAAAACTCAAGAAAAGCATAGGGCATATAAAGAATTATCTACTCACAGGGTAAAACTCCAAGTTGGACAGTCGCAAAATGTATTTTTTCTATTCAAATTTGACCAAATAGACTTCAAAAATGAGTCCGGAGAATCCAAAAGCTTCGAAAGTGATTGTTCATGATCGAAAATACTATTCACATTGTTCAAAATCACTATTCATATCGGCTGGAGTTACTATTTTCACCTACCTAAATCATTACTCACGTCGGTCGGAATTACTGTTCATAACACCAAAAGTTGTCAGATGACTGTGAAACTTCATATCCTATAGTTTATCTATCTCCTGAATCCATCTACAGTGTTAGATTTTCAATTTGAGATCTATAAATAAAGTTTCAAAACTTACCTTTTTCTAAGATTTTTTACTTTAGATCTGCAGCTAATTTGAAAAATTATTCGGCCAATATCGTAGTACTCTTCGTCTTGAATCCAGTGGTACTCTTAGTTTTGAGATCAGAGGCTCAAAAGTTTTCCAAATTTAGAGAGAGAAAATGAGGAGAGAGAAAGTTATTATTCACTATTCATTTCATCGGTTACGGAAAGAATGATTTTTTTATATTGATGGAGGGACCAATTACCAATTTTATAATTGTTAGAGAAAGTCTTTGTAAATTTTATTATTTATATTTTGACTCCTAAACTTTTAAAAAATTACAATTTGACCCCAAAAATATTAATAAGTTTTCATTTTCACCCTTAAAATCTTTCAATTACATCCCTCCTCCTTTATTTCTTTTAATAATTCATACATAAATGAAAATTACTAAATCTTAGGGGTGTTACACTTACTGATAACATCAACCAACCAACTCCTCATTCATCTTGCATGATCCTACTGCGTAGGTTGATAGGTTTTTTTGTTGTTAGCGAAGATATCATCAATATCAAACTCCTCCTCAAGTGCTTAGGCGTCTAGAAAGGGCAGTGTGAATGGGACAGCCTTAGAGTCAAATGCATTAATGTCTTTGGGCTGTCCACTCTCACTGATCGCTAGTCAACATAGAGAACTCCCTGAACTGAATTCATCTGCCCTGCCTATAATCGATGATTTAGATTTCTTCATCTTCACAATTCTTTTTAATAAAAAAATAATATTAGTTCAACTATAATAAACATGTAACATTGATAAATTTATTTTAAGGAAAATATATATATATATATATAATAATAATAATAATAATAAAAATTAATACCAAGACAATTATAAATTTACTTTCCATATAGAAATAATATTTCTAAATTTTGAGCTTGTAACGAATCACTTTCGTACATAATATCATCGTTGTCATCACCCATGTTTGTGTAGTATGAATCAACTGTGAAAAATCAATAGAGGTCGAGTCCAATTCATCAGTTGTAATGCCTCTGGGATTAATTTTATTGGCCCACATACACTTGACTAAAGTGACCGTAAAGCTTCTATGGTAGTTCAATTTAATAATGTCTAATAATTTTCTATAATATGTGACACCATCGAAATGATACTTTAAAATGTATGTATGATTGATTCATATATACATTATCAATAGACATCTACTTACACAGTGAGAAAACAAAGAGACAATTTCCCTATGAACTTTTTTATCTATCTCAAATGCATGACGTAGTCTTTCGACTGTGAGGAAGGTGCATATGGGTTAAGTCAAAATTATAGTGTGGACAAGCTAACATAATATGAGTATTCCACCTTGATAAAATTTCAAGCCTAAAAATCATTGATAGTCCATATCAAATGTAACAACTCCATTTATGTAAATTTTTTTTTTTTTAAAATACCATGAAGTTATTACCTCGTTACAACTTAACTCAATATAACATTTATTTAATTTATACAATACTGAGTTTCCATACACACTATTATTTTACAAACTACACACCATTATTTTACAAACATTTGTACAAAGATACATATTAGTTCTAATTATCTATATCGACTACTTCCGGGGACACTGGTTCGGGTGGCACGTCCACCGGAATCTCAGTTACATCTACGACAGTTACATCAGAAATAACTGGAAGTTGCCCAAGGTAGGGCACCTCGATCCAACGTACAGAGATAATAAGTGTCATAGAGAATATCTGCATATTTATTCTTCTGAACATGATATGGAAATATAGTGAGAATTAAATCCCAGTAAGTTCAACAATAAATCATAATTTACCATCAATATAGTTCATCACGTCATGTTCAGCTGTATAAACTACAGAAAATATCTTTAGGTCACATGAATGCACTTTATCATGCACATGAAAATTATACAGTTATGACATGTATGGCATGAATAACTATTTTTCGAATTTCATATGATGGCTATCCACTTATTCTTACTTCAAGCTACCCCGGTCAGGGTGAGTATTCTCTACTTTTCGGTACGGGCTTATCTCGCTCCGTCCGACATGGCACACTTTCTCTTTCTTTTCTTATTAACATGATCATAACCGTTGGTAGGGCGTCCCCTACTGGTGCACCACACGGATTGCCATGTGACCGTGCTCATTTCTTTTCTTTTCACAATGATAGCCAAAAATATGCTTTCAATAACAAGTATGTTCATCAAAATATAACTATTACCATAAATCATTGGTAATCATGCCATGAACATAACCATTTAAAATATCACTTTATAAAACATTTCCATGTCAAAATTCCATACTAATACCTTGGTAACTGGATAGTAATTGTAGTCTGTAAACAGCGCACCAGAAAAGTTCCCAGGAAAGAGAGGTGGGTCACTAATGGACACGCTTAAGTACTATGTCTTTCCTTGCCAGAGCTTTCCTTAAACATGCACTTTTCACAAATCACAATTTTGTTTTCCAGTAACTAGAATAATTATTTTCTGATGTGAAAATACTGCAACCACGGAGCATACTAAGATTTTTCAAATAAAACCGGCACTTTCAAAACTTCTTGTAAATTTATATGAGTACTAGGGTAAATTCCATGTTAAAAATTACACACTTAAAATGGTAGTAAGTTCATGCAATGGCAATGGCTATGGCTATACTAGTCATTTGTTAAGATTCATCTTTTTTTTAAAATACTAATTTTATTTCTTTATTTTCTTGATGCAGGTTTTCATCCTATCTAACCTTCTCTTACTAATCAAAGCATAACTCCCTCAATTTAACTCTGATGTAGGTGATCTTAGTGTCAATTTCAAGATAAAACAATTATCTAAAACTATTATGTTGAACATTGTAGCGAAATATTAAGAAATCAAGGTGATATTACTCCCTAAATGTACAGATTATTTCTTCTCGTGTAAGTTTTGACCTTTACTGACTAATTAGACCATATCTCCCAAATTTGAACTCCAAATTGAGTTATTCCAGTTGGTAAAAATCCATGAGCCCTATATCTATAATTGTTATCTTGGCGTACGATTTTAACTCCCTACAGAATATTTTCCAGAAATTCAAAAACTAAAGCTTTAATAACATATTCTGAATAAACATTTTCTGACCTCTACTTACTAATCAGCTTATATCTACCTCAAATGGACTTCAAATTGAATGATTCCAGTGCCTAAAAATCCATGACACATTTATCTTTAATTATTATGTTAATAATTTATTTTAATTCCTTACAGATACTTCTCAGAAATTAAAATACCGAAGCTATCCTAACATATTTTTCCCTGATGACCCATTTTCTGACTTTTGTCTACTAATCGGCTCATATCTCCCTCATATGGACTCCAAATTGAATTATTCCAGTGGCTAAAAATCCATGACATACATATCTTTAATTCTTATGTTAACCATTTATTTTAATTCCCTACCAATAATTCTCAGAAATTAAATTACCAAAGCTATCCTAACATATTCTTCCCTGATGATTCATTTTCTGACCTTTGACTACTAATCAGACCATAGCTACCTCATATGGACTCCAAATGGAATGATTCCAGTGGCTAAAAATCCATGACACATTTATCTTTAATTCTTATGTTAACCATTTATTTTAATTCCATACCAATAATTCTCAGAAATTAAATTACCGAAACTATCCTAACATATTCTTCCCTGATGATTCATTTTCTGACCTTTGACTACTAATCAGACCATAGCTACCTCATATGGACTCCAAATGGAATGATTCCAGTGGCTAAAAATCCATGACACATTTATCTTTAATTCTTATGTTAACCATTTATTTTAATTCCTTATAGATTGTTCCCAGAAATTAAAATACCGAAGCTTAAAATTCTGCCACCCATAGCCATAACCATGCAGAACTATCTACACCAACCTAAGTATTCAAACATACATCACATGCAAGATCAATATGTAACATGATATAGCAACATCATGACCAATCATAAAAGTTCTAAGATCAAAATCTCATACAAATATTATAAGTTTCAAAAGTTTTCTTCAAAAAGAAATATTGTTAAACTTACTTGGAGCACTTAGTCTTCTAGACTTCTCCTTCCTCTTTCTTCCTTTCTTCCTCTCCTTTCCTCACTCTACCTTGCTTCTATTTTTTTCTCTCCCTCACTTGGACGAAATTCTAATGTTGTAAGGGTGGGTTTTCTTATATAGACCACCAAATAATTCACCTTTCATGATCATGGGTCTACCTTATCACAATTAGGATACACTTTGTTGAATTTTTGGAAAACAAACAACTTATGTTCTTGTCTTCCTCTTCCTTAGTCAAGATATGCATAGGAAAAGGAGATTTGTATTTTGAAAATTATGATAATATGTTCTTAAGATATGGGACAAGGTCCCTTTGATTTAAGGATTCATTTCCATTTTCTTTTGTCTTAAACAAGTATGATAGGTTTGCCTTTTTAGGTGGCAAATTTCTAGCCCTTGAATCTTCATTATTTGGTTGATATTATTTGTGTGGGCTATGAATGTTTTGTCCTAATACCATGTATTATCATACCACTTGCTAAAATTATGAGTGTAGGATATAGATGTTTTTGTCCTAAAGCCTTGTATTATCATGCCACTTGCTTAAGTGATGAATGTAGAATCACACCACTTGCTAAATTTTTTTGTCTTAATGCCATGTAACCTAATCTTTATTCTTATTATTATATCATCATCTAATTTATTTTATTTTAGTTTTCCTCTTGGATTTGGGCTTATTCCTACCCATTATGGGCTTGTCCTACCCATTTTCTTTGCTTTGGATAAAATTCTTCCTTTCTTGGTGGGCTTGGTCACATTTTCATAATTTTTGGGCTATTTGTGAAATTACTATATCCTAGTCCAAGTCTATGTTTAATTTCTTGTTTAGGTTATCTAATGGGCTTGCTAGAAACTTATGTGAAGTGGAAAAACTCTATATGAAGTGTCCATAGGTAAAAGCCCAATGTATGGGTAAAGATTTTAAACTTAGTAACTATAGTTCTTGAATTAGGAAAAATTACCCTAATTCAATGTTCTTTGAAATTTTTAAGACCTTTACTTGTTTCTAAAAATTTATCTTCCTTATCCAAGAATTTTGCATCTCTTTAGTATGTTATTTCTAATTTCTTTCCTATTAGATTTTCCTTCTTTATTTGTTCTCTTAATGTTAGAAACATTTTCTATGCATATACCTAAGGTGAAGAATTTCTAAGGATTATATTTCCTTAGATATCTAAAATATTGTCTAATAAATTTTATTTCCTTAATTAAATTTTTTATGTACCTTTATCAATAAAAGAAACGAAATTAAGGATGTTACATCAAAGCTGCATGCATATTAAACATTTTATTGGTAACTAAATTAATTTTTTGAATACTGATAAATCATAAATCCTTCAGCTCTTCTATTAACGATTGTAAAAACATATCTACATCATTTTTAGGTTCCTTTCTACATGGAATTATCATTGAAAGAATGAATGAATTATATTTCATATATATCAAAGGAGGGAGGTTGTAAGTCATCAATACTACTGACCATATGTTGTAATTTGTATTAAAGTTTCCATATAGATTGAAACTATTAGTGGCCAGCCCTAAACTTACATTCTGAGGATTTGACAAAAATTGAAAATTTATAAGGTCAAATCTCTTCCATGACTCGAAATCTTTTGGATGCCTCATCATGCCATCACTATTCTTGTCTGTGGAATGCCATATCATATATTTAGCAATCTTAGAAGCCATGAAAAACCTTTGCAATAGTAGCTTTAGTGGAAAGTATCTAAGGATTATATTCAGCACCTTTTTTTCGCTTTTCACCTTTCTTTTTCGGTTTCCATCTAGATGCGTTGCACTTTTTACAAGTGTCTCTATTTTCATCCTCTCCTAAATATAACATGAAATCATTTGCATACACATGGATTTGTTTGTAATTAAACCTCAACTTAATAATAATTTTCCTAGCTTCATAAAATAAAGGTGAGATCTTTGAATTTGGAAAGACATCAGCCAACAATTCTAGTATAATCGACATGGCCTTGTCGCTTATCCCACATAAAACATTTGATGTGATACAAATTCACCAAAAAAAGATAATGTTGAGTACTTCTCGCACCCTTCATATAGTTTTTTTTAATTATCCTTAAGTAACTCATAAAAATCTTTCACATCATCATTCACCATTTCTCCTATTTCTTTTGACGGTGGAATTGACATCTCCACATAATTGATACTTTCATTTTCGTAATGAATCCCACATTCATCATGGACCATGTCTTGTATAGGGTCATCCCGGTAAATTGATTCTTCTCTCACTTGTGGTATTATATGATATCTCGTATAAGGTTCTTCTGTTAACTTTTACCAGTGCATACCTCAGAAATCATATCCTTGTAGAAATAGTTTAACAATCAAGTGCTGACATACAACTTCTCTAACTTTCCATTTTTAAAATCTACAATTAAGACATGGGCATATTATTCTACCTTGCACACTCGAGTCAGCAATTACAAAGTCTAAAAGTCCCTCTAGTCCATCCAAATATTCATGGGTGTGTTGAGATTTATAATCCAAGACTTATTCATGTATGAAACCATTAGAAAGTTAAAACATTAATTAATATGTCCACTAATTAATACATGAATCAGCTCACTAATTCATCTTTGGCGTTATCTGAGGATTAACTAATTCGAAGTTCAATTTTTCATGAATTTCTATTTTGACTAAAATGTCTATAACATGTAAAAAATTTATTTTGTATTTATATTTTACTATTCAATAACCCACTTTTTTTCCATTTATAATTTTAACTCTTATATTTTATTTATAGAAAAATTAGAAAAATCTAATTTGTCAAATTACACTAATTTAATTACGAACATATTAATCTAAATGAAAGTATGTTATTTTTATTATTTCAATTAAAATTTAACAAGTTAAAACTGAGCTCTACTTGTTTGGTGCCCAATTGTTTTTCTTTTTCTTAATTTTTATACATTCTCATTTATTTCATCTATCTCTGAGTATATATAATCTCAATGTATGTTGCACAATAAAATATTATTAACCCAATTTTTTTCAATTTACAAACTAAGTTAATGATTATTTCAATCCTTTCATCCCTATATAATTTTTACATTTTATGCATAACAACTAATTTTATATGTTTCCTCTATTAACTTTTTATTTACAATAATTAAATAATTATTTGGTTCCTTCTAAAATTATTTAAACTGGATGAAAGTTACACTAAATAATTCTTATCATAAATTTTATATTTTTCTAATAAGAATTATATGTTTTCATTTTTTTTATTTTAATTTTATTATAACAATTATGAACACTAATATTTATTTCTCCTACTTTTACTATAAGCATGCATATACCCATCATCATAATATATATCATTATGTTAAAAAATATAACATAAGCACTATGTACCTAAACTCATATATTTCAAACAATATATCATACATATATCCACCACTTAATATATTTCAAGCAATATATCATTGAAGCAATTAATAAATCATATATACAAAACAATATATCCATCAATATATTTCAAACAATATATCATATATACAAAACAATATATTTCCATTCCAAGTTAGATAACATCTCCTAAATGCATCTAATCAACCACCATACATAGAACATGCTTGAAGGAAGTACATTGAAAGAAATAAGATGTTTACCTTCGGTAAAAACTTTTGGGAACACACTGAAAATGCTAGAATTTGTTGAATATATCTTTAAGAGACAAAATCTACAGAGAAAATGGAAGAAAATGAGGGAGAGAACGCATAAAGGAGAGAGAGCTCGTGGGAGAGTTGCAAAGAGAGAAAGACAAAAGCAAAGAGGAGAAAGGCAAAATGCAGGGAAGGTAAAAAGAAAAGAATTTAACGATGGTTATAATATAACAATTGCTAAAATTTGACTTAACGATAGTTTTTCAATGAACCCTCATTAATTTTACCTTGATTTAGCTACAGTTAGATAGAACCATTATTCTTTAGCGACGATTTTTAGGCTAACCGTCGTTAAGTTTCACTTTCTTCCAAGAATGATCAAAATCCCACATTTTTAATGATGGTTACTTGTAACCATTGTTGTAATATATCGTAATTTTTTTAAATAATAATATTTTATTATAAATAAATATATTTTTAAACAAAATGATTTCTGTTGTGCTTAAAATAATTATATTGGCCTCTACTAAATTTTTGTTTTATTTTTAGAAATTTTTTTTCTTTTATTATACATAAAGATATATTTATTTTGTGTTGTTTTATTAAAAATTTTATCAAGAAAAGTCATGATTTAAGAGTTCAACTAAAATTTTATAAATATGTAAATTTTAAAACAAATTTGGGATATTTTAAGATAAAAAATAGTATATATATATGTATATAATAATAATAAATTTTAAATATTTAATTATTAAATAATAATAAAAAATAATAAAAAGAAAAAAGAAAAGGGGGAGGAGGAGACGGAAACAAAGAATGCGATTTCATAATTGATGAATAGTGTAAATAGTAACATTTATTTTTCTCTCTAGATCTGGAATGTCTATTGGCTTCCGATCTTAAAACAGAGGATACCACTAGATTCAGGACAGAGAATAGTACAATTTTGAAGGAATAATTTTTCAAAACAACTACAGAATCGTCATAGATTAGAAGTAGAAAATCTCAGAAAAAGGTAAACTCTGAAACTCTTATTTAAAGACCTTAAATTACAAATCTGACATCGTAGATGGATTCAGAAGTTAAATAAATCTTAGGATATGAATTTTTTTGGTCATCTGACAATTTTTTGTGCGTCGTGAACAGTAAATTCGCGCGAGTATAAATAGTATTTTCCGAATGTGAATAGTAATTCCGCGCGGTGAATAGTGTTTTCCGACCGTGATCAGAGACTAGCGTTAATCAAGCTCTCGGAGTCATTTTCTATATTTTTAGATCCTTGAGACTCGTTTTTTAGATTCATTTGATTAGATTTGGCTAGGAAAAATACATTTGGGGCTGTCCAAACTAGAACCCTGACTTGTGAGTGGATAATTCTTTCTATGACTTATCCTATACTCTTCTTAATCTTTAAATGTGTATTTGATTATGTTTATAAGATATTTACACTTTTATATGTTTCTGAAATGTGTTAAAGTATCTGTTTTACTTACGAACTGGCACATAGTTCAAGAAGAGTATGATTTTGCAAATAGATTTTAAAACTCATTGAATATGTGGTTCTAAATGTATTTATCATTATTTGATAAAGTGAATATTATGTGCATGAGGCATTGATTTGTAAAACTATAAAGTTGTTGATTATGATTGAATGACAAGCGTAAAGCTCATGACGAGTTACTTGATAATTATACATTGCATTTAATGAATATGCATTTATATATATATATATATATATATATATATATATATATATATCTGTGTGTGTGTGTGTGTGTGTTTATATGTATGAATGAAAATCGACGGGTTGTATGACTTGTGACGGTACCGAATATAGGACACCTTATTAGCTTGAGTGAGTCGAGGGAGGACCGCTCCAACTGGGTGATAGGGGTAATGTGAGGAGGCAGATGGGTGATGAACTCACATTCCCTGTTCACTATTGTGACTATAGTCGATCAGTCACTATGCATATAGCAAATGAGTGAATTGAGTATATGGGTTGACCAGATCGCTGAATGAGACAGATCATTTTAAATTGGGTTGATCAGATCGTCGAATAAGGCATGACATTTTAAAAGTTATAACTTTATCTCAAAAACTTAATATTTTACTATAATTTATACATTTGACCATAACAACATTTTTTAATAATCATATCGTGCTGAATATGGTTTTGGATATCTGAATATCATTTTATTTGATAATATTTGAAATACGGGTCTCATATGGATGTACTTTTGAGCTTACTCTAGAGTACAAGTACAAAATTACTTAAACACTATGAGCTTTAGAAGCAATGTAGGCTCACAAAAAGAGTGTGATACCTAGTAGATCACGTAGCAGCAGGACCAAACTCTATATCCTTATTTGAAAAAAAAATTGTAAATATCGTGTAGTGAGTTTGACAACTTAGTGAGTAGATATACTGTAATAACCGTAAAATTTAACGAAAATTCCAATTAAAGGAAATTTAGAATAAAAGAGAGAATTTTAAAAATATAAGAATTTATGTTTTGGCGCGTACTTTTTATTTTTAAATGATAGTATTTTGCTATAAGCAAATATATTTTTATTTATGTAGAAATTATTATAATTTGTTAAAAGTAAGTGGACTTTTAAGTAAAATAAGTATTGTGTTGCTTAAAATAATTATACCAGCCTCTAATGAATTTTTATGGTATTTTTAGAAATATTCTTTCTTTTAATATGAATAAAGATATTTTTTTTAAAATTTGTTTTATTACGATTTTTATTAAGAAAAATTACGATTTAAGAGTTTAACTAAAGATTTATGAGAAATGAAATTTTTAGAAATTTTTGGGATATTTTATGATGAAAAATGGAATTTATATGAATTTTTATAAAAGAAAATCCCATTATTAATTATATAATAATTATTATTATATTTAAAAAAAAACGAAAGCAGAAACCATAAAACGAAACCGGGGGCGAAATTTCAGAAAGAAGAAAGGAAAAAAAACGGAGAGGAATAGTGCTGCATAGTGAGTGAATAGTGACATCAAATTTTATCTTTCGATATAGAGTATCGATTGGCTTCCAATACCAAAACTGAAGGTGTTACTGGATTCAGGACGAAGAGTACTTCAGTTTTGACCAATCAGTTTTTAAAATCAACCGTTTAATCGCCGAAGATCTGAAGTAGAAAATCTCGGTAAAAGGTAAGTTCTGAAAAACCTTACTTAGAAACTTCTAATTAGAAATCTGACTCCGTAGATAGATTCAGAACCTAGATAAACATTAGGATATGAGATTGTTTAGTTGATTTGGTAACTTTTTATATGGTGGTGAATAGTGATTTTCGGCATGAATAGTGCGGTGAATAGTGATTCCGACGGTGAACAGTTTTGGACCTTTTGGACTTGATTTTGGGGTCTGTTTTACCGAATTCAGACCAGGAACTAGGATTTTAGGGCTGTCCAATCTGGAGCCCTTACCGGTGAGTGGGTTTTTCATACTATAGCGCATGTTTTACGAATTCGGTTTATAACTCTCTCGTATGATTTTAACTAGTTGGAATGTATGCTAAATTGTTTTACCGCTTTCAAAACCAATATGTTCTAACCATGTTAGAAATTGTAAATTTCAATCCTAGTTGAACCCTAAGTATGCAGGGCAAACATCTAGACTGATAATTCTCCATTTGAGCTAGATTTATAGAAATGCGAACTTAGTCATAGAAATGAACTAAGTTAGCCATGAAATGATTTGATGCATGCGAACATCTATGGGACATCTACAGACGATATGTTTAAAGGGAAAGTTTATGATGATAAAGGTCTCCATGGGCATACATGGATGAGACATATTTTAGAACGGAATTTTATGCATGAAAAGAGTTAGATGGAGAATTATAGCTTTATTGTAAAGTTATTGAAATATTTTACTTTAAAATCTTTGAATAGCATATTTTCAAATATTTTCTATTGGAGGAACCCTTTTAGATCACTGTTAGCTAGCTGCAGGGAGTGCTAGCCCTGGTGCACCATGGTCATGCGAAGGCTTCGGCCTAGGATACTGTGACGGACATATGACTGCCTAAGACACAGGATTTCATGCGAAGGCTTCGGCCTAAGATACTGTGACGGGCATATGACTGCCTAAGACACAGGGATTTAGGGTGGACTTATGTCTACGCCTACAGTGATTGCCACACCCTTGCTGTGTACTTGGGGGAATTTAGGGTGGACTTATGTCTACGCCTACAGTGATTACCCTACCCTTGCTGTGTACTTGGGGAAGATGATTGATCTATTAGGAAAGACCTTCAATAAACTAGTGCATTGTTCTTAAAGATTAAATATTTCTAACATATCTCATTCATCATTGTTATTGCATAAATAACTTGACTTATTACTTACCATGCATAATTGATTTGCTTTACGGTTACTGATTTAATCATGGTTTATCTTTTGAACATACATTTGAATTGTTTAGCTTTCCTTTCAATAAATTATGGTTAAATGCTTAATGTTTCAATTATTAAACTCATTGTGAAACACTCGTGCTTGGTTTGCCCTGTTTCTGTTATAGTGTGATTTACCCATTCACTGAGATGTGGTGATCTCACCCCTCTTCTGTTTCCTCCCCACAGATAGTCAAAGAGACTTTGATCCAACTATAGCTTCGTAGGAGGCTGAAGATAGCGTTGGTGAGCCCCAGTTTGGGCAAGGCTCTTTTGTACTGTTTGTTTAGTTTAGTTTATGTCTAGTGTACCTCCATGAACATACAGGCAGGATCCTCGCTTCTTGCGTATTTTGATGTGTTGTTTGAAAAAATGGTTTTATGTTTTACAACGATGTTTGTATTATGAGGCCATGAGCCAAGTTGAATCACAGATGTTGGATTCATGAGATATATATATATATATATATATATATATATAGTATTTTCTTATATTGGATGTGGCATATGTGGCCAGTTATATTTATTATGTACTCTGGATTGTATGCTGGATGTTTATGCATGCTATGTGTTAGGCTTGCGGCTAGGGGGAAACCCTTATGCCGTGCCGGTCATGTGTTCCATCATTTGGGGCCGTGTCAAAGTGGTATCAGAGGTTTAGGTTTTCCTGTGTTCATGGAGTAACGGACCTTTAGGTAGGACTTTGAGTATGGGTATGAATCCGGACATGCTTATACTCACGATGCTGCTAAAGGAGTTCGATAGGATGTTGTCCTTTTGTTCAAGTAAGTCAGTTTATAGTATGCTATGTTGGCATGGTTAAGTGACGGTTGGGCTATCTCTGTTTTATAGCGAGATGCTAGTTATATGAGATGTTATATGCCTTCCCTTGCTGTGTGCTTGGGAAAAGACCCATACAGAGTCTCTTCGCGTGTCATCTTGAATGGTAGTAAGGCAAATCTCAGCAGAATGCTGAGTTTAGGCAAATCCTATACCACCAAGGTACGGAAGGGATCAAACTCTAGTATGATGGTTTCTGAATGTGACATCCGTTATACCCGATTGTCTAGATATGGTAGATTGTGATGTGATATTGAGAATGAATTTGTTGGCATTATGTCATGTCATTTTGAAATGTCACTAGAAGTTGATTAAATTCAATATTCTTGGAGAATTTTCTCTCTTGATACAAAGAAATCTTAGTGAGATACCCAGTAACCTAATCTCTACTTTAGCAGTCCATAAGTGATTACAAAAAGGTGCCAAGGATAGTTGGCAGTGGTGAGAGATGCTGATATAAAGTATATCAGTGTAAATCAAGTTCCAGTGATTAGAGAATTTTCTGATATAATTCTTGAAGAATTGCCAGGATTACCCCGAAATAATAAATAGAATTTGGTATTGATTTATTTCCTGGCCAGCGTCTATATTTCCATATAGAATGGCACCCACTGAACTTAAAGAACTGAAAAAGAAATAGTTATAAGACATGTTAGACAAGGGATTTAAAAGTCCTAGTACTTTTACTTGGAGTGCCCGAGTATATGGATCACTATGATTATACATAGATTATAGATAGTTGAATAAAGTGACAATGTGGAATAAATACTCATTACCTCGTATAGATGATCTATTTGATCAGTTAGAAAGTGCTCAACATTTTTCAAAAATTTAACTTGATTTGATATTTAGATATCATCAATTAAGGATAAGAGAAGAGGATACTAAAAAAAAAATTGCTTTCAGGATTCGGCATGGACACTATGAGTTTAGAGTTATGTCATTTAGTCTGACAAATGCCCAGTTACATTCATGGACTTGATTATAAATAAATAAAAAATAATAATAATAATAAAGTATTGAAGCCATCCCTGGATTAATTTTTTATTATAATTATTGATAATATACTAGAATATTTCAAGAGTTCAGAGGATCATAAACGACATTTATAGATAGTATTACAAACTCCGAGGGGGTATCAGCTATATGATAAGTTCATAAAATATGAATTTTGACTTAGTATTAGTACTTTCTTAAGGTATATGGCTAGCAAGATGGTATCCAAGATAACCCTAAGACAGTAAAAGTGGTACAGCAATATCCACATCTTGCTACAGTTACAGATGAAGATCCAAGTCCAATTTGTGCTTTCTGCTATGGTCTGTTAGCCATTCTATTCGAGCCATAGTTGAATCAGGTACATGAACATATGCTTGTAAGGCATCAATCAATTCCTCAGCATTTGAAGCCGAGATAAGAATTCGTCGTGCTGAGTGTGGGATAAACCTTTGTTCCACAGCATGATCAAGGAAAGATAACAGACCATCAAAGAAGTGATTAACATTTAACAAACCTATTGGTTTGTGATGCATATTTAGTTGTGCCCAAGAGACTATTTGGAAAATTTCTTCTAAAGTACCAAAACCCCCTGGTAAAGCAATGAAGGCATCAGCATTGCTCATCATTCTAACCATGCGCTCATGCATGGATGCAACCCTAAACTCTTCCCTAATTGTTTTCCCTATGTTGCTAGATGCAGCTAGAGCTGTAGGAATAATACCTAGAACTTGGCATCCTCCTACATGTGCAGCTGTAGCCACACACCCCATTAACCCACAGTTACCTCCACCATAGACTAGATGAATTTTTCTTCTGGCCAACACCATACCCAAATTTTGTGCTGCTTTAACATACTCCCCATCTTTTCCAGGACTGGAACCACAAAAGACACAGATATTTCGAAACTGACAGAATGCGATTCCCTCCATAATTTCTATCATCTTAACTCTGAGTATGAAGATAAAAATACTAATGTAAGCATTTATAGAACTCAGAGAAGGGCATATTTATAATAGTTATGTGAATGGCCGGGTATTATTAGAACAACTATGTGAGTGATTGGTGGATATCAGCTAAATTAAAGGGAAAAAAATCTTCAAAAATGACTGCAAGCATGTATATGTACAGTAGTTCTTACTCTAACTCATATTAAGCATATAAAGAGTATAAGATAAGATATCACCAAAAATCTGTCTTTTTCTTGTTGTCTTTGATGAAGCATTAATGTCTTGAAAGGTTGTAGGTGATAGCCGTCATTGTAAAAAAAAAGAAGAAAAAGAAAAAGAGTGAAAATGCAAACCAATTAATTGTTGAAGAGGAAAAATCAAATGGTTTATTTTGTTTTCTCAATGTTTTTACCAGTCGACTATTGGTTTATAAGTCGACTAGCTATTTTGAGAAATTTTAATTTGGACTGGTTATTTACAGTTGATTGATTATATATATTTTGAAGCAACCAATTGCATCCTACCAGTTAACTATGTGCTCTTGTTATTCACAGACTTTATAGGCTCAGAAATATTTCTTTTCCATATGATATGCTTCCGTCGAATAACAATATTTTTGAATTAAATTTTGGCACATATATTCAAAATTTGCGGCCACCGATTTTCGTTGAAATATCAGCTAGATTTTGTTTACAGATTTTCAAGAATTACGGCCACCGATTTTAATTTTCTGTCAATGTTTTGTCCAAATTTCTGACTTCCTATTTTGGCACCATGCTCTATTACGTGTTTCGCATTTTCTGCTGCATTAGCCTACATTAATATTTAGCATTAAATGTAAGATTCTTTTTCCTTATTATAAGGAGGGTTAATTATTAATCTTTTGAACTCAGTTATTATGGTGTTCAACTGATTAGTAGATTAAAGTAATAGAGATTTTGAAAAGAATATATGAATGATGATCTAATGGTGCTTTGACGAATGTAATCAAAGGAATTAACGGTGTTGAAGTTTTTGAGGAGTAAAGTATGGAAAGTAAGATTTAAGTTAATCTCGAAATTTTTAATTTGGAAACATGGAGAATATTTTGAGAATCATCTCCGAGAATAATGTAAGTAATTAAGATATTTGTGTTAAGGATTTATACCTTGCTAAATTGAGTCTAGTAATCAGAATGTAAATCATGTTGAGATTTGAAAATTCACGTATAAATAATTGTTGAGAAAAGAGATTTCAGAAGAAGCCATAGATTGCAAATATGGATAACCCGAGGTAATAAGGATATACTGAGATATAAAAAAATTGTACTAATATAATGGTAAAAAGAAGATACAAGTGAAATTTTTCATTGGCAGGTATGTTGGCAAGTACGAATTGAATATATTATCTCAAGAGAGTTATTCAGGAAGTCTAAGGTTCTTTATTAGATTATAGTATGACTGATACTAAATTTAAATGATATGTTTATACATTAGAAGTTATGCTTTAAGTATCTTTATATTATTGTGGTGAAAGTTGGGAGAAATTAATTGTCCTTAGTTGAACTTCCTCATAGCAGTAATTATCATGCCAATATACAATGGCATCACTTGAAGTTTTACATGAACATCATAGGTTTCTTAATATGTGAGTGAATTGAGAAAAGTTAAACTTTAGAAATTTAATTTGGAATAACATGCAATAGATAGAATATGACTTATCTAAATTGATGATGCTAGCTTGGAGAACATGCTTCAAGCATTTTTTTTAAGATTGGTGAGAGATTCCTTAGCAGAATCTGTTTATAATAAAATGATATTAGAAGATTTAAGCCTTATGTAAGAGGTGTTACAAATATTTTGTTAAATGACTCAGTGGAGTTAGATTTATTAATAAGATGTCATTGAAAAAGTGAAAATTGATTAGAAAAAGAAATACAAGTAACTCAATACTAGTCAAAAGTTTATAAGGACCATGAATGTTGAGCACTAGGAATTATCAGTTGATGATCACATATTCTTTAATGACTCACCAATGAAAGAGGTAATGAGATTTAGAAAGAAAGAAAAGTTACACCCTCGGTATATAGAACCATTTGAAATTCTTGATAAGATCAGTTCAATGGTTTATTATTTGGCTTTACCTCCTAAATTGGGTAATGTCCATTCAGTTTTACATGTGTCTATGCTACAGAAATATTTACCGGATTCTACACATGTTATACAGTGTCCATAGATTCAGTTACAGAAAGATTTAACCTAAGAGGAACAACCAGTAGCAATAGTGGATAGACAAGTAAAGAAGTTACGGTTAAAAGAAATACCTATAGTAAAGGTGATATGGAAAAATCACTCTTTTGAGGAAACTACTTGGGGAAAGAGAGGAGGATATACGTGCTAGATATCTGCATTTATTTGAACAATGAGAAAGTATTTATTTGCAACTATAGTGATGAAATTCGGGGACCGAATTTCTTTAAGGGGGAAGAATGTAATAACCGTAAAATTTAACGAAAATTCCAATTAAAGGAAATTTAGAATAAAAGAGATAATTTTGAAAATATGAGAATTTATGTTTTGGCACGTACTTTTTATTTTTAAATGATATTATTTTGCTATAAGCAAATATATTTTTATTTATATAGAAATGATTATAATTTGTTAAAAGCAAGTGACTTTTAAGTAAAAAAAGTATTGTGTTGCTTAAAATAATTATACCAGCCTCTAATGAATTTTTATGGTATTTTTAGAAATATTTTTTCTTTTAATATGAATAAAGATATTTGTTTTAAAATTTTTTTTATTACGATTTTTATTAAGAAAAATTATGATTTAAGAGTTTAACTAAAGATTTATGAGAAAGGAAATTTTTAGAAATTTTTGGGATATTTTATGATGAAAAATGGAATTTATATGAATTTTTATAAAAGAAAATCCTATTATTAATTATATAATAATAATTATTATATTTTAAAAAACGAAAGCAGAAACTATAAAACGAAACCGGAGGCGAAATTTCAGAAAGAAGAAAGGAAAAAAAATGGAGACGAATAGTGCTGCATAGTGAGTGAATAGTGACATCAAATTTTATCTTTCGATTTGGTGTATCGATTGGCTTCCGATACCAAAACTGAAGGTGTTACTGGATTCAGGACGAAGAGTACTTCAGTTTTATTTTTGAAATCAACCGTTGAATCGCCGAAAATCTGAAGTATAAAATCTCGGTAAAAGGTAAGTTTTGAAAAACCTTAGAAACTTCTAATTAGAAATCTGACTCCGTAGATGGATTCAGAACCTAGATAAACATTAGTATATGAAATTTTTTAGTTGATTTGGTAACTTTTTATATGGTGGTGAATAGTGATTTTCGGCATAAAGAGTGCGGTGAATAGTGATTTTGGCGGTGAATAGTTTTAGACCTTCTGGACTTGATTTTGGGGTCTGTTTTACCGAATTCAGACCAGGAACTAGGATTTTAGGGCTGTCCAATCTGGAGCCCTTACCGGTGAGTGGGTTTTTCATACTATAGCGCATGTTTTACGAATTCGGTTTATAACTCTCTCGTATGATTTTAACTAGTTGGAATGTATGCTAAATTGTTTTACCGCTTTCAAAACCAATATGTTCTAACCATGTTAGAAATTGTAAATTTCAATCCTAGTTGAACCCTAAGTATGCAGGGCAAACATCTAGACTGATAATTCTCTATTTGAGCTAGATTTATAGAAATGCGAACTTAGTCATAGAAATGAACTAAGTTAGCCATGAAATGATTTGATGCATGCGAACATCTATGGGACGTCTACAGACGATATGTTTAAAGGGAAAGTTTATGATGATAAAGGTCTCCATGGGAATACATGGATGAGACATATTTTAGAACGGAATTTTATGCATGAAAAGAGCTAGATGGAGAATTATAGCTTTATTGTAAAGTTATTGAAATATTTTACTTTAAAATTTTTGAATAACATATTTTCAAATATTTTCTATTGGAGGAACCCTTTTAGATCACTGTTAGCTAGCCGCAGGGAGTGCTAGCCCTGGTGCACCATGGTCATGCGATGGCTTCGGCCTAGGATACTGTGACGGACATATGGCTGCCTAAGACACAGGATTTCATGCGAAGGCTTCGGCCTAGGATACTGTGACGGGCATATGACTGCCTAAGACATAAAGATTTAGGGTGGACTTATGTGTACGCCTACAGTGATTTCCACACCCTTGCTGTGTGCTTGGGGGAATTTAGGGTGGACTTATGTCTACGCCTACAGTGATTACCCTACCCTTACTGTGTGCTTGGGGAAGATGATTAATTTGTTAGGAAAGACCTCCAATAAACTAGTGCATTGTTCTTAAAGATTAAATATTTCTAACATATCTCATTCATCATTGTTATTGCATAAATAACTTGATTTATTACTTACCATGCATAATTGATTTGCTTTACGGTTACTGATTTAATCATGTTTTATCTTTTGAACATACATTTGAATTGTTTAGCTTTTCTTTCAATAAATTATGGTTAAATGCTTAATGTTTCAATTATTAAACTCATTTCGAAACACTCGTGCTTGGTTTGCCCTGTTTCTGTTATAGTGTGATTTACCCATTCACTGAGATGCGGTGATCTCACCCCTCTTCTGTTTCCTCCCCACAGATAGTCAAAGAGACTTTGATCCAGCTACAACTTCGTAGGAGGCTGCAGATAGCGTTGGTGAGCCCCAATTTGGGCAAGGCTCTTTTGTACTGTTTGTTTAGTTTAGTTTATGTCTAGTGTACCTCCATGAACATACAGGCAGGATCCTCGCTTCTTGCGTATTTTGATGTGTTGTTTGAAAAAATGGTTTTATGTTTTACAACGATGTTTGTATTATGAGGCCATGGGCCAAGTTGAATCACAGATGTTGGATTCATGATATATATATATATATATATATATATATATATATATATATATATATATATATATATATAGTATTTTCTTATATTGGATGTGGCATATGTGGCCAGTTATATTTATTATGTACAAGAGATTGTATGTTGGATGTTTGTGCATGCTATGTGTTAGGCTTGCGGCTAGGGGGAAACCCTTATGCCGTGCCGATCATGTGTTCCATCATTTTGGGCCGTGACATATACCTTGTATGACCTCTTAGGTCAGCATATAGACGTACTCATATATTAAAATTTATCACATAGAAAATTACAGTTCAGAGGTATATCCATATGGGACCCATATTTTAAATATTATCAGTTCAAATCACATTCATATATCTGAAACCATATGTAATACGATATGATCATTAATCAAATATTATTATGCATCAAAATATTTCTTATGAAAATATTAGGAGGATCCCATATAAGAACTACTATATCAGAGTTCAATCTCTTCCATACTTTGGTGGTGTAAGATTTGCCTAAACTCAGTATCTCAGCTAAGGTTTGCCCTACCACCATTCAAAAGGACAAGGAAAGAGACTCTAATATGGGTAATTTTCTAAGCACACAGTAAGGGAGGACAAATCATATATCATATAATTGGCATCTCGTCCAAATAGGAGATATCCCGCTCTTCTTCACATGTCATATCTCGTGTGTTGGCCGTCACACAAGGCTAGCACCACCCCTACTAGTTGAGGTGTTAAGGTGCACCAGGGCTAACATCACTTGTATTAGCAAACAGTGTTTCCAATAGAATTTTTTCACATAAATCATTATTTGCACGTATGCCATATCGTTCAAAACAGAGGTTTCAGTATAATTCAAAACTTTTAATCTCAGTACAATTTCTCTGTCAGAAACTTCCCAGTTAGGGTTATCACATATACATGCCCTTTTTCAAGACAATCTTATAGCTTTACATATCAATGCCACATACACAATATATTTCCTTTACCATATGATGAGAAATACATTTAGAATCATATATTCAATGAATTCAAAAATTCATTTTCAAAATCATACTCTTCTTGAACTATATATCAGATAGTAAGCAAATCAAGTAATTTAATCCATTTCAAAGACATATAAAAGTATAAATAACATATAAACAGAACTAATTATACATTTAAAGTTTAAGAAGAGCATAAGATAATTCATAGAAAGAATTATCTACTCACAAAACCAAGGTTCCAAGTTGGATATCCTCAAATGTATTTTTCCAAGGTGAATCTGATCAAATGGACCTAAAAAACAAGTTCATAGGGTCTGAAAACTTAGAAAATGACTCTGGAATTGCAAAATTTGGCCTTTAAAAGTTTGGTCAACTGTGGGGGGTATTGTTCACAATCAGAAATATTATTTACCACTGGAAATACTATTCATGCCGACCAGATTTACTATTCATAACGCACAAAAAGTTGTCAGATAGTTAAAAAAATTCATATTCTAAGGTTTTTCCACTTCTTGAATCTATCTATAGTGTCAGATTTTCAATTTGAGAACCCTAAATAAGAATTTTAGAACTTACCTTTTTAGGATTTTTCCTCTACTTTTTGGCCAATTTTTGGCCAAAACTCCAGAAATCAATCAGACAGATTTATAGTTCTCGTCGTTCTGAATCTATTGGCAGTGGTGGTGTCGAAATCCGAGGTCCGAAAGTGATAAAAATTTAGAGAGAAGTTTTAGAGTTTTTAGAGAGATAAATAGGGAGAGAGAGAGATTGCTTCTAAATTTCCATCTCCTTTATGCAGTAAAGACTCTAAAATATCATGGGGGACCATTCTATAAAAATTCAATTTTTGAAGGAAGTCCTTCCAAATTTTCGTTATTTACACTTTGACCCTCAACTTTTAGGAAATTATATTTTAGCCCCAAAACTTAAATTTTCATATGACCTTCATAACTTCTCAAACAATATGATAAATAAATATATTTCCAATGGTACTTTTTTTTTCATAATCCTTACTTACCTTCAAAATTTTCTTTAATTTACGATTTCTCATTTATTTAGGGTTTTTTTTTAAGATTATTACAAATGAAACCTCTACACTTGTATTATATTATTATACACTCGATGTTCCATGTAGAAGGACTAAAGTACCACAAAATAATGATGGAGGAAAATGTTCTCCAATAAGAATGATGCACTATATCTTTAATTATCCTACCCATCCTTCTGGAATATGCACATCCTTTATGTAGGAAGAAAGGGATTTACAAACCGCACACTTATATGTTCTTCTAAATTGTCTTGAGGTTGAGCTATTTTTAACGTACGTGTATAAATTGCTCATTTAAACACTTATATATATATATATATATATATATATATATATATATATATATATATATATATATATATATATCACTTTAAATTTCTTTAATATATTTTCTTAATATAGCACATATACTAAAACACTAGAAGAACGTGGGATGGGCGACTCGAAAATGGACAAACAAATCTCTACAATGTTTCCTATATGGCTTAAAGAATATGTATATTGCATATCTTCTCACTAACTTTTCTCTGACATTTTTCTTCTTAGGTACGACTAATTTAACGTTTAATGACTAGGTGTTGAATAACAATGTCGAAGATGACCTTCTAAAGAATTTAGCATGGGATCCTGAAAGAAACGCCAACAAATGGACAATGTATTATGTAAACAATTACAAATTTAACACAAAATATCATGGCTAAGGTATGGGTACAACAAATTTTAGTGTATGTTGTCAAGATTATACAAATGAAACAATAGAAAATGACTATTATAGGGTCTTAATAGATATTATTGAAGTATACTATATAGGATGACCCATAAATATGTTAATTTTATTCATATGTGCTTGGTTTGACCCCACCCCTAATCATGGAAAAAAGGCAAGGAGCACTAGGTATTTAAGTGGACAATCGCCAGTAGTTTTATAACTAGTGGAATTAGCCATCACATGTCCTTATCCGTTTTGACTACCTCTTTAGTAGGACTTCTCATAACAGTCTCTTTTTTTTTTATCACAAATCTAATTATAACTATAAAGTTTGGAATTTTAAACTTTAAAATTGAAATTATATAGTGTTGAATACATATTATTTATTTTATGCTATATATATATATATATATATATATATCAAATGACACTATATTCAAATTTTTATGTATTGTATTGCATCTGGATTTTTTTTAGTCTCCTATTAGCGTTTCTTAAATTACAATACTTGCTGCTTTCTCAATTTCCACTCTTTTTTTATTCATATAAAACATATCTTTAGCTTATATCACTTAAGCTACTCATTCCAATGTTCCATAAAAAATTTCAAAAATTTTAATATCTAAAAAAAGAAGAAGATAAATGACAATCCCATAATCTAGTAAGGGGTTAGTGATTTATGAAATAATATTGGGTGTGATCTTTAAATGAGAGAGCAACAAGAGGCCATGTGCTTAAGACATTATTATTACAAGATGCAATAGTTATGCTTGAAGGGAAATCATTAATTGATAGTAAATGTAATTAAGAATATAAGGGCTCATTTGGTGCACCTAACAAAGGAGATAAGATAGGATAGTATCTTATCTTTTTTTATGTTTGGTGAGCCAATAAGATAGGATAAAGTTATCATGTTTACTATCATATCCTATATCTTAGTTAAAAAATTTAACCCGTGGGGTAGGCTGAGTTACAAATGAACTGGATAGGATAAATAATTATTATCCTTACTCACCCTTAACCTCGAGACATCATTCCTCCTTCCACTGTTGACCTCACTCTTTCCTTCAGTCGAGGTAAGCTTTGATTTCACTCTTTCTCCTTTTCACATATGCTTCACGTCTATTGCAGATTGTGAATTGTTTAATCTTTCTATTTCTTTTTTTGTACATTTTTCACTCTAATATTTTTTGTTTTTTCTCACATCGAGGTAAGCCTATTTTTTCTCTTTCTCCCCCACTGTATATTTTTCTCCTTTTCACCTCTATTTTAGTCGACTGCTGTATCTGAATGAGCTTGCAGTTTATTTTTTTATTATGTTATTTTGGGTTCCCTCTCTAATTCTATAATGGGCTCTTTTCCTTTACTCTTCCTAGAGTAAAATTAGGTTACTCGGGGTTGATGTCCAACACACTAAAAGGAATAGGTTATGTTATATTTTTTTATAATTTCTATTATTGAATCATGTAATCAAGACTAGACCCCATAAAATTGAAGCCCGAATACTTGAAATAGAATTTTGTTGTATTACTATTGCCTTGGTTTGTTGGTTCAAATTCTAATTAGGATGCCTAACAATATTCATAATGGATATCTCTCTTTTAATCTAAAACAAGATTCAAGTTAGAAAAGCTAAATAACATGGAGGAGGATAAAACCATGATCAATTCCAATACACATAATTATTCTATCATAATGCATAATCAAGCATATCAAATGTAACATATGATTCATCAAATGCAACATAATCATGGTGAAAATACTTTGTTGAATTGATTGGAAGTACATAGACATAATATTGTAGCACATTTATGCACTAGCATTGCAATGCATATCTGAACCACCTATAGTGCATATAAGGTTCATTCATTCACTTTATAATGGTTCCCAAATAAACTTAGTTGATCCTTTTTTTTCTTTTTGTAAATAAAGGAGCAACTTATGAAGAAAATTGGGAAAGTTCATGAGAGTTTTGACCTTGTGCTTATGAATTCAACAGCTAAAGGAAGCCATAAATTTGTAGGAACACCAACATCTGACTTCAGAAAGAGTAAAAACAAAAGATCAGACAGCTTGATGTTTTCCAGGGTTTCAAAAGTTTTATAATAAATTAAACCAGAGTTGAAACATGAAAATAATCAACAATAGACTCAGAACATTAGCTTTTTCCCAAAACCAGTCTTTTACTTGATGATACTAATCTTCTTGGCTTGATTTTAGTGTTGACCTTGAGCCTTTGAGCATGCTCTTAATTTGGATATTTTGCTTTTTGGTTTTCTTTTAGTCCATGAGTGAAGTTATGTAATCTTTCCTAGGTTGATTTTGAGTTTTACAAAATGAGATACCTAAAGTTTAGCTACTCATTATTTTGTTAATTTTGGAAATAATTGGCATGTGGTTCCTTTCTTAGTTGAATTGTGTTATTCATATTAAACATGCTCTTAAAGTTATGTTGAGAATGGGATATTATTCCAATGCTCGGACATTTGAGATGCTTCTAAATTGTTTTTGCTTCATGGCCTCTATTTAAGTTTTTTTATTTTTCCTTGTTATTTGTATAGCTAAATATGAATTCAACGGACCAGATTGAAAATATGTCATATCTAATTTTGGAGGAAATGTTTTTAGAGATAATTGGACTTTGTTTTGCAATTTTTATTGTAGCGGTTTTTTCTGCACAATAGTTTTATGAAAATCATAGTCTTAGATAACAACCAAGGGTTAGAGAAGGTTTAAGGGGATAAATTTTAGAGAGATTGATAAACCAAGATGATGTTACATCTATTGATCAACTTCGCATAGATATTAGGTCATTTCGTTTATTATACTTTCAGCTTCATACTTAAGGTAAATTAAAAGAGGATGGACTAGTAAGTATTGAATAACAAGTGGCTATGTTCTTACATGTATTGGCATGTCATTCTAAGAATTGGATCATTAAGTTTTTGTTTAAATAGTCTGGAGAAACAGTTAGTAGGTACTTTAATAGAGTGTTAAATAGTGTCTTACGATTGCAAGAAACACTCTTTAAAGTACCAAATCCTATTCCACAAGATTGCTTAGATGAAATATGGAAATGGTTTAAGGTATGGTGTTAGTATATTGTGTTTTAGAATATATTTTATAATTAACAATTATGTTCTATTTTTTAAAAACATTCACATTTTATTTGGATTTGTATATAGAGTTATTTTGGGGTATTAGATGGAACACATATCAAAGTTAATGTGCCAACAATTGATAAACAGAGATATCGTAATAAAAAAAGAGATATATCTACCAATGTCTTAGGTATATGTTCAAGGGATATAAAGTTTATATATGTGTTACTTGGATGAAAAGGACCAGTATTAGACTTAAGGGTATAGCGAGATGCCATTTCTAAAAGAAATGGTTTAAAAGTCCCAACATGTAAAAAATATTTTCATGGTAGAAAAGTTATAATAGTAATAAATGAGTAATTATTAATATTTTAAATTAACAATTTTATTTTATTATGAGGTATTATTATGTCGTGGATGTTGGGTTTACAAATTGTGAAGGATTTCTTACTCCATTTAGAGGCTATCAATACCATCGCAGTAAATGGAGACGTTGATACATACCATCATATAAGGAAGTGATTTTTAATATGAGACACTCTATGGCAAGAAATGTGATAGAGATAACTTTTAGATTATTAAAAATGCGTTGTGTTATTCTTAGAAGTTAGTATTTTTGCCCAATCAAAATCTAAATCCATATTATAATTTCTTATTGTCTATTAGACAATTTTATCATAAGAGAAATGTCTACTGACCCAATGGAAGAACAATTAGATGTAGAATTGTAAGTACAACTACAAAAGGAGGATGTGGCACACACTGATCCTATCAATACAATTGAGACTAGTGATGAGTAGTTTGCTTGGAGGAAAAACATAGGAACACAAATGTGGAATGAATGGCTTGCTAATAGACACACGAGTTGATTATTTAATTACTAGTTCTTTATTTGTAATTTTATATTGTTTGGTTGTTTGGTTTATGTATTTCTTTGAAAGATTTGAAACATCTATAATGTTTGCAATTTATAATTTTAAGAAATACTTCAAGTATAATTTTATTTTGTTTGTTTATTTGATTTAGCCATTCTTTTTGGTTAATGTATTTTTTTATTTTTTTTTATTGTATAAAAGATTTGTGATTTATATTTTGGTAATGAGATAGGAATAGAATGTGAGAGTACCGTGCAATAAACTAACAAGAAAAAGAGAGATCGTAAACAATGGTCCAATCAAAACGATGAAGCCCTTCTTGACATTTTGATTAAAGTTGTGAAACAAGGTCAAAGATGTGACAATGGACAATTCTAGGCACATACTTCAAAAATGACTAAAATAAAAATTGAGCAAAAGTTTTCTAGACGTGAAATCAAAGTGAAACCACACATTGAGTCTACAATAAAGATGTTAAGGACTATTTATGCAATATTTTATGATATGCTAAATCAAAGTAGATTTAGTTGGGATAATGAAAAAAATTGATTATAGTAAATAGTGATTATGTGTGGACTGAGTATATAAAGGTTAGTATTTATTGTGTGTCCTCTCTTATGAATTCTTTTGTTTTACTTTTTATTTATGATAAATTCAAAAGTTTTCATTTTGTATAGAGTCATCCAAATGCAAAGGATTATATGAATACACCAATGATGACGATAAGGTTGAAATAGATTTGACACAATACATTTCTAAATCAGTCACAATCTAAAAGAAAGCATGATTACGTGGAAAGTCAACCAAGAAAAAGAAATAGAGGAGCAAACATAATTGCTAACAGCATAAATGAATTAAGAAAGAGTTTTGGGATGTGGCTAGAAAAAAGATCAAAATGATTGGATAAAGTTACAGATCACCTTGGAGTTGCCAAATATGTATTTGATGATTCTAGGAGTCACTTGAATGAGTTGAAGAAAATAGATTTAATAGAAGAAGAGTGTTTTGCTGCAACAGAAAAAAATACTCTCGATGCCACATTGATTACATATCTTTTGAGGTTTTGATGATATTGATCGTCTTGTATTTGTAAAATCATTGATATAGTTGTTCCCATGATGGTTACTTAATTTGGTGACTTTGTTTTTCTAATTATATGGTTTTGATATTGTTTATGTTGATGAAACTTACATATATATGAATGATGACTTATTTTAGTTTGATTAAACTTATTTATGACAATGACTTGAGATCTTATATTTATGACTTTGTTTTTAGTGGTTTCTATAAAGGTTACTTATTTTGTTTTAAATATATAACATTGATCAAGTTATATTGTTATATTTAATTAACTTTGTTTATATTGTTTAACTTTCTAGGAGGTTATATTGCAACTAATTCAAGTAAAATGTCCATTGTTTATATTGTTTTATTTTATTATATGATATATTTTAATTTATGAACATTATTTTTGTAATAACCGTAAAATTTAACAAAAATTTCAATTAAAGGAAATTTAGAATAAAAGAGAGAATTTTGACAATAGAGATAAAAACCGTAGAAACTATATATATTTATTACATGGATTAAAGAATTACAAAAAAAAAGAAATATGAGAATTTATATTTTGACGCGCTATAAGCAAATATATTTTTATTTATGTAGAAATGATTATGATTTGTTAGAAGTAAGTGGACTTTTAAGTAAAAGAATTATTGTATTGCTTAAAATAATTATACCGGCCTCTATTAAATTTTTATGGTATTTTTAGAAATATTCTTTCTTTTAATATGAATTAAGATATTTGTTTTTAAATTTTATTTTATTATGATTTTTATTAATAAAAATCATGATTTAAGAGTTTAACTAAAGATTTATGAGAATGGAAATTTTTAAGAATTTTTGGGATATTTTATGATGAAAAATGGAATTTATTGAATTTTTATAAAACAAAATCATATTATTAATTATTTTATTATTATTATTATATTTAAAAACAAAAAAACAAACCTCAGAAACCATAAACGAAACCGAGGGGGGCGACTGCGTCGAATTCGAAGAAAAAAACGAAAAAAAATGAATAGTAATAAATAGTGTAGGAATACTAACATCCAACATTTTCTTTCGATTTGGAGTACCGATTAGCTTTCGATATCAAAACTGAACGTGTTATTGGATTCAGGACGAAGAGTACTTCAGTTTTGACCGATCAGTTTTTCAAATCAACCGTTGAATCGCCGTAGATCTGAAGTAGAAAATCTCGGTAAAAGGTAAGTTCTGAAAAACCTTACTTAGGGACTTCTAATTAGAAATCTGACTCCGTAAATGGATTCAGAAATTAGATAAATATTAGGATATGAAATTGTTTTATTGATTCGGTAAAATTTTTGTTACAGTAAATAGTGTTTTCCGGCGGTGAACAGTAACCAAACTCATTTAAGGTTTTTGGACCTTCCAGACTCGATTTTGGGGTCTATTTTACCGAATTCAGACTAGGAACTAGGATTTTAGGGCTGTCCAATCTGGAGCCCTTACCGGTGAGTGGGTTTTTCATACTATAGCGCATGTTTTACGAATTCGGTTTATAACTCTCTCTCGTATGATTTTAACTAGTTGGAATGTATGCTAAATTGTTTTACCGCTTTAAAAACCAATATGTTCCAACCATGTTAGAAATTATAAATTTAAATCCTAGTTGAACTCTAGGTATGCAGGGCAAGCATCTAGGCTGATAATTCTCCATTTGAGCTAGATTTATAGAAATGCGAACTTAGTCATAGAAATGAACTAAGTTAGCCATGAAATGATTTGATGCATGATGAGCATCTATGTGACGTCTACGGACGATCTATGTTTTAAAGGGAAAGTTTATGATTATAAAGGTCTCCATGGGAATTCATGGATGAGATATATTTTAGAACAGAATTTTATGCATGAAAAGAGTTAGATGGAGAATTATAGCTTTATTGTAAAGTTATTGAAATGTTTTACTTTAAACTCTTTGAATAGCATATTTCAAATGTTTTCTATTGGAGAGACCCTTTTAGATCACTGTTAGCTAACTGCAGGTAGTGCTAGCCCTGGTGCACCATGATCATGTTAAGGCTTCGGCCTAGGATACTGTGACGGGCATATGACTGCCTAAGACACAGGGATTTAGGGTAGACTTATGTCTATGCCTACAGTGATTGCCATACCCATTGCTATGTGCTTGGGGACCCATTGCTATGTGCTTGGGAAATTTAGGGTAGACTTATGTCTATGCCTACAGTGATTACTATACCCTTGCTGTTTGCTTGGGGGATTTAAGGTGGACTTATGTCTACGCCTACAGTGATTACCCTACCCTTGCTGTGCGCTTGGGGGAGATGATAGATCTGTTAGGAAAGACCTCTAATAAACTAATGCATTTTTCTTAAAGATTAAATATTTCTAAACAAGCTCATTCATCATTGTTATTGCATAAATATCTTCATTTATTACTTACCATGCATAATTGATTTGCTTACGGTTATTGATTTAATCATGTTTTATCTTTTGAATATACATTTGAACTGTTTAGCATTCTTTCAATAAATTATGGTTAAATGCTTAATGTTTCAATTATTAAACTCATTGTGAAACACTCGTGCTTGGTTTGCCCTGTTTCTGTTATAGTGTGATTTACCCATTCACTGAGATGTGGTGATCTCACCCCTCTTCTGTTTCCTCCCCACAGATAGTCAAAGAGATTTTGATCCAGCTACAGCTTCGTAGGAGGCTGAAGATAGTGTTGGTGAGCCCCAGTTTGGGCAAGGCTCTTTTGTACTGTTTGTTTAGTTTAGTTATGTCTAGAGTATCTCCATGAACATACAGGCAGGATCCTCGCTTTCTTGCGTATTTTGATATGTTGTTTGGAAAATGGTTTTATGTTTACAACAATGTTGGTATTATGAGGCCTTGGGCCAAGTTGAATCACATGAATATTATGAGGCCATGGGCCAAGTTGAATCAAGGATGTTGGATTCATGAGATATATATATATATATAAACAGTATTTTCTGATATTAGATGTGGCATATGTGGCCAGTTATATTTATTATGTATTTTGGATTGTGTGCTGGATGTCTGTGCATGCTATGTGTTAGGCTTGTGGCTACGGGAAAACCCTTATGCCGTGCCGGTCATGTGTTCCATCATTTGGGGCCGTGACAATATGGTATCAGAGCATTAGGTTTCCTTGTGTTCATGGAGTAACGGACCTTTAGGTAGGACTTTGAGTATGGGTATGAATCCGGACATGCTTATACTCACGGTGCTGCTAAAGGGGTTCGATAGGATGTTGTTCTTTTGTTCAAGTAAGTCAGTTTATAGTATGCTATGTTGGCATGGTTAAGTGGCGGTTGGGCTATCTCTGTTTTATAGCGAGATGCGTCTTAAAGAATTTAAGAAATTGAGACAGATACTAAATATGATGGTTTCTGAATGTGACATCATGATGGTTTCTGAATGTGACATCCGTTGTACCCGGTTGTCTAGATATGGTAGATTGTGATGTGATATTGAGAATGAATTTGTTGGCATTATGTCATGTCATTTTGAAATGTCACTAGAAGGTGATTAAATTCAATATTCTTAGAGAATTTTCTCTCTTGATACAAAAAAAATCTTAGTGAGATATCCAGTAACCTAATCTCTACTTTAGCAGTCCATAAGAGATTATAAAAAGGTGCCAAGGATAGTTGGCAGTGGTGAGAGATGCTGATATAAAGTATATCAGTGTAAATCAAATTCCAGTGATTAGAGAATTTTCTGATATAATTCCTGAAGAATTGCCAGGATTACCCCGAAATAATAAATAGAATTTGGTATTGATTTATTTCCTGGCTAGCGTCTATATTTCCATATAGAATGGCACCCACTGAACTTAAAGAACTGAAAAAGAAATAGTTACAAGACATGTTAGACAAGGGATTTAAAAGCCCTAGAAATTTTACTTGGAGTGCTCCAGTTCTATTTGTGAAAAATAAAGATAGATCACTATGACTATACATAGATTAAAGACAATTGAATAAAGTGACAATGTGGAATAAATACTCATTACCTCGTATAGATGATCTATTTGATCAGTTAGAAAGTGCTCAACATTTTTTTAAAAAAAATATACAATTTAACTTGATTTGATATTTAGATATCATCAATTAAGAATAAGAGAAGAGGATATTAAAAAAAAAAATTTCTTTCAGGATTTGGCATGGACACTATGAGTTTATAGTTATGTCATTTGGATTGACAAATGCCCCAGCTACATTCATAGAGTTAATGAATAAGTAATTAAGCCATCCCTAAATCAAGTTGTTATTATATTTATTGATAATATACTAGAATATTTCAAGAGTGCAGAGGATCATAAGCAATATTTAAAGATAGTATTACAAACTCCAAGGGAGTATTAGCTATATGCTAAGTTCTCAAAATATGAATTTTGACTTAGTAATAGTACTTTCTTAAGGTATATGGCTAGCAAGATGGTATCCAAGATAACTCTAAGAAAGTAAAAGCGGTATAGCAATGCCCACATCTTGCTACAGTTACAGATGCAGATCCAAATCCAATTTGCGCTTCCTGCGGTTGTCTGCCGTCCATTCTATTTGAGCAATAGTTTGATCAGGTACATGAACATATGCTTGTAAGGCATCAATCAACTCCTCAGCATTTGAAGCCGAGATGAGAATTCGTCGTGCTGAGTGTGAGATAAATTTATGTTCCACAGTTTGATCTAGAAAAGACAACAAACCATCAAATAAGTGATTAACATTTAACAAACCTATCGGTTTGTGATGCATATTCAGTTGTGCCCAAGAGACTATTTGAAAAATCTCCTCTAAAGTACCCAAACCACCTGGTAAGGCAATGAAGGCGTCAACATTGCTCATCATTCTAGCCATGCGTTCATGCATGGAAGCTACTCTATATTCTTCCCCAATTGTTTTCCCTATGTTGCTGGATGCAGCTAGAGCTGTAGGAATAATACCTAGAACTTGGCATCCTCCTACATGTGCAGCTGTAGCCACACACCCCATTAACCCACAGTTACCTCCACCATAGACTAGATGAATTTTTCTTCTGGCCAGCACCATACCCAGATTTTGTGCTGCTTTAACATACTCCCCATCTTTTCCAGGACTGGAACCACAAAAGACACAGATATTTCGAAACTAACGGAATGCGGTTCCCTCCATAATTTCTATCACCTTAACTTTGAGTATGAAGATAAAGATACTAATATAAGCATTTATAGAACTCGGAGAAGGGCATATTTATAATAGCTATGCGAATAGGCCGGATATTATTAGAATAGCTATGTGAGTGATTGGTGGATATTAGCTAAATTAAAGGTAAAAAAAACGGCAAGCATGTATATGTACAGTAGTTATGACTGTGACCCATATTAAGCACATAAAGAGCATAAGATAAGATATCACTAGAAATCTATCTTTTTCTTGTTGTCTTTGATGAAGCATTGATGTCTTGAAAGGTTGTAGGTGATAGCCGTCATTGTAAAAAAGAAGAAAAAGAAAAAGAGTGAAAATGCAAACCAATTAATTGTTGAAGAGGAACAATCAAATGGTTTATTTTGTTTTCTCAATGTTTTTACCAGTCGACTATTGGTTTATAAGTTGACTAGCTATTTTGAGAAATTTTAATTTGGACTGGTTATTTACAGTTGATTGATTATATATTTTGAAGCAACCAACTGCATCCTACCAGTTAACTATGTGCTCTTGTTATTCACATACTTTATAGGCTCAGAAATATTTCTTTTCCATATGATATTCTTCCGCCGAATAACAATATCTTTGAATTAAATTTTGGCACATATATTCAAAATTTGCGGCCACCGATTGCGGCCACCGATTTTTGTCGAAATAGCAGCTAGATTTTGTTTACAGATTTTCAAGAATTACGACCACCGATTTTAATGCTTTTCAATGTTTGTCCAAATTTTTGAGTTTCTATTTTGGCACCATTCTCTATTGTGCTTTTCGTCTGTTTCACTGCATTCTCCCTCATTAACGGTTGGCATTAAATGCAAGGTTGTTTTCCCTCATTGCAAGGAAAGATAATTTTTAATCTTTGAAATTCAGTTATTATGGTGTTCAACTTATTAGTAGATTAAAGTAATAGAGATTTTGAAAAGAATAGATGGATGATGATGTAATGGTGCTTTGACGAATGTAATCAAAGGAGTTAACGATGTTGAAGTTTTTGAGGAGTAAAGTATGGAAAGTAAGATTTAAGCTACTCTCGAAATTTTTAATTTGGAAACATGGAGAATATTTTGAGAATCATCTTTGAGAATAATGTAAGTGATTAAGATATTTGTGTTAATGATTTATACCTTGCTAAATTGAGACTAATATCTAAAATGTAAATTATGTTGAGATTGGAAATTCACGTATGGATAATTGTTGAGAAAAGAGATTTCAGAAGAGCCATAGATTGTAAATATGGATTACCCTAGGTAATAAGGATATACTGAGATAAAAAAAATGGTACTAGTATAATAGTAAAAAAGAATATACAAGTGAAATTTTTCATTGGCGGGTATGTTGGCAAGTATGAATAGAATATATTATCTCAAGAGAGTTATTCAGGAAATCTAAGGATCTTTATTAGATAATAGAGTGACTAATACTAAATTTAAATAATGTGTTTATACATTAGAAGTTATGCTTTAAGTATCTTTATATTATTGTGGTGAAAGTTTGGAGAAATTAATTGTCCTTAGTTGAACTTGCTCATAGCAGTAATTATCATGCCAATATAGAATGGCAATCATTTGAAGTTTTACATGAACATCATAGGTTTCTTAATATGTGAGTGAATTGAGAAAAGTTAAACTTTGGAAATCTAATTTGGAATAACATGCAATAGATAGCATATGAATTATTAAATTGATGATGCTAGTTTGGAGAGCATGCTACAGACATATTTTTTTTGAGATTGGTAGGAGATTTCTTAGCAGAATTTGTCTATAATAAAATGATATTAGAAGATTTAAGCCTTATGTAAAAGGTGTTACAAATGTTTTGTTAAATGACTCAGTGGAGTTATATTTATTATAAGATGTCATTGATAAAGTAAAATTGATTAGAAAAAGAATACTGGAAACTCAATACAAGTCAAAAGTTTACAAGGACTATGAATGTTGAGCACTAGAAATTTTCAGTTGGTGACCATATATTCTTTAATGACTCACCAATAAAAGAGGTAATCAGATTTGGAAAAAAAGGGAAGTTACACCCTCGGTATAAAAAAAAAACCATTTGGAATTATTGATAGGATCGGTTCAGTGGCTTATTGTTTAGTTTTACCACCTGCATTGGATATCCAGTTTTTCATGTGTTTATACTACGAAAATATTTACCGGATTCTACACATGTTATACAGTGTCCATAGATTCAGTTACAGAAAGATTTAACCCATGAAGAATAACCAGTAGCAATAGTGGTCAGACAAATAAAGAAGTTACGGTCAAAAGAAATACATACAATAAAAGTGATATGGAAAAATTATTCTTCTGAGAAAACTACTTGGGAAAGAGAGGAGGATATACGCGTTAGATAATTGCATTTATTTGAACAATGAGATTAGTGTTTATCTGCAACTGTGGTGATGAAATTCGGGGACCGAATTTCTTTAAAGGGGGAAGAATGTAATAACCGTAAAATTTAACGAAAATTCCAATTAAAGGAAATTTAGAATAAAAGAGAGAATTTTGACAATAGGGATAAAAACCGTAGAAACTATGTATATTTATTACATGGATTAAAGAATTACAAAAAAAAGAAATATGAGAATTTATATTTTGGCGCGCTATAAGCAAATATATTTTTATTTATGTAGAAATGATTATGATTTGTTAGAAGTAAGTGGAATTTTAAGTAAAAGAAGTATTGTATTGCTTAAAATAATTATACCGGCCTCTATTAAATTTTTATGGTATTTTTAGAAATATTCATTCTTTTAATATGAATTAAGATATTTGTTTTTAAAATTTATTTTATTATGATTTTTATTAAGAAAAATCATGATTTAAGAGTTTAACTAAAGATTTATGAGAATGGAAATTTTTAAGAATTTTTGGGATATTTTATGATGAAAAATGGAATTTATATGAATTTTTATAAAAGAAAATCCTATTATTAATTATTTAATTATTATTATTATATTTTAAAAAAAAACCTCAGAAACCATAAATGAAACCGAGGGGGGCGACTGCGTCGAATTCGAAGAAAAAAACGAAAAAAATGAATAGTAATGAATAGTGTAGGAATAGTAACATCCAACATTTTCTTTCGATTTGGAGTACCGATTAGCTTCCGATATCAAAACTGAACGTGTTATTGGATTCAGGACGAAGAGTACTTCAGTTTTGACTGATCAGTTTTTCAAATCAACCGTTGAATCGCCGTAGATCTGAAGTAGAAAATCTCGGTAAAAGGTAAGTTCTGAAAAACCTTACTTAGGGACTTCTAATTAGAAATCTGACTCCGTAGATGGATTCAGAAACTAGATAAATATTAGGATATGAAATTGTTTTGTTGATTCGGTAAAATTTTTGTTACAGTAAATAGTGTTTTCCGGCGATGAACAGTAACCAAGCTCATTTAAGGTTTTTGGACCTTCTGGACTCGATTTTGGGGTCTGTTTTACCGAATTCAGACTAGGAACTAGGATTTTAGGGTTGTCCAATCTGGAGCCCTTACCGGTGAGTGGGTTTTTCATACTATAGCGCATGTTTTACGAATTCGGTTTATAACTCTCTCTCGTATGATTTTAACTAGTTGGAATGTATGCTAAATTGTTTTACCGCTTTGAAAACCAATATGTTCCAACCATGTTAAAAATTATAAATTTAAATCCTAGTTGAACTCTAGGTATGCAGGGCAAGCATCTAGACTATTAATTCTCCATTTGAGCTAGATTTATAGAAATGCGAACTTAGTCATAGAAATGAACTAAATTAGCCATGAAATGATTTGATGCATGATGAGCATCTATGTGGCGTCTACGGACGATCTATGTTTTAAAGGAAAAGTTTATGATTATAAAGGTCTCCATAGGAATTCATGGATGAGATATATTTTAGAACGAAATTTTATGCATGAAAAGAGCTAGATGGAGAATTATAGCTTTATTGTAAAGTTATTGAAATGTTTTATTTTAAACTCTTTGAATAGCATATTTCAAATGTTTTTTATTGGATGGACCCTTTTAGATCACTGTTAGCTAGCCGCAGGTAGTGCTAGCCCTGGTGCACCATGATCATGTTAAGGCTTCGGCCTAGGATCCTGTGACGGGCATATGACTGCCTAAGACACAGGGATTTAGGGTAGACTTATGTCTATGCCTACAGTGATTCCCATACCCATTGCTATGTGCTTGGGGACCCATTACTATGTGCTTGGGAAATTTAGGGTAGACTTATGTCTATGCCTACAGTGATTACCATACCCTTGCTGTGTGCTTGGGGGATTTAGGGTGGACTTATGTCTACGCCTACAGTGATTACCCGACCATTGCTGTGTGCTTGGAGGAGATGATAGATCTGTTAAGAAAGACCTCCAATAAACTGATGCATTTTTCTTAAAGATTAAATATTTTTAAACAAGCTCATTCATCATTGTTATTGCATAAATATCTTCATTTATTACTTACCATGCATAATTGATTTGCTTACGGTTATTGATTTAATCATGTTTTATCTTTTGAATATACATTTGAACTGTTTAGCATTCTTTCAATAAATTATGGTTAAATGCTTAATGTTTCTATTGTTATCTTTACATTTGGATTTCAATTATTAAACCCATTGCGAAACACTCGTGCTTGGTTTGCCCTGTTTCAGTTATAGTATGATTTACTCATTCACTGAGATGTGGTAATCTCACCCCTCTTTTGTTTCCTCCCCACAGATAGTCAAAGAGATTTTGATCCAGCTACAGCTTCGTAGGAGGCTGAAGATAGTGTTGGTGAGCTCCTGTTTGGGCAAGGCTCTTTTGTACTGTTTGTTTAGTTTAGTTATGTCTAGAGTATCTCCATGAACATACAGGCAGGATCCTCGCTTTCTTGCGTATTTTGATGTGTTGTTTGAAAAATGGTTTTATGTTTACAACAATGTTGGTATTATGAGGCCTCGGGCCAAGTTGAATCACATGAATATTATGAGGCCATGGGCCAAGTTGAATCAAGGATGTTGGATTCATGAGATATATATATATATATATAAACAGTATTTTCTAATATTGGATGTGGCATATGTGGCCAGTTATATTTATTATGTATTCTGGATTGTGTGCTAGATGTCTGTGCATGCTATGTGTTAGGCTTGTGGTTAGGGGGAAACCCTTATGCCGTGCCGGTCATGTGTTCCATCATTTGGGGCCGTGACAATTTTATTAATTATATATTTTTTATAATTTAGAATTTATACTAATGTATACAATAGTAAAAAAAAATATTAAAATTGATTTTAAATATTTATATATGTAATTCTATCATAAGGGTAATTTTTTTATTTTACATAATTTATATTATATTTTAGTATTATCTTGTCCACCTCAAACACAAGATAGGATAACAAAATGCTATCTGAAATATTATCTAGTACGTATCAAATACTGTATAGAATAAAAATTTATCAAACTCATATATTATCATGCTCTTATCCAATCTTCTTATTATATCCGCTCTTATCTATTCTGATCACCAAATGAACTCTAAAAGATGTTAGATGCATGAATAAAAAGATAAGTAGAATTTTTAGATTTTTCAAAAAACTTTACCTAAAAAAATAGGATTTCTATATTTGGTATAAGTTTTCCAGCAAAGTTTATTAGGAATTTAAATTTTTTATGGAATTTAATGATCCACAAAATGTGGGCAACTTACTCCCAGGTATATACACCATGGGATTTTAAATTTCCCAAGTGTTCTGGTTCCATCAACGTTTCCAAAAGTTATTAATATAAATTATATTTGTGCTTTTCAGTAATTCCCATATTTTTTAACAGAAATTTAATTCAAAAATTAGAAAAAAGCTAATTAGATTTTTGTATTCATACTAAACACATTTCTTGTTTATTACCTGAATAATTAATATGAGTTTACATTGTCCGAATAGTTAAATCCATATAGTAAAATAAAAATCTTCACACTAAACATCACTTCAAGAATTAAGGAATGACCTGTGAAAGAGAAGAAAAGAGAGTTTCTTGTAAAGAAGGATCATGTTATGCGCCCCAATGTGATTTGTTTGCACGCTCCACGCTTTGTTTGCATTGTCTCCGAACCATCCCTCCATTCAGATATATGCGCACCCTTCTTTGTCTCTCTCTTTCTCTTTCTGTGGGTGTGCTTATCTCCATGCATGCCTCTATATGTTTCTAGGGACCTTCTTCCATAATCTTGGAATTTCTGTAGTGTTTAATGGGGGGACTTGAGTTTGTCAAAACTCTAATATGATTTGGGCAGGGAGAGTTGCTTATACGATATGCATTTTAATTATATGTTTGCCCCCTTTTACGTCAAGCAAGTACTTGCCAATATAGAGCATCTTCATGGACTAACTTATATTAATTAATTAACTAATTAATATTTGGCATCTATGCTTGTGGGCGACACGGATGGCTGCGTTTTTTAAAATTTATTTTAAATATATTTTCAATTTTCAATTTTTTTCAATAAATTATTTAAAAAATTATTTTTTTATAAAAAATAAAATTTAAAAATATTAGAACGTTTTTATTTTTATTATATTTTTAAAGTTTAATTTTTTCAATATATTATTTAGAAAATTATTTTTATAAAAAAATTAAAGAGAAAATAAATTTTAAAAATAAAAATTTGTTGAAAATAATTTTTTGTTGAAAAACCAAATATAAGTTGTTGAAAATAATTTTTTTGTTGAAAAACTTAAAAAATTTGTTGAAAAATCAAATATATGAATAAGAAAGTGATATGCTTCCTTGCAAATTTTTTTATTTTTAAATGTATTTTTAATATATTTTTAAAGTTTAATTTTTTTAACAAATTATTTTAAAATGTTTTTTTAAAAATATTCTTATATTTAATTTTTCAATTAAAAAATATTTTTTTAAAAAAGTATTCTTATATTTGATTTTTTAATAAATTTTTAAAGTTTTTTTAATAAAAAATTATTATATTTTTAAATTTTATTTTATCTTTAATTTTTTTAAGATAATTTTGTGAAAAAAAATAAATTTTAAAAATATATTAAAAATACAAAACCAAAACGCAATCAAAGTGACTGTGTTTTGGGGGTACAAAACCCCTTCCTGTGCCCAAGGCAAAGCAGGGAATCCGTGTTCGATTGTGGGCCTAGTCTTCTCCTACTACCCCTAATTTCCTTTTCTCACACATTGTTATCGGTACTAAAACACCGGTGCCTATTGTTATACCTGTTACATGCAGGTTATAATTATATTTGAAGCTGCTTTAAGTGAAAAGTAGTTTGACAAAATTTTATGTAAAACAAATATCGTGTTTGAAATTTTTTGTTATGAAACTAATTAAGCCATGATGTTAGGTAAATATTTCAAGCCCACCCAAGAATAATGCAAATTTATATTATTTTTAATTAAATGTATAATTTTGTGTTAATGCAAAGTAGTTACATGAGTTTAATAAAAAAAAATTAATAAAACTAACAATTAAGATTAAACTATTTTTTCAATTGTACAAAGTTATGAATGAAAAATTATGTAAGGTTGCACTCTACTCAGAGAGAGATTTATGTCATGAGCCATGGCAGTCTGCAAAGGAACCTATATATTAGCTTTTATAATGCAACCATGAAATCTCTAAAAGCTCTCAGACCCGATGGACTACATGCTATTTTCTTTCAAAGCCAATGGGAGAAAGTGGGTCCTTCGGCTTGCAAACTGATCCACGACATCTACAACAACTCAAGGTTTGTACAAGAAATCAACTAGTCCTTACTGGTACTTATTCCAAAAGTAGAGATTCCAGAGAGCCTCAAACAATTCAAACCTATTGCCTTGTGTAAAGTGATTATGAAAATTCTAACAAAAAGCATTGCCAATAGACTCAAACCTCACATGGATAGCCTTATAAGCCCCTGCCAGAGTAGTTTCATACCAAGAAGGAGTATTAATGACAATGTTATTATTGCTCAGGAAGTCATTCATTCTATGAGAAGGAAGAAATGGTTTATGGCCATAAAGATAGACTTAAAAAAAGTATATGATAGAATCAGATGGGATTTCATATAGGACACTTTCAAAGAAGTTGACTTCCAGGATCATTTCATCAATCTCATCAAGAGCTTCGTGGCCAACGGTTCAATGAAAGTTCTCTGAAATAGAGAGGTGTCTAAATCCATTAATTGCTTTAGGGGAATTAAGCAAAGGGATCCCATTTCCCCGTATTTGTTTGTGCTGGCAGTGGAAAGTCTCTCCCAATGCATCACCTGGGCAACCGAGAGAAAATTTTGGAAACCCATTAGGCTCAGTAGAAGAGATCCAGATCTATCTCATCTATTTTTTGCTGACGATTTAGTTATCTTTGCTGAGGCCAACCTGGAGCAATGCAGTCTTGTGAAAAGAGTGCCTCAATATCTTCTATCTAAGCTCAGGGCAGTTAGTCAATGAGGATAAAACCAAATGTTATTTTTCCATAAATATTAACCACACCCGGGTAGAACAATATAGCAAGGAGATGGGGTTTATCTCTACTTGTGACCTGGAAACTTATCTAGGCATGCCGTTAATCCATAGGAGAGTCAACAAGAAAACTTATAAGCATATTGTGGAGAAAGTCAAAAAGACACTCAGTGGATGGAAGTCTAGGATTCTAAATATGGCAGGAAGAGCTACTCTTACAGTCAGTGTTTTAAACAGTTTGCCTTACTATTTTATGCAAATGATGTTTCTTTTCCTCGGGCTATGCTATGAACTTGAAAGAGCTAACCGTAGTTTCATATAGGGGAAGGGAGTGGTCAAAGGAAACTGCATACTATCAACTAGGAGAAGATCAAATCTAAAGAAGGAGGAGGATTGTGCATCCGTAACCTAAGAATGATGAACAAAGTTTTTCTCATGAAGGTTGCATGGGGGATGATACATAAGCTTGAGGACCTATGGGTAAAGGTGCTTAAATCCAAATACAACTACATGGACAATCATGGTCTAGCCTCAAACCTGACTAACTCCAATAACTCCAACCTCTAGAGAGGAATTTGAAGAGTCTAGGAAAAAGTGGATAATAACATTAGATGGAAGATGGGAAAAAAAAAAGAAGATCATGTTTTGGGAAGATGATTGGCTATCTGATTTGGGGAAACTAGCGAATCTAATTTATAGGCCCATTCCCAAAAGAAATTTACAGAAAACGGTGGTTGAGATGGTCACTGAAGATGGTTCCTAGGATTGGTATAACATAAGGCCATATCTCTGAGATACGATTATGAGAATATTTGAAGACACACAACCACCCAGAGATACAAATGAGCAGGATATCGCCTGCTAGAAGCCCAGTAGCGATGGGCTCTTCACAATTAAATCGGCATACACAAACAGCACTGGATCCTCAAGAGACAACGGTGCAGTATGGAAACAAATTTAGAAATAGCTAGGGCCCCAGAAGATTCACATGTTCATGTGGCTCGTGGGCCAAAACGGTTTAATCACAAGTAAACTCAGGTATGATCGGAATCTAGAAGAAACGAGCTTATGTCGGATTTGAAGGAAAGAACCGGAGACAACTCTGCATTGCCTCCAAGACTGCTACCAGAACAAACACCTCTAGATGAGGTTTATCAACCCAAGGAGATGGGAGGACTTCTTCGGCTTATCCACACAAAACTGGCTGTGTCAAGATCTGACTAAGAAATATGGAAGAGAGGAATTTAAGCATCTAGAATGGAGGACTCTGTTCGGGATCACTAGTTGGAATATATGGTTACGTAGGTGTGAAGTAGTTTTCCAACCGAATCACAATCCTAATCAGGATATCTTCTGGAACTGTATAGCAAAGACTAAGGAATTCATGAGATGGCTGAACTCTATAAACAGGCTGCAGAATAGAGAAACATATGTCTAGAAAATAGGCTGGATCAACCCCAATCTTAATCAACTCAAAATTAATGTGGATGGATTTGTCTTAAGTTCAGGGAAAGCTGGTTGTGGGGGTGTCCTACGAAATTCTACAGGAGGATGGATTCAGGGCTTCGCCAGGAACCTCAAATACTGTAGCATCACGAAAGCTGAGTTGTGAGAGATCCTAACATCCTTGACACTCCCATGGGAGGAAGAATGCAGAGACCTAATGATTGAATTTGACTCCTTGATAGCTGTAAACTTGTGCTTAAATGGATGCAACAGAGAACATCTATATTTTGGAGTGATCTCCCATATCCATGGGCTATTAGAGAGGAACTGGGCAGTGGAAATTATCCATACATATAGAGAAGGTAACAAAGCGACAAACTGGCTAGCCAGGAAATCACCTAATCTGAACCCTGGACTTCACATTTTTGAAACACCTCCCCCCCCGGGGCATGGTCTGGGCATGCTGCTAATCAAAGATATCAGGGGAGGGACATCTTTCCAGATATGTTATTTGTAATAACCCTCAACTAATAAAACCTTTGAAGGTTAAGTATAAATAATTTGAAACAAAGAAAGTTGAGAACAAATGTAAAATTTTAGAGCGTTTTCGACCTTTTCTTCTGACCTTTCGTCACTCATATAATCATAACTCTCTCATATGAAATCTAAATTAAGTAATTCCAATTTCTAATGAAAGATAAGACATATATCTACAACTTTGATGTTGGGAACTTTTGCAAATACCGTGAATATCATAGTGAGACGAGGCAAAAACCGAAGTGTAGTGTGGTCTGGACCTTTGCTCACTATTTTATGCATAACTACTTCATATGAACTCCAAATTAGGTTCTTCAAGTGGATATGGAAAGCCAAGAGAAAGGGCAACAACTTTCATGTTGGACATTTTGTCAAATTCGGTGAAATGGAGTTCGCCGCGGCGAGAATGATGCGGTATTTTTCCCGAGAGCATGAGTTTTTTGATTTCGAATCTGGCCGCGGCGAAAATAAGTTCACCGCGGCGAAAATCGCGGCTCGCCGCGGCGAGAATGAGTTCGCCGCAGCGAGATTCATCTGATAGCTTTTTTTTGATTTCGAAAGAGCATGAGTTTTCTGATTTCGAATCTGGCCGCGGCGAAAATCGCGGCTCGCCGCAGTGAGATTCGTCTGATAGCTTTTTTTTGCGGACCCCCCCTTTTTTCTTCATTTCTCTTTCATCTGAACCCTAACTCTCTCTCTCTAAAATTTTTCTTAAACTTCTCTTTAAGATATCTCATCATCCGGACGTTCGATTTGAGCAAGTAAGGTATCGTTGGACTCGTGGGAAGAAGAGCTACAAATCCCACCGATCAATTTCGCCGGAAATTCGCCGGAAGGTCGCCGGAAAATCGCGTGAATAGTACCTCCAAAGGTAAAACTCCGTTTAATCGCGTTTTAGGCTTCGTTTTACCGAATTTCTTTCCATAGATAGTCTTAGAATTAGTTTCTATACAGAATATAGGGTTTTTAGGTTTCGACATGAATAGTGTTTCGGCAAGTGAATAGTGTTTTTCAGCGTGAATAGTGACTTTTAGAGTTTTCTAATTTTCATGTTATGGCTATGTTTTCTAGGTTGTTGAGCCATCACGAGGTGAAATTCTCGTTGTTGGACTCCTAGTAAGGTGAGTGGGTTTTTCATACTATAGCGCATGTTTTAGGAATTTGATTTATAACTCTCTCGTATGATTTTAACTAGTTGGAATGTATGTTAAATTGTTTTACCGCTTTGAAAACCAATATGTTCCAACCATGTTAGAAATTGTAAATTTCAATCCTAGTTGAACCCTAGGTATGCAGGGCAAGCATCTAGACTATTAATTCTCCATTTGAGCTAGATTTATAGAAATGCAAACTTAGTCATAGAAATGAACTAAGTTAGCCATGAAATGATTTGATGCATGATGAGCATCTATGTGACGTCTACGGACGATCTATGTTTAAAAGGGAAAATTTATGATTGTAAAGGTCTCCATGGGACTTCATGGATGATATATATTTTAGAACGAAATTTTATGCATGAAAAGAGTTAGATGGAGAATTATAGCTTTATTGTAAAGTTATTGAAATGTTTTACTTTAAACTCTCTGAATAGCATATTTCAAATATTTTCTATTGGAGGGACCCTTTTAGATCACTGTTAGCTAGCCGCAGGTAGTGCTAGCCCTGGTGCACCATGATCATGTTAAGGCTTCGGCCTAGGATACTGTGACGGGCATATGACTGCCTAAGACACAGGGATTTAGGGTAGACTTATGTCTATGCCTACAGTGATTGCCATACCCATTGCTATGTGCTTGGGGAAAATTTAGGGTGGACTTATGTCTACGCCTACAGTGATTGCCATACCCATTGCTATGTGCTTGGGGAAGATGATAGATCTGTTAGGAAAGACCTCCAATAAACTAGTGCATTTTTCTTAAAGATTAAATATTTCTAAAATACCTCATTCATCATTGTTATTGTATAAGTATCTTCATTTATTACTTACCATGCATAATTGATTTGCTTACAGTTATTGATTTAATCCTGTTTTATCATTTGAACTGTTTAGCATTCTTTCAATAAGTTACGATTAAATGTTTAATGTTTTCTATACTTTGATTTCAATTATTTAATTCATTGCGAAACACTCGTGCTTAGTTTGCCCTGTTTTTGTTATAGTATGATTTATCCATTCACTGAGATGTGGTAATCTCACCCCTCTTCTGTTTTCTCCCCACAGATAGTCAAAGAAACATTGATTCAGCTACAGCTCCACAGGAGGCTAACTATAGCATTGGTGAGCCCCAGTTTGGGCAAGACTCCATTGTAATGGTTGTATAGTTTAAGTTTATGTCTAGTGTATCTCCATGAACATACAGGCAGGATCCTCGCTTCTTGTGTTGTTTGAAAAAATGGTTTTAAGTTTTACAACAATGTTTGTACTATGAGGCCATGGGCCAGGTTGAATCAAGGATGTTGGATTCATGAGATATATATATATATACAGTATTTTCTTATATTGGATGTGGCGTATGTGGCTAGTTATATTTATTATGTACTCTGGATTGTGTGCTGGATATTTGTGCATGCTATGTGTTAGGCTTACGGTTAGGGGGAAACCCTTATATCGTGCCGGTCATGTGTTCTATCATTTGGGGCCGTGACAATATGGTATCAGAGCCTGGTTTCCCTGTATTCATGGAGAAACGGACCTTTAGGTAGGACTTTGAGTATGGGTATGAATCCGGACATGCTTATACTCACGGTGCTGCTAAAGGGGTTCGATAGGATGTTGTCTTTTTGTTTAAGTTAGTCAGTTTATAGTATGCTATGTTGGCATGGTTAAGTGATGGTTGGGCTATCTCTATTTTGTAGCGAGATGCCACCAAGAACGAGATCAAAGGTTAGGCAACCCGCGGTTCAAGAGCAGATGGCTGAAGAGTCTGCTCAGTCCGCAGTACCCATGCCTAGAGGCCGAGGTAGAGGTCGTGGCAGAGGCCGAGGTAGAGGTCATGGCAGAGGCCGACCTAGAGCCAGTGCAAGAGGCAGTGGCAGGGGTGTAAGGGCTGCTGAAGCAGCCGAACAAGCTGAGTTAACCAGTGAACAAGCTGAGACTGCCAGGATAGGGGAAATGTCTTCTCACCCCCGGGATGATGTGATAGCCCAGATGCCGGTAACCATGCAGGGTATGCAGCGGACAATAGAGAATCTAGCCGAGAGAAGGGATGGGCAAGATAAAAGGGATCCACAACAGCCCGAAACTGCTACCTCCGTTCCAGAACCAGTTAGGTCCGTGGAGCGGCAGGTGAGACCCGCTGAGAGGGAAGTGAAACTATCTGAATTCCTGAAGTTGAAACCGCCAATCTTCAAGGGGTTGTTGGCTAGTGAAGATCCCCAGGAGTTTATAGAGGGTACTGAGAAAATCTGCGAGGTTCTTAAGTGTTCAGAGATCCGCTCAGTAGAGTTGGCATCTTTCCAGTTGTCTGGTATAGCGCAGGTATGGTTCAAGACCCTGATGCGCGGAAGGGGAGCTACAGCGCCACCTTTGAGATGGCCAGAGTTCAAGGAAGTCTTCATGGAGAGGTTTGTGCCTCAGAGTATACGAGATGCAAAGTGTCAGGAATTTGTGGAATTGAAGCAGACTCCCGGTATGACAGTCACGGAATATGACTACCGCTTCACACAGCTGATGCCGTATGCACCGCACATGGTCCCTACTGAAAGGGACATGATCAAGAAATTTATCCAGGGGTTGATGCCAGCATTGTTTAAATCAGTGGCACCCCAGATGAAGCAATTTCCGAACTATGCAGAGGCTGTGGACTGTGCAAGAATGATGGAGACTAGGCATTTGGCCGATGTCGAGAGTGCCAAGCTGAGGAAGAGGGATAGAGACGGGAGCTTCAAAGGAGGGCAAAGTTCTCATTCCCAAGGACCCCAATTCCAGGGCCAGCAGCGCCCAGCACCACAGAATGTTGGGAACCCCAACCAGAGACCAGATGCGAGTGGTAGGCTAGGTCTTAGCCAAGGAAACACCAGGTATCCAGGACAACCAAGACCAAAAGCCATTCAGCAGAACAGGCCACAATGCCCTATTTGTGGCAACCATCATTTTGGTCAGTGCCGCAGAGAGATGATTGTTTGCTATCATTGCAACCAACCTGGACACATGAAGAGGGAATGTCCTCAGTTGTATGGCTCAAGCCAAGGGCCAACTCGACCGGCTTTATTACCAACCCCAGTGGCAGCTCAGCCTATAAGGACTATACCGGGCCAAGCAAGTAGCAGAGGTACTGGTAGAGGGATGATGGGCCGAGGTCAAAACCAAGCAGGCCGAGGTAAACCGAGGATTTTTGCTCTTACCAGGCAGGATGCACAAGCTTCAAATGCGGTCATGACAGGTACTCTTTCGGTTTGCCTACATGAAGCATATGGTTTGTTTGACCTTGGGTCTACATATTCCTATGTCTCCCCTAGTTTTGTTAAGAGTTTGGGTAAAGATCCGATTAGGATGGATGCCCCTTTCTTTGTAACCACCCCGGTCGGTGATTATTTGCCAGTAGAGCATGTATGCAAGTCATGTAAAGTGACAGTGGGTGATAGGGAGACATCTGCTGATTTGATCATCCTAGACATGGTCGACTTTGATGTAATCCTAGGAATGGATTGGTTGGCAGCATGCTATGCTACCTTGGATTGCTATGAGAAGGCAATCAAGTTCAACTTTCCAAGTGAAGTTCCTTTCCGATTCCAGTGTGATCGAAGTAAAGCTCCAAGTAACCTGATTTCAGTCTTGGGTGCTCAGAAGATGTTGAAGAAGGGATGCTAGGGATACTTAGCATATGTTAGAGATGTGGATAGGAAGGTACCAAATGTAGACAAGATGGCAGTGGTACGAGAATTCCTATATGTCTTCCCAGAAAAGTTGCCAGGATTACCTCCTGAACGGGAGATAGAGTTTGGTATCGTCCTTATTCTAGAGGCTCGACCAATTTCTATACCGCCTTACAGGATGGCACCCACAGAGCTTAAGGAGCTAAAGAGTCAGTTGTAGGATTTGTTGGATAAGGGCTTCATCAGGCCGAGTACTTCTCCATGGGGTGCTCCGGTCCTTTTTGTGAAGAAGAAAGACGGGTCTTTGCGACTTTGCATTGACTATCGGCAACTGAATAAGCTAACGGTGCGCAATAATTACCCTTTGCCCAGGATTGATGATTTGTTCGATCAACTTCAAGGAGCGAAATGTTTCTCCAAGATTGATCTAAGGTCAGGGTATCATCAGTTGAAGATTAGGAAGGAGGATATTTCCAAGACAGCTTTTAGGACCCGTTATGGTCATTATGAGTTTTTAGTTATGTCTTTTGGACTAACTAATGCACCAGCTGCTTTTATGGACTTGATGAACAGGGTGTTCAAGCCATTCTTAGATCAGTTTGTCATTGTGTTCATTGATGACATCTTGGTTTATTCTAAAGACCATGAGGAGCATGAACAGCACCTACGGGTCATCCTACAGATTTTGAGAGATCAGCAGTTGTATGCCAAGCTCTCTAAGTGTGAGTTCTGGTTGAACAGCGTTAGATTTCTGGGGCATGTAGTCACGAAGGACGGCATTCAAATAGACCCCGAGAAGGTAGAGGCAGTACAGCAGTGGCCTCGCCCAGTTAGTGTGACAGAGATCCGAAGTTTCTTGGGTCTAGCAGGGTATTACCGGAGGTTCATCAAGGATTTCTCCAGAATTGCTGCTCCTTTGACCAGATTAACCAGGAAGGGAGTTAAGTTTGAGTGGTCGGATGTATGCGAAGAAAGTTTCCAGACCTTGAAGAAATGCCTAACCACAACCCCAGTTCTAACTATCCCAACGAGCACTGAAGGATACTCAATATACTGTGACGCCTCAAGGGTGGGCTTGGGTTGTGTGTTAATGCAGAATGGGCATGTTGTAGCCTATGCATCTAGGCAGCTCAGGAAGCACGAACAGAACTATCCTACACATGATCTGGAGATGGCGGCAGTGGTCTTTGCCTTGAAGATTTGGAGGCACTATCTCTATGGTGAACCTTGTGAGATTTACACGGACCACAAGAGTCTCAAGTACATCTTTCAACAAAAGGATCTAAACTTGAGACAGAGGAGGTGGATGGAGTTGGTGAAGGACTATGACTACACTATCTTGTACCATCTAGGCAAGGCCAATGTAGTAGCAGATGCTTTGAGCAGGAATTCAATGGGGAGTCTAGCCCATATCACCCTACTCCGGAGGCCGTTAGTAAGGGATATTCATCAGCTAGAAGGTGAGGGGATGCGCTTTGAAGTGAAGGAGCCAGGGGTGTTGTTAGCCCACATGCAGCTACACTCTCCACTGGTTGAGCAGATTAAGGCAGATCAGGACAAAGATGCTAACCTGTCCAAGCTCAAGGATGAAGTTAGGAATAATCAGACTTCTGAATTCAGCGTGGATGCTGAAGGAGTGTTAAGATGTGGGAAGCGCTTGTGTGAACCGGATGTGGATCGCTTGAGGAAGCAGATTTTGGAGGAGGCACATCAATCAGCCTATACTATCCACCCAGGAACAAATAAGATGTACAGTGACCTCAAGGACTTGTATTGGTGGAATAGGATGAAGAAGGATGTAGCAAACTTTGTGGCTCAATGCTTGGTTTGTCAGCAGGTGAAAGCTGAACACCAAAAGCCTGCCGGTTTGCACCAGCAGATTGAGATACCGGAGTGGAAGTGGGAAAGGATTACTATGGATTTCGTTACAGGGTTACCGAGGACCCCTAAGGGTTATGACTCAGTATGGGTGATAGTGGATCGAATGACCAAGTCATCCCACTTCTTACCAGTGAAGACTACCTTTAATGTGGCTAAGTATGCAAGCCTGTATCTGAGTGAGATCGTCAGATTGCGTGGAGTCCCTGTATCCATCATATTTTATCGAGGTCCACAGTTTACAGCAAGATTTTGGAAAGCTTTTCAAGAAGCTTTGGGAACGAGGTTGGATCTAAGCACCGCTTTTCATCCCCAAACAGATGGCAAGTCAGAACGCACGATTCAGATTCTGGAGGATATGCTTAGAGCATGTATATTGGATTTTGGTGGCAGTTGGGAAGGATACCTGCCATTAGCTGAGTTTGCATACAACAACAGTTATCAAGCCAGTATTCAGATGGCACCTTTTGAAGCTCTTTATGGGAGAAGATGCCGATCTCCCGTTGGATGGTTTGAAGTTGGAGAAGCCAAACTGCTAGGGCCAGACTTGGTGCAAGATGCCATAGAGAAGGTTAAGCTGATAAGGGAACGGCTTTTAACTGCACAAAGTCATCAAAAGTCTTATGTGGACCATAGGCGTCGGGAGTTGGAGTTTTCTCTAGGCGATCACGTGTTCCTCAGAGTTTCACCCATGAAGGGAATCATGCGGTTTGGTTGGAAAGGGAAGTTAAGCCCGAGGTATATTGGACCTTTTGAAATTCTGGATAGGGTAGGAGCAGTGGCATACCGCCTATCCCTACCACCTGGGTTGAGTGAAGTGCATCCAGTCTTCCATGTCTCGATGTTGAGGAAGTATCTACCTGACCCATCTCATGTGATTCAACCGCAAGAAATTCTTTTGGATGACAAGTTGGCCTACGAAGAGAAACCCGTGGCCATTGTTGATAGACAAGTGAAAAAGTTGAGGTCTAAGGATATCCCTACAGTGAAGGTGATCTGGCAGAATCATTCCAAAGAGGAAGCTACGTGGGAAGTAGAGGACGTCATGAGAGAGAAGTATCCACAGCTGTTCCAAGAGTAGTTTTATGATTTTTTTATGTGGTTGGTTCTTGTAAAATTCGGGGACCGAATTTTTATAAGGAGGGGAGAATGTAATAACCCTCAACTAATAAAACTTTTGAAGGTTAAGTATAAATCATTTGAAACAAAGAAAGTTGAGAATAATGTAAAATTTTAGAGCGTTTTCGACCTTTTCTTCTGACCTTTCGTCACTCATATAATCATAACTCTCTCATATGAAATCTAAATTAAGTAATTCTAATTTCTAATGAAAGATAAGACATATATCTACAACTTTGATGTTGGGAACTTGTGCAAATTCCGTGAATATCATAGTGAGACGAGGCAAAAACCAAAGTGTAGTGTGGTCTGGACCTTTGCTCACTATTTTATGCATAACTCCTTCATATGAACTCCAAATTAGGTGATTCAAGTGGATATGGAAAGCCAAGAGAAAGGGATACAACTTTCATGTTGGACATTTTGTCAAATTCGGTGAAATGGAGTTCGCCGCGGTGAGAATGATGCGGTATTTTTCCCGAGAGCATGAGTTTTCTGATTTCGAAACTGGCCGCGGCGAAAATCGCGGCTCGCCGCAGTGAGATTCGTCTGATAGCTTTTTTTTGCGGACCCCCCCCCTTTTTTCTTCATTTCTCTTTCATCTGAACCCTAACTCTCTCTCTCTAAAATTTTTCTTAAACTTCTCTTTAAGATATCTCATCATCCGGACGTTCGATTTGAGCAAGTAAGGTATCGTTGGACTCGTGGGAAGAAGAGCTACAAATCCCACCGATCAATTTCGCCGGAAATTCGCCGGAAGGTCGCCGAAAAATCGCGTGAATAGTACCGCCAAAGGTAAAACTCCGTTTAATCGCGTTTTAGGCTTCGTTTTACCGAATTTCTTTCCATAGATAGTCTTAGAATTAGTTTCTATACAGAATATAGGGTTTTTAGGTTTCGACATGAATAGTGTTTCGGCAAGTGAATAGTGTTTTTCAGCGTGAATAGTGACTTTTAGAGTTTTCTAATTTTCATGTTATGGCTATGTTTTCTAGGTTGTTGAGCCATCACGAGGTGAAATTCTCGTTGTTGGACTCCTAGTAAGGTGAGTGAGTTTTTCATACTATAGCGCATGTTTTAGGAATTTGATTTATAACTCTCTCGTATGATTTTAACTAGTTGGAATGTATGTTAAATTGTTTTACCGCTTTGAAAACCAATATGTTCCAACCATGTTAGAAATTGTAAATTTCAATCCTAGTTGAACCCTAGGTATGCAGGGCAAGCATCTAGACTATTAATTCTCCATTTGAGCTAGATTTATAGAAATGCAAACTTAGTCATAGAAATGAACTAAGTTAGCCATGAAATGATTTGATGCATGATGAGCATCTATGTGACGTCTACGGACGATCTATGTTTAAAAGGGAAAATTTATGATTATAAAGGTCTCCATGGGACTTCATGGATGATATATATTTTAGAACGAAATTTTATGCATGAAAAGAGTTAGATGGAGAATTATAGCTTTATTGTAAAGTTATTGAAATGTTTTACTTTAAACTCTCTGAATAGCATATTTCAAATATTTTCTATTGGAGGGACCCTTTTAGATCACTGTTAGCTAGCCGCAGGTAGTGCTAGCCCTGGTGCACCATGATCATGTTAAGGCTTCGGCCTAGGATACTGTGACGGGCATATGACTGCCTAAGACACAGGGATTTAGGGTAGACTTATGTCTATGCCTACAGTGATTGCCATACCCATTGCTATGTGCTTGGGGAAAATTTAGGGTGGACTTATGTCTACGCCTACAGTGATTGCCATACCCATTGCTATGTACTTGGGGAAGATGATAGATCTGTTAGGAAAGACCTCCAATAAACTAGTGCATTTTTCTTAAAGATTAAATATTTCTAAAATACCTCATTCATCATTGTTATTGTATAAGTATCTTCATTTATTACTTACCATGCATAATTGATTTGCTTACAGTTATTGATTTAATCCTGTTTTATCATTTGAACTGTTTAGCATTCTTTCAATAAGTTACGATTAAATGTTTAATGTTTTCTATACTTTGATTTCAATTATTTAATTCATTGCGAAACACTCGTGCTTAGTTTGCCCTGTTTTTGTTATAGTATGATTTATCCATTCACTGAGATGTGGTAATCTCACCCCTCTTCTGTTTTCTCCCCACAGATAGTCAAAGAAACATTGATTCAGTTACAGCTCCACAGGAGGCTAACTATAGCATTGGTGAGCCCCAGTTTGGGCAAGACTCCATTGTAATGGTTGTATAGTTTAAGTTTATGTCTAGTGTATCTCCATGAACATACAGGTAGGATCCTCGCTTCTTGTGTTGTTTGAAAAAATGGTTTTAAGTTTTACAACAATGTTTGTACTATGAGGCCATGGGCCAGGTTGAATCAAGGATGTTGGATTCATGAGATATATATATATATACAGTATTTTCTTATATTGGATGTGGCGTATGTGGCTAGTTATATTTATTATGTACTCTGGATTGTGTGCTGGATATTTGTGCATGCTATGTGTTAGGCTTACGGTTAGGGGGAAACCCTTATATCGTGCCGGTCATGTGTTCTATCATTTGGGGCCGTCACAATATGGTATCAGAGCCTGGTTTCCCTGTGTTCATGGAGAAACGGACCTTTAGGTAGGACTTTGAGTATGGGTATGAATCCGGACATGCTTATACTCACGGTGCTGCTAAAGGGGTTCGATAGGATGTTGTCTTTTTGTTTAAGTAAGTCAGTTTATAGTATGCTATGTTGGCATGGTTAAGTGATGGTTGGGCTATCTCTATTTTGTAGCGAGATGCCACCAAGAACGAGATCAAAGGTTAGGCAACCCGCGGTTCAAGAGCAGATGGCTGAAGAGTCTGCTCAGTCCGCAGTACCCATGCCTAGAGGTCGAGGTAGAGGTCGTGGCAGAGGCCGAGGTAGAGGTCGTGGCAGAGGCCGACCTAGAGCCAGTGCAAGAGGCAGTGGCAGGGGTGTAAGGGCTGCTGAAGCAGCCGAACAAGCTGAGTTAACCAGTGAGCAAGCTGAGACTGCCAGGATGGGGGAAATGTCTTCTCACCCCCGGGATGATGTGATAGCCCAGATGCTGGTAACTGTAATAACCGTAAAATTTAATGAAAAGGAAATTTAAAATAAAAAAGAGAATTTTGACAATAGAGATAAGAACCGTAGAAAATATGTATATTTATTACATAGAAAAAAAATATTAGAAGTTATGTTTTGGCGCGCTATAAGCAAATATATTTTTATTATGTAGAAATAATTATGATTTGTTAAAAGTAAGTGGATTTTTAAGTAAAAGAAGTATTGTGTTGCTTAAAATAATTATACCGGCTTCTATTGAATTTTTATGGTATTTTTAGAAATACTCTTTCTTTTAATATAAATAAAGATATTAGTTTAGAAATTTGTTTTATTATGATTTTTATCAAGAAAAATCATGATTTAAGAGTTTAACTAAATATTTATGAGAAGAAAAATTTTTAGAAATTTTTGGGATATTTTATGATGAAAAACGGAATTTATATGAATTTTATAAAAGAAAATCTTATTATAAATTATTTAATAATTATTATTATTTTAAAAAAAAAGTTACTGTAGCATGAGCACATATATGTGCATACGGATACCAGAGAGCAGAGAAAAAAAAACCCGCAGCCCCCCCCCCATTTTTCCCTTTTCCCCTTCGAATTTCAAACCCTCATATCTGGAGTTACGGACCTCCGATTGACGAACCGTCTGGACCGTTGGACTCGTGGCAACGAATACTTCAAAACCCACCGATCAATTTCGCCGCAAATTCTCCAGAAGGTCACCGGAAAATCGCGTGAATAGTACCTCCAAAGGTAAAATTTCGTCCCATTGCGTTTTAGGCTTCGTTTTTACCGAAATTCTTCTCGTGGATAGCTTTAGAATCGAATATGGGGTTTTTAGGTTTCAGCATGAATAGTATTTTCCGGTGAGTGAATAGTGACTTTAGAATTTTCTAATTTTCATGCTATGTCTATGTTTTCTAGGTTATTGAGCCACTACGAGGTGAAATTCTCGTTGTTGGACTTCTAGTACGGTGAGTGGGTTTTTCATACTATAGCGCATGTTTTAGGAATTTGATTTATAACTCTCTCGTATGATTTTAACTAGTTGGAATGTATGTTAAATTGTTTTACTGCTTTGAAAACCAATATGTTCCAACCATGTTAGAAATTGTAAATTTCAATCCTAGTTGAACCATAGGTATGCAGGGCAAGCATCTAGACTATTAATTCTCCATTTGAGCTAGATTTATAGAAATGCGAACTTAGTCATAGAAATGAACTAAGTTAGCCATGAAATGATTTAATGCATGATGAGCATCTATGTGACGTCTACGGACGATCTATGTTTAAAAGGGAAAATTTATGATTGTAAAGGTCTCCATGGGAATTCATGGATGAGATATATTTTAGAATAGAGTTTTATGCATGAAAAGAGCTAGATGGAGAATTATAGATTTATTGAAATTTTTTATTTTAAATTCTTTGAATAGCATATTTCAAATGTTTTCTATTGGAGGGACCCTTTTAGATCACTGTTAGCTAGCCGCAGGTAGTGCTAGCCCTGGTGCACCATGATCATGTTAAGGCTTCGGCCTAGGATATTGTGACGGGCATATGACAGCCTAAGACACAAAATTTAGGGTGGACTTATGTCTACGCCTACAGTGATTTTCATATCCATTGCTATGTGCTTGGGGAAATTTAGGGTGGACTTATGTCTACGCCTACAGTGATTACCTTACCCTTGCTATGTGCTTGGGATAGATGATAGATCTGTTAGGAAAGACCTCCAATAAATTAGTGCATTTTTCTTAAAGATTAAATATTTCTAAAATACCTCATTCATCATGGTTCTTGCATAAGTATCTTCATTTATTACTTACCATGCATAATTGATTTGCTTACAGTTATTGATTTAATCCTGATTTATCATTTGAACTGTTTAGCATTCTTTCAATAAATTACGGTTAAATGTTTAATGTTTTCTATACTTTGATTTCAATTATTTAATTAATTGCGAAATATTCGTGCTTAGTTTGCCCTGTTTCTGTTATAGTATGATTTATCCATTCACTGAGATGTGGTAATCTCACCCCTCTTCTGTTTTCTCCCCACAGATAGTCAAAGAAACACTGATCCAGCTACAGCTCCATAGGAGGCTAAATATAGTATTGGTGAGCCCCAGTTTGGGCACTCCGTTGTATTGGTTGTATAGTTTAAGTGTATGTCTAGTGTATCTCCATGAACATACAGGCAGGATCCTCGCTTCTTGTGTTGTTTGAAAAATGATTTTAAGTTTTACAATAATGTTTGTACTATGAGGCCATGGGCCAAGTTGAATCAAGGATGTTGGATTCATGAAATATATATATATATACAGTATTTTCTGATATTGGATGTGGCGTATGTGGCCAGTTATATTTATTATGTACTGGATTGTGTGCTGAATGGTTGTGCATGCTATGTGTTAGGCTTACGGCTAGGGGGAAACCCTTATGCCGTGCCGGTCATGTGTTCCATCATTTGGGGCCGTGACAGTAACCATGCAGGGTATGCATCGGACAATAGAGAATCTAGCCGAGAGAAGGGATGGGCAAGATAGAAGGGATCCACAACGGCCCGAAACTGCTACCTCCGTTCCAGAACCAGTTAGGTCCGTGGAGCGGCAGGTGAGATCCGCTGAGAGGGAAGTGGAACTATCTGAATTCCTAAAGTTGAAACCGCCAATCTTCAAGGGGTTGTTTGCTAGTGAAGATCCCCAGGAGTTTATAGAGGGTACTGAGAAAATCTGCGAGGTTCTTAAGTGTTCAGAGATCCGCTAAGTAGAGTTGGCATCTTTCCAGTTGTCTGGTATAGCGCAGGTATGGTTCAAGACCCTGATGCGCGGAAGGGGAGCTACAGCGCCACCTTTGAGATGGCCAGAGTTCAAGGAAGTCTTCATGGAGAGGTTTGTGCCTCAGAGTATACGAGATGCAAAGTGTCAGGAATTTGTGGAATTGAAGCAGACTCCCGGTATGACAGTCACGGAATATGACTACCGCTTCACACAGCTGATGCCGTATGCACCGCACATGGTCCCTACTGAAAGGGACATGATCAAGAAATTTATCCAGGGGTTGATGCCAGCATTGTTTAAATCAGTGGCACCCCAGATGAAGCAATTTCCGAACTATGCAGAGGCTGTGGACTGTGCAAGAATGATGGAGACTAGGCATTTGGCCGATGTCGAGAGTGCCAAGCTGAGGAAGAGGGATAGAGACGGGAGCTTCAAAGGAGGGCAAAGTTCTCATTCCCAAGGACCCCAATTTCAGGGCCAGCAGCGCCCAGCACCACAGAATGTTGCGAACCCCAACCAGAGACCAGATGCGAGTGGTAGGCTAGGTCTTAGCCAAGGAAACACCAGGTATCCAGGACAACCAAGACCAAAAGCCATTCAGCAGAACAGGCCACAATGCCCTATTTGTGGCAACCATCATTTTGGTCAGTGCCGCAGAGAGATGATTGTTTGCTATCATTGCAACCAACCTGGATACATGAAGAGGGAATGTCCTCAGTTGTATGGCTCAAGCTAAGGGCCAACTCGACCGGCTTTATTACCAACCCCAGTGGCAGCTCAGCCTATAAGGACTATACCGGGCCAAGCAAGTAGCAGAGGTACTGGTAGAGGGATGATGGGCCGAGGTCAAAACCAAGCAGGCCGAGGTAAACCGAGGATTTTTGCTCTTACCAGGCAGGATGCACAAGCTTCAAATGCGGTCATGACAGGTACTCTTTCGGTTTGCCTACATGAAGCATATGTTTTGTTTGACCCCGGGTCTACATATTCCTATGTCTCCCCTAGTTTTGTTAAGAGTTTGGGTAAAGATCCGATTAGGATGGATGCCCCTTTCTTTGTAACCACCCCGGTCGGTGATTATTTACCAGTAGAGCATGTATGCAAGTCATGTAAAGTGACAGTGGGTGATAGGGAGACATCTGCTGATTTGATCATCCTAGACATGGTCGACTTTGATGTAATCCTAGGAATGGATTGGTTGGCAGCATGCTATGCTACCTTGGATTGCTATGAGAAGGCAATCAAGTTCAACTTTCCAAGTGAAGTTCCTTTCCGGTTCCAGTGTGATCGAAGTAAAGCTCCAAGTAACCTGATTTCAGTCTTGGGTGCTCAGAAGATGTTGAAGAAGGGATGCCAAGGATACTTGGCATATGTTAGAGATGTGGATGGGAAGGTACCGGATGTAGACAAGATGGCAGTGGTACGAGAATTCCTATATGTCTTCCCAAAAAAGTTGCCAGGATTGCCTCCTGAACGGGAGATAGAGTTTCGTATCGACCTTATTCCAGAGGCTCGACCAATTTCTATACTGCCTTACAGGATGGCACCCACAGAGCTTAAGGAGCTAAAGAGTCAGTTGCAGGATTTGTTGGATAAGGGCTTCATCAGGCCGAGTACTTCTCCATGGGGTGCTCCGGTCCTTTTTGTGAAGAAGAAAGACGGGTCTTTGCGACTTTGCATTGACTATCGGCAACTGATTAAACTAACGGTGTGCAATAATTACCCTTTGCCCAGGATTGATGATTTGTTCGATCAACTTCAAGGAGCGAAATGTTTCTCCAAGATTGATCTGAGCTCAGGGTATCATCAGTTGAGGATCAAGAAGGAAGATATTTCCAAGACGGCTTTTAGGACCCGTTATGGTCATTATGAGTTTTTAGTTATGTCTTTTGGACAAACTAATGCACCAGCTGCTTTTATGGACTTGATGAACAGGGTGTTCAAGCCATTCTTAGATCAGTTTGTCATTGTATTCATTGATGACATCTTGGTTTATTCTAAAGACCATGAGGAGCATGAACAGCACCTACGGGTCATTCTGGTCAGTGCCGCAGAGAGATGATTGTTTGCTATCATTGCAACCAACCTGGACACATGAAGAAGGAATGTCCTCAGTTGTATGGCTCAAGCCAAGGGCCAACTCGACCGGCTTTATTACCAACCCCAGTGGCAGCTCAGCCTATAAGGACTATACTGGGCCAAGCAAGTAGCAGAGGTACTGGTAGAGGGATGATGGGCCGAGGTCAAAACCAAGCAGGCCGAGGTAAACCGAGGATTTTTGCTCTTACCAGGCAGGATGCACAAGCTTTAAATGCGGTCATGACAGGTACTCTTTCGGTTTGCCTACATGAAGCATATGTTTTGTTTGACCCCGGGTCTACATATTCCTATGTCTCCCCTAGTTTTGTTAAGAGTTTGGGTAAAGATCCGATTAGGATGGATGCCCCTTTCTTTGTAACCACCCCGGTCGGTGATTATTTGCCAGTAGAGCATGTATGCAAGTCATGTAAAGTGACAGTGGGTGATAGGGAGACATCTGCTGATTTGATCATCCTAGACATGGTCGACTTTGATGTAATCCTAGGAATGGATTGGTTGGCAGCATGCTATGCTACCTTGGATTGCTATGAGAAGGCAATCAAGTTCAACTTTCCAAGTGAAGTTCCTTTCCGGTTCCAGTGTGATCGAAGTAAAGCTCCAAGTAACCTGATTTCAGTCTTGGGTGCTCAGAAGATGTTGAAGAAGGGATGCCAGGGATACTTGGCATATGTTAGAGATGTGGATGGGAAGGTACCGGATGTAGACAAGATGGCAGTGGTACGAGAATTCCTATATGTCTTCCCAAAAAAGTTGCCAGGATTACCTCCTTAACGGGAGATAGAGTTTCGTATCGACCATATTCCAGAGGCTCGACCAATTTCTATACTGCCTTACAGGATGGCACCCACAGAGCTTAAGGAGCTAAAGAGTCAGTTGCAGGATTTGTTGGATAAGGGCTTCATCAGGCCGAGTACTTCTCCATGGGGTGCTCCGGTCCTTTTTGTGAAGAAGAAAGACGGGTCTTTGCGACTTTGCATTGACTATCGGCAACTGATTAAACTAACGGTGTGCAATAATTACCCTTTGCCCAGGATTGATGATTTGTTCGATCAACTTCAAGGAGCGAAATGTTTCTCCAAGATTGATCTGAGCTCAGGGTATCATCAGTTGAGGATCAAGAAGGAAGATATTTCCAAGACGGCTTTTAGGACCCGCTATGGTCATTATGAGTTTTTAGTTATGTCTTTTGGACAAACTAATGGACCAGCTGCTTTTATGGACTTGATGAACAGGGTGTTCAAGCCATTCTTAGATCAGTTTGTCATTGTATTCATTGATGACATCTTGGTTTATTCTAAAGACCATGAGGAGCATGAACAGCACCTACGGGTCATTCTGCAGATTTTGAGGGATTAGCAGTTGTATGCCAACTCTCTCAGTGTGAGTTCTGGTTGGACAGTGTTATGTTTCTGGGGCATGTAGTCACGAAGGACGGCATTCAAGTAGACCCCGAGAAGGTAGAGGCAGTACAGAAGTGGCCTCGCCCAGCTAATGTGACGGAGATCCAAAGTTTCTTGGGTCTAGTAGGGTATTACCGGAGGTTCATCAAGGATTTCTCCAGAATTGCTGCTCCTTTGACCAGATTAACCAGGAAGGGAGTTAAGTTTGAGTGGTCGGATGTATGCGAAGAAAGTTTCCAGACCTTGAAGAAGTGTTTAACCACAACCCCAGTTCTAACTATCCCAACGGGCACTGGAGGATACTCAGTATACTGTGACGCCTCAAGGGTGGGCTTGGGTTGTGTGTTAATGCAGAATGGTCATGTTGTAGCCTACGCATCTAGGCAGCTCAGGAAGCACGAACAGAACTATCCTACACATGATCTGGAGATGGCAGCAGTGGTCTTTGCCTTGAAGATTTGGAGGCACTATCTCTATGGTGAATCCTGTGAGATTTACACGGACCACAAGAGTCTCAAGTACATCTTTCAACAAAGAGATCTTAACTTGAGACAGAGAAGGTGGATGGAGTTGGTGAAGGACTATGACTGCACTATCTTGTACCACCCAGGCAAGGCCAATGTGGTAGCAGATGCTTTGAGCAGGAAGTCGATGGGGAGTCTAGCCCATATTACCCTACTCCGGAGGCCGTTGGTAAGGGATATTCATCGGCTAGAAGGTGAGGGGATGCGCTTTGAAGTGAAGGAGCCAGGGGTGTTGTTAGCCCACATGCAACTACACTCTCCACTGGTTGAGCAGATTAAGGCAGATAAGGACAAGGATGCCAAGCTGTGCAAGCTCAAGGATGAATCCAGGAATAATCAGACTTCTGAATTCAGCGTGGATGCTGAAGGAGTGTTAAGATATGGGAAGCGCTTGTGTGTACCCGATGTGGATAGCTTCAGGAAGCAGATTTTGGAGGAGGCACATCAATCAGCCTATACTATCCACCCAGGAACAAATAAGATGTACAGTGACCTCAAGGAGTTGTATTGGTGGAATGGGATGAAGAAGGATGTAGCAAACTTTGTGGCTCAATGCTTGGTTTGTCAGCAGGTGAAAGCTGAACACCAGAAGCCTGTCGGTTTGCACCAGCAGATTGAGATACCGGAGTGGAAGTGGGAAAGGATTACTATGGACTTCGTTACAGAGTTACCGAGGACCCCTAAGGGTTATGACTCAGTATGGGTGATAGTGGATCGAATAACCAAGTCATCCCACTTCTTACCAGTGAAGACTACCTTTAATGTGGCTAAGTATACAAGCCTGTATCTGAGTGAGATCGTCAGATTGCATGGAGTCCCTGTATCCATCATATCTGATCGAGGTCCACAGTTTACAGCAAGGTTTTGGAAAGCTTTTCAAGAAGCTTTGGGGACGAGGTTAGATCTAAGCACCGCTTTTCATCCTCAAACAGATGGCCAGTCAGAATGCACGATTCAAATTCTGGAGGATATGCTTAGAGCATGTATATTGGATTTTGGTGGCAGTTGGGAAGGATACCTGCCATTAGCTGAGTTTGCATACAACAACAGTTATCAAGCCAGTATTCAGATGGCACCTTTTGAAGCTCTTTATGGGAGAAGATGCCGATCTCCCATTGGATGGTTTGAAGTTGGAGAAGCCAAGCTGCTAGGGTCAGACTTGGTGCAAGATGCCATAGAGAAGGTTAAGCTGATAAGGGAACGGCTTTTAACTGCACAAAGTCGTCAGAAGTCTTATGTAGACCATAGGCGTCGGGAGTTGGAGTTTTCTCTAGGCGATCACGTGTTCCTCAGAGTTTCACCCATGAAGGGAATCATGCGGTTTGGTAGGAAAGGGAAGTTAAGCCCGAGGTATATTGGACCTTTTGAAATTCTGGATAGGGTAGGAGCAGTGGCATACCGCCTAGCCCTACCACCTGGGTTGAGTGAAGTGCATCCAGTCTTCCATGTCTCGATGTTGAGGAAGTATCTACCCGACCCATCTCATGTGATTCAACCGCAAGAAATCCTTTTGGATGACAAGTTGGCCTACGAAGAGAAACCCGTGGCCATTGTTGATAGACAAGTGAAAAAGTTTAGATCTAAGGATATCCCTACAGTAAAGGTGATCTGGCAGAATCATTCCAAGGAGGAAGCTACGTGGGAAGTAGAGGATGTCATGAGAGAGAAGTATCCTCAGCTGTTTCAAGAGTAGTCAAATGTTTTCATGTTGTTAGTTTTTGTAAAATTCGGGGACCGAATTTTTTTAAGGGGGGAAGAATGTAATAACCGTAAAATTTAATGAAAAGGAAATTTAAAATAAAAAAGAGAATTTTGACAATAGAGATAAGAACCGTAGAAAATATGTATATTTATTACATAGAAAAAAAATATTAGAAGTTATGTTTTGGCGCGCTATAAGCAAATATATTTTTATTATGTAGAAATAATTATGATTTGTTAAAAGTAAGTGGATTTTTAAGTAAAAGAAGTATTGTGTTGCTTAAAATAATTATACCGGCTTCTATTGAATTTTTATGGTATTTTTAGAAATACTCTTTCTTTTAATATAAATAAAGATATTTGTTTAGAAATTTGTTTTATTATGATTTTTATCAAGAAAAATCATGATTTAAGAGTTTAACTAAATATTTATGAGAATAGAAATTTTTAGAAATTTTTGGGATATTTTATGATGAAAAACGGAATTTATATGAATTTTATAAAAGAAAATCTTATTATAAATTATTTAATAATTATTATTATTTAAAAAAAAAAAAGTTACTGTAGCATGAGCACATATATGTGCATACGGATACCAGAGAGCAGAGAAAAAAAAACCCGCAGCCCCCCCCCATTTTTCCCTTTTCCCCTTCGAATTTCAAACCCTCATATCTGGAGTTACGGACCTCCGATTGACGAACCGTCTGGACCGTTGGACTCGTGGCAACGAGTACTTCAAAACCCACCGATCAATATCGCCGGAAAGTCGCTGGAAGGTCGCCGAAAAATCGCGTGAATAGTACCTCCAAAGGTAAAATTTCGTCCCATTGCGTTTTAGGCTTCGTTTTTACCGAAATTCTTCTCGTAGATAGCTTTAGAATCGAATATGGGGTTTTTAGGTTTCAGCATGAATAGTATTTTCCGGCGAGTGAATAGTGTTTTCCGGCGTGAATAGTGACTTTAGAATTTTCTAATTTTCATGCTATGTCTATGTTTTCTAGGTTATTGAGCCACTACGAGGTGAAATTCTCGTTGTTGGACTTCTAGTACGGTGAGTGGGTTTTTCATACTATAGCGCATGTTTTAGGAATTTGATTTATAACTCTCTCGTATGATTTTAACTAGTTGGAATGTATGTTAAATTGTTTTACGGCTTTGAAAACCAATATGTTCCAACCATGTTAGAAATTGTAAATTTCAATCCTAGTTGAACCATAGGTATGCAGGGCAAGCATCTAGACTATTAATTCTCCATTTGAGCTAGATTTATAGAAATGCGAACTTAGTCATAGAAATGAACTAAGTTAGCCATGAAATGATTTAATGCATGATGAGCATCTATGTGACGTCTACGGACGATCTATGTTTAAAAGGGAAAATTTATGATTGTAAAGGTCTCCATGGGAATTCATGGATGAGATATATTTTAGAATAGAGTTTTATGCATGAAAAGAGCTAGATGGAGAATTATAGATTTATTGAAATTTTTTATTTTAAATTCTTTGAATAGCATATTTCAAATGTTTTCTATTGGAGGGACCCTTTTAGATCACTGTTAGCTAGCCGCAGGTAGTGCTAGCCCTGGTGCACCATGATCATGTTAAGGCTTCGGCCTAGGATATTGTGACGGGCATATGACAGCCTAAGACACAAAATTTAGGGTGGACTTATGTCTACGCCTACAGTGATTTTCATATCCATTGCTATGTGCTTGGGGAAATTTAGGGTGGACTTATGTCTACGCCTACAGTGATTACCTTACCCTTGCTATGTGCTTGGGATAGATGATAGATCTGTTAGGAAAGACCTCCAATAAATTAGTGCATTTTTCTTAAAGATTAAATATTTCTAAAATACCTCATTCATCATGGTTCTTGCATAAGTATCTTCATTTATTACTTACCATGCATAATTGATTTGCTTACAGTTATTGATTTAATCCTGATTTATCATTTGAACTGTTTAGCATTCTTTCAATAAATTACGGTTAAATGTTTAATGTTTTCTATACTTTGATTTCAATTATTTAATTAATTGCGAAATATTCGTGCTTAGTTTGCCCTGTTTCTGTTATAGTATGATTTATCCATTCACTGAGATGTGGTAATCTCACCCCTCTTCTGTTTTCTCCCCACAGATAGTCAAAGAAACACTGATCCAGCTACAGCTCCATAGGAGGCTAAATATAGTATTGGTGAGCCCCAGTTTGGGCACTCCGTTGTATTGGTTGTATAGTTTAAGTGTATGTCTAGTGTATCTCCATGAACATACAGGCAGGATCCTCGCTTCTTGTGTTGTTTGAAAAATGATTTTAAGTTTTACAATAATGTTTGTACTATAAGGCCATGGGCCAAGTTGAATCAAGGATGTTGGATTCATGAAATATATATATATATACAGTATTTTCTGATATTGGATGTGGCGTATGTGGCCAGTTATATTTATTATGTACTGGATTGTGTGCTGAATGGTTGTGCATGCTATGTGTTAGGCTTACGGCTAGGGGGAAACCCTTATGTCGTGCCGGTCATGTGTTCCATCATTTGGGGCCGTGACAGTAACCATGCAGGGTATGCATCGGACAATAGAGAATCTAGCCGAGAGAAGGGATGGGCAAGATAGAAGGGATCCACAACGGCCCGAAACTGCTACCTCCGTTCCAGAACCAGTTAGGTCCGTGGAGCGGCAGGTGAGATCCGCTGAGAGGGAAGTGGAACTATCTGAATTCCTAAAGTTGAAACCGCCAATCTTCAAGGGGTTGTTGGCTAGTGAAGATCCCCAGGAGTTTATAGAGGGTACTGAGAAAATCTGCGAGGTTCTTAAGTGTTCAGAGATCCGCTTAGTAGAGTTGGCATCTTTCCAGTTGTCTGGTATAGCGCAGGTATGGTTCAAGACCCTGATGCGCGGAAGGGGAGCTACAGCGCCACCTTTGAGATGGCCAGAGTTCAAGGAAGTCTTCATGGAGAGGTTTGTGCCTCAGAGTATACGAGATGCAAAGTGTCAGGAATTTATGGAATTGAAGCAGACTCCCGGTATGACAGTCACGGAATATGACTACCGCTTCACACAGCTGATGCCGTATGCACCGCACATGGTCCCTACTGAAAGGGACATGACCAAGAAATTTATCCAGGGGTTGATGCCAGCATTGTTTAAATCAGTGGCACCCCAGATGAAGCAATTTCCGAACTATGCAGAGGCTGTGGACTGTGCAAGAATGATGGAGACTAGGCATTTGGCCGATGTCGAGAGTGCCAAGCTGAGGAAGAGGGATAGAGACGGGAGCTTCAAAGGAGGGCAAAGTTCTCATTCCCAAGGACCCCAATTTCAGGGCCAGCAGCGCCCAGCACCACAGAATGTTGGGAACCCCAACCAGAGACCAGATGCGAGTGGTAGGCTAGGTCTTAGCCAAGGAAACACCAGGTATCCAGGACAACCAAGACCAAAAGCCATTCAGCAGAACAGGCCACAATGCCCTATTTGTGGCAACCATCATTTTGGTCAGTGCCGCAGAGAGATGATTGTTTGCTATCATTGCAACCAACCTGGACACATGAAGAGGGAATGTCCTCAGTTGTATGGCTCAAGCCAAGGGCCAACTCGACCGGCTTTATTACCAACCCCAGTGGCAGCTCAGCCTATAAGGACTATACCGGGCCAAGCAAGTAGCAGAGGTACTGGTAGAGGGATGATGGGCCGAGGTCAAAACCAAGCAGGCCGAGGTAAATCGAGGATTTTTGCTCTTACCAGGCAGGATGCACAAGCTTCAAATGCGGTCATGACAGGTACTCTTTCGGTTTGCCTACATGAAGCATATGTTTTGTTTGACCCCGGGTCTACATATTCCTATGTCTCCCCTAGTTTTGTTAAGAGTTTGGGTAAAGATCCGATTAGGATGGATGCCCCTTTCTTTGTAACCACCCCGGTCGGTGATTATTTGCCAGTAGAGCATGTATGCAAGTCATGTAAAGTGACAGTGGGTGATAGGGAGACATCTGTTGATTTGATCATCCTAGACATGGTCGACTTTGATGTAATCCTAGGAATGGATTGGTTGGCAGCATGCTATGCTACCTTGGATTGCTATGAGAAGGCAATCAAGTTTAACTTTCCAAGTGAAGTTCCTTTCCGGTTCCAGTGTGATCGAAGTAAAGCTCCAAGTAACCTGATTTCAGTCTTGGGTGCTCAGAAGATGTTGAAGAAGGGATGCCAGGGATACTTGGCATATGTTAGAGATGTGGATGGGAAGGTACCGGATGTAGACAAGATGGCAGTGGTACGAGAATTCCTATATGTCTTCCCAAAAAAGTTGCCAGGATTACCTCCTTAACGGGAGATAGAGTTTCGTATCGACCTTATTCCAGAGGCTCGACCAATTTCTATACTGCCTTACAGGATGGCACCCACAGAGCTTAAGGAGCTAAAGAGTCAGTTGCAGGATTTGTTGGATAAGGGCTTCATCAGGCCGAGTACTTCTCCATGGGGTGCTCCGGTCCTTTTTGTGAAGAAGAAAGACGGGTCTTTGCGACTTTGCATTGACTATCGGCAACTGAATAAACTAACGGTGCGCAATAATTACCCTTTGCCCAGGATTGATGATTTGTTCGATCAACTTCAAGGAGCGAAATGTTTCTCCAAGATTGATCTAAGGTCAGGGTATCGTCAGTTGAAGATTAGGAAGGAGAATATTTCCAAGACAGCTTTTAGGACCCGTTATGGTCATTATGAGTTTTTAGTTATGTCTTTTGGACTAACTAATGCACCAGCTGCTTTTATGGACTTGATGAACAGGGTGTTCAAGCCATTCTTAGATCAGTTTGTCATTGTGTTCATTGATGACATCTTGGTTTATTCTAAAGACCATGAGGAGCATGAACAGCACCTACGGGTCATCCTACAGATTTTGAGGGATCAACAGTTGTATGCCAAGCTCTCTAAGTGTGAGTTCTAGTTGGACAGCGTTATATTTCTGGGGCATGTAGTCACGAAGGACGGCATTCAAGTAGACCCCGAGAAGGTAGAGGCAGTACAGCAGTGGCCTCGCCCAGTTAGTGTGACAGAGATCCGAAGTTTCTTGGGTCTAGCAGGGTATTACCGGAGGTTCATCAAGGATTTCTCCAGAATTGCTGCTCCTTTGACCAGATTAACCAGGAAGGGAGTTAAGTTTGAGTGGTCGGATGTATGCGAAGAAAGTTTCCAGACCTTGAAGAAATGCCTAACCACAACCCCAGTTCTAACTATCCCAACGGGCACTGGAGGATACTCAGTATACTGTGACGCCTCAAGGGTGGGCTTGGGTTGTGTGTTAATGCAGAATGGGCATGTTGTAGCCTATGCATCTAGGCAGCTCAGGAAGCACGAACAGAACTATCCTACACATGATCTGGAGATGGCGGCAGTGGTCTTTGCCTTGAAGATTTGGAGGCATTATCTCTATGTTGAACCTTGTGAGATTTACACGGACCACAAGAGTCTCAAGTACATCTTTCAACAAAAGGATCTAAACTTGAGACAGAGGAGGTGGATGGAGTTGGTGAAGGACTATGACTGCACTATCTTGTACCATTCAGACAAGGCCAATGTAGTAGCAGATGCTTTGAGCAGGAATTCAATGGGGAGTCTAGCCCATATCACCCTACTCTGGAGGCCGTTAGTAAGGGATATTCATCAGCTAGAAGGTGAGGGGATGCGCTTTGAAGTGAAGGAGCCAGGGGTGTTGTTAGCCCACATGCAGCTACACTCTCCACTGGTTGAGCAGATTAAGGCAGATCAGGACAAGGATGGTAACCTGTCCAAGCTCAAGGATGAAGTTAGGAATAATCAGACTTCTGAATTCAGCGTGGATGCTGAAGGAGTGTTAAGATGTGGGAAGCACTTGTGTGTACCCGATGTGAATCGCTTGAGGAAGCAGATTTTGGAGGAGGCACATCAATCAGCCTATACTATCCACCCAGGAACAAATAAAATGTACAGTGACCTCAAGGACTTGTATTGGTGGAATGAGATGAAGAAGGATGTAGCAAACTTTGTGGCTCAATGCTTGGTTTGTCAGCAGGTGAAAGCTGAACACCAGAAGCCTGCCGGTTTGCACCAGCAGATTGAGATACCGGAGTGGAAGTGGGAAATGATTACTATGGATTTCGTTACAGGGTTACCGAGGACCCCTAAGGGTTATGACTCAGTATGGGTGATAGTGGATCGAATGACCAAGTCATCCCACTTCTTACCAGTGAAGACTACCTTTAATGTGGCTAAGTATGCAAGCCTGTATCTGAGTGAGATCGTCAGATTGCGTGGAGTCCCTGTATCAATCATATCTGATCGAGGTCCACAGTTTACAGCAAGATTTTGGAAAGCTTTTCAAGAAGCTTTGGGAACGAGGTTGGATCTAAGCACTGCTTTTCATCCCCAAACAGATGGCCAGTCAGAACGCACGATTCAGATTTTGGAGGATATGCTTAGAGCATGTATATTGGATTTTGGTGGCAGTTGGGAAGGATACCTGCCATTAGCTGAGTTTGCATACAACAACAGTTATCAAGCCAGTATTCAGATGGCACCTTTTGAAGCTCTTTATGGGAGAAGATGCCGATCTCCCGTTGGATGGTTTGAAGTTGGAGAAGCCAAGCTGCTAGGGCCAGACTTGGTGCAAGATGGCATAGAGAAGGTTAAGCTAATAAGGGAACGGCTTTTAACTGCACAAAGTCGTCAGAAGTCTTATGTGGACCATAGGCGTCGGGAGTTGGAGTTTTCTCTAGGCGATCACGTGTTCCTCAGAGTTTCACCCATGAAGGGAATAATGCGGTTTGGTAAGAAAGGGAAGTTAAGCCCGAGGTATATTGGACCTTTTGAAGTTCTGGATAGGGTAGGAGCAGTGGCATACCGCCTAGCCCTACCACCTGGATTGAGCGAAGTGCATCCAGTCTTTCATGTTTCGATGTTGAGAAAGTATCTACCCGACCCATCTCATGTGATTCAACCGCAGGAAATCTTTTTGGATGACAAGTTGGCCTACGAAGAGAAACCCGTGGCCATTGTTGATAGACAAGTGAAAAAGTTGAGGTCTAAGGATATCCCTACAGTGAAGGTGATCTGGCAGAATCATTCCTAAGAGGAAGCTACGTGGGAAGTAGAGGACGTCATGAGAGAGAAGTATCCACAGCTGTTCCAAGAGTAGTTTTATGATTTTTTTATGTGGTTGGTTCTTGTAAAATTCGGGGACCGAATTTTTATAAGGAGGGGAGAATGTAATAACCCTCAACTAATAAAACTTTTGAAGGTTAAGTATAAATCATTTGAAACAAAGAAAGTTGAGAACAATGTAAAATTTTAGAGCGTTTTCGACCTTTTCTTCTGACCTTTTGTCACTCATATAATCATAACTCTCTCATATGAAATCTAAATTAAGTAATTTCAATTTCTAATGAAAGATAAGACATATATCTACAACTTTGATGTTGGGAACTTTTGCAAATTCTGTGAATATCATAGTGAGATGAGGCAAAAACCGAAGTGTAGTGTGGTCTGGACCTTTGCTCACTATTTTATGTATAACTCCTTCATATGAACTCCAAATTAGGTGATTCAAGTGGATATGGAAAGCCAAGAGAAAGGGATATAACTTTCATGTTGGACAGTTTGTCAAATTCGGTGAAATGGAGTTCACCGTGGCGAGAATGATGCGGTATTTTTCCCGAGAGCATGAGTTTTCTGATTTCGAATCTGGCCGCGGCGAAAATCGCGGCTCACCGCAGCGAGAATGAGTTCGCCACGGCAAGATTCGTCTGATAGCTTTTTTTTGCGGACCCCCCCTTTTTTCTTCATTTCTCTTTCATCTGAACCCTAACTCTCTCTCTCTAAAATTTTCCTCAAACTTCTCTCTAAGATATCTCATCATCCGGACGTCCGATTTGAGCAAGTAAGGTATCGTTGGACTTGTGGAAAGAAGAGCTACAAATCCCACCGATCAATTTCGCCGGAAAGTCGCCGGAAGGTCGCTAGAAAATCGCATGAATAGTACCTCCAAAGGTAAAACTCCGTTTAATCGCGTTTTAGGCTTCGTTTTACCGAATTTCTTTCCATAGATAGTCTTAGAATTAGTTTCTATACAGAATATAGGGTTTTTAGGTTTCGGCATGAATAGTGTTCCGGCAAGTGAATAGTATTTTTCGGCGTGAATAGTGACTTTTAGAGTTTTCTAATTTTCATGTTATGGCTATGTTTTCTAGGTTGTTGAGCCATCACGAGGTGAAATTCTCGTTGTTGGACTCCTAGTAAGGTGAGTGGGTTTTTCATACTATAGCGCATGTTTTAGGAATTTGATTTATAACTCTCTCGTATGATTTTAACTAGTTGGAATGTATGTTAAATTGTTTTACCGCTTTGAAAACCAATATGTTCCAACCATGTTAGAAATTGTAAATTTCAATCCTAGTTGAACCCTAGGTATGCAGGGCAAGCATCTAGACTATTAATTCTCCATTTGAGCTAGATTTATAGAAATGCGAACTTAGTCATAGAAATGAACTAAGTTAGCCATGAAATGATTTGATGCATGATGAGCATCTATGTGACGTCTACGGACGATCTATGTTTAAAAGGGAAAATTTATGATTGTAAAGGTCTCCATGGGACTTCATGGATGATATATATTTTAGAACGAAATTTTATGCATGAAAAGAGTTAGATGGAGAATTATAGCTTTATTGTAAAGTTATTGAAATGTTTTACTTTAAACTCTCTGAATAGCATATTTCAAATGTTTTCTATTGGAGGGACCTTTTTAGATCACTGTTAGCTAGCCGCAGGTAGTGCTAGCCCTGGTGCACCATGATCATGTTAAGGCTTCGGCCTAGGATACTGTGACGGGCATATGACTGCCTAAGACACAGGGATTTAGGGTAGACTTATGTCTATGCCTACAGTGATTGCCATACCCATTGCTATGTGCTTGGAAAAAATTTAGGGTAGACTTATGTCTACGCCTACAGTGATTGCCATACCCATTGCTATGTGCTTGGGGAAGATGATAGATCTGTTAGGAAAGACCTCCAATAAACTTGTGCATTTTTCTTAAAGATTAAATATTTCTAAAATACCTCATTCATCATTGTTATTGTATAAGTATCTTCATTTATTACTTACCATGCATAATTGATTTGCTTACAGTTATTGATTTAATCCTGTTTTATCATTTGAACTGTTTAGCATTCTTTCAATAAGTTACGATTAAATGTTTAATGTTTTCTATACTTTGATTTCAATTATTTAATTCATTGCGAAACACTCGTGCTTAGTTTGCCCTGTTTCTGTTATAGTATGATTTATCCATTCACTGAGATGTGGTAATCTCACCCCTCTTCTGTTTTCTCCCCACAAATAGTCAAAGAAACACTGATCCAGCTACAGCTCCATAGGAGGCTAACTATAGCATTGGTGAGCCCCAGTTTGGGCAAGACTCCATTGTAATGGTTGTATAGTTTAAGTTTATGTCTAGTGTATCTCCATGAACATACAGGCAGGATCCTCGCTTCTTGTGTTGTTTGAAAAAATGGTTTTAAGTTTTACAACAATGTTTGTACTATGAGGCCATGGGCCAGGTTGAATCAAGAATGTTGGATTCATGAGATATATATATATATATATATATATATATATACAGTATTTTCTTATATTGGATGTGGCGTATGTGGCCAGTTATATTTATTATGTACTCTGGATTGTGTGCTGGATATTTGTGCATGCTATGTGTTAGGCTTACAGTTAGGGGGAAACCCTTATATCGTGCCGGTCATGTGTTCTATCATTTGGGACCGTGACATTATTATTAGTCTCTTGACTCTCACCATGTACCAAAAAATAAAATAATGCACCCACGAAATCTGTTCTCTTTCCCTTTTCACTTAGTTTAGTCTAACATAATCGTTCTATTTTTTGGAAGTAAATTACACTAACTTATAGTTTAGCACAATTTCATATCTCTATCTCTTGCGTAAATTACACCTGAATAATATGGAGGGTAGTTATTGGCTGTTAAATGGTGGATTTTAGAACCCACGCCCACAAATGCTAGTTAATTTCCTCTCTTTTTTATCTGCTTGAGAATAAAACTGAATGCAGATCAGACTTTAAACTTCATTTTACACAGAAATTCATTGGCTTTTAGATCTAGACCCTTTTTAAATTTGACAAAACCCAAATAAGCAGCTCAAGCCTTTTCAACAATTAAAGAGATGTCTTCTGCCAATCATAACTCAGTTACGGTGTCTCAGCATTGCGTTGTAGTAAGAATTGATGTTGTGTAATGCATTTTTTTTTCGAGTGCAGAAGTTCAAGAGGCAGAGAGGAGGCGGCATATTTAGAAGCAGAGAAAGGCTAGCGTCATCAAGTTCTAGCTAGCACGCACTTCTTGTAGTCTAGCATCACCAGGCCTTTAAGACAGAAAACTGTGTAAAATTTAAACTAATTTTATATTTTTTCAATATACATTTTTTTCATTGATTATTTTATATATTTACTCTTAAATTTTTTTAAATATATGATGTCATTTAGATATAAATTTAAATAGACATATAGAATAGCACTGATCATGACGTTTTCAATTAGTCATCGTTTTGAATTAAACGGACGATAACGATACGATCTCTTTGATTTCCCAACTGATTCAGATTTGGTTCACCCCTGTATTTGATATCAGGTTTCTGACTTTGCATCAACATTTCTCACTCCACATTTTTCTCTGTTTTTTCCGTTGATCTCGTTCATCCTTCCTGTGATTCACATTCAGTCTCTCTCTATTTGTTCATATGGATTTGTGTTTCCCTTCAGATTCGCAATAAAATGGCAGAAGGGCAATCGAGGTACGTGAAGTTATCAGAGGATCAAGCGGCATAGCAGGATATTACTCCCGGAGAGCTTAACCAACCCATTGAAGTTCCTCAGGTAACGCACCTTTTTCTTGTTTCTTGCTTTGACATTCAAGTTTTCTTTGTCCGAAATAACTTTACACATATTGTCGTGGTTGTATTGGCTGTTGGGTGTATACGTCCTTTAGTACCCATTCATGGAAAAACTTTCAGATTCTTAATCTGTCGGGCATGTTGAGTTGGGTATCTTTGCTACGCAAGGTTAAAAGGTGGGTATCTTTGCTACGCATGGAAGAGCTCTTTTTCGGAATGGTAGCATTGTCTCTCAGGCACACTGTGTACAGTGTACCTAGTTTCCCATCTTGTTGGTTTCACGACATTCATTCTGTGGAACTTTTGGAAAGGCAGAAACCATTACTATTGTTAGCCTTGCAGTAAAAGCCTATGACAAGTTTAAAGCTGCTATCCCTTCTGCTGCATGCTGATGTTGGTTTCGTGCTTTTAATTTTATGTTGCGTTATATCTACCGACAAGAACTTGTTTGTTTCTTTTGTATGGTGTTGTCTGGTTGTGTAGTTTGGGTTTCATGAAGTCCTCATGACTTGTACTTAGCGATTGTCTCCAGCTTTCATTTTTTAATGAATAAGCTTCCTTGGGTGGAAAAAAAAAACATAGAATAGGAGCACACGATAAAGATGCGTTGGGTGGTAAAATGTTTGCTTTTCACTTTTATCCTGCGACTCATTGTTTTTCTTGCCTTGTCTTTTACTAGTAAAACTAATTGTTCCCGGGGGCCATCATATTCCTTTTCATTAGTCATTATACCTCGTTTCTCAATGGTTACTACGGATTTACACTGCATTCCTATGGTAAACTTGCAAACCTGTAGTAACCTTCGTTTCTAGGAATTTCTATGATGTTGATCTTGTGGCTTCCTATACATCTGCATGCAGTTTGATTGGCTTTGTGTGATATCTTTTCTTTTTGGGTTTATAACTTATAAGTGTTAATCTGGAATATCTATGTTTTATGGATCATGAAAGGTAAATGAATGGGAACTTTTTTCCCCTGTGCTTTTATCAATTATTAGCCATAGACGCATTTTAACGTGAGCGTATGAAAAAATAAATAAATAAAAATTCGTTGGTTAAATGTTTTTACAAGAAATGCCAAAAGGTTGGACTGTGGAGGCCATGGCGAAAATAAATGGTGAGGGTAATTATCTAAAATATTAGTCTTGAATTGTATCTGTAACTCATGTCTTTATTGATTTGTTAAGCAAACAATAAAATGGGAGGAAATTTCTGAAATATATTTGAGAATACATTTTGATGGGAAACTCCCTTCCCTTTTTTAATTAATAGTAGAGATATTCTAAACTGTAGTTAATAGAATGCTATTCAGATATGGGAGAAGGGTTGGCAGTAGTGTGCTTTATAGAAATATATGTCCTGTTTCTTTTGTTAAATTATAAAACATTAGGAGAAAGGATAATTGTTGAAGTAAGATATGGATTGATTGTTGTTTTGTCCCCCAATTTTACCACCAACACAATTTGTAGTACATAAAGTTCTGACTTGGACTATTCACCCAAACATTTGCCATTATATTCTCTTTTAGTCTTCATTCTGATTAATATTACTGTCAAACAGTTAATTGTTCATAGATGTGATGAATGTGGACAACCCCTTCCCGAAAGCTACCAACCCCCTGCTGATGAAGATTGGTCTACGGGCATCTTTGGTTGTGCTGAAAATTCTGAGAGTTGTAAGACTGTCTGCTTTTGCATTATCAAACTGTCTCACTTTCCTCTGAGAATTCTCTCTGTGTTTGTTTGTAATTTGAATCCCTATCAAGCAGTGCAGAGTGTTTGAACATAGGTTCTCAGAGGAGTTGGGGAAAGCATGGAGGGTTTTAAAATGCTTCAAAGTTGCCTAGCGGAAGCATTTATCTGAGATCGACCAAGGGAACGTACAAAATTCTGTAAGAAGTCTTTTTAGTGAGAAAGCAGAGTATGGCTTAGATATTGTTTACGATTGACATACCCTCTCGTACTTTTGTTTATGTTTCGTTTTTTCCTATTTTTAATTCATTGGAAACATAAATTGTTGAAGAAATTATATAAAATTAGGAAATTGTTTAAGTGGGTAATGGGGAAAGAAACAAAAAAGATGAAATGAAATGGTTATAATGAATGAAGCATCAAAAAGTAAGGAGATCTTCCTTGGTTCGTGTCCAAATTTTGCAACTCTAATATGCTGAAACTCTTCTCTCTGCTAATTAGAAGTTTTTATAACGTGGTTAATAAACAGTATTTAATAATTATAGTCCCCCCCCCCCTTTAAATGGTTATAGATTACTATTTTCTAGTAGTTTAGGGCTGCTTGTTGAAGTAATTCTACTACCTCTTGATTCTTTCTTTGAGATGTTTTTCACAGTTAAATATCCTTTTTTATAACAATAGTACATATGTTTGTAGGCTGGACTGGACTCTTCTGCCCATGTGTCCTGTTTGGGCGTAATCTTGAAACATTGAGAGAAGATACGAGATAGAAAAATGCATGTGTTTGTCATGCTATGTGTAATGTTCTCAATTTACGTTACGTAAAATAATTATTTTTTTTAAATTATTATTTCCGCAATAAGATATTTTTTATAAAGATATAGAATTCAATTCTTTATCGTGAGAACAGATATATATAGGATCTCTCATGTATATACAATATACAGACTAAGTCTATAAACATCAAAGTACAGCAGAAACGGGGATTCTGCCTTTAACGTTCAGAGCACTCTAGATTGCAAACACAGTATAATTCAAAGACCGTGAGTCTTGAAAGCAACGTTGACTCACCCAGAGAATATATCACCTATTTGCCGAATCAGATTCTGATATTCTTATCTGAAAAATGTGGAAATATCGTGTAGTGAGTTTGACAACTCAGTGAACAAATAATTCTTCCTATGACCTCTTAGGTTAGCATATGGATGTACTTATATTTTAAAATATGTCACATAAAAAATACAGTTTAGAAGTACATTCATATGGGACTCGTATTTCAAATATTTTTATATCAAAGGATATTCAAATATCCAAAACCATATGTTACACGGTATGATCATTAAACAAATGTTGTTATACTCAGTTGTATAAACTATAGTAAAATATTAAGACTTGGATATAAAATCATTACTTTTAATGTACCTGTTTCACTCAACAATCTGGTCAATACAATGAAAATATAACTCATTTGCTATACGCATAGTGACCTCAACCCGAGTCACAATAAGTGATCACAGAATGTGAGTACATCACCCTCCTACCCTCCCACATTACCACTGTCACTCGGTTGGAACGGCCCTCCCCCGGCTCACTTAGGCTAATAAGGCGTCCCCTATTTGGTACCGTCACAAGCCATACAACCAGCCGATATTCATCAATACATATAAATACATGTAAAATTATCAAGCAACTCGCCATGAGTTTTATGCTTGTCATATTTATCAAGCAATTCGCCATGAGCTTTACGCTTGCCATTCAATATCATTTATAATATGACATGCATCATTTTCACAAGTATATAGCTTTACAAATCAATGCATCGTGCACATAATATTTACTTTATCAAATAATGATAAATACATTTAGAACCGCATATTCAATGAGTTTCAAAATCCATTTTTAAAACCATACTTTTCTTAAACTATGTGCTAGTTTAACACATTTCAAAAACTTATAATAGTATAAATAATTAATTTATAAATAGAAATAATAATACATTTATAGTTCAAGAAGAGCATGGGGCAAGTCATAGAAAAAATTATCTACTCACAGGGTAGAGCTCCTGATTGGACAGCCCTAAAATATATTTTTCCAAATTGAATTTGACTAATTAGACCTCAAAAACGTGTCCGGAAGGTTTAAAGATTTAGAAAATGACTCCGTGAGTTTAGTCACTATTCACCACTGAAAAAAACTATTTACTTGCTGAAAAACACTATTCACCCGGCAGAAATCATTATTCACGACGAACAAAAAACTGTCAGATGGTCGAAAATATTCATATCATAAGATTTATCTAACTTCTGAATCCATTTATGATGTCAGAATTTCAATTAGAGATCTCTAAGTAAAAGTTTCAGAATTTACCTTTTTTTGAAATTTTCTACTTCAGATTTACAACGATTCAACGGCTGATTTAAAAAATTAATCGGTCAAAATTATAGTATTCTTTGTCCTGAATCCAATAGCACCCTCAATTTTGAGATCAGAAACCAATAGGCACTCCAGATCTAGAGAGAAAGTTAAAAGTTACTATTCATTCACTATTCATCCATTTCAATTTCTTTTTCTCGAATTTTTTGGCCTATGTTCCTTGTTTCCCAATTCTCCTTTCCCTTTTCATTGTTTTATTTTATTTTTATTTTTATAATAATTATTATTATTTAATAATTTAATAATTGAATAATAAAATTTTCTTTTAAATAAATTTATATAAATTCCGTTTTTCATCTTAAAATATTCAAAAAATTTCTAAAAATTTCCATTCCCATAAAATTTTAGTTAAACTCTTAAATCATAATTTTTCTTGATAAAAATTGTAATAAAACAAATCTCAAAATAAATATCTTTATACATAATAAAAGAAAGAATATTTTTAAAAATACAACAAAATTTATTAAAGGCCAATATAATTATTTTAAGTAAAATAATAATTATTTTAATTAAAAATTTACTTTCTTTTAATAGAATACAATTATTTTTAAACAAATAAAAATATATTTATTTATAATAAAATATTATTATTAAAAAAAATTACGGGATGTTAAACTAGAAGGTGGGATAGCACTTACAGCTGCAAGAGCACTTTTCCATGGTATTGATCCGAGGACATCATTTCTCATTGGTGAAGGCCTGTTTTTTACTTGGTGGATGTGTGGCATTTATACTGGTTTGTTTCGACAATCTTTGCAGAAGCAATATCATCTCAAGGTGATTTTATTCATCTGTCATTAGTAGTATTTTGAGTTCATTTCTTGCAGAATTAATGATGGGTTGCCAATAATTTGTTCTTAAAAAGTACTGTAATTATTTTATAGGATTTATGAGCTGTAATTATTTTTAGGTTAATAATTGTGATTGAAACATGTTATCTTTTTTTAAAGTGTTTGTCAAAACTTTGAAAAAGTGACGTGTATTAGAGAGAAGAAAAAGAAAATATCAATAAGCCTTGAATTCAGAAAATATTTTAAGATCCCTTTTTTCCTCGCTGCAAACAAGTTCTCCCTACTAATTTTGTTTATAGCTAGATGTTTGGACCATACAAATCTTACATTTGGGTTCTCTGTGACTTATTGACCTTTATGATATGTTTTGCCACACAAGTATGTTAGAGTTTTCTATTTTGCTGGCTTGTAGACCAACAAAATTTTGGATATGGATCCTCTCTTGTGCCTCTTGACACAGCAGAGTGTGCTATAGTTCAAAACGCAACCTTTGGGGTGCATTTTATTTATTTATTTTTAATTTATTTTTAATATATTTTTTAAATTTAATTTTCAAAAAAATTATTTTTCTTTAAAAAATAAAAAAGCAAATAAAGTATAAAATTTTTAAATTTAATTTTTTTAAATAATTTTTTGAAAAATTAAAATTTAAAAATATATAAAAAATGAGAAAATAAACTTAAAAAATATAAAATTTGTTGAAAATTTGGATTTTTTATTTTTAATTATATTTTAATATATTTTTAAATTTTAACTTTTTTCAAAAAATTATTTAAAAATTTAAATAGAAAATAAAATTTAAAAATTTTCAACAAAAAATTACTTTATTTTTATACTTTATTTTCATTTTTCTTTTTTAAAGAAAATTAATTTTTTAAATAATTTAAAAAAAAAAATTAAATTTTAAAAATATATTAAAAAAATTAAACCACAGCACGCTCTGCTGTGTCAAGACACAGCAGAGGATCCATATCCCAAAATTTTAGGGGTGATTTGCTTTCTCCATAGTTTTAATTTAGAAATATGGACATTGACACAGTACACAAGACATGACGCAGACATAGACATTGTGATATGATTAAAAGTGTCCATTTATAATTTGAAAAGTCGTATAATGTTTGTCAAGAACTATTTTAACTCAAAAGGCTAAATTATTGGGTGAAGGCCTGTGAGTAAAGTTTGGGTGAAGGCTTATGAGTAAAGTTCAGACTCACCATATCTTGTGTTGAAACTTAATTTTTATTTAAGAGAATGAGAGAGTCAGTAAGAATTGAACTTCTGACCACTTGGTCATAGAGGTTTGGACGCTATGTCAAAAACTATTTCATTTTAAAAGTTTAAGTTGGTGAGTGAAATCCTCTTAATGGTTTTATTATAGTGTCCATCAATGTTTAATACAAGTGTATGACACAAGTCAAACATAGACGTGGCTCCTTTTTTTACCGTATGTGCTTCATAGGTTAAGAATAGTCATATGTTGGCTAGGGGTTTGGAGAAAAGGTTAGTGAGAAGTCTAAGGGTTGTAGGAGAGGAATTGGAAGTTCCCTATTTGTAACTTGCAAATGATACCATTCTTTTCCTTCCAAAGGATAGAGAATTTTTTTAGAATGTGCTTCCTTTTTGGGATCCAATTTTACAAAAAGTTTCAAAAAGACTAGATAACCTGAAAGGAGTACTTTTCTTTGTGAGAGAGAATGATTCTAACTCAGGCTTCCTTTTGTAGTATTCCCCTTTTTATCTTTCTTTGTTTAGGATTCTTATTTGGGTTACTAATAGGTTGGAGAACATTATGAGGAACTTTTTGTGGTCGGGGGTTAGGGAGAGTAATAAAGATCATTGAGGGTGTTTGATAGAAGGAAAAAATTTTGAATTCCTGAGAATCTTAACATGGGAATTGAAGATTGTTTTATTTGGTTTCAAAATAAAAACTATGATTCTTAGGAAACTTTAATTCTCAAGAATGATTTTTAAATTAAGATTTTCATGAAAAGATTACTATGGAGGGGGGGTGAAAATTGGTGATTCTCACGAAGGAGGGAATCTTTATAAAAAATAAAATATAATTTTATCCTCTAATATTTTATGTAAATTTTTTTTATAAAAATAAATTTAATTGTTAATATATTTTTTTAATAAATTTAAAATTAATGTAAACCTAATAAATTATTAACAATAATTTATTATATTTTTTGTTAAAAAAATAAACAAACAAAAAACATTTAAAAATAAATAAATAAGGGTATTTTTATAAACCATATACATAAATGAATATTCTTAAAAAATGTTATTTAAAATTTTTTAGTAATTTTAAAAATCAACCAAACACATTTTATATATTTTCAGAAATTATTATTCCCATCAATCATATTATTCAAAAAACATGATTCTTAAGAACAAAAAGCTTTGCCGTATACCAAACACCCCTAAGTGAGTTGTGAAGTGTGTTGTAAGTCTCGAGAAAATGGGAGTTGGGTCTTGGTAATATGGTGTCTAAACATTTCTGTAGTGGCTAAGTGGTTATGGTGATTTTCTTTAGAGCTTAACTCTTTGTGGCACAAGGTGATTAGGAGTAAATATGTTATGCCTCAAAATGGATGGGATCAGGGGTGAGCACGAGTCGGGTTGAACTATAAATTCAACTCGACCAAACAAAAGTCGGGTTGAAAAAATTGTATCTGAAATTGATCGATATTTCGAGTAATTTGTACAATTCGGGTTTGTTTGAGTCATATTCGGGTCGGTCGGTTTAAGCAGGTTCACCGTCCAAGAGAAATCAACCAAAAACCTAGACAAAAAAAAACAAACCAAAAAAACAAAAACTACTATAATAAGATGTTACTTAGATTTGCATGAAACTTCAACCCCTTCGAGTTTGAGAGACACCTCTTGTAGATGAAACTGAAGCTACCATCACCAGTAATGAGGTTCGGCAAGAAGTTCTTAATGGCCTTAGTGAGTTCATCCATGGAGATCTGAACATATGGGAGAAAGACCAGCATACGACTATGGCGATGGAGGAGAGCTCCTGTTGGGTTTTATTTTGGGTAAGAGGAGAGGAGGGCGATGACGAAGAGGGTGGCTAAAGAGATGAAGAAGGTTGCACCGTTGTAAACTTGCAGGCTGCATGTGAGGGAAAATGACGATGGCTACGAAGAGGGTGGCTAGAGGTGAAAAAGATTGCGCCATTGTAGGGACTTGAGGGCTATGTGAGGGTAAATGATGAGGGTTTTAGATTTCTCAATCATTATATAGCTAGATTAAACGGTGTCGTTTTATTGAAAAATAAAAATAGAAAACAGGAAGGCAACTAGGATTCGAACTCGGGACACCATAAAACAACACATAATTCTTACCGCTAAGCTCTAGCAACATGCTTGATGAGATTCGCTTTCAAATATATATATTTTATAAGTTGGATAGGGTTATTTCGGGTTTAAATGTTTTGAATCCCAACCGACAACCCAAAATTTTCAAAAAAAAAAATTATCCGTTTGAATTTGTCAACCCAATTCGATCCATCTGAAATATAATTTTTTTGTCAGATTCAAGCGGGTTTATTTGAGTTGTTCGGATTATGCCCACCCCTAGATGAGATGGCTAGTTTTAGGATTGGCGCTACTCATGCAAGCCCCTAGAAGTTCATTTCTCAAGTATTTCCTTCCTTTTCATCTCCTTTTTCTTATAGTGTTGGTCTTGGTAATTGGTTGAGGTTTAGGGAGGATCATTGGATTGCAATGCCTTGTTTTGTAAACTTTTTCTTAGACTTTGTTATTTATCTTCTTTGCATCAAGCTTCGATTGTAGATTATCTAATGCTACAACCTATTGGGTTTTCTTGGAATTTTCATTTCTATAGGAATCTTGATGGTAGAGTTGTTAATGATCTTAATATTTTGTTGGATATCATTGTTCCTTTTTGTCTTTCTTCTTTGCCTGATATGAGGATTTTGGGTTTAGATCGTTCAGGTTCATACACTTGTCGTTCATTCTTCAATTTTTTGATTCACACTCCAAATGCTTAAAACTTTTCCTTGTCTAAATCTTTTTGGAAGCTCTATGTTCCCTTGAAGGTGAAGGCTTTTGTTTGAATTGTGGTTCTTAAAGAATAAATGCAAATGATTTGCTTTAAATTCGTAGATCTGATAAGGAAATTACTCCGAATGTTTGCGTGATGTGGGGACACACCAGAAGAGATATGATTAGAAATGAGTGTATTAGAGAGAAAGTTGGGATAGCACCTATTGTGGAGAAGATGGTTGAATCTCACTTAAGGTGGTTTGGCCATGTGTGGAGAAGACTTGTAGAAACCCTAGTGAGAAGATTTGATCGGATGGAGAATAGTCCAATAATTAGAGGTAGAGGGAGGCTAAAGAAAACAATAAGTGAAACTATTAAAAATGATTTAATAATTAATAACTTATCTATTGATCTCATCCATGATAGGCCACTATGACGCCGTTTGATCCATGTAGCTGACCCCACTTAGTGGAAAAATGTTTAGTTGTTATTGTTGTTGTTTGTGTGATGTGCTACCATAATTCAGAGACAAACGGTAATTTTTTTCTACATTGTGAAGGGGCTTGGCAGATTTGGAGTTGGATTTTTGGCAATTTTGATGATTCTTGGGTCTGTCCGCCTTTTTAGAGATCTTTTTAGCTATCAAGTTTTATGGCTTTGGGATAAAGAAGGATCATAAGGTCTTGGGAAATGTTCTATTTTTGCTGTGGTGTGGTGCATATGGTTGGAACAGAATGCAAGAGTTTTTAATCAGAGAGTATTCTCTCACATCTGTTGGAGAGTTACTTTTTTGGCCTCCCCACGGGTTTCTGCAAACGGTTTTTTTTAAGACCTACAAAGGGATTGGCAAGCTCTTTTGAGATATTGATTGTAATGGATTTATTTTTTCTGTTTTTGGGTGGACTATTTGTCCTCTGTTTCCATTAAAAAAAATTCTTGTATGGTTTAGAACGAGGATACCTCCCATAAATGCCATATATGCATCATACGATAGTACCAAGCCTACTGTGGTTAAAAACATCATCATATAATGGTACATACCTTGAGAGCCTTTGAGTGTTATCTGTGTAGTAGTTTGTCAATTTTTCTTTTCTGAAATGTGACATGTCTGCATTTCTACTTACTTCTATGGTTGTATGGATGAGGTGATTATATTCGGGTAAGAACTAGGGTGATTGGAAGATGTGAGACGCCTAAGAATTTTATTGACTGTTTTATCTGTGACTTTTGTTCTTGGAACATAGGTTTGGTAGATGAACATGTTTTAGTGGAATGTCATTTTTATCATAGCATCCCATTTGATGTAGGACGGGAAGAAAACTAAAAGAACATTACAGATTTATCAAAATATTTCTAACCAATTTATCAATAATTGAAGGGGTTCAATTAAAAGCACTATTTATAGGTAACTGAAATAAGAAATCTTAATTCCAATAAAATACTACAATGGGACAACATTTCCTTTACTTTTTAGTGATATCTCCTAACTACACCTTTAAATTACACCAATTATCCAATTACCCAATTATATACCCAAAAAAAAATTTAAATCTATAATAATAACATAAACAATAATTCTTCTCTCTCAGCCTGTATCACCATTGTAACTAGCAGGTGCCGTTGATAAATGATGGCTCATTCTGTTTACTTTTTTCTTCTTAGAATTCACCTTGTGATCCCTGCATGGTGCATTGCTGCATGCATTGGTGTGCCATATGTCAGGAACATAGGGAGATGAAGAACCGCCTATCTGATACTGCTGACATTCCAGACACCATTATTAATCCCCCGCCAGTTCAGGAGATGGATATTGGTGAGAAAAAGGAGACTGCTTCATCTTCACAATCTTCTACTAATTTGGAGTTGCAGCCTCTTTAGGAAATTGCCATCAATTGTTACACGGGAAAAATTCTCTAGCACCCTTAATGTACTAGTGTCTAGTTTAGTTGGCAAAAATATTGACTATTAGACGAGAACATTCAAATTCATTTAACAGTGAATAATACTGCCAATTATGCTGGGTACCGTACATTTTTTAATATTGAAGACTTACCTTACAATATAAATTCTTCAAAGGTAATATTCACTTTTATTTCCTCTCCCAGTAAAAAATAAATAAATAAATTTCCGCTTTTATCTGATTAATATTTTTCTTTGAAATGTCAATTTTATTTCCACTTAAAATTTCTTCATTTATCCCATTACACATTGTATTTGGTGTGATTTTTTGTTTGTATATTTTATTTTTTAAGTAAAAAAAAACTTAGATACAGTTTTTTAAATATTTATTGTCAAGTTCTTTAATAGAATTATAATATATATAAAAAATTATTTTAAAAAGTTGATAACGCTAAATAGTAATTAACAAACTCTTCAAAAAATTTACTTTATTTTTTGTTATCCACTATTCTCATCATTAGTTCTCTTATTTTCTTTGCGGTAAAATGAGCTTTTTAGGATTCGTGTAAGAGAAAGAGTATCTTTATATCTCTTTTCACACTTATTCATTTACAGATTTACTATTGATTTACTATAAACTTAGAATGATATAAATAATTTTAAATAATAAAATAATGCTTGTAAAAGTAAATATAGGAGGGATGCGAATTTAAATTGTGTGGTGTAATTTGCAGCTATACCCTCTATTGTCTCTCTTCCATATCTTCCTTCTACATGCTCTGTCACTCCTTAATCTTCGATGTTAAGGGAGAATTCAAGATTAAGCTAGGGCATTCAACAATCTTTAAATCTACGCTGGACCCAAGATTCAGAGACACAGGAGTGGAGAGGATCTAGCATGTGTACTCTGTGGTACACTCGCAAACATGGAAAATTGAAAATATCCATACAGCACAGGCTCTCAACTTCTTTTTTTTTTTTTGAGTAAATTATACTGATTTTTCATAAAGTTAAATTAAATTACACTTAGTTCTCTCTTTGTTTTAAAGATAAAAATTCAAACTTTAAAATTATATTACAGAAACTCCCTACTATTAATAGAATTACTTTTAAATACTCATCTATTTATGACTATTATTATTTCATTATTCTCAATAATAGCTAGAACTAAAAGAAAAAAAATGTAACGAATATAATCTTGACTACAATTTGTACACAAACCTAACATATAAAAATGACCACAATATGGTTAGATATCACGGATTCAGAAAGTTACCAACGAATATATAAGTATTGAAAAGATTGAGTATTATCAGCAATCTTGCTTATTTATATCCCTTATGTCTTTAAACTTCTTGTGTGCATTCTATCCAAGCCTTGGATTGAAGGAAAGGAAGACCTAAAAATAAAATGCAACAACAAATTAGTTTTAAAAATCAGATACTGTAATATGCCTCCATTTTTAAAACAATCATGTTTTATCTTAAATATTTATTTTATTTTAAATGATTATATTTTCTCTAAATTGATTTATATTTTAATATAAAATAATTATGTTTGTTTTATATAATTATGTTTTTGTTTTTAAATGACAGTATTTTTTATTTTAAAATGTGCTTTATTTTGTTTTATGAGTTATCTTAATAATTTAAACAAACAAAATTAAAAGATTTTGAAATTTTCATCTCAAAAACGTACTAACAGGGCCAGCGATGCAATAGTAAGGGTGCAAGTTGCAGCTGCAGGAATCCGAGAGCTCCAGCGCTGCGGCAGTAGAGGAAATGACCGAAATGCCCTTCTCTTTATAAATTTTTTCACCCGCAGCTTTTCTCCTTTCTCATGCTTCCTCCATTGTTTCTCTCACTATAAACTTCCTCAACTTTCTCTTTAGATTTTCTCCCAACATAGATATTCATTTGACATGCAGAAAGCACCGTTGGACTAATGGTAAAAAAAATTTCATTTTTTCACCAATTGATTTCATTAGAAGACATTGAAAAACTCGCTAAAAAAATTCAAGAAAGCTTTAAAAAAAATAAGTTTCAAATAAGTTTGCTTAAGAGCCTCTAATAAAAAAATAACACTGTAGATAATCTTATAAGTAGTCAAAATGTTAGGGTTTAGATTTTTCACGGCAGTACGACGAATTTTTGTTTAGCATGAACAATGTCTTAGACTATTATGAATAGTAATTTCGATGAATGAACAATACTTTATTTTAAACTTGTTTTTTAAGTTTTTGGACATGCTAGGTTTGATTTTGAAGTTCTTTTTTATTTTTTTGGCTCCAAAAGTTGTTATAAACTTTGCCCAATCTTGAACCAATAGATGTGCAAATGGATAATATATATTGTGGCATGTTTTTATTACTGATTCAATTTTTAATCATATTTTATACATATATACATGGTGAATTAAAGTCTTATATGGTTGATACATATTTTTGTATATGTGTTTAATAGTTTGTATATGATTTTCATTATAGAACCGTCAGAATACAAGATAAGCATATTTTTGTGAGTTGTACTGATATAGTTTGAGTTTTGATTTGAAAGTGTTTGGATTGTTGAAACGGTTTGAATCTAAGTTGTGCTAATAAGGTTAGTTTATGAACCTTTGAATTAGCTTTACCTTTGAGGTTTAGAATCTTGATAGTAATGCTAATTGGGAGATGTATGTATATAATGCTAATTAGGAGATGCTTGTATATAGTATGGGTTATGGTTTCTTCGATTTAAATATGGAGTGTCCAACATGTCTTTTGATGAATGGAAATTTCATTGAATTATGTTTTGATTATATCATAGTATGTTATTGATAAGTTTTGATATATGGTTTTATTCTTACGTATTTGGGTTTTCTAAAATGAGGTACATGAGGTGGCCTATCGAAAATATTTGGAAAGTTATGTTTTGGATTTGATGAGCATGCTGCTAGAAGAAATGGTTTTAAGGAAATGTTTCAAGGGTTATTTGTATATTGATTACTTTTCATAAATAGACTTTCTAAAGAGGATCATTTTAGAAATATTGTCGGCTAACAATAGTAAATGCATGCCTTGGTGCACTTTCTCTTAATCTGAAAGGAGTTGCATTCTACCTCTCATTATTACAAGCTGTTGCCTAATAGTAAAGTGAGTTACCTTTACGGACTATTATTGTAACTGAATTAGTGATTTGTTCTTAAGGATTGTGTGTTTGACTGGATTAGTGATTTGCCTTTATAGACTATGTGTTTGGCTAATTTGGTTTTAATTTAGAATCTTCCCAAATAATATGGTTTTAAAAGTTTAACTTTTTTATTTATTTGTCTACCTATCATGTTTTAATTATCCTACTTACTTTTTGTATTCTAGTTTAAACTATTTGCATAGCAGTGAATTATTTTAATATGCTTTCTATACTTTCATGAATTTAATTCTTTTGTTAGGACTTGGCAACTAGGCTTGTTAATTTTATTATGTTGTATTTGATAGCATTTGTAATTTTTGATTTTATTACGTTTTGTTTAAAGTTTTAGTTTTGATACCAAAAAAATATATTGAGGTTGGTTAGATGTGCGGCCTCAAATGGTCAGAAGTTTTGATTTCTCTTATTTGCATAAGTTTTGAATATGTCGCTTTGACAATAAAATTTTTTGAAATTGTATTTTTGAAGTAATACAAATTGCGTTGCTCATTTTAAGGACATAAGCAATTCGACATAAATTTATTGTTTTGTTTTGAGAAACATGTTGGACTAAGTAGTATAGTTAAACAAACAAAAGTAGCTATTATCACAATATATTATGTTTTTCTTTCTTAAGCTTTGAACTCATGTTTTATTTAAATTTTGATAATCGATCAATGTCAACGTTAAATATTTTGACGCTATATGTATTTGTTTTATGATTTGATAAACCTAATGATTTTTATTTCCTAATTCTCGAACCTATATTTTAAATAGATCATAGAAATCAAATTATGTAAATGTTGAGGCGTATTGCTAGTATATTGTTTTGTTTATTAAATTTCAAGTTTATGTACAATTTAGATTTTGGTAGTTGCCTTTGGAGATTTAAAATGTTTTAATTTTAAAGCTATATGTTTTCCTTTTTCAAAACTCCTTTTAAATCTAAAATTTTAAAATAAGTTACAGTTTTACCAAATTTCTTTTCAAAATGAAATGTTGATTTCATATTTACTTATTCTACCTTACCTTTTTATCTAACAACAACTTTCCTTAAGCTTATTAAATATTTTTCCACAAATTACGATTCCACTTTCCCTTCTTGAAAAGCTTATATGTAAGTTTATCAAACATTTAAATTATCAATTAATAGTATTAATTTTTCTTAAGTTATGGGCTTTTCTCAAGGTAACTTGAGAATGGAATAAATATATTGTTTTACTAATAAATAGTAAGTTTAGGCAAAGTAAGAGCTCTATGATGAGTAAAGATTATGATTCTTCATCGCGAACCATCAATGGGAGTTTACTAAAGAATTCAAGGGAGTTTGCGAAATAAAACTAATGATATGTTTTCTAAATGAAATCCTGATTAAACCATAAGAATCGAAATAAACAACAAGTCTATAATCGTTATGGTCATTTGATAATGAGAAGATTGGATCCTATGGCCTTGATTTGAATAATTGAAATATGTAGTGTTGGTAGAAAGTTATTTTGAGATTTTAGCTAGGACGTAACTCCTTACATCCTATTTTTAAATGGTTTTATATATACATTGTTTCTTGTGAAGTAGGATTTGATTTGATGTATGGTTGATTATGAAGAACTTGTATGTGTCGCTTGTCTTGATCCTTTGTAATATATGTTATCTACTCATTGAGTCACAAGACTTACTCTATTTTCTTTTATGTTTTTTTAGATTAGGTTAGAAATGAGATCGAGCACCGCGATAGTAGAATATTCTTAGTGAGCCCAATTTGTTCTGATGAACTTAGTTTGTTATTTGTCTATAATGTATTTGTATTATAGAGTTGGCTCCATACTACCATAGGTAGGATTCTTACTTCCTATACGTAATCATTATGTTTTTTTCTAATAAACAATTTTATAATAAAATAATGATGATGTTTTCAATTAAAATTGAATGTGAGTTTTGATAGCATATATGTTTTAGATACTTAATTTTTTATATTAGATTATGTTTGAATGGAAAATGGCTAATTTTTCATATTATGTTGGTTTTTGCTTGAACCTTTAAAGGGAAGGCCTTTTGGAAAGTTTTGATTATTTTGATATTTTAAATTAAATAAATTTTGATTTTGACGATGTGTTCTATAGATTTAGACTTACGGAGTATGTTAACCCTCACTTTCATGTTGGTCACGTACTTAAAAAATCTAGATCATGACAAATACAAAACTATGTATTTGACTATATATATATATATATATATATATATATATATATATATATATATATATATATATATGACCTGTTTTTAGGAATAATAATGCAAAATATAAAGAGCCACATAATTACCTTAAGCCTAGCTTGATGCTTGTTGATTATAAGCATAGCTAGAGCATCACTCCCAACATCCTTTGCAACAAGTAGTAGTCAATTTCTTTAAAATTCATATAGCAAAATAGAGAACGAGAAGATTTTAAAATGTAAATATTTTACCCAAAATTGTAAATGAATACCAACACATTAATTGAAGATTAGTTTGGCAACCTTCACTACTAGCTCCAATATTTTCACCAATAAGTTCATGTCTAATATTTTCTTTTCCTGGATAAGGATGACGACAAAGTTATCTTTTTATTATTTTCATTAATGTCATTTAATGTCCATTAAAAACAATGAATATTGATTTTATTTTTATAACAAGAGGAAATTGAGTGCAATTTAGCCAAAACTCGAGAGATTAATGTAATTTACTCTCTTTTTTCATAAAAGAAAAAAAGATACTAACATAAGTCATACCAACTAGTTCAAATTCAAAGTGTCTTACAAATATACTTAAAATAACTCTACAAACATGCTTTGCAAGATTCTATCATGTCTTTGACATCATAGGAAGAGAAGACTTGAACTAAGCTATTGATATCTCAACCTGCCACTGTATATGAAGTGAGAGATTCATGAGAACTTTGTCAGAAAATTGTGTGTATTATTAGTTATTAGAAATCCATTAAAGTGAATATTTTAGTGAATACCACCACTTGACACACTTATTTTAATGAATTTTAATTGCTTTATAACTTTTTGAACCTTTACTAATTTTTTCAACCAACCATTGTATTGACAATTGTTGCCAAATTTGTGGTACACTACAATATGTAGTACATATATGGGTATAAAGCTTTATACAATTCATGATATGAGGATTAGAATTGGTCAGTATTCTATTTAAGTTTGCTATACACTCAACATCGACTAATTAACTTTCTTTTCTTTTCTTTTCTTTTTGTGGCAAAATTGGAAGTTTGAATTTGTTGTAGTCTATATTAGTGAACTTGAGAGTTTGCTATAACTTGAACATCCTTTTGAACCAATAGAACTTGGAGTAAAATATGTTGTATCTCAATTGTCTTTTTTAATACTATCAAAGTTGTATACATAATGACATTCCAATGATTTATGCCTCATCTCTTCATTGACATTGAAATCTATGTATATTCCTTCTGGATCAATATCCCATTTTTTGTTATCACATTATTGGAGCTATTAGTGAAAATTATAGATAAATATTTGAAGGTGTAAACACCAAATTATCAGCATTAGTAGAATTAAGTTTGTTTCTTTTGGCATTATGAATGTAAAAATAAGCAGTCTAGTGTTTCTTAGCAATTGAATTTGTAATTGATTAAGACAATGCCATTGTTCAAATAGTATATATTCATCATAATATTCTTTTATTAAGAAGTAATTAGATGTTATCATATCCCTTGATTCGGGATAGTGATATCCCTTAATTAAGAGAATAATTATGATTTAAATTATAGGTAATTTATATTTATAATTAAAGTATTGTCTATAATCTTTCTTATAAATACCAAGAATTAGTGTGGACCTTCCTTAAAATGATTACATTCCATTATCTTGCTTTTCTCCTATTCTCTCTAAATTTAACAGCCATTTTAGCTATGTTTGTTAACTCTGGAGTTTTTAATCACCAATGTGTTGCATCCATTTTTTTTAATGAAAGACCTAGGCTAACAAAGCCTAAAAGAAAAACACGAAAACAAACTAACAAGAAATAGACATCATTAGGGGTCTAGAATACCCCATGATATCTTCATGCAGTAAAGAATCAATGCTAGTAGGAGGTAGCTCAAAGAAATGTAGCCCCAGGTTAAACTTTAAGCTCATGTTGGCAGGAAAGTTAGCACATATGTTCCCTTCTCCTAGAACATGGACAACCCTTGTTACGACATCATTGTAGGAGACAACCCTTTTAGGAAGTGAAATGTGTTGAAAATAATTTGAGAAAAATGTCTTTCATGTAAAATAGTATATAACAGTCATCGACTGGTGACTAAGTTTAAAATTTTCAAATTCTTAAGAGTAATAGTCATGCTAACAATTGAATGTTAGCTACTAAAAATTCAAAATTGAATTCCAAAGAGTAACAATCGACTGTTAGTTTGATAACAATCAATTATTAGTGGCTATAAAATTTTTCAAAGACTATTAGTCACTTCTTAGACTTATAATAATTGACTGTAAGCTATTTTAACATTATAAGTTAAAAAACTACTTACAATTAAAGTAATTGATGGCTTAAAATCATGTTAATTCATAAAATAATTGTTAAATAATTGTTATAAGTGTTCAAAAACATTAAATAATTGATATACATTATGCTTTAATTAAAAAAATTTATTGGTTCAATTATTGTTGAAAAGGCATTTTGGTTTAGAAATATTATTATATAAATATGTTATGAACTTATATGAAGCGACATCAAAATTTTCCTTTCCTTACATACTTTTCTCTAGTGATTCTTGAGGAGAAAATTTAAAGATTGCTTAGTGCAATCTTTTGGATGCTTTGAATCAGTTTTAGTGGTGATTTATCTTAACCTTACAACAATTAGCAGGGGCAAATATCACCCAAAATGGCATTGTGATATGTAAACATTTCAAAGCCTAGATTTCTAACTCTATACAAGTTATATCTTATAATCTTCCCTAACAACCTTTAAGATGATATTTAATGGAGTCTACACAAGAGTCTACTTTTAAGGTGATGAACTAAGATTTCATAAAATATAATTGGTTTAATAGAACAAACTTCAATTTAGGGAAGACCAAGATGGTGTTCTTGTTGATTGCAATGAATATTTCATATATGCATGATGTTGATCTACCTATACTTTCAAAACCCAATGACAACGATAATGATTAAGTCAGGGATAAAGAAAAGAAAAGAACTAATGATGAATTTTTATGCACAAGACACATTCTAAACACTTTATTTGATTGTCTATATGATTTGTTCACATCAATTTTGTCAATATGATCCATTCACATCAATTTATTATGATTGAACAAAAGTACTTTGAACAAATACAACATAAACAAATAAGTTTCAATTCAAAAGTACTTTGAATTTATTATGATTGATGATATCTCCCCTGTGAATCATGTATATGATCTATAATTTCTAGTTTCTAAGTTAAAAGATTTGAAAGTTGAGATTTCTGAATCATTATAATTAGGGGTCAAAGTAGGAATATTACCTCCAAGTTGGCATGATTGTAGAAATAAATTACTGGATACCACATAAGACTTCATTGTAGAATAATTCTAAACATTTACAAATTAAACATGAAACTCAAAATTTACGAAGAAAATTTCAAAATCTGTTTCTAAAGTGAATTCTATGGATGCAAGGAATAAATCCCAAAATATTTCAAAGAACAACAGTTGGAGAAACCTCGAGTTTGATTCTTACATGAACAAACAAATCTAAAACATGTTACTTTTGTGGAAAGAAAGGCACTACAAGAGAGATTGTAGATTTAGGATGAAGTAGAAGGTAGAAAATACTAATAACGCACACATGGTTGATATTGATAATAGTGAAATTATTTCTATGATTCCAAATTTTCCTATTAATATGATATTTGAATTAAATATAGCAACAACAAGTAAACTCTTTGACTGTTGGTATGATTTTGGGGCAATAAATACATGTTTACTATGATAATAACCAGTTCAAGAACTATGTTGAAGAAGTACATGAAATTCTTATGAGAAATGGGAACACAAGAAAGTTGGTTGGAAATGTTAGTATTAAATTGTAATTTATTTCTAGAAGAAAGTTACTGCTGCTAAATGTGCTTCACATTCTTGATAATAGGAACAATCTTATTTCTGCGGATTAAAGAATGCATTAGAATATGGAAAAATTGTAATCTTGTAAATTAGAGTGCTTATAGTAGGGGTTTTCATTGTTCTGGATCAGTCCGGTTTGGACATCTCCTCTAATCAAATTGACCTAATCGATTGAGTAAAAGAGTCATCCAATCAATTAGATTAAAATGACCACAACTAAACCAATCTAATCTAATCAATTTTTCAAAAGAAAATGGTTTTGTAGCCAAAATATATATTTCAACAATCGAATTTAATAATTCTTCCATGAACTTTGCCATAAAATTAAACATTCCAAACATAAACTACAATAAAAACCAGTCAATTTATATAAAATTATTTCAATCCAACTTCAACAACCAATGAGTACATAAAATTCATATTGAAAATTAAATCCATCAATATTCAGTTCAACAAACTCCAAATATTTAAATAGTAATAATCACCTATCATTTTGCACCTATAGAAAACAAACAAAATCACATTAAATATTAAGAATCAATATACAAATTTAAGTTACACAAAACTTGACAATTTGAATCAAAATAAATAAATAAAAATTAGAAAGTAAATAAAACTTACAATGTTTTTGTAGAATTGGTACATAGATTCCAAAATCATATATCCAAATCCCCAGGGCCATTTGTGATATTTGTAATCTCTAAATTATGACAAGTAAAAAAACAAAAACAAAAAATTCAATTCAACTTATATTTGCAAATTTTAGAAATATATAAGTACAGAATATTACCTTTATTCATTTCTTCCACCACATCTAGCACCTCCATATTACTTGGCAATGGTGTACATTGGAACCAATTTTGAATACAAATGAGTGCCTGCACCATTTTAGGACTTAAAGGAGCTTCTATATGCATCAAATACATACTCTTATGTGCTAAAAGTGAATTCAGAAGCCATTGTTGTGACTCCCCTCAGCTGTAAATGATTATGTTTTACCTTAATGCATATATGGTTTATCTAATTATATGTTTTGTTAAGAAAATTAATGGAATATAATCGTAATTAAGATTTCTATAAAAGAATAAATGTAAGATATAAGCTAATGAGGGCTACAATATGTTAAGGAGGCTATATGCAGGCTATAATAACTTTTTTTTCAAATAAGCCAACATCAAGATACCATACTCCTACCATCTCAACGCCAACTTCCTAGAATTTCAAACCCAAAATCTAGAAAGGTCACTACCACAATGCTAACTAGCCACAGTCTAGAATCACAAAGTATTATTCCAAAAGTCCAAAGAGTTTACAATCGCGATGGTAGGTTTCTAGGGTTACAATACCAAAAGCAGAACATGAGAATTTAGATTTCCATAATGTTCAGCATTGCAATGTTAGGTAAAAAAGATGACAATACTCATATGTTTATTAAATCATCATTGTGGGGTAATTCTCCATAAGCCATGCAATTTTCCCCTACCTTTGTTTCTCTTTCTAAGTTCTCTCTTTCTCTCTCTAAATTTCAAGCTCATTTAGAAAACACAAAAGCATGACAAGAACAATGGAATGCAACAGTTAGCTTGTTATTCATTAAAACAAACCCTACTTTTGAATACATTTAAACTAGGAAAAACTAAGGATCATGGTCCACTATCTTAGCCAAGATAAAATACATGAAAACATGACTTACAAAAGATAACAAAATTCCTAAAAAATAGCCACTAGCTACAAACTAGGTCCACTCATGCCACTTTAGAAAACAAACAAACAAATCTCACATACATTTAACAATCTAAACAAAGTAAGTTCCACACAGTCCTAAAGCATGTAAACAAAACTTTTCTATGCATTAAGAGCTATAGATTTCAAGTTTATTTCTCAAAAGCATTAACTTACTAATAGGAAGTGGCTAAGTAAAAATATTAGCCATCTAATCATCAGCATTGCAATACAACATAGTAACATATTTTTTTGCTCCTCCTTTTAGAAAAAAAAAACTTAATGTTAAAATGTTTGTTCTTTCCATGAAAAACCATATTTTGTGAGAAATAAATTGTAGCATGATTGTCCACAAATACTTTAGTGCTTCCCTTTGCTCCATATGAATATCACGCATGATCTTCATCAACCATAAGGCTAGATTAATTACTATTGTTGTTGTTATTAATTCATCTTCTATAGTTGACTATGCTACAGTCTCCTGTTTCTTAGAACATTGAGAGAAAACACCTATGCCAAAATTGAAATAGTACCTTGAGGTACTATTTATGTCATCTAGGACCCTACCTAGTCACTATCAAAATATCTAAGGAGTTTAAAATTTTGACATTTATTGAACTTGACACCATAGTTGATAGTCCCTTTGACATATCTACTTTATCCTTGTAGTAGCCTTTAAGAGAAACTCACTTGCACAATGCATGAAATAAGACAAAATACTCACAACATACAAGATGTCAAGCCTTTGTTGTTGTGAGGTTGATCAGGCACCCAATTAGACTTCTATGGAATGTTGCATACATTTTCTCAACTCCATCATCCTTGCAAAACTTTTTATATGATTCATAGGAGTACCCATAACCTTGCAATCTTTCATGTAGAACTTCTTTAGGATTTCCTCGGCATATTTCCTCTAACAAATGAAAACCTCATTATGATTTTGCTTGATCTCCATTCCAAGCAAATATACTATCAGCTGTAGATCAATCATATCAAAAACTTTTAGTATTTCTTACTTAAATTCATCAATGAGGCATGCACTACTTCTTATTACAAAGATACTATCAATATATAGAGAAATAATGTGCATATAGCACCAAAGCACTTGACATAAAGTGTAAATTCATAAAGGTTTTTCTTAAATGCTAAACTCGGAAAATGTTCATCAATTTTGCTATACCAACCCCTCGGTGCCTACTTTAAACCCTTTGTTAGTAGATAATCCCTGTTTTTTTCCCTTTTACCACAAAACCTTTAGGTTGCTTCTTGTAGAAATTCATTGAGAAATGTTGACTTGTCATCTATCTAGTACACCTTCTAACTCCTTTATGCTGTAATAGCAAGTAGTAGTCTAATTGTATCAAGTCTATCCATTGGTGTAAACATGTCTGAGTAATCTACACTAAAAGTTTGAGCATAGCCTTTGACCATAACCCTTGCCTTGTGTTTGTTGATGAAGCCATCAACATTTAGCATGGTTCTAAACACCCAATTTTTCCCTTATGACTATCATGTTTAGTGGTCTATTAACCAGCTCTTTGGTCTTTTGTTTGATCATAGACAACCCCTCCTGGATTACAACTATCCATTTTTTTAATCTTTCTATACCTCATGTTACCTTGTAGGCTTACATGTTGTAATGTTGTACCTTTGATAAATATCATAAAGCAACCTAGTGCCTTGAACTAGAGGTTCATCTAGTAGTTAATTTAAATTCTACCATAGACATGGTTTATTATTCTGAATTCCCTTTGGATTCTCCCAACTTTGTTACTCATTCTCTATGAAATGCATGTCTCTGCTTATCACTGTTTTTCCTATTTAAGGCTAAAAAAATTGGTAAGCTTTAGAAAATGTATTGTATCCCAAAAAAATGCTTGGAATAGCTTTCTTATCTAGCTTGTCTCACTTAACCTGAGGCACATATGTAAAGAACAAATAACATAACACTTTAAGAAACTTTAATGAAGGTTCATACCTATATTAAACCTCAAATGGTGTCCAATCCTCAATTGCTCCTATGGAAAGCCTATTTTAAAGAATATTGTATATTGGCTTAATTTCGATTAGTATTAGTAGCATAGGTTGCTGTGAGGTGGCATGTTATAATTAGTTAGTTAAGACTTGCAATAGCCAATTATAGGTTAATAACAAGTGTTCAAGGGTATAAATAGCCAATGGCACACTTCCCATTTTAGTTTTGCATTACATTCTGTATTTTGTATTTTAAGTTTTGCTTTGAGGTTGATCAAAGTGTAAGAAATAAGTAAAAAGGTATTACAAAGTTTTCTAGTGTCTTTTTATTTCTTGAGTGAATAAGTGAGTCTTAATTTAAGATTCTTGGTTACTAAATTTTACAAGAAGTATTAAAGCCTACAAGTGGTATAAAAGCATTTAGGTGGAAAACAAAGATCATGGGGACAACCAAGTATGAAATTAATAAATTCACTAGCAAAATTGACTTTGCATTATGGTGGTTGAAGATGTATACATTGCTGGTGCAATAGGGGTTTTGTCACGGCCCCAAATGATGGAACACATGACCGGCACGGCATAAGGGTTTCCCCCTAGCCGTAAGCCTAACACATAGCATGCACAACCATTCAGCACACAATCCAGTACATAATAAATATAACTGGCCACATACGCCACATCCAATATCAGAAAATACTGTATATATATATATATATATATATATATATATATATATATATATATATATATATATATATATATTTCATGAATCCAACATCCTTGATTCAACTTGGCCCATGGCCTCATAGTACAAACATTATTGTAAAACGTAAAACCATATTTCAAACAACACAAGAAGCGAGGATCCTGCATGTATGTTCATGGAGATACACTAGACATACACTTAAACTATACAACCAATACAACGGAGTGCCCAAACAGGGGCTCACCAATACTATATTTAGCCTCCTATGGAGCTGTAGCTGGATCAGTGTTTCTTTGACTATCTGTGGGGAGAAAACAGAAGAGGGGTGAGATTACCACATCTCAGTGAATGGATAAATCATACTATAACAGAAACAGGGCAAACTAAGCACGAATATTTTGCAATTAATTAAATAATTGAAATCAAAGTATAGAAAACATTAAACATTTAACCGTAATTTATTGAAAGAATGCTAAACAGTTCAAATGATAAATCAGGATTAAATCAATAACTGTAAGCAAATCAATTATGCATGGTAAGTAATAAATGAAGATACTTATGCAAGAACAATGATGAATGAGGTATTTTAGAAATATTTAATCTTTAAGAAAAATGCACTAATTTATTGGAGGTCTTTCCTAACAGATCTATCATCTCCCCCAAGCACACAGCAGGGTAGGGTAATCACTGTAGGCGTAGACATAAGTCCACCCTAAATTTCCCCAAGCACATAGCAATGGGTATGGCAATCACTGTAGGCGTAGACATAAGTCCACCCTAAATTTTGTGTCTTAGGCTGTCATATGCCCGTCACAATATCCTAGGCCGAAGTCTTAACATGATCATGGTGCACCAGGGCTAGCACTACCTGCGGCTAGCTAACAGTGATCTAAAAGGGTCCCTCCAATAGAAAACATGTGAAATATGCTATTCAAAGAGTTTAAAGTAAAACATTTCAATAACTTTACAATATAGCTATAATTCTCCATCTAGCTCTTTTCATGCATAAAATTTCGTTCTATAATATATCTCATCCATGAATTCCCATGGAGACCTTTACAATCATAAATTTTCCCTTTTAAACATAGATCGTCCGTAGACGTCACATAGATGCTCATCATGCATCAAATCATGTCATGGCTAACTTAGTTCATTTCTATGACTAAGTTCGCATTTCTATAAATCTAGCTTAAATGGAGAATTAATTGTCTAGATGCTTGCCCTGCATACCTAGGGTTCAACTAGGATTGAAATTTACAATTTCTAACATGGTTGGAACATATTGGTTTTCAAAGCGGTAAAACAATTTAACATACATTCCAACTAGTTAAAATCATACGAGAGAGTTATAAATCAAATTCCTAAAACATGCGCTATAGTATGAAAAACTCACTCACCGTACTAGAAGTACAACAACGAGAATTTCACCTCGTGGTGGCTCAACAACCTAGAAAATATAGACATAATATGAAAATGAGATAAATTCTAAACGTCACTATTCATGCCGGAAAATACTATTCACTCGCCGGAAAATACTATTCATGCCGAAACCTAAAAACCCCATATTCGATTCTAAAGCTATCTACGGGAAGAATTTCGGTAAAAACGAAGCCTAAAATGCAATTGGACGAAGTTTTACCTTTGGAGGTACTATTCACGCGATTTTCTGGCGACCTTCCGGCGACTTTCCGGTGAAATTGATCGGTGGGTTTTGAAGTACTTGTTGCCACAAGTCCAATGGTCCAGACGGTTCGTCAATCAAAGGTCCGTAGCTCCAGATATGAAGGTTTGAAAATCGAAGGGGAAAAGGGAAAAATGGGGGGGGGGCTGCGGGTTTTTTTTTCTCTGCTCTCTGCCTCTGGTCCCGTATGCACATATATGTGCTGATGCTACAGTAAAAATATATATATATATATATATATATATATATATATATATATATATATATATATATATATATATATATATATATATATATATTTTAATAATTATTAAATAATTAATAATAAGATTTTATTTTATAAAAATTCATATAAATTCCGTTTTTCATCATAAAATATCCTAAAAATTTCTAAAAATTTTCTTTCTCATAAATCTTTAGTTAAACTCTCACATCATAATTTTTCTTGATAAAAATAGTAATAAAACAAATTTCTAAACAAATATCTTTATTTATATTAAAAGAAAGAGTATTTCTAAAAATACCATAAAAATTCAATAGAAGCCGGTATAAGTATTTTAAGCAACACAATACTTCTTTTACTTAAAAATCCACTTACTTTTAACAAATCATAATTATTTCTACATAATAAAAATATATTTGCTTATAGCGCGCCAAAACATAACTTCTAATATTTTTTTTCTATGTAATAAATATACATATTTTCTTCGGTTCTTATCTCTATTGTCAAAATTCTCTCTTTTATTTTAAATTTCCTTTTCATTAAATTTTACAGTTATTACATTCTTCCCCCCTTAAAGAAATTCGGTCCCCGAATTTTACAAAAACTAACAACATGAAAACATTTAACTACTCTTGAAACAGCTGAGGATACTTCTCTCTCATGACATCCTCTACTTCCCACGTAGCTTCCTCCTTGGAATGATTCTGCCAAATCACCTTTACTGTAGGGATATCCTTAGATCTCAACTTTTTCACTTGTCTATCAACAATGGCCACGGGTTTCTCTTCGTAGGCCAACTTGTCATCCAAAAGGATTTCTTGCGGTTGAATCACATGAGATGGGTCGGGTAGATACTTTCTCAACATCGAGACATGGAAGACTGGATGCACTTCACTCAACCCAGGTGGTAGGGCTAGGCGGTATGCCACTGCTCCTACCCTATCCAGAATTTCAAAAGGTCCAATATACCTCGGGCTTAACTTCCCTTTCCTACCAAACCGCATGATTCCCTTCATGGGTGAAACTCTGAGGAACACGTGATCGCCTAGAGAAAACTCCAACTCCCGACGCCTATGGTCTACATAAGACTTCTGACGACTTTGTGCAGTTAAAAGCCGTTCCCTTATCAGCTTAACCTTCTCTATGGCATCTTGCACCAAGTCTGACCCTAGCAGCTTGGCTTCTCCAACTTCAAACCATCCAATGGGAGATCGGCATCTTCTCCCATAAAGAGCTTCAAAAGGTGCCATCTGAATACTGGCTTGATAACTGTTGTTGTATGCAAACTCAGCTAATGGCAGGTATCCTTCCCAACTGCCACCAAAATCCAATATACATGCTCTAAGCATATCCTCCAGAATTTGAATCGTGCGTTCTGACTGGCCATCTGTTTGAGGATGAAAAGCGGTGCTTAGATCTAACCTCGTCCCCAAAGCTTCTTGAAAAGCTTTCCAAAACCTTGCTGTAAACTGTGGACCTCGATCAGATATGATGGATACAGGGACTCCATGCAATCTGACGATCTCACTCAGATACAGGCTTGCATACTGAGCCACATTAAAGGTAGTCTTCACTGGTAAGAAGTGGGATGACTTGGTCATTCGATCCACTATCACCCATACTGAGTCATAACCCTTAGGGGTCTTCGGTAACCCTGTAACGAAGTCCATAGTAATCCTTTCCCACTTCCACTCCGGTATCTCAATTTGCTGGTGCAAACCGGCAGGCTTCTGGTGTTCAGCTTTCACCTGCTGACAAACCAAGCATTGAGCCACAAAGTTTACTACATCCTTCTTCATCCCATTCCACCAATACAAGTCCTTGAGGTCACTGTACATCTTATTTGTTCCTGGGTGGATAGTATAGGCTGATTGATGTGCCTCCTCCAAAATCTGCTTCCTCAAGCTATCCACATCAGGTACACACAAGCGCTTCCCACATCTTAACACTCCTTCAGCATCCACGCTGAATTCAGAAGTCTGATTATTCCTAGCTTCATCCTTGAGCTTGCACAGCTTGGCATCCTTGTCCTGATCTGCCTTAATCTGCTCAACCAGTGGAGAGTGTAGTTGCATGTGGGCTAACAACACCCCTGGCTCCTTCACTTCAAAGCGCATCCCCTCACCTTCTAGCCGATGAATATCCCTTACCAACGGCCTCCGGAGTAGGGTAATATGGGCTAGACTCCCCATCGACTTCCTGCTCAAAGCATCTGCTACCACATTGGCCTTGCCTGGGTGGTACAAGATAGTGCAGTCATAGTCCTTCACCAACTCCATCCACCTTCTCTGTCTCAAGTTAAGATCTCTTTGTTGAAAGATGTACTTGAGACTCTTGTGGTCCGTGTAAATCTCACAGGGTTCACCATAGAGATAGTGCCTCCAAATCTTCAAGGCAAAGACCACTGCCGCCATCTCCAGATCATGTGTAGGATAGTTCTGTTCGTGCTTCCTGAGCTGCCTAGATGCGTAGGCTACAACATGACCATTCTGCATTAACACACAACCCAAGCCCACCCTTGAGGCGTCACAGTATACTGAGTATCCTCCAGTGCCCGTTGGGATAGTTAGAACTGGGGTTGTGGTTAGACACTTCTTCAAGGTCTGGAAACTTTCTTCGCATACATCCGACCACTCAAACTTAACTCCCTTCCTGGTTAATCTGGTCAAAGGAGCAGCAATTCTGGAGAAATCCTTGATGAACCTCCGGTAATACCCTGCTAGACCCAAGAAACTTCGGATCTCCGTCACACTAGTTGGGCGAGGCCACTTCTGTACTGCCTCTACCTTCTCGGGGTCTACTTGAATGCCGTCCTTCGTGACTACATGCCCCAAAAACATAACACTGTCCAACCAGAACTCACACTTAGAGAGCTTGGCATACAACTGCCGATCCCTCAAAATCTGCAGAATGACCCGTAGGTACTGTTCATGCTCCTCATGGTCTTTAGAATAAACCAAGATGTCATCAATGAACACAATGACAAACTGATCTAAGAATGGCTTGAACACCCTGTTCATCAAGTCCATAAAAGCAGTTGGTTCATTAGTTAGTCCAAAAGACATAACTAAAAACTCATAATGACCATAACGGGTCCTAAAAGCTGTCTTGAAAATATCTTCCTTCTTGATCCTCAACTGATGATACCCTGACCTCAGATCAATCTTGGAGAAACATTTCGCTCCTTGAAGTTGATCGAACAGATCATCAATCCTGGGTAAAGGGTAGTTGTTGCGCACTGTTAGCTTATTCAGTTGCCGATAGTCAATGCAAAGACGCAAAGACCCATCTTTCTTCTTCACAAAAAGAACTGGAGCACCCCATGGAGAGGTACTCGGCCTGATGAAGCCCTTATCTAACAAATCCTGCAACTGACTCTTTAGCTCCTTAAGCTCTGTGGGTGCCATCCTGTAAGGCGGTATAGAAATTGGTCGAGCCTCTGGAATAAGGTCGATACCAAACTCTATCTCCCGTTCAGGAGGTAATCCTGGCAACTCTTCTGGGAAGACATCCAGGAATTCTCTTACCACTGCCATCTTGTCTACATCCGGTACCTTCCCATCCACATCTCTAACATATGCCAAATATCCCTGGCATCCCGTCTTCAACATCATCTGAGCACCCAAGACTGATATCAGGTTACTTGGAGCTTTACTTCGATCACACTAGAACCGGAAAGGAACTTCACTTGGAAGGTTGAACTTGATTGCCTTCTCATAGCAATCCAAGGTAGCATAGCATGCTGTCAACCAATCCATTCCTAGTATTACATCAAAGTCGACCATGTCTAGGATGATCAAATCAGCAGATGTCTCCCTATCACCTACTGACACTTTACATGATTTGCATACATGCTCTACTGGAAAATAATCACCGACCGGGGTGGTTACAAAGAAAGGGGCATCCATCCTAATCGGATCTTTACCCAAACTCTTAGCAAAACTAGGGGAAACATAGGAATATGTAGACCCGGGGTCAAACAAAACATATGCTTCATTTAGGCAAACTGAAAGAGTACCTGTCATGACCGCATTTGAAGCTTGTGCATCCTGCCTGGTAAGAGCAAAAATCCTCGGTTCACCTCAGCCTGCTTGGTTTTGACCTCGGCCCATCATCCCTCTACCAGTACCTCTGCTACTTGCTTGGCCCGGTATAGTCCTTATAGGCTGAGCTGCCACTGGGGTTGGTAGCAAAGCTGGTCGAGTTGGCCCTTGGCTTGAGCCATACAACTGAGGACATTCCCTCTTCATGTGTCCAGGTTGGTGGCAATGATAGCAAACAATCATCTCCCTGCGGCACTGACCAAAATGATGGTTGCCACAAATAGGGCATTGTGGCATGTTCTGCTGAATGGCTCTTGGTCCTGGTTGTCCTAAATATCTGGTGTTTCCCTGGCTAAGACCTAACCTACCACTTGCATCTGGTCTCTGGTTGGGGTTCCCAACATTCTGTGGTGCTGGGCGCTGCTGGCTTTGGAATCGGGGTCCTTGGGAATGAGAACTTTGCCCTCCTTTGGAGCTCCCGTCTCTATCTCTCTTCCTCAGCTTGGCACTCTCGACATCGGCCAAATGCCTAGTCTCCATCATTCTTGCACAGTCCACAGCCTCTGCATAGTTCGGGAATTGCTTCATCTGGGGTGCCACTGATTTAAACAATGCTGGCACCAACCCCTGGATAAATTTCCTGATCATGTCCCTTTCAGTAGGGACCATGTGCGGTGCATACGGCATCAGCTGTGTGAAGCGGTAGTCATACTCTGTGACTGACATACCAGGAGTTTGCTTCAATTCCACAAATTCCTGACACTTGGCATCTCGTATACTCTGAGGCACAAACCTCTCCATGAAAACTTCTTTGAACTCTGGCCATCTCAAAGGTGGCGCTGTAGCTCCCCATCCGCGCATCATGGTCTTGAACCATACCTGCGCTACACCAGACAACTGGAAGGCTGCCAATTCTACTGAGCGAATCTCTGGACACTTAAGAACCTCGCAGATCTTCTCAGTAGCCTCCATAAACTCCTGGGGATCTTCACTGGCCAACAACCCCTTAAAGGTTGGCGGTTTCAGCTTCAGGAACTCAGATAGTTCCACTTCCCTCTCAGCGAGTCTCACCTGCCGCTCCACGGACCTAACTGGTTCTGGAACGGAGGTAGTTGTTTCAGGCTGTTGCGGGTCCCTTCTATCTTGCCCATCCCTTCTCTCAGCTAGATTTTCTATTGCCCGCTGCATACCCTGCATGGTTACCAGCATCTGGGCTATCACATCATCCCGGGGGTGAGAAGACATTTCACCCGTCCTGGGAGTTTCAGCTTGCTCACTTCTTAACTCAGCTTGTTCGGCTGCTTCAGCAGCACTTACACCCCTGCCACTGCCTCTAGGTCGGCCTCTGCCACGACCTCTACCTCGGCCTCTGCCACGACCTCTACCTCGGCCTCTAGGCACAGGTACTGCGGACTGAGCAGACTCTTCAGCCATCTGCTCTTGAACCGCGGGTTGCCTAACCTTTGATCTTGTTCTTGGTGGCATTTCGCTATAAAACAGAAATAGCCCAACCATCACTTAACCATACCAACATAGTATACTATAAAGTGACTAACTTAAACAAAAAGACAATATCCTATCGAACCCCTTTAGCAGCACCGTGAGTATAAGCATGTCCGGATTCATACCCATACTCAAAGTCCTACCTAAAGGTCCGTTACTCCATGAACACAGGGAAACCTAACGCTCTGATACCATATTTGTCACGGCCCCAAATGATGGAACACATGACCGGCACGGCATAAGGGTTTTCCCCTAGCCGTAAGCCTAACACATAGCATGCACAACCATTCAGCACACAATCCAGTACATAATAAATATAACTGGCCACATACGCCACATCCAATATCAGAAAATACTGTATATATATATATATATATATATATATATATATATATATATATATATATATATTTCATGAATCCAACATCCTTGATTCAACTTGACCCATGGCCTCATAGTACAAACATTATTGTAAAACGTAAAACCATTTTTCAAACAACACAAGAAGCGAGGATCATGCTTGTATGTTCATGGAGATACACTAAACATACACTTAAACTATACAACCAATACAACGGAGTGCCCAAACAGGGGCTCACCAATACTATATTTAGCCTCCTATGGAGCTGTAGCTGGATCAGTGTTTCTTTGACTATCTGTGGGGAGAAAACAGAAGAGGGGTGAGATTACCATATCTCAGTGAATGGATAAATCATACTATAACAGAAATAGGGCAAACTAAGCACGAATATTTCGTAATTAATTAAATAATTGAAATCAAAGTATAGAAAACATTAAACATTTAACCGTAATTTATTGAAAGAATGCTAAACAGTTCAAATGATAAATCAGGATTAAATCAATAACTGTAAGCAAATCAATTATGCATGGTAAGTAATAAATGAAGATACTTATGCAAGAACAATGATGAATGAGGTATTTTAGAAATATTTAATCTTTAAGAAAAATGCACTAATTTATTGGAGGTCTTTCCTAATAGATCTATCATCTCCCCCAAGCACACAGCAAGGGTAGGGTAATCACTGTAGGCGTAGACATAAGTCCACCCTAAATTTCCCCAAGCACATAGCAATGGGTATGGCAATCACTGTAGGCGTAGACATAAGTCCACCCTAAATTTTGTGTCTTAGGCTGTCATATGCCCGTCACAATATCCTAGGCCGAAGCCTTAACATGATCATGGTGCACCAGGGCTAGCACTACCTGCAGCTAGCTAACAGTGATCTAAAAGGGTCCCTCCAATAGAAAACATGTGAAATATGCTATTCAAAGAGTTTAAAGTAAAACATTTCAATAACTTTACAATACAGCTATAATTCTCCATCTAGCTCTTTTCATGCATAAAATTTCGTTCTATAATATATCTCATCCATGAATTCCCATGGAGACCTTTACAATCATAAATTTTCCCTTTTAAACATAGATCGTCTGTAGACGTCACATAGATGCTCATCATGCATCAAATCATGTCATGGCTAACTTAGTTCATTTCTATGACTAAGTTCGCATTTCTATAAATCTAGCTTAAATGGAGAATTAATTGTCTAGATGCTTGCCCTGCATACCTAGGGTTCAACTAGGATTGAAATTTACAATTTCTAACATGGTTGGAACATATTGGTTTTCAAAGCGGTAAAACAATTTAACATACATTCCAACTAGTTAAAATCATACGAGAGAGTTATAAATCAAATTCCTAAAACATGCGCTATAGTATGAAAAACCCACTCACCGTACTAGAAGTACAACAACGAGAATTTCACCTCGTGGTGGCTCAACAACCTAGAAAATATAGACATAATATGAAAATGAGATAAATTCTAAACGTCACTATTCATGCCAAAAAATACTATTCACTCGCCGGAAAATACTATTCACTCGCCGGAAAATACTATTCATGCCGAAACCTAAAAACCCCATATTCGATTCTAAAGCTATCTACGGGAAGAATTTCGGTAAAAACGAAGCCTAAAATGCAATTGGACGAAGTTTTACCTTTGGAGGTACTATTCACGCGATTTTCTGGCGACCTTTCGACGACTTTCCGGCGAAATTGATCGGTGGGTTTTGAAGTACTTGTTGCCACGAGTCCAATGGTCCAGACGGTTCGTCAATCAGAGGTCTGTAGCTCCAGATATGAAGGTTTGAAAATCGAAGGGGAAAAGGGAAAAATGGGGGGGCTGCGGGTTTTTTTTTTCTCTGCTCTCTCCCTCTGGTCCTGTATGCACATATATGTGCTGATACTACAGTAAAAAAAAAATATATATATATATATATATATATATATATATATATATTTTAATAATTATTAAATAATTAATAATAAGATTTTCTTTTATAAAAATTCATATAAATTCCGTTTTTCATCATAAAATATCCTAAAAATTTCTAAAAATTTTCTTTCTCATAAATCTTTAGTTAAACTCTCACATCATAATTTTTCTTGATAAAAATAGTAATAAAACAAATTTCTAAACAAATATCTTTATTTATATTAAAAGAAAGAGTATTTCTAAAAATACCATAAAAATTCAATAGAAGCCGGTATAAGTATTTTAAGCAACACAATACTTCTTTTACTTAAAAATCCACTTACTTTTAACAAATCATAATTATTTCTACATAATAAAAAAATATTTGCTTATAGCGCGCCAAAACATAACTTCTAATATTTTTTTTTCTATGTAATAAATATACATATTTTCTACGGTTCTTATCTCTATTGTCAAAATTCTCTCTTTTATTTTAAATTTCCTTTTCATTAAATTTTACGGTTATTACAGGTTTAAAGACACTTTTAGGGGGAACAACATTTGCTTGCCAATATTGGAGAGATGGAGAATAAGGAGATTCTTGATAAGGAACATAATGTCATTATTCTTTGTCTTGAAGGCAAATTCTTTTGAAATATTTCCAAATAAAGAATTGTTATTGCTGTTAGGTTCAAACTAGAGAATGTATACATGACCAAGTCTCTAGCATACCAACTATTACTCAAGCAGAATCTTCATACCCTGATGATTACTCCTAAAAGGACATTAGAGGATCATGTGGATGGCTTCAACTAGTTTATCATTGATCTTGAGAACACAAACATTTAGATTAAGGATTGAAAAAAAGCCTTGCTTTTGTTAAAGAAACTATTTAGTGAGTATGATAATTTCTTTAACACTTTGATCTATGGCTAAGACACCTTATAATTGGAAGAAGTACAATTAGCCTTTTTATCAAGAGAATTGAAGAGGAAGATATATGGCAAAAAGGAAGGCATGATTGAAAGATTGAACATTGGAGAAAGAACTAATGAAAGAGAAAGCAAAGGCAAGAAGAAAGGTAGATCAAAATTAAGAACTTTCAAAAGAAAGTGTTTCTTGTGCCATATAGAAGGTCATTACAAGAAAGAGTGTCTAGAAAGAAAGATGAAAGATAATGACAAGCAGAAATATTATGCAGATGCTAACATAGCCTCTGATGGCTATAAAGTGTATAGTTTGTTATGTGTGTCAAGCTCTAAAACATTGACTGAGTGGGTACTAGATTCTAAGTGCTCCTCCATATGAGTCTAAATAAGAACTAATTCTAAGATTTTAAGGATCTTGATGGAGATTAGGTCCTACTTGGTAACAACAAAGCTTGCAAAGTCATATAATTGGTAAGGTTAAAACTATTTGATGGTATGGAAAGAACACTAACCAATGTTAGAATTATTACTAAATTGAAGAGGAACTTAATATCCTTGGGAATGTAGAGAGTCAACGGTATAGCTACAACATAGAAGGTGATGTGCTCAAGGTGTTAAAAGGCTCTTTGATGTTTCTGAAGGGGTCAATACAAAATGGGCTCTACCTTTTTACAAGGAAAGACCATTATAGGAACTATAGTATGAGCAACAAAGCTACTGCTCATAAAATCCCATCCATGGCATAGAAGGATAGTATATATCTTAGAAAAAGGCTTGAAAGAACTCAATAAACAAGGCCTTATATGAGCTGATAAGGTTACTAATTTGGAATTTTGTGAACACTACATTTATGGCTAGGCCAGCAGAGTTAAATTCACAAAGGGAATCCACTTAACCAAATCTATATTATATTATGTGTATTTTGATCTATAGAGGCCAGCAAGGGTAGAGTCACACTCAAGGGCCAAATATTTTGTCAATAATTAATTACTATTTCAGGAAGTTATGGGTGCATTTTTTGAAGAGGGAAAATAAGGCATTTAACTACTTCAAGGAATGGTAGTAGCCGACAAAAAATCATACTTGCAAGATAGTGAGTCAGCTAAGAACCGATAATGGGTTAGAATTTTGCAATGAAAAATTTAATCAATTTTGCAAGGATTGTGGCATAGTGAGGTATCATATTATGGTCAAGACCCTTCAGTAGAATGTATTTACAAAAAGGATGAACAAAACCATCCTAAAAAGGGTGAGATGCCTTATATCATGCCTTCCAAAGGTGTTATGAGTAGAAGTAGTAGCAACAATAGCCTATTTTATAAATAAAAGTCCCTCAAAAGCTATTAACTTGAAAACACCAAAAGTGATGTGGAGACACAACGCCCTTAACCTAGCAAACCTTGGAATCTTTGGGTTTGTAGCTTATGCCCATATAAATCAAGGGAAGCTATAACCTAAAGCTATAAGGTGCGTGTTCCTAGGGTACCCAAAAGGTATGAAAGGCCATAGATTATGACATGATCAAAAGGGCTATCCCAAAGTCATTCTCAGTAAGATGTAATCTTCAAGGAGGATGAGATGTACTATGAAGGAAAAAGTAATTCACAGCAAAAATAATTACAAGATGTTACTAAATTTTAGAGACTCATAAGTCATCAAAACTTGAAGGCAAAGAGACTCCATATGACTTGGAATAAGATAGTGATAGATAACCAGAGAAGTTCTATAAACAGATTATGTGATAGGAGGGAAAAGATAGAAAAAAGAGACATGTGAAACCACCTTGAGATATAGATATACAAAACTTACAGCATTTGATTTAAATTTAACCTTTGACCTTAGGGATGATGAACCTAAGTCATCCAAAAAAGCTTTAGACAATCCTAATTCTAGAGAATTGTTTTAAGAAATAAAGGAAGAACTTAGATCACTAAGTAAAAATAAAACTTGGGAACTGGTAAGGATATCAATATAACAAAAGCTAGTGGGATGCCAATGGGTTTACAAATATAAGGAAGCAATTCCAGGGGGTAGAAGTTGCAAGGTTTAAGGCAAGATTAGTGACAAAATGTGTCACTTAAAGAGAATGTTCAAATCACCATGAAGTATTCTTACAAGTGGTAAAGCATACTTCAATTATAATGCTATTATCACTAGCTGTACAAGGAGATATGGAGCTGAAGTAGTTGGACATGAATGTGAAAAGAACATTTCTGCATGTGAAACTTGAAGAAATAATTTACATGTTATAACCTGAAGGATTTATGGAAAAAAGAAAGGAAGATTTTTGTTTATTGAGAAAATCATTGTATGGCCTTAAACAGTCTCTAAGATAGTGGTATAAAAGGTTTAATTCACTTATGCTCCAAAATGAGTTCAAACAAAGTGAGTATGACAATTGTGTTTATAGTAAGACAAGGATAGGTAAATACTTTATCTATTTGCTACTATATGTGGATGACATGCTTTTGACAAACAAAAACAAGGATGAAATAGAAAGGGTGAATCAACAGCTTAAGGTAGAATTTGAGATGAAAGAGATGGGGAATGCACAAAATATTCTAGGTATGGAGATTAGAAGATATAGAAGCATAGGTTATCTCTACTTATCTCAAGAAGGATAGATAGAAAGAGTGCTTAAAAGATTCCACATAGAAGGCTACAAACTTATCGCAACTCTATTAGCACAACACATTAGAATTTTTGCAATAGATTCACCTATAACAAATCATGAGGCTAGTCACATGTCTTTAGTACCATACACCAATGCAGTAGGAAGCTTTATGTGTGCAATGGTGTACACAAGACCTGATTTAGCCTATGTAGTGAGTAAAGTGAGCAAATATATGGAAAATCCAAGGACAACTTATTGGAAAGCCATGAAATGTGTGCTAAGGTACTTGAAAGGAATAACCAAGTTGGGTTTACCTTACACTAAATTAAAAATTTTAAGGAATGAAATTATAAGGTATGTGGATTCAAATTATGCGGGGTGCACTATCAATAAAAGGTTACTTACTAGATATATCTTCTAGTTTTATGGTAATGTTTTTAGTTGAAACTCAAGTATACAACAAGTTGTTTCACTTTGAACAACAAAATTAGAGTTTATAGCTTTGACAAAGGCTGTGAAGGAAACTAGGTGGATTAAAAGCATGGCAGTTAGCTTAAAAATATGTAGTGACTACAAAGGTGAATTGTGACAATTAAAGTTCTATTCACTTGGCAAAGAATAATGTCTATCATGAAGAACTAAGCACATTGATATGAGTTTTTCTTCATAAGGGACATCATAGTAAATGATGAAATCATATTAGAGAAGGTGACTACTAAATAAAACCCAATAGATATGTGAACAAAGACTTTATTATCACCAAAGTTTAAACACTACTTGAACTTAGTGAATGTAAAAGAGGCTATGATTCAATAGTAGTATTGTGGTTTAGTAGTAGTTTGTTTTGTTTTATGTCTAACTTTTTGTTATAATGTAATTGTAAGAAAGGTAAGCCAAGGTGGAGAATTATTGTATATTGGCCTAATTTTAGTTAGTAGCAGTAACATAGGCTTCTGTAATATGGTAGGTTGCAATTGGTTAGTTAAGACTTGTAGTAGCTGATTATAGGTTAGCATTAAGTGGTCAAGGGTATATATGGCCAATGACTTGTCATTTCAGTTTTGCATTGCATTTTAAATTTTGTATTCTAAGTTTTTCCTTAAGGTTCATCAATGTGTAAGAAATAAGAAAAGATATTACAAAATTTCCTAGTGTCTTGTTATTTCTTGAGTAAGTAAGTCTTAATTCAATAATCTTGACTACTAAATCCTACAAAGAAATATAGTTATAGACACCACATTTTGTTTAGGCATTTTTGCCTTGAAATCAAGTAGTAAAAGGCCAAAAAAGAGAAAAAGTGCTCTCCAAAGGAAGGGTTCCACTTTTATTCCTCGTATTTTAATATCTTAAAAAGAATGGATGCTAAGATTTCATTTTTCAGGGATATTACCCAACAAATACTAGGTTGTACCCTAAGATCCTTTGGTATCATGGTCAAAAGTTGGAAAGTGTGCTATTACCTAATAGGTAATAGATCGTACCTTAGAACCTGATGATATCATAGTCTAAAGGTAAAGAAAATGAGTTATTATCTTATGGCTAGAAACTCTAACCTTAAATTTTCTTTTATCTATTGGTAAATGGAGGTAGATGTGGTTATTGCCTAATAGTTAAAAGGCATAACCTTATGCCTCTATTTCTTTTGTCTAAATATGACAAACATATCTTTATCCATTAGATAATGATCCTACATTTACTTTCTCTTTGTTCAAAGGGTGATAAGCCTTCTTTTATCCGTTAGTTAAAAGTCTTATCCTCTTAGTCAAAGTTCCTACCTCATGCTTCTATATTCTTTTATCCTTTAGTCAAAAGAAAAGAAGAAAATTTGACGAGTGATTATGTTTACACTCCTAGCAATGCAAAGAATGGAAGTATGCATATGTCACTTCTGAGAATAAGGTCAAATGATCTTCCAATACACGTTCATGCAAAAAACATGACAAGCTTTCTTTTGAGTTTTTCCTAAAGTCTTACACAAGCAATAAGGGAGAAAAAATCTTTTTCAAAAGTCAATGTTTGTCTAACTCTCACACAGCCACCTAGGAAAGAAAAACAAGGAAGATGCATTTGTTTATTAGTTTTTATCATGCATATGATTACCAAGGGTGGGACAGTTATCACTTTCACCTTTTTACCGAGGAACCCACACTCTTTATTTTTAAATTTCTCACTTACACATATACACACAATTTGGCCAAAGGAAGCAAAAAGAAAACCTTACCCATCTCACACTCCACATGCTCTTATTTCTTATAAAAAGAAGACTCTAGTTGCCTACACACTTTGACTATCTCATTTTCACTCAACCAAAAATTGTAGCAGCCTCAAAATCCCCTTGCTCTCTCTCTCTCTCAAATTTGGCTATCTTCTTCTTTCAAATGCCTTTAGGAAAAACCTAGTCACCACCTACCCTGTTCCACCATATCATCTTTTTTTCTGTTTCATCATCTTCTTTTCTCTCTTTCTCTTTTACCATTTTGTCCAAAAGACTTCTTTAAAGGTGAAAGAGCTAGTTCTACCTTCAAGTGGTTATTTGAAACAAAAACACATTAGAGGAAAGTCAAAGAATTTCCATGCTATTCGATTTTGAAAGCTCTTAAAGATTTTATGGGTTTTGGATAGCTTGGTTTCTCTTTTCTAAATCTCCAATTTACAACTATCTTTTGGAAGGCAATTGGCCTAACCTTGATTTTTCTTTGTGGTGGCCTTGCTTCTAAATGCTTTAGCTCTTGATGTGAATATGATTTTTGGTTTGTTTCATCCTCCATAAATGCTTCATAAAGCTATCCCATTTTTTATTTTTTAAACATTTTTTCATTTTGATCTTGCTAACACTTCAGCCATACTCCTCTTCTTAGTGGTTTTTATTTTATTTTAGTTTTTGTTGCCATATCTCAAATAAAAGTAGCATCTTGTTTTTAAGATTGTACCTAGAATCCTTATTAATATGTTTGGTTTTTTTTCTAGCCAACATAACTATGTTTTCTCTTGTTGTTTCATTTTGTGTTTTAGCATTAAATGAGGTTTTAAAGCTACCTAATACGCTTTTTTTTTGTGTTTGTGGGGGCTTCCATTTGGGTATGGAAAATGCATTAATGTTGTCTTGTAGTTCTAAAATTATTCTTTAGGGTTGCCATTTGTGTATAAAATGCATAGATGTTGTCTTGGTTTCGTTTTGATGCATAAGAACGTGCTTAGGGTTGTCTAGGTTCATTTTGGTGTCTAGAAATATGGTTAAGGCTACCTTGTTTCATTTTAGATGCATATAGATAAATTAGGGCTCTTTTACTTTCCATTTTGTGCTTAGACATACATATAGGGTTGTTTTGCTTTGATTTAGTACTGTTTTTGGGGATTTCATTTTCTTGAAGTTATTTTTTAGTACTTTTGCATGCATTTTGTATTATGTATATAAGACATCCTTGCACTTTGTTTTGGTTCTATTTTTGGGGATTTTTGTGTGCATTTCATTTTTATGCATATAAGGCATCCTAACACTTTGTTTTACTACTATTTTCAGTGCTTTTTGTCTTTATTTTATTTGTGCATAAGAACATTATAACACTTTGTTTCAGTGTTATTTTTAAGAACTTTTGTGTGCATTTTTTATTTTGGGGAATATAAGACATCTTAACTTTTCGTTTCATTATCATAAGTGTTGCCATGTTTCCTTTTAGTGTTTAGGAATGTGTCTTCACTAAAAGAAATTAGGCTTTCAAGGGCAAATTTTTTGTCACTGAAAGGCTAAAAGTCACCACCGAAGGTTTTCGATGGCAACTTTTAGTTGCAATAACGTCATTGTATATACCTCTGTAACCAAAGGTTTTCAATGGTGACATTTAGAGTCTTCACCAAAAGTTCACTTTCCATGACAACAAAAGTTGCCACCAAAATGGTGGCTAGTAAATGCTTTATATGTGTATAGTTGCCACTGAATGTCCACTTTCAATGACAACAAAAGTTGACCCTAAATTCCCTAATTTTTTTTCAATATATATTTAGTACTACTATCAATTAATAAAACCTTTTTATATGATGAAAAGTAAAAAGAAATAAACAAATTGATAAAAAGTTATATCATTACATAATTTTAAATCCAACAAAAGTTATATATCATTACAAATAAAGCTAGCTAAAAACCACATTTCTTGCACTTTCAATTTGTAGTAGTAATTACAGAACTTAAACTTGCCTTTAACTTTATAATTAGTTTTGTTACAAAATCCATTTTTTGGTCATAAAAGCCCATAAAGGGAAGACATATAAGAAAGAAAAGATTCATATTTGAAAAATAATACCTCAAGTGTGTAAGACAAGAGAGTAAAATATAGATGAGATATATATGTTATGGGATAATTCTATTATTGCAAAGTGGTTAATTTGGGCTATCAAAATATTAATTTCGTTAACTTAAGAAATTGGTTGAAGATTTTCTTTTTGATCATATTTTACCAATATAAGAACATATCTAAAAGGAAAAAAATTAGGAGATCAATACCACAAATCACACGAAGGGGAAAGGTAAACAAAATATTCAACAATAAATAATTGGTATTAGAAAACAATGAAGATAAAAAAAAATTGATAAAGTGCATTTGTATTTTTTTTTATTTGTGTTTTTCTAAAAGGTATTTGGTTAATTTTTAGTGTGTTGTTTATTCTTAAAGGATTTTCATGTATTTTTTTATAATATAGAGGATGACATGTAATAAGGGTATTAATTAAGGAATGAGATAGTATTGTACTCTTATTTTTTAAGGAAGGTTTATGTATATTTTCTTAATAAAAAGAGGAAAGGTCCGTGTAATAAAAACATTAGTCAAAGGATGGAACAACATTTTACTTTTATTTTTAAGGTCAGTTTGCATATATTTTTATAATAAATGAAAGGGTCATTGTCACGTCCCAAATTTAAAAGAAGCAGATAACTTTAACGTTATTCTATTGCATACTTGTTTCAAGTATATTACATATCAGGATTAATAATATATTTTTATAAGTTATCCATTATAACCAAATATACAGGCCAAGTCTTTATACGCATACTACAGTAGAAGCAGGGATCTTATCTGTAGCATTCAAAGCATACTCTAGAATACAAGTACAAAATAATTTAAATATTGTGAACTTTGGAAGCAACGTAGGCTCACCTAGGGAGTATGACACCTAGTTGATCATGTAGCTGCAGGACCAAATTCTGTATTCTTATCTGAAAAAAAAAAAAATCTAAGTATCGTGTACTGAATTTGACAACTCAGTGAGTAGAAAATACCTCCTATAAGCCCTTATGTCAACATATGGATGTACTCATATTTTAAAATTTGTCACATAAAAAATACAGTTCGGAAGTACATCCATATGGGACCCGCATTTCAAATATTTTCAAAACAAAGGATATTTAGATATCCAAAACCATATATTATACTGTATGATCATTAAACAAATGTTGTTATGCATCAAAATATTTCACATAAAAATATTAGGATGATCCCATATCAAAACTACCATTTCAGAGTTCAAGTTATTCCGTACTTTAGTGGTGTAAGATTTTCCTAAACTCAGCATCTCAGTCAAGGTTTGTCCTACTACCATTCAAGAGGACATGCGAAGAGACTCTAATATGGGCAATTTCCCAAGCACACAGTAAGGGAGGACAAATCGCATATCATATAATAGTCATCTCACCCAAATGGGAGGCATCTCGTTCTCCTTCATATATCATATCTCATGTGTTAGTCGACACATGAGGCTAGCACCACCCCTGCTAGCTAAAGTGTCAAGATGCACTAGGGCTAACATCACCCGCTGTTAGCAAATAGTGTTTTTAATAAGATTTCTCACAAAAATCATATTTGCACATATGTCATATCGTTCAAAATAGAGGTTTCAATATAATTCAAAATTTTCAGTTTCAGTACAATTCCTTTGTCAGAAAATTTTCAATCAGGGTAATCACATATACGTGCCCTTTTCAAAGGCAATCATATAGTTTTGCATATCAATGCCACATGTACAATATATTTCCTTTACTATATGATGAGAAGTACATTTAAAATTACATATTCAATGAGTTCAACAATCCATTTTTAAAACTATACTCTTCTAGAACTATATGCCACATTGTAAACAAATAAGATAATTTAATCTATTTCAGAGACATATAAAAGTATAAATAACTTGTAAACATAATCAATTATACATTTTAAGTTCAAAAAGAGCATAGGGTAAGTCATAGAAAGAATTATCTACTCACAAAATCAAGGTTCCAAGTCAGATATCTCAACTGTGGGGGTATTATTCACAGTCGGAATTACTATTCATTCCTGTCGGATTCATTGTTCACGATACACAAAAAGTTGTCAGATGGCTGAAAATTTTCATATCCTAAGGTTTTTCCACCTCCTAAATCCATCTATGGTGTCAAATTTTCAATTTGTGAACTCTAAGTATGAATTTTAGAACTTACCTTCCTAAGGTTTCTCCTCTACTTTCTGACAAATGTCCGGTCAAAACTATAACAACTCCAATTTTTTATATATATATTTCTAAAATTTTATGAAGTCATTACCTCTTTACTTCTAACTATTTAACTCATAAAAACATTCAATTATGAAATATCATTAACACTTATACAATTATGGGTTCACATACATATTATTAATCAAAACATCTGTACAAAAATCAAACACATATAAGTCTACATTTTATTCATCCATATTGACCACTTTTGGAGATACGGGTGTGTGTGGTTGCACTTTTACCGGGATCTTATCCAACTCAACCTAATGTACGCTAAAAGCCGGTCATAGAGAATATTTACATAACTTAATTTTCTGAACATGATATAGAAATATAATGATAATTAAATCTCATTAGATTCAACAATAAATCATAATTATCATAAATATAACTCATCATGTCATGTTCATCTGTATAAACTACAACAAATATCTTTAGGTCACATGAATGCACTTTATCCATGCACATGAAAATCATACAATTATGACATGTATGACATGAATAACTATTTTTAGAATATCATATGATAGCTATCAACTTTTTTTCATATTAAGCTATTCCGGTCAGGGTGAGTACTTTCTACTCTCCAGAATAGGCTTTAATCGCTCCGTCTGACATGGCACACTTTCTTTCTTTTCTCATTAACATAATCATAGTCGTTGGTAGGGCGTCCCCTACTAGTGTACCACACGGACCTCGCATGTGACCGTGTTCTTTTCTTTTCTTTTCACATTAATAGCCAAAAATATGATTTTAATAACAAGTATGTTGATTATACTCACATGCCATAATTTTTTATCAAAATATAATCATTACAAAAAATCATTAGTAATCATGCCATGAATATAATCGTTTCAAATATCAATTTATAAAATATTTTCATGTTAAAATTACACACTTAAGATAGTAAGGAGTTCATGCAATGGCAATGGCTATGGCATACACTAGTCATTTATTATTTTCATTTATAAGATTCTTCTTTTTAAATATTATTTTCCTCTCTTGCTAAATAGAACATAACACCCTCATTTTAAATCTGATTGAGGTGATCTTGATATTAATTGAAAGATAAGACAATCCTCTAAAATCCTAATGTTGAACATTTTAGTGAAATCTTAAGTAATCGTGGTGTTACTACTCCCTCAAATTTAATGTTATTTTTTCTTGAGTAGGTTAAGACCTATACTTACTAATCTGACTGTATCACCCTCATACGAACTCCAATTGAGGTGATTCCAAAGCCTATAAAAATCTAAGACATTTATATACAACTTTCATGTTTATCATTTCTTTAGATTCCTTACTAATTACTCCCAGAAAATCAAAAACACAAATGCTTATATTTACCACCCTAGATTCTAGACTGATTCTAATATTTATTCATTAATCAGCCATATCTCCCTCATATGGACTCCAAATTAAGTGATTATAGAGCATATAGACATGTGATACATATATTTATATTTATTATGTTAACAATTTTCTTTAATTCTCAACAGATGTTTTTCAAAAATGCAAACACAGAAGCATACTTAACATATTCTTCCTTGGTTAGCTAGTTTCTGACCTCTACTTACTAATATGACTATATCTCTCCAATATTGATTCCAATTTGAATGATTCTAGTGAATAAAAATTTGTGAGACATGATGAGTGAGTTTTATAACCATGAATTGAATACTTTCATCTTAATTCTTTGTCATGTTTAAACACTTATTTTTCGTATTTATCTTTAATTTTATGCATCTTCTAAAAAAAATAGAAAATTGACTCAATTGAAGAAATCAAAACTAAATTGTATTTTTTTAGGAATTATGTTTATAGATCAAGCGGTAAAAATGAATTCATTAAGGATGGCTGAGTAAGGAGTATTATCTTTTTAACTCTTGAGACGTATCCTAATGGATATATTTAATCTTGATTTATGACCATGTAAGATTCAAGGAACCTCAAATGTGAAAAATCTGTGTGCTGTTTGTTTTTCTGCCAGACCTTACTTCATTATTTTAATCATAAATAATAAATTACATATCCAATATATGTAAACTTTGGTAAGTGAATAGCTGACACAATTTTCTACAACTTTCATGTTTACGTGATCAGCTAATTTGGATGGTAAAAGGGCGAAAATTGGGCTAGAAGAAAATATGCTTGCTGTTGCAGTCCGGCCTAACCTTTCTATAGTATTTGGGCTGTATCTCATAAAATACGTATTCAATGTACACGAAATTTGGTAGGTAGATAGCCGACACAATTACCTACAACTTTGCTTTTCACATGAGCAGAAAATTCAGCGGCTATCAAGGAGGAATATCATGATCACTTTCGGTGGACATAGTGGAATCCAACCTGCCAACTTTAGTGCAACTTACTTTGTCACTTACCTCATTAGTTGTATCTATAAATAGAGGGGTCTTGTAAGCTAAAGGGGAGTCAAAAATTAGCTGAAGAGAGTGTAGTTTTGAGACCATAAATTTCAGTTTTTAGTATTGTAATGTTCTTATTTCTTTAAATACTTTGTTATCCTTTCATAATATCATCATGCTTGTTCATCTTCATTTTTGCTTTCTTAATTTGAATATGGAGAACTAATCTCCTTATGCTAAGGTAAAAGGTAAAACTCTTGGTGTGAGAATAATAATTAATCTAACTCTTAATCTTAATGTTTATCTTTGACATTGTATTTACCTTCTTATTTCTTTTCTCATGTTACTTATTAATGGCTAGTTTTATCAGACCGCCGATTTCTTATTATTTTTATTGGCTGATTTTACTAAACCGTCTATTTCTTGTTATATTATGTTAGTGTGCTTAGTTTCTTTCTTCTTATCTCTTGTTATCTTATTGGCTAGTTCTATCAAACCGCCTATCTCTTAGTATGTTTATGGTTGGCCTTGCCACCTATCTCTTGTTATGTTTCTTCTTCGTACCTCTTTTCATTCTAATCTTGTAAGGTGTGAACCTTGATACATTGTAGACAATTTTTGGCACAATAAATTCTTGAATCAATCTTTATTTATTGTAGACAATATAATAATTGGCACAACGTATACTTGAATCCATTTTACAAGCATGTATTAATGGTATAAAAGAAAGTAAATATAATTCATGTATAAACAAAAGTGAGCTCAAATTAATACATTTTTCGATTAGAACCTTATTCATGTGAGGATTTCAATTGAGTGAACAAAGAGTTAAATTTATCATTACTCATACCAGGAGTGGATCCCCTAACCTTAGCATTCTTTTACCTTGAATACATTTCAATTTAATTTGAGTACATCAATTCTCTACACACTTGATTTAATATTCTCCTCACAAAACAAATATTTTGACAACTAGGTTAGAGTTATTTATTTGGATTCAAATTAGAGTTTCTTATCAATTGGCAATCCTCGTGGGATCGACCTTGCATACCATTAAATCTATACTCCAACAGATTCGTGCACTTGCGAGTTTAATTAAAACAACAACAAGACATATATCTATATTTACCATGTTAACCATTTCTTTTAATTCCCTACAGATTTATTCCAGAAAATCAAACACTTAAGCATACTTAACAAATTCTTCCCTGGTTAACCATTTTCTGACCACTAATTATAAATCGGGAAATATATCTCTCATCTGAACTCTAAATTAAGTTATTCCAGTGGCTAAAAATCTATGAGACATAGATCTACATCTTTTATGTTAACCATTTCTTTTAATTCCTAACCGATTCTTTCTAAAATTTCAAAAACAGAAGCTTCCCTAGTTATTCCGAAATTCAGTTTCCTAATCAATCCTTTCCTAAGATTTTACTTCATCATTATATTACATCCTCTTCCATTTTCTTCCTAATTTACATCTAATCATATTCCATCAAATTTTTACCACATTCAAATATACAAAATAGTAGTATGAAAATTTTAAAATTGTGCCACCCATAGCCATACCTATGCAGAACTTTCTACACCAACCAAAATGTTCATAACATCCATCATATACAAGATAATATGTAACATGATATAGCAACATCCATGATCAATTATCAAAGTAGCAAATATTATAAATTTTATCAAAGTTCTAAGATCAAAATCTCATATAAATGTTATAAATTTCAAAAAAATTCTTCAAAAAGAGATATTGTTAGACCTACCTAAAGATCTCCGTAACTCACTTAATGAATTCTTTTTCTCTTTTCCTCTTGAAGGAAGTAGCAAGATTCCTCCCTTCCCTTAACTTTTGTAGCAACTTAAATAAGAGAAGGATGGTGAGTTTTTGAACTCCAAGGATGAAGAGAAAAGATAGATTCAAGTGGAGATTAAGCTAACTTACCTTGAGTACTTAGTTCTCTAGACTTCTCCTTCTTTTTCCTTCCTTCCTTTCTTCTCCTCTCTTTCTCTCATTTCCTTACTCTACCTTATTTCTATTTTTCCTTTCCCTCACTTGGACGGAATTATAATGTTATAAGGGTGGGTTTTCTTAAATAAACTATGAAGTGGTTCACCTTTCATGATCATAGGTCTACCTTATCACAATTAGGATGCACTTGGTTATTTTTTGGGGAAAGACAACTCATGTTGTTGTCTTCCTCTCCATTAGTCAAGATATACATAGCAAAAGAAGATTTGTATTTTGAAAATCATGATAAAATATTCTTAAAACAAGGGACAAGGCCCCTTTGATTTATGGATTCATTTTTTTTCTTTTGTCTCACTGAAGTATGATAGATTTGCCTTTCTAGGTGGAAAATTTTCAACTCTCGAGTCTCCCTTGCTTGGCTGAAATTATTTATGTAGGATAAGGATATTTTTTCATAATGCTATATATTATTACCCACTTGTTAAAATTATGAATGTAGGATATAGATGTTTTGTCCTAATGCCATGTATTATTACCTACTTGTTGAAATTATGAGTATAAGATATAGATATTTTGTCCTAATGTCATGTGACATAATATTGATTGTTATTACACTACTATTTCCTCACATGATTTTTATTTTTTTCCTCTTGGATTTAGGCTCATTCTTACCTATTTCCTTTGCTTGTTGAAATTCTACCTTTCATTGAGGACTTAGTCACATTTTTATAATTTTTGAGCTATCGGTCTAACTTATATATCCTAGTCTAAATCTATATTTTATTTCTTGATTGGCTATCCAATTGGCTTGCTAAAAACTTATATGAAGTTGAAAAAACTCTATATGAAGTGTCTATAGATGAAAGCTCAATGTATGGGTGGAGATGTTAAACTTAAGAACTCTAACTCTTAAATTAGGAAAAATTACTCTAATCCAATCTTCTTGAAATTTTCTATGCATACACATAAGGTGAAAAATTTATAAGGATTATATTTCCTTAGATATCTAAAAATTATCTAATAAATTTTATTTCCTTAATTAAATATTTATGTACCTTTATTAATAAAAGAAACGAAATTAGAGATATTACGTTAAATATTTATGTACCTTTTATTAATAAATGAAACGAAATTAGGCATGTTACAAAAACTATAGAAATCAATCAGACAGATTAATAGTTCTTGTCGTTCTGAATCTATTAGCGGTGGTGGTGTCGGAATCCAAGGTCCGAAAATGCTAGAAATCTAGAGAGAAATTTTGGGGTTCTAGAGAGAGAAATTAGGGAGAGAGAGGGGGGGATAAAAATTTGCAGCTCCTTCTTGCGGAAAAGGCTCTAAAATATCATGGAGGACCATTCTGTAAAAATTTAATTTTTGAGGGAAATCCTTAAAAATTTTCATTATTTATATTTTGACCCCTAAACTTTTAGGGAATTGCATTTTGGCCCCAAAACATAAATCCTCATATTATCTTTATAATTCTTCAACCCATGTGATAAATAAACATATTTTCAATAGTATTTATCTTTATTTATTATAATTCTCGCTTACATTCATAATTTTTCTTTAATTAAGGATTTTTATTTATTTAGGGTTTTTTTCTTTATTTTAAGGCTATTATAGTCATTTAATAAAAATATTAATTAGGGGAAGAGTGTAACATCCCTAATTTCATTTTTTATTAATAAAAGTATATAAATATTTAATTAAGAAAATAAAATTTATTAAACAAATTTTAGATATCTAAGAAAATATAAGCCTTGGAAATTCTTCACCTTATATGTATGCATATAAAATGTTTTTAACATTAAGGGAATAGATAAAGAGAAAAAATCTAATAGGAAACATTAGAAATAACATTCTAAAGAGAGGTAGAATTCTTGGATAAGGAAAATAACTTTTGAAAGTAAGTAAAGGTCTTAAAAATTTAAGAAGATTGGATTAGGGTAATTTTTCTTAATTCAAAAGTTAGAGTTCCTAAATTTAACATCTCTACCCATACATTAGGCCTTCACCTATGATAGAGTTTTTTCACTTCACATAAATTTCTAATAAGTCAATTGGATAATCCAAGCAAGAGATATAACATAGACTTGGACTAGGATATAGAAATTGGACCGATAGCCCAAAAATCATGAAAATGTGACTAAGCCCTCCGTGAGAGGTAGAATTTCAACCAAAACAAAAGAAATGGGCAAGAATGAGTACAAATCCAAGAGTGAAAAATAAGAACCATGTGATGAAATAGTAGTATAATAATAATCAAGATTAAGTCACATGGCATTAGGATAAAACATCTATATCCTACACTCATAATTTCAGCAAGTCATGTGATGAAATAGTAGGTAATAATACATAGTATTAGGACAAAATATCTATATCCTATACTAATAATTTCAACAAGTCATGTGATGATATAATAGGTAATAATACATGGCATTAGGACAAAGCATCTATATCCTACATAAATAATTTTAGTCAAGCAAGGGAGACTTAAGGGCTATAAATTTGTCACTTAAAAAGGGAAATTTATCATACTTGAGTGAGAAAAAGGAAAAAAGAAATGAATTCTTAAATTAAGGGGACCTTGCTCCTTGTCTTGAGAACATTTTATCATAATTTTTAAATAACAAATCCTCATTTTGCTATGCATATCTTGACTAAGGGAGAGGAAGACAAGAACATGATTTGTCTTCCCCCAAAAAGCAACCAAGTGCATCCTAATTGTAATAAGGTAGACCCACGATTATGAGAAAATGACCATTTGATAATTTATTTAAGTAAAAACTACTCTTATAATATCAGAATTTCATCCAAGTGAGGGAGAAGGAAAAATAGAAGCAAGGTAGTATGGAAAAAGGAGAGAAAAAGAGGAGAAGACAAGAAGAACGAAGAAGGAGAAGTTTAGAGGACTAAGTACTCAAGGTAAGTTAGCTTAATCTCTACTTGAATCCATCTTTTCTCTTCATCCTTAGGTTTAAAAACTCGCCTTCCTTCTCTTATTCAAGTTGTTGAAAAAGTTAAGTGAAGGGAGGAATCTTGTCAATTCCTTCAAGAAAAAACAAGAAAAAGAATTCACTAAGTGAATTAGGAAAAATTTTAGGTAGGTTTAACAATATCTCTTTTTGAAGAAATTTTTTAAAATTTGTAACATTTATATGGGATTTTGATCTTATAACTTTGATGAAATTTACAATATTTGCTATCTTGATAATTGGCCATGGATGTTGTTATATCATGTTACATGTTGATTTTGCATGTGATTGATGTTTTGAATACTTTGGTTGGTGTGAAAAGTTCTGCATAGGTATGGCTGTGGGTGGCAAAATTTTAGGGTTTTTATGCTATTGTTATGTATATTTGAATGTGGTGAAAAAATGATGGAATATGATTAGATTGATAAAATAAGTATGACCTTAAACACTTAGAAGAAGACCATGAGAAATTTCTGTTGAAAAATACTCTTAATAATACATGATTTGATTTATGTTTTCTTAAGAAGTAGATGATGGATATGTTAAATTAAATGTAAGGAATCTAATTAAAATATTGAAATGAGTAATCTTATGGTTAGATGTAAATTAGGAAGAAAATGAAAGAGGACATAATAAAATGATGAACTAAAACCTTAAGGTAGTATTTGGTATCAGGAATCCTTTTAGGATTCTTAGAAAAGTTAGGCAGAAATTTTTTTTTCCCATGTTTGTTATCAAGCATAAAAATTCATTCTTGAAACTAAAAGATTCACGAGAATGAAAATTTAAGATGATTCCCACCATTTTATTCTCACCTATCAGGGTGGGAATAAAAGTTTCTCATGGGAATGGAAATCTTATTTTTATATAAAATGATCAAATTACCCTTAATTCTAACCTATAAATTTTAAACCCTAAACACTAACTCCTAAACCCTAAATCCTAAACTTAACTCCGAAACCCTAAATTTTAAACCCATAAACCCTAAACCCTAAATATTAAATCTAACCTCTAAACCTTAAACCCTAAATTCTAATTTATAAACTCTAAATCCTAGATTTAATTCCGAAACTCTAAACCTAACCTCTAAACCTTAAACCATAACCCCTAAACCCTAAATCCTAAAACCTAAACTTAACCCTAGAACCCTAAATCCGAACCCCTAAACCCTAAACCTTAACTCTTAAACCCTAAGCCCTAAATTCTAAACTTTGAACTCTAAACCCTAACCTTTAAACCCTAAATCTTAAATCCTAAAACTCTAAACTCTAAATCTTCAAACCTAAAACCTAACCCTTAAACCTTAAACCCTAAAATTCTAAACCTTAAATTGTAAAACTCTAAATCTTAAACAATAAATCCAAAACTTAAACTCTAAACCCTAAATCCTAACCCCTATACTTTAAATCCTAACCTCTAAATTTTAAACCCTAAATTCTAAATCTTAAGCCTTGACCCCTAAATTTCAAATAAGAAATTTCATTTCTTCTTTTTTTTTAGTCAAGAAAAAATATTATTTCTTTATTTAATCTTTTTTTTTATCATCATATTTATCATTCCTTTTTTATTTTAAAAGCTTTTCTTCAAGGATATTTTTGGAAAAGTAATTATATTTTCAGGAATATATCAAGTGAACCAAATTTGAAAATAAAAATTTGATGGTAATACAGTAAATCATTCACAGGAAAGTAAAGTAATAATCAAATATATATTTTTTACTTTTTATTTATCTCATTCCTCGGAATCTCATTCCCAGGAATATAACTTTCTTGAGAATAAATTCTAAGAACCAAATGCCACCTAGGAAAGATTTGGTTAAAAAACTGGATTACGGAGTAACTAGGGACGCTTTTGTTTTTGAAATTTTATAAATAATTGGTTAGGAATTAAAAAAATGGTTAACATAAAAAATGTAGATATATGTCTTACAGATTTGTAGCCACTGGAATCACCCAATTTGGAGTTCAAATGAGGGAGATATGGTCTGATTAGTAAACAGTAGTCAGAAAATGGTTAACCAGGGAAGAATCTGTTAAGTAAGTTTCTATGTTTGAATTTCTAAGAAACTTTTGTAGGGAATTAAAAGAAATGGTTAACATGAAAAATATATATATGTCTCGCGAATTTTTAACCACTGGAATCATTCAATTTGGAATCCATATGAGAGAAATATGGTTAGATTAGTAAGCAGTGGTCAGAAACTAATTAACTAGGGAAGAATCTGTTAGGTAAGTTTCTGTATTTGAATTTCTGAAAAAAAACTTGTTGAGAATTAAAAGAAATGGTTAATATGAAAAATATAGATATATGACTGACACATTTTTAACCACTAGAATTACTCAATTTAGAGTCCATAGGAGAGAGATATAGTCAGATTAGTAAATAGAGATCAAAATTTACCCGAGAAGAAATAACATTGACTTTGAGGGAGTAATAACACTAAGATTCTTTACGATTTTACTAAAATATTCAACATAAGAGTTTTAGAAGATTATCTTTGTAATAACTGTAAAAATTTAACGAAAATTTCAATTTAAAGGAAATTTAGAATAAAAGAGAGAATTTTGAAAATAGAGATAAGAACCGTAGAAAATATGTATATTTATTACATGGATTAAAGAATTATAAAAGGAATATGAAAATTTACGTTCTGGCGCATAATTTTTATTTTTCAATAATAGTATTATGTTATAAGCAAATATATTTTTATTTGCTTAAAAATGATTATGTTTTGCTAAAAGTAAGAAGACTTTTAAGTAAAATAATTATTGTTTAGCTTAAAATAATTATATCGGCCTATAAAAAATTTTTGTTGTATTTTTAGAAATATTTTTCTTTTCATATGAATAAAGATATTTTTTTTGAAATTTGTTTTATTAAGATTTTTATAAAAAAAAAATCATGATTTAAGAGTTTAACTAAAGATTTATGAGAATGGAAATTTTTAAAAAAATTTGGGATATTTTATGATAAAAAATGAAATTTATATGAATTTTTATAAAGAAAAATCCTATTATTAATTATTTAATAATTATTATTATATTAAAAAAAGAAGAAGGCAATTGAAAAACGAAAATCGGGGGCGACGATATCAGATTCGAGAAAAATCGAAGAATATGCATAGTGAGTGAATAGTGATCTACAACTTTATCTTTCGATTTTGAGTACTTATGGGCTTCCGATCTCAAAACTGAAAGTGTTATTGGATTTAGGACAAAAAATACTTCAGTTTTGACCGATCAATTTTTCAAATCAACCGTTGAATCGCCGTAGATCTGAAGTAGAAAATCTCGATAAAAGGTAAGTTTTGAAAATCTTACTTAGAGACTTTTAATTAGAAATCTGATTTCGTAGATGGATTCAGAAACTAGATAAACATTAGGATATGAATTTATTTTGTTGATTTGGTAAAATTTTTGTGACGGTGAATAGTGTTTTTCAGTGATGAATAGTGATTCCAGCGGTGAATAGTATCTTTGCGTTGACCTGCGTTGACCAAGCTCCTAGAGGCCAAATTTAGCAAATTCGGAGTCATTTTCGAGGGTTTTGGACCTTTCGGACTCGATTTTGGGGCTTATTTTACCGAATTCGGACTAGAAACGAGGATTTTAGGGCTGTCCAATCTGGAACCCTTACCTGTGAGTAGATAATTCTTCCTATGGCTTGTTTTTACTCTTCTTGAACTTTATATTGATAAATGAGTATGATTACATGTTATTTATACATTCATATGTTTCTGAAATGGTTTGGAATGTCTGAAATATGATATTTAATTCAAGAAGAGTATGACTTTTGAAATGAATTTTGAAACACATTGAACATGTGATTTTTAAATGTATTTCGCATTACATGACAAAGAAAATATGTTATGCATGTGACATTGATTTTACAGTGCTATGTTTGCCTCAGATTTGGGCATGTATATGTGATTCCCTGATTGAGAAGTTTTGACAAAGGAATGTACTAAGATTGAAAGCTCTATTTTGCATGATATGTAAAGTTATAAGTTGCCGAATATGATTGAATGTCGAGTTGTTTGATAATTATGCATTGCATTTGATGGATGTGCACTTTTATACATACATACATATATATATATATATATATATATATATATATATATATATATATATATATATATATATATATATATATATATATATATATATATATATATATGTATTGATGAATATTGATGGGTTATATGGCTTAAGACAGTATTGTGAAGGAGGTATTAGTGGTAATGTGAGGAGGCAGAAGGGTGATGAACTCACATTCTCTAATTACCTATTGTGATGATGACAGTGGTAATGTGAAGAGGCAGAAAGGTGATGAACTCACATTCCCTGTTGACCTATTGAAGTTGTAGTCAGTGGTAATGTAAGAAGGTAGAAGGGTGATGAACTCACATTCCCTGATTACCTATCGTGACTGTGACTATGGTAATGTGAGGAGGCAGAAGGGTGATGAACTCACATTCCATGTTTATCTATTGAGTATATTGAAAATTGTGACATACTTGAGCATTATATAAAAAGAATGAATTTTTAATGCATATTAAGTTTGATTTTAGACCATATTGTATTATATGTGGTTACAGATATTCGAATGTGATTTGAACTGAGAAAATTTGAAAATGCGGGTCTCATATGGATGTATCTCTGAATTGTGATTTTCAATGTGATAAGTTTAAAAATAAAGAGTACATCCATATGTTGACTTGAGAGATTATAGGAGGTATTGTCTGCTCACTGAGTTGTAAAACTCACTACACGTGGTTGACATATTTTTCAGATAAATACCTAGAGTTTGGTCCTGCAGCTTCTTGATCGACTATGTGTCGTACTTCTGTGGTGAGCCTAAATTGTTTCTTGACTCTCAGTATTTACAAATATAATATAAATGTACTCTAGAGTTGCTCTGAACGTCACAGGCAGGATCTTTGCTTCTGCTGTACTCTGATGTATATGTACTTGATTTGTATATGGTATCTGTATGGGAAAACCTATATGTATTTGTTTCCTTGATAAAGGATTGAGATATTCATGTTTATGGAAAATATATGTTCATGATATACGTGTTTCACGTGCCCTAAAATTAGAGGCGTAACAATCTTAGCTTTAAATGAACATCAAGATCTTCTCAATCGAAATTAAAATGAGGGAGATATACTCTGATTAGTGAGAGATGAAAATAGTATTTAAGAAATAAGAAGAATTTTATAAATGAAGATAACAAATGACTAGTGTATGCTCTAACCATTGCCATTGCATGAATTCCTTACCATTTTAAGTATGTAATTTTGACGTGAAAATATTTTATAAAGTGATATTTGAAAATGATTATGTCCATGGAATGATTACATTTTACCAATAATTTTTGGTAATGATTATACTTTAATGATAAATTATGGCATGTGAGTATAATGAACATACTTGTTATTGAAATCATATTTTTGGCTATTAATGTGAAAAAAAAAGAAGACAAGCATAATCACATGATAGTCCGTGTGGTGCACCAATAGGGGACGCCCTATTCACGGCTATAATTATGCTAATGAGAAAAGAAAGAGAAAGCGTGCCATGTCGAATAAAGCGAGAAAAGCCTGTACCGGAGAGTAGAAAATATTCACTCTGACCGAAGTAACTTGATATGAAAATAATTTGATAGCCATCATATGATATTATAAAAATAGTTATTCATGTCATACATGTCGTTACTGTATAATTTTCATGTACATAGATAAAGTGCATTCAAGTAATCTAAGATATTTTCTGTAGTTTAATATGATGTGATGAGCAATATTGATGATAATTATAATTTCTTGTTGAACCTACTAGGATTTAATTCTTACTATATTTCTATATTATGTTCAGAAAACTATATATGCAAATTTTCTCTATGGCTTTTAGTACACGTTGGATCGAGTTACTCTATTTTGGATAGATCCCTGTAATTAATAAGGTGTTTATGGTCGAGTTGGCTAAGATTCCGGTGAAGGTGCAATCACCCACACCCGTATCTTCAAAATTGGTTAACATGGATGAATAAGATATAAATATTTATGTGTTTGACTTTTGTACGAACGTTTTAATTAATGATGTGTATGAAAACTTAGAATTGTATCAGTATTAATGGTAGACCTTAAATCTTAATAATACTTGGTTAAATTAATAAAACGTTATTATGAGTTAAGTAGTTAGAAGTAAAAAAATAATGATTTCATAAGACTTTATTAATATATACAACTATAAGAAATGAAGTTGTTACAAGGGGAGTGTAATTTACCCTTTTATTTATTTGTTTTATTTGTTTCTCTTTTGTAAAAAATATTTAGGTTAAATTGTAGCGTATTTTTTTTAAGAGAAATTTGTATACATTTTCACAATATAAAGAATTACTATACAATAAATGTATTGATCAAGAGAGGAGAGAGTATTTAACTTTTTTTTAATGAAAATTTTGCGTATATTTTTTTAATAGAAGGAAGAAAGTATAATAAAAGTGTTAATTAGGAAAATGAGAATATTTTGTTCTTATTTTCATAATAGAAAAATAGGTTTGTATGATAAAAATATTAATGAAAAAAAATTAGTTTACTCTTATTATAAAACTCTTGTTTATCATTTCATGACTAATGGAAGCCTAAGCCTGGTTGCATCTAGTGGCACATGATGATAGTCAAGTTGAATAACAAAAACTTTGACTTCATCAGAGAATCAACATTGTTATTGACGTGGTTTGTGCAATGGATTGTCTTCGTCGCCAAAACCCTAGGAAAAGAGTCCATTGTGATCTAACACCAAGCGATATTCTTGGACTTGCCTTTATTTGAATGTTATTCATAACTTTTAGATCATATGAAATTCTCACAATCATTTCTTATAAAATTAGAGTTATTGGGCACTTTCTTGATGCGATTATTTTGAACTCATTCAAATGTTGGATTCATAATGGCCAAGAAAAATTTGGGTTCTTGTTACTGTTGACGAGAAGCCTTAACGGAGGTCGGGAACATGGGCGTATACAAACTGAAGGCTTCAGGTTAAGATAGTGATTGATATTAGGAATCTTTTAAGATTTTTGAGAAAGTGAGGTAAGATACTTTTTTTTACATGTTTTATATCATAGATAAAATTTAATTCCTAAAAATCTTTTATTTTTTAGAATGAAAAAATGGTTCCACTCTTATTCTCACCTATAAGGGTGGGAATAAAAGTTTTCTACGAGAGTGGGAAGCTTCTTTTTTTTTTTTAATGTAAAATGACCAATTTGCAATCCATTTTTATTAATACATAAAATTAACTACAAAAAAATTTATGTCTTTAAACCTTAAATTATAACTCCTAAATCTTAAAACCTTAACTTTGAATTTTAAATTCTAACCCCTAAATTCTGAATTATAAATCCTAAACATTAACTCTTAAATTCTAAACTCTAACCCCTAAATTCTGAACCATAAATTTTAAAATTATCAACACTAATTTCTAAATCCTAAAATCCTAACTCCTAAATTATAAAACTTTAAACTATAAACTCTTAAACTCTAAACTATAAACCTTAACCCTTAAACCATAAAACTCTAAACTCTAACTCCTAAATTTTAAGACCTTGAATCCTAAACTGTAAATAAAAAATTCTCAATTCTTTTTTTTAGTCAAGAACAAATCTTATTTTTTTTATTTACTCTTTTTATTTTATTTTATTTTATGCTCTTATTTATCATTCCTTTTATTTTAAAAGTTGTTCTCTTTAAAGGTATTTTTAGAAAAGTAATTATATTTATGAGAATATTTCATATGAATCAAATATAAAAATAATTTTTTTTGATAATACAGTAAATTATTTTCAATAAATTGAAATGACAACTAAATATATTTTTTAAATTTTTTTTATATATCTCATTTCTCAAAATGAGATTCTCAGGAATATAATTTTTTTGAAAATAAAATATTTTAAAAAACAAATACGATGAGGAGATAGAGAAAGAGCAATAAACAAATGAAAAAAAGGGAAAAGAAAAAAATTCAAGTCAATTATTAACGCCCATGTCAATGCCAAAATAGCTTAGGTAGTTGAGGATCTTTGTACAATAAAAAGAGAGTAACTCTTTATTTTTTGTTTATTAGTTATTTTTTGTTTATTAATATATTTATTATACAGTTCTCTTTTTTTGTATTTATTATACATATCTTTTTTCTATTTTAAAATTATATACAAATATCTTTTATGACTAAAAATTTAAAATAAAAAACTATTTCTTCTTTTGATTACTACGTTTATTACACTATCTTATATTTTATCATAAAAAATATATCCACAAATCTCTTTTAAAAATAAAAAATATACTACAATTTAATTCAAATGTTTCAAAAACTTTTATGAAAAATAAAAAAATAATAGAACAAAATAAAATAGAACTCACATATTTTTTTAATTCATTGTCTTTTATATTAATTATTCTTTTTTTAAATAATTATAAAGTGATTTGAGCTATTAAAATACTAATTTCGTTAATTTAAAATTTTGATTGGTTTTTCTTTCAAACCAATTTAAGATATTTATATTAAGTTGTAGTACATATATATATTTTTTAAAAAAGATTAATGTACATTTTCACAATAAAGAGAAAAACTTTGTAATTTGGACAATAATCGAAGGAAGAAAGAATATTTTACTTTTACTTTTACTTTTAAGAAAAGTTTGTGTATATTTTCTTAATAGAAAGGAGAGTAATGTAATAAAAATATTAATCAAAAGAAAAAATATTTTATTTTTATTTTTAAGAGAATTTTGAATATATTTTCATAATAGAAGAGAGAATTGTGTAATAAAAGTATTAATCAAAAAAGAAAAAAGAAAAAAGAATTTAGTCAGTAATTTAATAAAATTGACCATTTAAGATAAACATGAGACATTTTAATAGTTAAAAAGGAAATTTAAACTAAAAAGAATCAAATGGAACAAATAAATAAGAGGCTAAATACTAATTAAACCATCATAGTTTTATTTAAAAAACTTGATTATAGGGGTGTACAAAACTAATTCAGACTGAATAAATTGAATTGAACCAATACAAACTAAAGAAAAAAAATGATAAAAAATAGCTTAAATTAATTTTTTATTAAAAAAAATCAATTGGTTTGATTAGATTTCGTGGATCAAAAGGAATTTAAACCGAATTAAATCGAATCAATCCATTTTGAGTCGTCCTATGCTATTTCACTCCCTTTTTATCCCAAATAAGGGTGTTTATGGTTCGGTTTGATTCAATTTTGAAGACTCAACTAAATTGAATCGACCATATAATTTTAAGTAAAAAATAGATCTATTTGGTATCATAAATATCTATAAAATTAAACCAAATTAAACCGAATAAAAGTAGTTCAGTTTGATTTAATTTTTTAAATTTTTTTGTCCATTTCGCGGGGTGGAGTTTTTCCTACCTTTCTAACAACAAATGCGACGGTTCTCTTATGTCTTTTAGGATTTTTGCTCCTGGTCGTTATTAAATTTTGATGTGCTTATTCAATTTTTTTATTAAATCAAAATATCTTAAAAATTAATTGAAACAAATTATTTAGATAGACTACTTACTTTAACAACTTTTGAATTTTATTAAATTTTATCAATTGAAAATTTTAAAATAATTTCATAATTCAAAAACTCAAGACATTAGCAAAACTTCAAAGTGGCTTTTCTAGTCTTGATTCAACTTGCATCAATGAAGCTGGACACCAAAGTCCTTTGCAAAAAGTTCATATGAGCAGAATGATGAGTCAGAAGCCACTGGGATTATGAGCCAGGTTTCACTTGGAAAACTGAGAATATGTACAGTAATTTTTTTTTTTTTTTTTTAAATAGAAATCGTGAAATGTAAAGCCTTGAAATATCATTACTGGTAATGGCAGATTCTCAAAGCCTGAGAGAAAATTTAACGTAGTCAAGCTGTAGGGGAATGTCTGAGGGGCGTGCAACTGGGCACACGAGTTGAAGTGAAGATGTGCAGACAAGAGGGCCAAAGTGAGAAGAGCTCGAAGGAAAAGGATTCACAGATCTACGAGAGAAAAGTTTGTAGTCAAGAGAAAAAAAATTAAAAGTAAAAAAAAGTATCTATAAAATATTAATAAAAATATATTAATCCATTTAATTTAATTTAGTTAAAATTTTTTTAATTAACAATGGAATCAAATCGCTAAATTTTGTATTAAAAAAAGTCGCACTAAACCGTCTATAATCAATATTTTTAAATTTTTAAATAGTTCGTTCAGTTTTGTTTGATTTGCTTCTCTCCTTCTCTCCTCTCCCTCTGCGGCTCCAGAGGGTTCAGGGTTTTAAGCTTCCACATCAAACCCCAGAGGAAACCCTGCACCGCAGAAGCCATGGCACGGTTCACGAGGTCCTCCACACATCGCCTCCTTTACACTCTGTACTCTTCCCCCACTAAGACGATGCCGTTGCCATCAACGTCGCCCGCCGCCTCTCTCCTCGTCGGCACTTTCCACCTCCGTCAGTTCTCAGCTGGTAACCTTGCGCGGGCTAAAGAGGATAAGGAGCCCTGGTGGAAGGAGTCGATGGAAAGGCTTCGCAACATTGGGATCTCGGCGCACATCGACTCCGGCAAGACGACGCTGACTGAAAGGGTTCTGTACTACACGGGGCGAATCCATGAGATTCATGAGGTTAGAGGTAGAGATGGGGTTGGTGCCAAGATGGATTCTATGGACTTGGAGAGGGAGAAGGGGATTACTATTCAGTCAGCTGCTACTTACTGCACTTGGAAAGACTATAAGGTCAATTGAATTCTTTTCAAGTGAATAAATTATAAGAGCTAGTGAGTTTCAAGTTATTGAAATTCAAAAGATTGTAATAAGTGGATCTCTGTTTTTAGATTTTAAGATTTGAATGCTGTATCTCTTAGTTTTCTACTACTTTATATAGGAGAATGTTGTTTATGCTATTATCTCATATGATATTATGTTGAGTAGCTTGGGGGTGTAATTTATCTCGAATAAGCCAATCACTGATATGATAAATATCAAATAGTTTCTCGTGTTGAATTTTGTTTTTGTGGAAGGAGAAGGCTGTTTTCTAATTGAAATTTGGAACGATCTTTAATTTCGTTTTCTTATAGGGAAATTCAGGAAACAAGAAAAAAGAAATAGAAAGTTGTGACTTCCAATCTTTGTTGGTGGTTTAATGTTCAATTAAGTTTGCTGCTATTTTCTGTATTGTCATGCATACATAACCCTTGTTGGTTTCTTTCTGTACTGTCATGCATACATAACCTTTGTTGGGATCTACCTATCTTTGGTAGATGACCAGCTAGGCTACAACCTGCCATCAAGGAAATAGTTTCTTATAATTTAGAGAGATTCTTAGTAGACCCAGTCTATCAAAGATAGGTAGACCAAGCCAATAGTAAATAGGTATGTAAGCATGTCAGAGGTGAGAACTATTGAAAAGTGTGTGATGCTTTACATGGTTACATATTTATTTATGATTTGTTTGATTTACTTATCTTGGGTAAATGATTTCTCTATAATATATCACTGCACTGTTTCTAATGGTGCATACAGCATACTGTTTAGACTTTAGATAGATTTAAGAGAATGGAGAAAATGTTCAAATTTTTATTCTGTTGCTAACCATGGGTCACTGAAATTGAAAACAGTTTAGTTCTATCTGTTAATGAGAAAATGTGTAAGAGTTTTGTCTCTTAAAAGAAATATTGAAATAAACAAAGACTACTAATATCTGTGATTGCATTACTGACAAAAGATAAAATGGTATTTTCTTCTGGTCTCTCAAATTTTTTTCTTATAACTACTAATATTTATACTCCTGGACAATGTGTAATTGCAGATTAACATAATTGACACACCTGGTCATGTTGATTTCACCATTGAGGTTGAGAGGGCTTTGCGTGTCCTTGATGGTGCCATTCTTGTCCTTTGTAGTGTTGGGGGAGTGCAAAGTCAGTCTATTACTGTTGATCGGCAAATGAGAAGATATGAGGTTCCAAGACTTGCATTTATCAACAAACTAGATCGAATGGGAGCAGATCCATGGAAAGTTTTGAATCAGGTGAATTTGAAATAAATGGAAGTCATCATAGATCATAGATGTTATACTTTTAGTGCCCAATTATTAGAGATTTATAAATTTTAAAAGTAATTTTTGAGAGAGTTCCCTCCCCAAACATTTGAGAAGTAAAATATTGAAAAACTTGATTTTGAAACTGTTTTTAAGCCTCTATGTCCTACACTATTACAAAATGGTCTTTAATATACAATCTTCTCATAGGTTTTTTTGAATTTTTAATTCTAATACTATGTGTGAAGCTTTGGTTTTGTAATTCTGTAGCTATCAATAATCCTGGCTATGTTTTTAGTGCTTTTAGAGCCTTAGTATTGAAGTCAAATGATTGTTTTCTGTTTTGGGACCATTCACATATGATATAAATCCTAAAATCACAATAGTCATTTGCTTCAATTTCAACAATGACATGTTGATCAGCTTGGTTTTTGCAGGCAAGGTCTAAGCTTCGACATCATAGTGCTGCCATGCAAGTTCCAATAGGCTTGGAAGAAGACTTTAAGGGTCTCGTTGATCTTGTGCAGTTAAAGGCCTACTATTTTCATGGTTTAAATGGGTCTGTTTCAAAAGATACTGCATCGCTTATTCCTATTATTGGTTTTTTCCCTCCTTTGAAATTATTCTCTGGCTTACTCTATTGTTGCTTATTGCAGTGAAAAAGTTGTCACTGAAGAAGTTCCTGCAGATATGGAGGCCTTGGTAGCAGAAAAAAGACGTGAACTCATAGAAGTTGTGTCAGAAGTTGATGATAAACTTGCTGAAGCATTTCTTAGTGATGAGCCCATATCATCTGCTGATCTTGAGGTCTGTGGGTAACAAAATACTTTACTGTGATAGTCTAGTTATATTAAGTATTAACTGTAAATCTATTCAGACATTTCCCATTTTCACTTGATTTATGGATCAGTGAAGGAAACTAATAATGTGCTCTCATCTTATAGTTGCCAAAATTAGCAGTTGAAATTTTATTAGGCTTTGATTTGTCACTTGCTTTGCCTTTTGGTCAAAGTCACTGATATATTCTCATACTGTAGTTTTTATTTTTTTAAATGAATTTATACTTTTTCTTTTGTCCTGATAAATGGTTTCTGTATCTATATACCCGACATTTGTCCTCCCTTACTTATTTTGAAAGAGTTTGTTTATCGTTTTATGAGTAGGAAGCAATTCGTAGGGCCACCGTAGCACGAAAATTTGTACCAGTATTCATGGGCAGTGCCTTCAAAAACAAGGTAACCATTGAATTACTTTTAGTTCAAATGTGTATCCTTCTATGTAGTTTAGACACTATATTCTGTATTCATCACCTAGGCAGCTTTTGGTTGCTATGAGGTTGATGCAATATTATCATTATGATGTAAAATAGTTTGGGCCTATCCAAGATTTTACTTTTGAAATTGAATGCAGTCTGTATTCCTTCTATGTGACAAGTTGGATTTATTTTCTTCTGCCTTTACTTTCTGCTGCTTGCTGCTATAATTTTAGTTTAAAGATAGAAAATGTCCTTAATACATGTGACCTAGTAGACTTAATGGTTTCTTATGTTGCTTCTTGATATGAATTGTGTAAATCAGGACTTATTGTTGTCAATTCATCTTATATAGCATCCTTGCTTTGTTCCTTCACCCTCCCTAAAAGGGAAATATCTCATATGCACATATACATCATACTCAAACCTTATGTTATTTATTGTCCAAAATTAAACAGTCTAGAATTGATGCTTACTCATGGCTTGCACTTATATTTATCATCTTCTGTTGTTACTGGTACAGGGGGTACAGCCACTTCTGGATGGTGTGCTTAATTATTTGCCTTGTCCAGTTGAAGTTAGTAATTATGCCCTTGACCAGACAAAGAATGAGGAGAAGGTACCTAATTGATGAGAAGTTTGTCTTTGCTTTGCTTAAATTTAGAGCTGATTAAACTCTTTGCATATTAGATATAGCGACTCCCTTAAAAACCCCTTGTACGGAGCACCGGGAACCAAAGAGATGCCATACGTACAACTCTATCCCTTAACATACATAAGGGAAAAGATATGCCCTTAAAGATGCTGACATTTCTCTCCAACCATGCAAACCAAAGAATCCCATGAACCTCTATTGCCACAAAGTTTTGTTCTTCTTGTTACCACTTACTGAATCCCTAGAACAAATTTGCTGAAACTGCTCCAAAGTCCTAAGTAGTAGAAAAATCAAAGGTCGTTCCAAAGGTAATTTGCTGCTGGACAATGTTGAAATAAGTAAGACAAAGTTTCTGAACCAAATTTACCTATTACACACATGTCAGGAGAAAAAGCTGTAGCATGTATAGGTCTAGGAAACCTGCAACATATCATTTGTATTAATCCTGTTAAGTATTGCTGTCCAAACAAAGGATTTGACCTTAGAAGTAGCTTTAGAGTTTCAACTTGGCTTGCCAAGAAGAAACCTTTCCCTAGCCGGAGAACGAGTAAGGACTTGAAAGTAAAATTTGCAAGAAATACAGGAAGAATCAAGATTCCAAACTCTCATATCTTGACTAGATGAAATGAACTGATTCAATTAAAGACAAAAGGATCTGAAGATCACTACTTTGTCATTCTAGTTTTTGAAAAAATTGAAAATCCAAGATCAATTGGAATTGTTAACAGTAAAGAACTGATGGAGTGAATTATGCCAACAAGAAAACCAATATAGGTGAGAGTACGCTTCAAAAAACTGGACATTTCCCACCCAAGCATCCTTCCAAACTCTTATTTTGGAGCCATTATCCAATTTCAAAGAGATTAGAGGTCTAAAAGACAAATCCTTCTGAAGTGAAAAAATAATTTCCAAAGTTCTGCACGAGTAACATTCATTGCTGCATTAGCATCCCGGCCCAACCAATATGATGTAAGGTGTACTTGCTTTTAATTATCTTATGCTATAATGCATTCACCTTTGAAGGAAAATGGCATAATTATTTAACTTTCAAGGAAATGTTTTTGGACATCAAATTTCCAAGATTCATTCTTAGGTTTGCAACAGGCTTTCCAAGGAACAAGATAATCCCTGTTATACTGTCCTTGTCACGACCCTAATTTTAGGGCACATGAAATCCATATACCATACACATATATTTTCCATAAATGTACATAATGCCATTCTTTATCATATAAACCAATACATATAGGTTCCCATACACATATACAATAAACAGTTTAAGTCTATAAACACCAAAGTAACAGTAGAAGCAAGGATTTTGCCTGTGACATATAGAGCATACTCTAGAATACAAGTACAAATACAATACAAATAACGTGAGCCTTGGAAGCAACATAGGCTCACCCAAAGAGTAGACAGTCTAACTGATCACCTATCCACAGGACCAGACTTTTGTCTCCTTATTTGAAAAAATATATCCACAACGTGTAGTGAATTTTATAACTCAGTGAGTAAACAAGACCTTCTATAACCTCTTAGGTCAACATATGGATGACTTATACTTTAAAATTGATCATGTAGAAAGTACAATTCAGAAGTACATCCATATGGAACCCGTATTTCAAATATCCTTATTTCACAATATAACCCAATATTCAAAACCAAATATCGTACAATACAGTTATAAACAAATACTTTGATGCAATAAAAGATTTCACATGCTTTAGGAGGTTTTCCTATTAGAACCAATACAATAAATAATTCCAAGCACATAGCAAGGGAGGGTAAATCACATATCAATAATAGGAGGCATCATGCTCTCCCCGATAACAATAATAGGAGGCGTTCCGCTCTCCCCGATAACAATAACTCCGGTGTGTTGGCCGACACACGAGGCTAGCACCACCCCTGCTAGCTGAGGTATCAAGGTGCACCAGGACTAACATTCCATGCTGTTAGCAGACAGTGATTCCAATAGGATTCCTCCACAAATACTATATGCACATATACCATAGAATTCAGTATAAATTTCTCAATATAATACAGACTTTCAGTCTCAGTATATTCCTTAGTCAAAACTTCCCAATCAGGGAATCACATATATATATACCCATATCCGAGGCAAACATATCACTGTAAAGATCAATATCATGTGCATAACACATTTTATTTGCCATATAATGAAAAATACATGTAAAAATCACATGTTCAATGCATTTCAAAATTCATCTATTAAAAATTACCCATTCAGGGTTTATCATATATATATGCCCTCTTTCCAAGGCAATCATATAACTTTATAAACCAATGCGTCGTAGACAATATATTTCATTTACCATGCAGTAAGAAATGCATTTAAAATCACGTATTCAATGAGTTTAAAAATCTCATTTTCAGAACCATACTCTTCTTGAACTATATTTCCGATAGAAATTAATTCTAGGTACTTTAATCCATTTTAGATACATATAAAAGTATAAATAACTTATAATCATAATCAATAATTCATCTTAAATTCAAGAAGAGCATGTAATAAGCTATAGAAAGAAATATCTACTCACAGGGTAAGGGCTCCGAGTTGAACAGCCTTAACATTTACTTTTTTCAATATGAATTTGACCAAATAAACTTCAAAAACGTGTCCGGAGGGTCCAAAAACCTTAAAAATGACTCCGGAGAGTTTGGTTACTGTTCACCGCCGAAAAATACTATTTACGTCGGAAATCACTATTCACCATCACTATTCATAGCTGAAAAATACTATTCACCGTCACAAAAATTTTACCGAATCAACGAAACAAATTCCTATCTTAAGGTTTATTTAGTTTCTGAATCCATCTACGGAGTCAGATTTCTAATTAGAAGTTTCTAAGTAAAGTTTTTCAGAACTTACCTTTTACTGAAATTTTTTACTTTAGATCTACGGCGATTCAACGGTTGATTTGAAAAACTGATCGGTCAAAATTGAAGTACTTTTCGTCTTGAATTCAATAACGCTTTCAGTTTTGAGATCGAAAGCCAATAAGCACTCCAAGTCGAAAGATAAAATTTGAAGTTACTATTCATTTACTATGCAAAATTCTCTATTTTTCTCTGATACTCGTCACTCTCCGCCTCTGGTTTCGTTTATCAATTCTGCGTTTTTTTAATATAATAATAATTATTAAATAATTAATAATAGAATTTTCTTTTATAAAAATTCATATAAATTATGTTTTTCATCATAAAATATCCCAAAAATTTCTAAAAATTTTCATTTTCATAAATCTTTAGTTAAACTCTTAAATTCATGATAAAAATCGTAATAAAACAAATTTCAAAACAAATATCTTTATTCATATTAAAAGAAAGAATATTTTTAAAAATACCATAAAAATTCATTAGAGGCCGGTATAATTATTTTAAGCAATACAATACTTCTTTTAATTAAAAGTCCACTTACTTTTTGCAAAACATAATCATTTTTAAACAAATAAAAATATATTTGCTTATAGCAAAATACTATCATTTAAAAAAAATAAAATTACACGCCAAAATGTAAATTCTCTCTATTATTCAAAATTTTCTTTACTTTGAACTTTATTAAATTTATGGCTATTACAGTCCTCCACCTGACATAATGCATTCACCATTGAGGGAAAACGGCATAACCATTTAGCTAGCAAATAAATGTTTTTGGACATCTAACTTCCAAGATTTATTCTTAGGTCTGCAATGCACCTGACCAAAGAAAATGTCTCATAATCCTCTCAATCTATTGGTCTACATTTGTTGGGATTGCAAAAAGGAGATAGGCAATAGATAGGTATATTGGATAGCTGTGAAGCACGAATACGGGACACGACACGGACACATGACACGTAAATTTTTAAAAAATATAGGGCACGACACGTTGAAGACACGTGAATTAAAAAAATTATATATATATATATATAGAGCTAAAAAATAATATTATTTACAATTCATTTTACAACTTAATCTCAAAAAAATTATCATAAATTTATAATACAATAAACATTATTTTTCTTTCAACATATTCTTCATATCGCTATTGTTTTCATTCCTTTTGTTTGTAAAAAGAACTTTCTAATTCTGAATTATACAAAGATATATTTGCAATTGATAAAACTCTAACATCAACAATAACAAAAAATAACAAATAAAACAAAAGTTATGTGTACATACAGCAATAATAAAGAACAAAAATAAGAGAGCAACTCAAAAAAAAAATATGTGCATTATTATAATTCAACTCTCTCACCGACAAAAGCTATCTCAGTTCTTTACCATTGCATTTATGTAAGACTTTAAGAGACAACACTAAAAGTAGAAGAATTTGGCTTTCTTTTACTCCATGTAAAAGTTTGAACCCCAAAAGAAAATTTTCGAATAGGTATACATGTTTGCAAAAAAAAAAACTTCGAAAATTTATTGAGAAGGAATATGCACATGGCCACATGCACATAGACAAATCCAATAAGAGAAAATAGAAAAATTTATTCTCAATGTTCAACAAAAACAAACAATAAAAATGCGATGATTGGAATGCAAGTTACGATAGATGATGGATACCCAACTTCAATAGAAGACATGTTACAACGACTAAGATACAAGTTGCAATAATTGATGTTGGGTTCTAACTTCAAATAAAAATCTAAAGGGGATGGAGAATTTATGCCTAAAATGTCTGAAATAAGTGTCGAACATGTTCAAAAATGTGTCCGACACTAGATTTTTTTTTATTATTTTTTTTAAAAGTTGGACACGGGACACGCGTCGGACACGTGTCCTAAGAGTGTTCGAGGAGTGTCGGTGTCCGTAGAATGTCTGACACGTCGACACGCCTTAAAAATGAAGTGTCCGTGCTTCATAGTTGGATAGAAATGGTTGAATAAGATATATGCTCATCTACAGAATAAAGGTCTCTTTCTAGTTATCCAGATGTTTCGATATCTTTTGGATGGATCCCGAAAAGAATTAGTCTGTGGATTGCCACCCAAGGGTACACCAAAATAAATGGGGGGCCATTGTAAAATTTGGCAACTGCCCCTTTTGCTGTAATATGGAACATTGTGTTGGAAAGGGATGCTCATATCTTGAGGGGTGTTTCTCATCCTTTAGAGGCTTTATGGGATAGATTATCTTTTGTGGCCTCTCTTTGGTGGTCTGCTCATGGCTGTTTTCAGGGAGTCAGTTTATTAGATATGCAGAGAGATTGGGTAGCTTTGTTGCCTGTTTGATTTCCTTTTTTATTCTCTTGTTTTTTATGAGAATAATTCACCCTGTGATGTATTTTTTTTGCTTCCTTCTCAATAAAGTATCTTTTTCTATGCAAAAAAATAAAAATAAAAATTGGCAACCGCCCAAAGCAGTAGAGGAACAAAGATTTTGGCTATTTTTATTTATCACTGACACAATACTCTTTGCCAACTTAATCTTCAAACCTGAAACAGTCTCAAAGAAGTGAAGGATGAAAAGAATGTTCACAAAACTAAATCTATCATTCTGTAGAATATCATCTGTAAATTGCAAGTGAGAAACCATGATACCCTCAGAATCAACTCTAATACCCTTAATCAAATCCCTATCTATAGCTCAGCACATCATCCAACTCAACATGAACCAGTACGGTAAACATTAGGCTTTTCTTGCCAAGCTCCTGTGTCCTTGAAAGCAAGATTTAGGTTCACCAATCACCATTGACAATTACAGCAAAAGTGGCACTAGAAAGACACCTAAAAATTGGTCTTACCGCTAAAACCATTCCCAGCAAGGACCTGATCTAAAAAACCCCAACTGACTCTATCATATGCTTTTTCAAAATTTAACTTAAAAACTATACCGTGACCCCTCTAACTCCTCACATTTTCCACTATGGCAGCATCCAAAATTTGCCTATGAGTGATGAAGAGCACTTTTAATTTCTGAAATAGTATCTGTTAACCCTTCGTAAAGCCTAGTAGAGGTAAACTTGGTGATAATCTTAAGACTCTGGTAACCAAACAAATAGAAACCTATCCTTCTTAGGCAGTAGAGTAACAAAAATTGAATTCATACTCACTACAATTTAACACTATCCTTGTGTAGATTGCGCTGTCTGGAACTCCTGATGGGCCACTTGTGGCATTGGCTTTCAAGTTGGAGGAAGGGCGGTTTGGTCAGTTAACATATTTAAGGTACCCCTGACCCTAAGAGGTGGTTAATCCAATTTGAAACTGTCTGTTTCGTCTTATACATGTGATTATCTTCTGTCTTGAATTTGTGGTAACTTTTCAATACATATAACATAAACTAATAGTGTTTTTCTATTGTTTTCCCTTTCTATTTTTGGTAAAGAATCTACGAAGGTGTCATCCGGAAGGGTGAATTTATTATTAACGTAAACACTGGCAAGAGGATCAAGGTAAATTCAATCATATTTACTTTTCTAGTTTTATGGGATTAATCCTATGCATGCTGTTATTTTACCTTGTGCAGTTGATTTTCTTTCTTAAATATATTATGTAATCATGTCAGTGTTTTTCCCTTCTAGTTAGTCCTTTTCTAAGATATGGATAACTTGAGCCAAGATTTTATTCTTGACACTTTTTTGAAGCACCCTTCTATGGTACTGTTTAGTCCAAATTTGCAGTTTTAGTTGTTTTAAAATCCATTTTGGGAAAAAAATTATAAGGCTTGGAAAATAGTGAGATCTTTCAAAGTTAATGTACCTAGCCTCACATTTTTAGAAGCCAGTTTTAAAATCCTTGTTACTTGTAGTGCTTGGATTCAAATGATTGCTAGCAGTATGGGATGATTTATCAAGAAATATATCTTCCAGATGAGTTGTCTAGTTTGACAGCAAATTTGGTCGTTTTCTACTTGCATGTTTTCTGATAGAGTGATATCTAGAACACCATTTTGTATCTTTTCCCTTTTCTCCCTTTCTTTTTTCTTCTTAATCCAAAGAAAAGGAATCATTATGTGTATATCAGGTAGCCCATCAAAAAATAATGTAAAGCAAGGAAGACACCTGTATATTCATAGTTGAAATCATGATCTACCCCTCATTAACAAGATTGCTTTGCATTCTGGACTATCATGAATTTGTAGCTGAAGGTTTTCTGTAAATACAGGTTCCTCGCTTGGTTCGGATGCATTCTGATGAGATGGAGGTAAGTTTTAGACTTTCAGTGTCATTATTGAATCTTCCTATTGAATTGAATGCTTCTGGAAGCTTAAATCTTGTTTTAGAGGGTAAGAGTTGGGAGGGTAAGCTATACTTATAGGCAATTATTTTCTGCTGATACGGAGAACAGTAGGGTTCTGTTTTCCAGCTATATTCATTTTAAAGTATCCAATATTTTCATTAACTTACAGCTAAATTTTAATTGAGATTTTGTATGTAAGAAAAAGAATTAATTTTGACCTAATCTGCAGGACATTCAAGAGGCTCATGCTGGGCAAATAGTTGCTGTATTTGGTGTTGATTGTGCATCAGGTTCTACACTTCCCTGTGCATTCATGCATTTCCTTAAATTATTTTGTGTATTTTTTAGTTGGTTGGGGAAGTTGTTTGCCTAGAATCTGGTTCAGAGGGTTAGAGAGGTGTAGCTTGAGAGTCTCCTTTTTGTTCATTATTTACTTATTCTGGTATTTTTGTTTATTTGAATTGTGTGTTGGCCTTAATATTAGTTTTCTTTTGGTTATCAGGAGATACTTTTACTGATGGATCAGTCAAATACACAATGACTTCTATGAATGTACCTGAGCCAGTTATGTCGTTAGCTGTGCAACCCGTTTCAAAAGACTCTGGAGGGCAAGTGAGTAGTTTCTTTTATGGTGTAACACATCAACACTCCCCCTTCCAAAAAATAAAAATAAACAGATAATTTATGGACTCCTTGTATTGCATTTAGTTTTCAAAAGCTTTGAATCGCTTCCAGAAAGAGGATCCTACTTTCCGTGTTGGCTTGGACTCAGAAAGTGGGCAGGTTTGCTTTTCTTTACTTCCTCTTCTATTTTGTTTAAGTGACGAATTCATTATTCTCTATAATGACTCTAGTAAACCTTTGTGAGTAGACAATCATTTCCGGCATGGGGGAACTGCATTTGGATATCTATGTTGAACGCATTAGGAGAGAGTATAAGGTACCTTCCCTTTTTTCTTTTCCTGCGCAATGTTTTTCTTGTTGAAAATGTCTGAAATTTGCTTCTTCTGGAGTTTCATTCTTATGTCTTTACCTGTGAAGGTTGATGCTACTGTTGGAAAGCCTCGTGTAAACTTTAGAGAGACTGTTACTCAGCGTGCTGACTTTGATTATTTACATAAGAAGCAATCTGGAGGGCAGGGTCAATATGGTCGAGTAATTGGGTAAGTGTAATTTTTTTCTCATTAATTACACAATAATGCACTTCTTTTTCATTTTTTTTAGTTTCTAAAGTTGGTAGGAATATTTGTGGGGAGCATGTTTGACATTTGTTTTGCTTCCTTGATTGAGTAAACCAAAGAAGAACAAAGGAATGTAGAAATATGTTGACAATATTACAGACCTGCCTAAAGTGACGGAGTGCGTATCTCTTGGGCACAGAGGTTTAGGCTTTAATTTTTAGTATAGCTTCATGAGCTGTATTAGACTGCTGTTCAGGTCATCTCCTGATCATCAGTTTAGCCATAAATACCTTTTGATGGTCAGTCTTCTCAAAATTGCTCAGCCAACCTTGGGTGGATTTTACAAGATTGCCATGTATTAATTTCTTAACAAACATTGGCTGGAAATTAATATATTTGAGCTTCTTGAGGTAAAACATATGCTATTTCTTAAGAATCTATATCATTTATTTGGAGAGCAAATGAAGTAATGAAAATGGGATTCACAGTTGTACACACCTAAAGAATCTAGAGTCCAAACTCTTCTATCCGTAGTTGAGGACAGACAGACAGAGTCAAGAAGCAGCAAGGGGTATTCCAATTCATTTACTCCCTATTAGTAATTGACTCTGTTTGTAAGTGAAAATTCCAGGTGTGCACAGTCCCCTGAATTAGCCAAAAGCTTTGAACTGGGCAGTTATGTGGAGAGGAGAGATGATATTGACACAGGAAGGCTAGAACAAAGGAATATTCCCTACCCGTGTCCTCCCAGAACCTGATACAGCAGCCATAGCTGACCCTTAAAGAAACCAAAGATCTAAAAGAACCATATCCCTGAGAAATAAATTTTCAAGGGCTTACATGAGTAGTAGATCAGCAGTAATCATGGGGTTGGCATCCCACCCGTTTGGATGCAAACATACTTGCTCCAAATAAACTGATGCCATAAAGAAGTAATCTCTAGGGAAAACACCATAGCCATTTGCTTGCCAATGCAGTGGTTTTAGACACCAAATTACCAAGGCCCACCCAATCCCTTTTTTCCCTCTTCAATCTATGACAGAACTCACAATTAACCAGATGATCCCTTCTTATTTCTCCCACACCAGATTAAATAAGTCCTAAATTACCCACGACTATCCCTTTTCAAACTCAATATCAAATGATTGGCCACGGAAAAGAATCTCAATATCAAGTGATAATTACATTAGAAAATAATAAAATAAATAGCATAATCCTGTTCTCATACTGCATTAAAGATATTATTGGAAGTAGACAAAGAACAAGGCGGGAGGAAAAATTATCCTCTTTTAACATCCCCATATTCAAAAGGTTTGATGTTTCAGAAAATTGCTCCAACCTAGTCTAGACTTCACAGAAGTTATTGCACTTCCTCTTTATATTCAAAACATACTTAAATCATGAGTTATTTAATTTTAATAATAATAATAATAATAATAATAATAATAATAATAATAATAATAATAATAATAATAATAATAATAATAAATGGAAAGATTAAATTACTCTCACTCCTGTATCCTATTGTATTGAGGAACAGAAGCCAACAATCCTGACAAATCCTCAACTAAGAATCCTGAAATCAAATCCGACTCAGATGGCACTCACCCCCAACTTTCCTTTTTTAGATAAGAAAAAAAATTTCTTCAAGAGAGAAAAGAAGTACTAAGATAGAGGATCAGGAATATTTCTAAAAACGAAAAGAAAACATCAAAGGTAAAAGGACATCAGCTCAAAAGAGCTAACAAGTCCCTTTGCATAATAGACAAAGGAACTCCCTCAAATAAGTGATGAATGTGAACTACAACGAAAAGGGAAGGGAAGATGGCATTTTTATTTCTTTATTGTAATAATAATTACCCTAAGGATCAAAGTACGTTAGGTGTTTGATTAATTATGTACCATTTGGCTGATTTTCTTATAACTATCCATCAGCAAAAAGTTGGGGCTTAGTTGTGTTACATAAAATGCAGTGCATTTGTTTTTTTTTTTTTTTTTTTTAAATTATAAATATAGGTCACTTTGGCAGCATTTGATCCATGTAGTCAAATCCACTTAGTGAGAAAATGCTTGGTTGTTGTTGTTGTAGATATGGAAATGAAATGGATAATAAGACAAAACATGAATTATTATAAATAATCCAAAACCCTATCATATTTCATAAGATTTTATAATCATCAGACATGATACAAAACATGAGTTATAAATGAATTGAAGGATGTGCATTATAAGACATCATGTATTCTAGTTTAATTTGATGTAGACGTTATAAATGAGTTTTCGAAGTAGGGAGGATGTGCATGAAATTTCATCCAAATGGGAAGTAGTAGTATTTTTCTTTTAATATTTTTGTTCAGGTCTAAAATCTGAATTTGAACCCCTTGTTTTTGGGTCTTTCATCGTTGTCATCATTTTTTATCTTTGGTTTCTTATGAAGATCAGAGTAACCTGGAAATAAAGTGACAATAGTATTTTTGTAAGGAATTTGACTGTGTGTAAGAGACTGAGGACACAATTTATAAACTAACATGAATTTTGTCTGAAATTCAGTCAACATTTTTAAACCATAAAGATGCCGTACCTCCCATGTGTAGAAAGCTCCTACACTCACCAGGCTACATTGGTTTGTCTATTAAGATATTGCACAATTCCAATTTGTTTCAGCCTTCGACTAATGCCTTTTAGTTTTAAGTTCTTAGCCTAAGATGATTTGAAGTTGTTAAGAAACCCAAGGGCTGAGGTGGGGGCAATCCAAAATCCCTTGTCTTAAATGGTTTGGTGCATGATAGTCCAGCGCAGTCCACTTACAGGGCTGGGCTTAGCCCATTTTGGCACCTCTAATTTGGAGCCACCAGATTGATCTTACAAATTATACTCAAAGTTGGTTGATCACAGTGGTGAGCAGCTGTTTGAACCCCAGGACATGACGAAGGTTCAAGTCCTGGAAATGTCACTTTGGAGAGGGGTATAATGCATGCACTCCAAGGCCCAAGGGGATTAGTCTCCCACCCTTTGGTGGGGGAGAAACCCTCGGTAAATTGTACCCAAAAAAATTATTGTTTAAATTATATTTATCATTTGTTATGGTATAGTCCGATTGTGGTGTTTCAGTTATATCTTCCTAAACACTCCTCCAGAATTTTAATGTTTTCGTATTTTTTTTCATGTTTGCAGGTATATTGAATCACTTCCATCTGGGTCGCCAACTAAGTTTGAGTTTGAAAACTTGCTTGTTGGACAGGCTATACCATCAAATTTTATCCCCGCAATTGAGAAAGGTTTCAAAGAAGCCGCTAACTCGTGAGTGAATTTTCTTTTTATTATTTTCATAATTATGCTTTCATAATTTTTATTATTTAAGATGTTGTCCTCTGTCCTTGTAATAATCTAGATTTGTTGGTATATTTAATTTCAGCATGTGGACATAATTAAATATTGTACGTGTTGGTGAACTTGATTGCTCTTTTATACAGGGGTTCGTTAATTGGACATCCAGTTGAAAATCTTCGGGTTGTCTTGACAGATGGTGCTTCTCATGCTGTTGATTCCAGTGAGCTTGCATTTAAGTTAGCTGCTATCTATGCTTTTAGACAGGTACTTGAACAGCATTGCACCTATTTTTCTGTTTTTTATCTATTGTTTCCTTCACATACAAATTAGGACTTCATTCCTCGGAAATATTTGATGTTTCTCTCTTTGTAACAGTGCTATGCTACTGCCAGACCGGTTATATTAGAACCTGTCATGCTTGTTGAGCTGAAAGTACCAACAGAATTTCAGGGAGCTGTTGCTGGTGACATCAACAAGTGAGGTTTTTTTCATTTACTTTGTATCATGGAGTAATTTTTCAGGATTTCCTCACAGACCTTTATAACCCATGAACAGGAGAAAAGGTGTGATTGTTGGAAATGACCAGGAAGGAGATGACTCTGTTATTACTGCCCATGTAAGTATCTCGTCACCCCCTTACCCAAAAAGGAAAAATAGAAGTGCAACCGATTGATTTAAGTTGACATTTCTTCAATGTGGTGGTTGTCAGAATTTTGTCCCTGTTGGAAGGATAAGTGATATCTGAACTTGCCTTCATTACTTAATAAATGTTAATAAATATTTTAACTATTTATTGAGTTAGTCTTCATTCTTGATCAGTGGAGTTCACTGTCAAGGTACAGAGGTATAGTACATGTATACATTTACATTTTCAAGCCTTTCATTTTGGGATAGGGGACTGGGGGATAGCATTCAGTCAAGATGTCCTTCCCATGGCCATGCATTACTTTTGATTATTGATTTTGCATACAAAGCTGGATCAAGGCTAATGTAAATTTGTGTCCTTTAATGGACTACAATGTCTTGTTAGGGTAGATGGATTAGCATATTTGAGTTTGTGTGGAATTGTACCCTGAATCATGTAAGGAGTTAGATGTTGCTTCATGATAATGTGATTTTGGGACCCTAACTCGATTCTGGGTGATTATCAATGTAAACCCAAACATGCTATTCTGTCATGAAGCATCCACAATCACCCGCCCATAGAAATTTGAGTTCATATGTACTGATTTTCACTATTGATATGATGCTACTGTTTTATTAAATTACATTGGAGACCACACTCCAAAACATTAGTGAAGAAACCAGATAACATGGCTTGTAATCTGTTCATATAACTTAATGTTGGTGGAACAATATTATATAGAATGATGGAAACTCTCCTTTATGACCAGTTCCATTTGGATTTATCTAGCATGTTTATCTGAAACGTGTTGTAGTTTGTTGATTTTAGCAAAAGGTTATTTGTCCATTTGTCATTGCTAATATGTTTGCCATAACTAATTATTTCAGGTCCCACTTAACAATATGTTTGGGTACTCCACATCACTACGTTCAATGACACAGGTATTGAAGTCAATGAAAATTCAAAAGTATGCCAAATCATGATAACTTACATTTGATTTTTAATTTTCCTGTCGGTTCTTTAATTCCTACAGGGCAAAGGGGAATTCACAATGGAGTACAAAGAGCATTCACCAGTTTCTCATGATGTACAGACGCAATTGGTAAACACCTATAAAAGCAAGGCAGCTGAATAATCCGGCTCAGGAGTTGCAGTGCATGGTCCTAAAATTTGCTAGAATCATGTACTTTATTTATTTACAAAAAAAAGAAAAAGAAAAAGAAATTGTGACATTGATATAGGCTATAGGTTTAATTCATTTCTGGTCAATCAATTTTGGTAGGCAAATAAAGTTGCTATAATCTTGGTAATGTTCTGTACGGATAAACTATTGATCTAGTGTATTGTTGCATACATCATATATTAAATGGTGAACTCCATATCCTTGTGCAACTGGTATGTATAGTAAATTCCATTCCGAGAATTAGGTTGTAATAAAGCAAGCAATCAATTTAAACTAAGTATTTCGCACATTGTGAGTTATTTGTATGAAGTAATTTATGAAGAGTGGGCATCTTAAATCAGACCTCAAAGATCCAAAACCAGAAGAAGGCTATAAAAATATTAAAAGTACAATTTTTTTTTTTGTAGCAATTAATTATCTGGAGAGTGAAAATTGAATTATAACAATTTATCTTCACATTTCTAAAGTTCTCTATTGAAGCAACGAAAATCATAATTAGGAAGAGTATTTAAGTTCAAATTTAAATTAAATTCAACAATCAAAAAGTAAATAAAATTTGTAATTAAAATTACAAATTTCATTAATGAAGGATTTAATATAATAAGAAATAAAACTTACAATATTACGATGAGTTAGCACATAGATTCATAAATGATTTTATTTTCAAATTCACATGGCTGTTTAATTGAATAATAAAATTAATTAAAATTATATATATAATTATGATATAAAATATTAAAATATAAAATATTAATTAAGTAATCAGTTGATTTGATCAGAATTAGATTTTAAAATTCGACATCCATAGCCAAATTGATTAAATCAATTCTTTAAAAATTTTCATTTAGCTAATCCAATTAAAAGGTTCTAGACCCAGACAATTGAAATTGGATAGAAACGATTTTGAACACCTCTACTAACTTACACCAAAATGCCTTCGCACCAAGTGTCACCTTGACTATGTCAAATAATAATAGCTTGACCTAATACCGAAGCTGAAATTTAATTGGAAGTTCTTAGGACAACTTATAAGCAGAGTGTTATTTTTTTGTCGTTCCAATGTTTATATGTCCGATTACGTAATACAAACTTATTCAATTATCTATTTTATCTTATTATCCACTACAAAGAAGTTATGTTGGATGGAATTGGATTTGATTGTATCTTTCTACATTTGATAAGCAGTGGCAGAGGCAGGACCTTGAAGTCAGAGGAGATCCTTTGGGATTGATCCAAAATAAAAAAGTTAAAATGGCAAGCAATAGTTTTGTTTTGTTTTGATAAATGCAAGCGACTGTCCATAGGTGATTGATCCAGGCAAGAAAAATATGGTTAATCACTTTTTGCCTAGGGAACTGCCTCCATGCCCTATTTGAGTATTTATGATTAGGAAAAAAAAAAAAGAAAAGTAAATTATTTATCTAAGAAGATGAAGATGCAACCACAGCAATTTGAGATTCTAGTTCCTATTATACCACAATAGGTAAGATGTGACGAAAGAATAAAATAAATATTCTGAACAAAACAAGTTAGTAAATTAAAACGTGAAAAAAAATAAGAATGTAGAGAAAATTAAAAGAGTGGGACACATAAAAAATATATAATATTTAACAATGTGTTTTAAATTTTAACTAGTGTAACAAAAGAAAGATAAAATGTAAATTTCAGAATAAGTTAAATATAAATTTAATATTAAGTTAAACTTTTTACATATAGTTAAATGTATTTAACCAAAAAAATTACTTAAAAAATAAATAAATGCCCCTCTGGCGCCAAACTATATGGTTGTAATATCTAATCAGTTCAGGTATTATATTATTAATATCTAATGTAGAAATTAATGTTTAAACATTTTAGAAAATGTTATACTCATGTTTCAACACAAGGAAGGCATGAATTGTAAAATGTATTTGCTTGCAAAATTCTAAATTAAGCTCAGTCTATTGACAATAGTTATATAAAGTTAATAATAAAAAGAAATGTAAGCCACTTAAACATACTTTCTTAATGAAATTTATTTTTATATATTTATATGTCTACTTGATTTAGTCTGTCTAAAATTGTGAATTCCCTTGTCAATAAAGATCACAATTTTGGTGTCGTCACCCAATATGTATAATGGGAGTAACAATACTTTTTTTTTTCTAGTCTGGAAATCTGAAGTGCATTAGTTAAAATATTAGCCATATTACCGATGTATTGAGTTACATTTCCTTCAGAGAAAAAAATCAATAACAGATTAAATTATTAGTTGGATTGTTCAAGCATAGGTTCTTTTGTTTTTACATGCAATTTATCCTAAACGTTCTTTTAAGGAGCTGCAAATCCGTGCTGCTGGGCCCTTCTGCATCTTAAGGAAACTTGGACAGAATTTGTTTTTTAATGATATGGGTATGAGTCTTGTTTTCACCGTAAAGAATTTTTTTTTTACTGGGATCAGGGGCGGAGCTAGACAGTTTTTACGAGGGAGGCTGAAGAAAAAAAATTAAAAATAATATATTAATTAAACATTTTGGAGAGCTAAATAAGAATTTTTTTATTATTATTAATTTTTTTTAAATATTTTTAAAAGAATTTTATTATAATTAAAAAAATTTTAAAAATTTGGGGGGGGGGGGGGGGGGCACCACTACCCTCCGCCCCTTAACTGGGATGCCTTCGAGCCTTTCTCTTTGCTTTTAGATGCTGTCGTAGGTATTTTTTCACCCTTTGCATCATGCTTAAGCTTCTTTTTCAAATGACTACATTATCATCTTTTTTAGTTAGCATCGTCTCAAGTCAGATGCTACTTGAAGTACTAAGGAGGAGTTCTTGGACATTGATCCTGGTCTTATTAAGCTGTATCATCATTCTCACTCTTCAAAGAAGTTCTTTTTTAGCCTAAGGAGTAGATGACGTTCTTAATTAAGAATTATAAGTGTAAACATAGGAATCAAAGTCTTAATCTATGTTCCAACATCTACGTTTATGGTAAGTCTTCCATTCTTGATTGGCAATGTCATTGGAAAGAACACCCCCTAGAAAGGGGTTAAATAGGGTGACACTCTTGAAAACACAAAATTAAAAGTTAAACAAATAAATAGAGTGATCAAACTTGTTTTTATTACTTAAACCAGACTATTAATGCAGCAATATGTATAAAAAAAATGTAATTAGAAGAGCAAGGAAACAGTGAAGCAAGCAAGAAATTAAAGCCCTCATTTTAAGAGAAAAACAGCAAGCAGTACATACAAAAATAGAATTGAACCACTACCCTCCGCCCCTTAACTGGGATGCCTTCGAGCCTTTCTCTTTGCTTTTAGATGCTGTCGTAGGTATTTTTTCACCCTTTGCATCATGCTTAAGCTTCTTTTTCAAATGACTACATTATCATCTTTTTTAGTTAGCATCGTCTCAAGTCAGATGCTACTTGAAGTACTAAGGAGGAGTTCTTGGACATTGATCCTGGTCTTATTAAGCTGTATCATCATTCTCACTCTTCAAAGAAGTTCTTTTTTAGCCTAAGGAGTAGATGACGTTCTTAATTAAGAATTATAAGTGTAAACATAGGAATCAAAGTCTTAATCTATGTTCCAACATCTACGTTTATGGTAAGTCTTCCATTCTTGATTGGCAATGTCATTGGAAAGAACACCCCCTAGAAAGGGGTTAAAAAGGGTGACACTCTTGAAAACACAAAATTAAAAGTTAAACAAATAAATAGAGTGATCAAACTTGTTTTTATTACTTAAACCAGACTATTAATGCAGCAATATGTATAAAAAAAATGTAATTAGAAGAGCAAGGAAACAGTGAAGCAAGCAAGAAATTAAAGCCCTCATTTTAAGAGAAAAACAGCAAGCAGTACATACAAAAATAGAATTGAACCAAATTGAAATTAGAACATGAAAGTATTGTTTAAAAAACAAGCTTTCCTTAATGTGAAACTAAAACTAAAATATAATGCTTTTTGAAAACTGAGACTAACAGAAATAAAGAATCACAGAATAAATATGAAAACAGCAAGTAAAAAGGATAAGAAAAAGAGAATAAGAGACAATTTATTCTAGTTCAACCTCAAATCAAGATTTACATCCACTTCTCTTGACTTTCAAGGGATTTTCTTGACTAAAAGATTACAAGGTTTTCTATGCTCACCAAAAACATGTTATAATGTTGGTTTTCCCTTGCTCACCAACAACAAATACAAAGTTGGTTTTCACTCACTTATCAACATCGGTACAAAAGAATAAAGGTAAAAGTCCTATTACAATGTAGGCTTTTATTTAAACACAAAATAATAGTTCAAAAATGAGCAAGTAAGGCTGGACACCAGCAAAAAAAGCCCTTAACAGAATATAAGTAAAGTTAAAAGTGAAAGGCTTCGAGAATAGCTCAAATTGATTTAATTATGTCTCGTTAAGTTCTGGTGTGTCATATGCATCTAGAGGCCTTTATATAGCCCTTCTAACTCCATATGACCATTTTATATGGGCCAAGACACTATCACTTACCAACAATGGTACAAGAGAATAAAGGTAAAAGTCCTATTACAATGTAGACTTTCACTTAAGCACAAAATAATAGTTCAAAAATGAGTAAGGCTGGACACCAGGAAAAAAGCCCGTAATAGAATATAAGTAACGTAAAAAGTGAAAGGCTTCAAGAATAGCTCAAATTGATTTAAATATGTCTCGTTAAGCTCTTGTGTGTCTCATATGCATCTAGAGGCCTTTATATAGTCCTTTTAACTCCATGTGACCATTGTATAGAGGCCAAGACACTATCACTTTATAAAGGACCATCTACAGTGGTCACATGGAGTTAGAAGGAATATATAAAGGCCTTTGGATACATAGGAAACACGCAAGAGCTTAACAAGACATATCCAAGTCAATTTGAGTTACTCTTGAAACTTTGCACCTATGCCCTTACTTATATTCTGTTAAGGGCTTTTTGTGCTGATTGTCTAGCCCTTATATGTCATTTAGGAGCTATTATTTTGTGCTTAATTGAGAATCTATATTGTAATAGGACTTTTACCTTTATTCTCTTTGTATTATTTGTTGGCGAGTGAGTGAAAACTAACTTTATATTTGTTGTTGGTGAGCAAAGTGAAAACCAAGATTGTAAAACTTGGTAATCATGGTTAAAACCATAACGGTGGTGGTAAGTGTAGAAAACCTCCTTCTAATTTGTTGCTTGTGAGTGGGGTTGAAAACAAGCATTTTTATAGTGAAGAATATCTCTTGCTAGTCAAGTGAACTAGAGATAGCTCTCGATTTGAAGTTGAGCTAGGATAAATTATTGGATCTCTTATTCTCTTTCCTTATCCTCTTTAGTTTGTTTTTATATCCATTATGTGTTTCTTTATTTCTATTTGTCTCAATTTTAAAAAATCTTTAGGTTTTAGTTTTAGTTTCACATTCAAGAAAGCTTGTTTTTGAATCAGTATTCATGTTCTAATTTCAATTATGTTCAAGTTTGTTCTTGTATGTATTGCTTACTATTTTTCTCTTAAAAAGAGTGCTTTAATTGCTTTCTTGCTTCATTGTTTCCTTGCTCTTTTAATTACATATTGTTTATACATATTACTACATTAATATTCTATTATAAGTAATAAAAATTGGTTTAGTTTTGTGTTTTTAAGAGTATCACCTTATTCACCCCCTATAGTGTTCTTTTTCATTGGTATTATAGCTTGTTCCTTACTTTTTGTGCTTAATAGCCTGAGGTAGATTCTAAACACATTTGGAAATGGCATAACATGTGCACCTTAATGGATCCAATTTCATGGAGGGACATTCCATTACAAGATCTCCATTCTTTAATAGAAATCATTACACCCATTGGAAGGCAATGATTGTAACATCTCGTAATTTTTATTTTTAAATAATAATATTTTACTATAAATAAATATATTTTTATTTGTTTAAAAATGATTATGTTCTACTAAAAATAAGTATACTTTTAATTAAAGTAATTATTTTTTTGCTCAAAATAATTATATTGACATTTACTAAATTTTTGTTTTATTTTTAAAAATATTCTTTCTTTTATTATACATAAAGATATTTATTTTGTACTTTTTTTATTAAAATTTTTATTAAGAAAAATCATGATTTAAGAGTTTAACTAAAGGTTTATGAGAATATAAATTTTTAAAAAATTTTGAGATGTTTTAGGATGAAAAACGATATTTATATAAATACATATGAAATAAAATAAAAATAAATCTAAATATTTAATTATTAAATAATTATTATTATTATTATAAATGAAAAAGAGAAAAGGGGGAGGGGGAGACGAAATGCAAAAAGATGAAGGCAGAGGAAGAAAATGAATAGTGAATAGTGTGAATAGTACTTTCATATTTTTTTTCTCTAGATCTAAAGTGTCTACAGACCTCTGATTTCAAAACTAAGGGTACCACTAGATTCAAGATGGAGAATACTACGATTTTAACCGAATAATTTTTCAAATCAGCTGTAGAATCGTTGTAGATCGGAAGTAGAAAATTTCAAAAAAAGATAAATTTTGAAACTTTTACTTAGAGACCTCAAATTGAAAATTTAACACTATAGATGGATTCAGAAGTTAGATAAACCTTAAGATATGAAAATTTTCAACTATCTGACAACTTTTTGTTCTTGTCGAATAGTTTTTTCAGCGATGAATAGTGTTTTTTTACCATAAATAGTGACTGAGTTTTTGGAATCATTTCCTTGATTTTTGGATTCTTCGGACACATTTTTGAAGTCTGTTTAGTCAAATGTGGATTGAAAAAGTGTATTTTGGGGCTATATAATCGGGAGCCTTTACCTTGTGAATAGATAATTCTTTCTATGACTTGCCTTATACTCTTTTTTATCTTTAAACGTGTATTTGATTATGTTTATAAGATATTTACACTTTTATATGTTTCTGAAATGCATTAAAAATATCTAAATTGCTTACAATTTTGATTATAGTTCAAGAAGAGTATAGTTTTAAGAAATAGATTTCTGAACTCATGGTATATCTGATTTTACATGTATTTCTCATTAAATGGTGAAATGAATATTTATGCATGTGATATTGATTTATAAAACTATATGATTGTCTCGAGAAAGGGCATGTATGTGTGATTCTAAATGTATTTATCATTATTTGACAAAGTAAATAATATGTGCATGAGGCATTGATTTGTAAAATTATAAAGTTACTGATTATGATTAAATGGCGAACGTAAAACTCATGGCGAGTTGCTTAATAATTATACATTGCATTTGATGAATATGCATATATATATATATATATGTGTATTTATATGTATATATACATATATATATATATATATATATATATATATATATATATATTTATTTATTTATTTATTTATATGTATGGATGAATATCGACGGGTTGTATGGCTTGTGACGGTACCGAATAGGAGACGCCCTATTAGCCTGAGTGAGCTGAGGGAGAGCCGCTCAAACCGGGTGACAATGGTAATGTGAAGAGGCAGATGGGTGATAAACTCACATTCCCTGATTACTATTGTGACTGTAGTTGATCGATCACTATGCGTATAGCAAATGAGTGTGTAAATTGACCAGATCGCCGAATGAGGCAGGTCATTTTAAATTGGGTTGACTAGATCGCCGAATGAGACAGATCATTTTAAAAGTTTATAACTTTATCTCAAAATCTTATTATTTTACTATAGTTTATACAACTGAGCATAACAACATTTGTTTAATGATCATATTGTGCTGAATATGGTTTGGATATATGAATATCCTTTTATTTGAAAATATTTGAAATACGGATCCTATATGGATGTACTTCTGAACTGTATATTTTAAGTGACAAATTTTAAAACATGAGTACATCCATATGCTTACCTAAGAGGTCATAAGAATACAGAGTCTGATCCTGTAGATAGGTGATCAGTTAGGTGACATATTCTCTAAGTGAGTCTACGTTGCTTTCAAGATTCACAATTTTGAATTATATTGTGTTTGTATTCTAGAGTGTGCTCTGAACACTTTAGGCAGGATCTCTGCTTCTGTTGTTACTTTGAAATTTATAATTTGGTCTGTATAATGTATATACATGACAAAATCTATATGTATCTATTTTCATGACAAAGAATAGTGTTATGCATGTTATGGAAAATATCTTATTGCGGAAAACAAATGTTTGTTTCACCGGCTCGTAAATTGGGAGTGTCACAAGTTGGTATCAGAGCATTAGGTTTCCCTGTAGCTATTGAAGCAAAGGATTCTTTAGTAGGATATTTAGTATGGGTATGAGCCGGACATATTTATACTTTAGGTGCTGTTGAGGGATTCTATAGGGTTTCAATTTTTTTTTCTATTTCAAGTTATTAAATTTTCTAGTATAAAGTTGATTGAATATTGTGACATCTTAAAAGGTATCTAAGGGTTAAATACTGTCTGAAAGTGAAAGGGATAGGTCCAGAGAATTTAAAAAATTGAAACAAATGCCAAATATGATCATTTCTGAATATAATATTTATTTTACCTAAATGTCTAGATATGGTAGACTTTGATGAGTTATTAGAAATGGATTGGTTGGCAACATGTCAAGCCATTTTATAATGTCATCCGAAGATGATTAAATTTAATATTCCTAGAGAATCTTCTTTCTTGATACAAAGAGACTGTAGAGAGGTACCCAAAAATCTAATATATGTTTTAGCAGCCTATAAGTTATTATAAAAAGGTGCTAAGGATATTTGGCAGTGGTGGAATATTTTAATATGAAATATACCAGTATAAATCAAGTTCCAAGGGTTAGAAATTTTTTTGATGTAATTCCTGAGGAATTGCTAGGATTATCTTGAAACGTAAAATAGAATTTGGTATTGATTTACTTCCTGAAACCCAACTAGTGTCTATACCCCCATATAGAATGGTAACAATTGAACTCAAGGAATTGAAGAATTAGTTGTAAGACTTATTAGACAAGGGATTTATACGCCCTAATACTCTCCTTGAGGTGCTTTAGACCTATTTGTGGAAAAGAAGGATGACTCATTATGACTATGTATATATTATAGACAGTTGAATAAAGTGACAATGTGGAACAAAAATCCATTACCTCGTATAGATGATCTGTTTGACCAGCTACAAGGTGCTTGATGAGTGAGTTTTATACTCATAAATTAAATATTTTCATCTTATCTTTTGCCATAATTAAGCATAAATCTCCCTTACTTGTCTTTAGTTTTGTGTCTTTCTTACAGATGGAGAGAAGAGTAGAAAATTGACTTAATTGGAGGAATCAGAGTTAAATTGTGGTTCTTTGGAAATGATGTCTATAAATCAAGCAGATAAAACAAATTCATTAAGGATGGCTGAGTAAGGAGCATTATCATATTCTCTCTTGAGACGCATCCTAATGGATATATGCACAAATTTATTCTTGATTTATGATCACATTTCCAAAAGAACTAAAACATAAAGATTCAAGGCAAAGCACCCAATATTGAGAATATGTTTGCTGGTTGCAGTCCAGTCCAATCTTGCTGTAGTACTTGGGCCATATCTCTGAAAATACATATCCAATATGTATGCAATTTGGTAGGTGGGTAGCTGACACAATTGGGTACAACTTTCATGTTCAAGTGGTCAGAAAATACGAACATTAAAAGGGCCAAAAGTGGGCTAGAAGAGAATCTGACTACTGCTGCAGTCCAGCCCGACTTTGCTCTAGTATTTTGACCATAACTCACACATTACGTATCCAATTTGTCCACAATTTGTCTTGACGGAAAGCTAATGAAATTTTCTACAACTTTCGTGTTGATGAAGTCAGAAAATTCGGCGGTTTTCAAGACGATATTCAAGGATCAATTTCGGTGCACATGATGGAATTCAAATTGTCAACTTTGTACAACTTCCTACCTAACAATTTTGACAATTACCACACCAACCACACTTAATTGTATCTATAAATAGAGGGCTTGAGGGGTGAGTTGAGGAGTTTTTGGAGAGCTTTGGATAGAGCTTGGGAAAGCTTTGTTGGAATTCTACGAACTTGTAATGTTATTCTCTCTTTAGACATCTTGTATTTTTCATTTTTCTTTCGTAATATTATCATGTTTCTTCATCTTTCATTTCACTTTCTTGCCTTGATTATGGAGAACTAATCTCCTAATGCTAAGGTGAAAGGGTGAAACTCTTGGTATGAGAATAATAATTTATCTAACTCTTAATCTTAATGTTTATCTTTGATATTGTATTTACCTTCCTATTTCTTTTCTCATAATTATTTCTTAATGGCTGGTTTTATCATACCGCCGATTTCTTGTTATGTTATTGGCTGGTTTTATTAGACCGCCTATCTCTTATTATTTTCATGGTTGGCTTTACCACCTACTTTATTTTATTTTACTATTGGTTGGCTTTGCCACCTATTCTATTTCATTTTATTCTGTTATGTTAATTAATTTTCTACCTTTCATTTTTTTGCATAAGTTAATCTTGTAAAATGTGAATTTTGATATATTGTAGACAATCTTTGGCACAATAAATGCTTGAATCAATCTTGATTTATTGTAGACAATATAATGATTGGCACAATTTATGCTTGAATCCATTTACAAGTTATCTTATGCATCTTTGTATTTTTAATCTTGTAAAGTGTGAACCTTGATACATTGTAGACAATTTTTGGCACAATAAATACTTGAATCACTCTTGATTTATTGTAGACAATATGATGATTGGCACAATGTACGCTTGAATCCATTTTACAAGAATGTTTTAATTATTAGAAAGGAGGTAAATATAATTCATGTATAAACAAAGTCGAGCTTAAATTAACATATCATCCGATTAGAACTTTATTCGTGTAAAGATTCTAATTGAGTAATAAAAGAGTTAAATTTATTTTTATTCGATATACCAAGAGTGGATCTCCTAACCTTAGCATGCTTCTTTACCTTGAATACATCTTCATTTAATTTCAGTATATTAGTTCTTTGCATATTTTGTTCAATATTCCTCTCACAAAACGAGACATCGGGAACTAGGTTAGAAGTATTTATTTCGGATCTATATTAGAATTTTCTCTCAATTGGCAATCTCTGTGGGATCGACCTTGCATACCACTAAATTTATACTCCAATAGATTCGTGCACTTGCGAGTTTTAATTAAAACAACAGTGCTCAATATTTTTTCAAAAATTGATTTGAGATATAAGTATTATTAATTGAGGATAAGGGAAGATGATATTTAAAAAATTTCTTTTAGGACTCATTATGGGCATTATGAGTTCTTAGTGAGGTCATTTAGTTTGACAAATGCCCATCTGTAATCATAGATTTAATAAATAGTAATTAAGTTATCTCTAGATCAATTTGTTATTATATTTATTGATGATATACTAGAATATTTCAAGAGTTCAGAGGATCATAAGCAACATCTAAAGATAGTTTTACCAACTCTAAGGGAGTATGGTTAGTAAAGATGGTATCCAAGTAGACTCTAAGAAAGTAAAAGTGGTATAACAATGACTACATTTTACTACATCTAAAGATGAAGATCCAAATCCAATTTGCGCTTCCTGCGGTTATCTGCCGTCCATTCTGTTTGAGCCATAATTAGATTAGGTACATGAACAAATTTCTGTAAAGCATCAATCAACTCCTCAGCATTTGAAGCTGATATGAGAATTCGTCGTACTGAGTGTGGGATGAACCTCTATTCTACAGTTTGATCAAGAAAAGACAACAGACCATTAAAGAAATGGTTAACATTTAACAAACCTATCGATTTGTGATGCATATTCAGTTGTGCCCAAGAGACTATTAGAAAAATCTCCTCTAAAGTATCAAAACTCCCTGGTAAGGCAATGATGGCATTAGTATTGCTCATCATTTTAGCCATGCGCTCATGTATGGAAGCAACCCTAAATTTTTTCTCAATTTTTTTTCCTGTGATGTTGGGTGCAGCTAGAGCTGCAGGAATAATACCTAAAACTTGACATCCTCCTACATGTGCAGCTGTAGACACACACCCTATTAATCTACGGTTACCTCCACCATAAACGAAATGAAGTTTTCTTCTGGCCATTACCATACTTAAATTTTGTGCAGTTTTCACATATTCTCCATCTTTCCTAGGACTGGAACCACAAAAGACACAAATATTTTGAAACTGATGGAATGCGATTCCTTCCATAACTGCACACATTTTAACTTTGAGTATGAAAGTAAAGATATGAACGTGTGCATTTATAAAACTCGGAGAAGGGCATACTTATGATAGCTATGCGAATAGGCTGGGAATAATTAGAACAACTATGTGAGTGATTGGTGGATATAAGCTAAATTGAAGGTGAAATTTTCAAAAATGACGGTAAGCAAGTATATATATAGTAGTTGTGATAGTCGCTCATATTAGGCATATCAAGAGAATAAGGTTAAGATATCACCAGAAATTTGTCTTTTTCTTGTTGTCCTTGATTCAGCATTCATATCTTGATTCTTGTAGGGAAGTTATAGGTAATATGCATAATTGTAAAAAAAAAAGGAGTGAAAATGAAAACAAGTTAGTTGTTGAAGATGGACAATCAAATGATTTATTTTGTTTTTCCAATGTTTTTACCAGTCGACTATCGGTATTATTAAGTCGACTAGCTATTTTGAAAATTTTTAATTTGGACTGATTATTTTACAGTTGATTGATTATATCTATTTTGAAGCAATCAACTGCATCCTACCAGTTAACTATGTATTCTTTGATTTTCACAGACTTTTATAAACTCAGAAACGTTTCTTTTCCACAGAATATCAATAGTTTTAATGTAGATTTTGGCATATATATTCAAAATTTGTAGCCACCGATTTTTATTTGAAATAATAGCTAGATTTTATTTACAGATTTTTAAGAATTACAACCATCGATATTAATTTTCTTTCAATGCTTTGTTCAAATTTTTGACTTTCTATTTTTGCACCGTTTTCTATTATGCTTTTTGTCTATTCTACTGCATTCTCCCTTATTAATATTTGGCATTAAATGTAAAGTTCTTTTCCCTCATTACAAGAAAATTTAATTTATGTTCTTTGAAACTCAATTATTATGGTGACCAAGTTGTTAGTAGGTTAAAGTAATGAAAAGTTTGAAAGGAATGGACAGATGATGGCTTTATGGTGTTTTGATGAATGTAATCAAGAGAATTAGTGGTGTTAAAGTTCTTGAGGAATAAAACATGAAAAGTAGGATTTAAATTAATCTTTGAACTCTTAATTTGGAAATATGGAGAATACTATGAGAATCGTGTCCGAAAATAATGTAAGTGATTAAGATATTTGTGTTAAAAATTTATATTATGCTAAATTGAGTCTAGTATCTAGGATGTGAATTATGTTAAAATTGAGAATTCATGTATGAGTAATTGTTGGGAAAAATCTTTTTGAAATGATTGGGTGAATTAAACGGGATTGATATAAGTTAGTGTGATGAGGTAAGTTAGAATTATTAGACATGTGCCAATAGTACATAAACGTTAAAAAGGATTGGTGAATTTATTGCTACGTATATTTAACATATTGATTAATGGACTTTAGGATAAAAATAGATGATAGATTAAGATGATGATATTCATGGGATGATGTTGACATGTGAGAATCAAAGATGATTTGATAGAAGTATGGAATAAAAAAATATAGTTACCCAATATGGATGTGAATATGATATTTTATGTTTGCGTTTTCCAATATCGACCTATAGATATATGCACGCGAGCTTGAGGATATAAAGGAATGAGATACACAATGGTTTAAGAGTTCCTTATATATATATATATATATAATCTGTTAAGTATTTAGCATAAAGTGGAATTGATTAGAAAAGAAATACAAGCAACTCAATACTGGTCAAAATTCTATAAGGACCATGAATGTTGAGTATTAGAAATTATCAATTGGTGACCATATATTCTTGAAGGACTCATGAATGAAAGAGGTCATGAGATTTGGAAAGAAGGAAAAATTTAAGCTATAGTATATCGACTCTTTTGAAAACTTGAACAAAGTAGGTATAGTAATAAATTGCCTAGTCTTGCCATCAGGATTTAGTAATGTGGATATAGACTTTCTTGCATCAATGCTAAGGAAGTACTTATTAAATTCTTCTTATGTTACCTAATTCTAAGTAATTCAATTGAACAAAAATTTGGCTTAACTATGGGTACAATCGATGTTTTTTGTTGATTGACAAGTGAAGAACTTATGGATGAAAGAAATCCCTATGATTAAGTTATATGAAAAAATCACTCAAGTGAAAAGACATATTAAAAAGTAAAGATGATATACAGAAAATATATCCCCAATTATTTGAGTAATAAGGTTGGTAACTCCGAATTATACATTGATTTCATTCCCTACATGTGGTAGAATGTGCTGAAATTCGAGGACCGAATTTCTTAAGGGCAGAAGAATATAACATCCCGTAATTTTTATTTTTAAATAATAATATTTTTCTATATACAAATATATTTTTATTTGTTTAAAAATGATTATGTTATGCTAAAAGTAATTATTGTTTTGCTTAAAATAATTATATTGGCCTTTAATAAATTTTTGTTTTATTTTTAGAAATATTCTTTCTTTTATTATACATAAAGATATTTATTTTGCTTTGTTTTATTAAGATTTTTATCAAGAAAAATCATGATTTAAGAATTTAACTAAAGGTTTATGAGAATGTAAATTTTTAAAAAAATTTAGGATGTTTTAAGATAAAAAATGGTATTTATATGAATATATATGAAATAAAATAAAAATAAAAGTAAATATTTAATTATTAAATAATAATAATTATTATTATAAATGAAAAAGAGAAAAGGGAGAAGGGGAGACGAAATGTAGAAAGATGAAACAGAGGAAGATAATGAATAGTGAATAGTGTGAATAGTACCTCTATAATTTCTCTCTAGATTTGGAGTGTCTATAAGCCTTTGATCTCAAAACTAAAGGTACCACTAGATTCAGGACGGAGAATACTACGATTTTGACCGAACAATTTCTCAAATCAGCCGTAGAATCGCTGTAGATTAGAAGTAGAAAATCTCAAAAAAAGGTAAACTCTGAAACTTTTATTTAGAGACTTCAAATTGAAAATCTTACACCATAGATGGATTTAAGAGTTAAATAAACCTTAGGATATGAAATTTTTCACCTATTTGACAACTTTTTGTTCTTGGTGAATAGTATTTTTCTAGCAATGAATAGTGATCAAGTTCTCGAAGTCATTTTTTATTTATTTTTAGACCCTCCAGATACATTTTTGAAGTCTATTTAGTCAAATGTGGATTGAAAAAGTGCATTTTGGGGCTGTCCAATCTGAAACTCTTACCTTATGAGTAGATAGTTCTTTCTATAATCTTCCCTATACTCTTCTTATTCCTTAAACGTGTATTTGATTATATTTATAAGATATTTACACTTTTATATGTTTCTGAAATGCATTAAAAATATCTAAATTACTTACAATTTTGATTATAGTTCAAGAAGAGTATAGTTTTGACAAAAAAATACAATACAGGTAACTTTTCATTCACCCAATGTGAACACAACAAATATATGAATAGAAATTTACCAAATAGTCTCTACTCTTCTAAAACTAAATTCCAATTCTCTTATTATACATCTACTTCTATTGTTACCATTGGTTGTATGTATCAAATTGATCTTTAAACACTCAAGTAGGTCACCTTATTCTTTAGATCTCCCTATGTTTCCTTACCCTTATTTCTATTTTCACTCATTTTCTCACTCATTCTTTTACTTTTTCACTTTTTTTTCTTCTTTCTTTTGTCTATTTCATTCATTATTATTTTATAGAAATATACATTGAGTGCATTTTATTCTCCATCTCACTAGGGTATAGGCAGCTAGGTACTCATACTAAGGCCTTTTTGATGCCTTGAAGGGGTACTTAGAGTGAAAAAATTTTGGGATCCGCATTCCCTCATTTTTCACCTCTCCCTACCTTCATATTCTCATAATGTTAAAATCAATAATACCATATAATTCACAGTACAATAAGAAATATATTTTTCAAAAAATTAGAGGTTCAATACTAGAAGAGAGAGACTAAGATGATAACTACCTATTTCAAATTCTACTGTGCATCACATGTTCATGAGTTAAAATTAACCTATATTACAGCAATCTATCTCTAAAACAACAGACTTTGTGATTATACAATGAGATAAAAGATATTCAGCCAGTAAAAACAAAAAATTCAACTAGTGAAAAGCCTAAAGTTTACTCCCCTATGCTTAAACTTGACATTGTCCCCAATGTCAGTAATAATAAAAATACAGCCAAAGGAAGAAGTAACTTACTTGCTCACTGGTCGTCTGGAAGAGGAGGTGGAGGATTCTGACTCAGGTGCTAGTTGTACCATCCGTGCATCATTCCCTACATGCTTTGGATTGAATCATGGATTGCATACAGAGTGGCCCTTTGTGCTATTTGTTTTTCCTCAATTCAGTGAAGCTGTGAGGAGATAGAATGTTGGTCCTCTTGCGGTACATGGGAAGGACCTGTAGTGTTAGTGAAGTGGGTAGAAGGTGGGGATGGTGGAGCCAATAGTGGCTCATGGGGGAAGTCATCCCCCTCAGGTTCATCGTCGCCCTCCTTACCCTCTTCTAGAAGGTATATTCAATTATCCTCATTAGTGATTTCAGTTTTAGTGGAGTTAGGGAGGTGAAAGATATTATAGGCACATAGATGCAACCAATAATCGGCATTTCTTTTAACAATTAATTTTATATGTAGACAAATTCTAAATCTATCCTATTTCTGCCAAGTATTGGTTGCAAATCTTGAAGATTTGCCTCAAATCTTAACCCTCTAGCTAATGTAGTCACTAGAGCCCCTATGATTATTTTGTCACTCATAGCATTACCCACCTTATCCATTTGTTGGGCCATGAAGGCTCTAGTATCCACCTTATGATCGTTTAACATAGCCCAAAGAAAATAAAGCTCTCTTTTATTTATAACCCCATCACTTTCAGTCCTACCAAAAACGGTATGGGCCATTAAGCGTTGTAAATATCTAAATATGAGGTTGCAAATAAAGAGACTTTCGAAACAGATGCACTATACTGCCTCCCAACAGAAATAGAATTCTAAAACTGTTGAGTAAGAAAACTTTGGGGGACTGATCTATCTCCCCTGGGAGGTAGTCTAAACAATGTATTAAATTAAGCTAATGTTAAACTAAATAAACGGTCAAATAATCTAAAGTTAATGTGGCTTTGATCGAAGTCGAGATTCCAAAACAAGACCACATTAACTGAACTAAAAAACTCTAAGGTGGTCCTGGCATAAATCGAGTAGCGTAGTCCAATGAATGTGTTCCACTCAATCCGATAAACTAGGTAGTGGATGTCGGTTAAAAGTCTTAACCAGTCCAAACACTCCTCATCTATGTACCAGGTACTCAGCATTCTCTGTTTAATTAGAGTATCTTATCGTGTTCATTGATTATTATCAACAAACACGATATCATACTCATTTATTTGATAAGGAGGTTGGGACAGTCTTTGAATCCATCCTTTCCGTGGTTGCTTGGATTGGGAGGAAGATTGGCCATTTCTGACTCTTTTGGGGCCCATTTATAATGATATGCAATATAATTCGAAAAAAAGGGAGTTGGATGATCAAGTGCTAAGAGGACAATTACTAATTCAGAGGATAGAAGTAATTCTAATAGAGATGATGCAAAAGTTGAGTGTATGCAAAATCATAAAATCAAGCCCTCAATTTTGCAATAGTCTCCCAGGGAAACTAGTAATAAACAACCACAATAAGCTACCATATGAATCTATGTGTACATCCAGTAAGAATATCAATCCAAACCAAATGCAGATGAACAAATAGCAATCCCGCAAGAGGGACAATCCAGCACTCTAACAAACTTCAAGGCTTATTTTAACGTAGAGGGAGAGAATCCAATACACTATAATGCTAAACCAAACTAACAAACCAGATAATGCAAACCAAATGTAATGCAAGTTCAGTAAACCAGCAAGTAAGAGCTACCAGAAAATCTACAAGTAGACTACTCAGAAAATTCATCAAATTTATATCCTAAAGTGCAAACAAACGACAACCAGATAATTTAGTAATTAGGCATTCCAAATTTTGCAAAATTTTTCCAAAACTAGTCTAACCAACCTAATGTAGATAAACCAATCTAGGAAGCCCAACACTCAGGGAGTTGTAATCCAAAAAAGTGAAACACAAGAATAGAGTATCATAATTACCTGGGAAGCCCAATGATACCAACAGCAAGGTGAAGCAAGAACAGGGAAGCAGAGGCTCAATGGAAGGGAGGTAGGTGCTCTGGAGATGTGCAGGGGAATGGAGCTCTCGGGAATACCAGGGAGGAACTCGAGAGAATGGAAAACTGAGGGCACAAGTAGAAGGGGAGACACAGGTGGAGAAATTTAGAGTTGGGAATGATGGTTGTAGAGATTGGACACAGGGTGAATGTGAAGGGAGAATGAGGAATAATGGGAGTAGTTCATGGAGGCTTGGTTGGGAAAAGGGAATAGAGCTCGGGAGGAAGAGAATGAGGTGTCTGGCTGTGGACGAGAATTTGGGGATTTGGGTACGGGAACAATTTTTGGATTTGGGGATGAGGGCACAGTGAGAAATTTATGGGTGTGGAGAGACATAGAGGGAGAGAAATAGGGGAGGCTTGGGTGATTTTGTGAAGGGGAGATATTCACCGAGTGGGAAGGAAAGGAGCACAAGAGTGGTAGAGTTTTCTGGTTAGGGCACGGGTTGGGGTAGAGGTTAGAGGTGGTGGAGGAGATGGGAAAGGAGAGGAAAAGAACACGTGAACTTTGGGAGCAACATAGGCTAGGGCACGGGAAGAAGGAACTGAAACACGAGAGGAGAAAAGAAAGAAATTGTGGGCAAAAAATACAAACTTGGGCTTAAAGCACGGCCGTGCTTCGGGTTAGAAGTCTAAATTTTCTTGGATTTAGCCCGTGTTGGCTGGCACAGGGAGGGAGTATTAGGTCTGGACCTGGGGCACGTCTGTGGTAGGAAGCACGGCTTGCCTGTGTGGGCTGTGGACATGGTCAATTTCTCCTTATTTTGGCCCATACTTGAAGCACGATCGTGCTCTGTGACACAGGTCACATGTGTTTCATGCTAAAGCTTTTTTTTTTCTCGAATTTTGCCTATGTTTTTTATCCTTTTGAATTCTCTTTACATATCATTCTTTTCTCCAACCTTGCGGACATGAAAATTGGCTTGGAAAGAAAATGGAAACACTCATTAATCCTATAACCTAAGAAATCAACTAAAATTAAAGATAAAAACAAAACTAAAAGCAATGAAACTAAGCAAAAGAAAACTCCAAAATTAAAAATGTGGGTTGTCTCCCATAAAGCGATTGTTTAAAGTCATTAGCTCGACTCCTTTCATTCTTTTGCTCAAGGAGGTTTTAAGAAAGTTTGAATAACTTTCTTTTTGATCTATTGCCTCTTAGTATAGTGTTTGAGATTTTGCCCAATAGCTTTCAAGGATCCTCTTGACTCATTCCTTTCTTCCTTAGCTTTATTGAGATTGAGAGGAGGTGGCTTAGATTCTAATTTTGGAGCTTGGATTGCCTCCTCAACAGCCTTCTTTTATTCTCTCTGTTTAACATAAACATAAGAACTTTCCACAGAGTATAACTTAAGTGGGTTAGAAAGAGAAAAATTCATGATATTATCATTCATATTAGGTTCAGGTAAGCCAATTATACAGTAAGATTCACTTAGAGATGGAGAGTTTATTGTATCAGCCAAAATAAACTCCATCATCCCCTACATTCAAAGAAATCTTTCCATGTTTTACATTCATGTTTGCACTAGTTGTGGCTAGGAAAGGCCTTCCAAGAATGATGAAGATTTTGTCATCTTCTTCTATCTCTAAAATGATAAAATCAATTGGTATGAAAAATTTACCTACCTCTAGAGGAACATCCTTTAATATACCTATCGGATGCTTAATGGATCGGTTAGCCAAATGAAGAGAAAGAGTAGTATGCCTCAAGTCACCAATTTGAAGCTTTTTGCATATTGAAAGAGACATGAGGCTCACACTTGCTCCAAGGTCATATAGGGCTTTTTCAATCTTCATTTCTCCTATAGAGCAAAGAATGGAAAAGCTTTTGGGATCCTTTAGCTTTTGTGGCAGTTTATTCTGAATTAATGAACTGGATCCCTCTGTCAGTGCCACAACAACATGCTCTTCAATTTTTCTCTTATTTGAGAGGACTTCTTTTAGAAACTTCGCATAAGATAGCATTTAGGAGATGGTTTCTAGGAAAGGGATATTAATATTCAATTTCTTTAGAATATCCAGAAACCTTCTATATTGCTTCTTTAATTTAGCCTTGACTAATCTTTGACGAAAATAGATTGGTGGTTTGTAAGGTGTAGGAGCCACATATTTGGGCTCGTCTTCCTTCTTTTCCTCTTTTTTTGATTGCTCTTCTCTTCTCTTCTCAGATGCAGCCTGAGGTTCATCTTCTTTTATCTCTCCACTTCTCTCTGATTTAGCCAATTGTTTACCACTTCTCAGGATAATGGCATTATAGTGCTCTTTAGGATTCTCAGTCTGGCTTGGAAGTCTGCCAAAGTTCCTATTAGATAGGGTCGCTTGCTGTGCTATCTGAGTTTTCAACATTTTACTATCGGTAGTAAGTGAGTCAACCTTAGAAGCTAAATATTTTATAGCCTCATTCATTGAGTGATTCTGGGCTTTGAACTTATCATTTTGTTTCATCTAAGTAGTAATGAAATTTTTCATCAAAGTCTCCAGATTTGACTTTGACAGTGGAAGAGGGTTGAATGGCCTCTAATTCTAAAACCCAGGAGGTTGCCTAAAGCTATTCTGAGGAGGCTAATTTGCATTCGGCTTGTATGAGATATTTAGGTATTTCTCCAACCTGGATTATAGATGTTGCTGTAGGGATTGTTTCTCTAGTTATTAGTCACAAAGTTCATCTATTCACAATCCTGAGGTACAGAATTTTTAAGCTGGCATTCATTGGTACATGGCTAACACATTCACAGATCTTACATGTAGAAGATTAAGAAGAACCAACAACATTGATGCTCAATTTATCTAACTTTTGAAACAATGCATCAACCTTAGAAGTGAGATGATTAAATGCATCTACTTTATACATACCTACTAGTTTCGTTGGTTGCTCTCACTAGACCATGATTAATGATTCTGAGCTATATCTTCAATCAGCTCATATGCCTCATCAACTGTTTTATTCATAACTGCTCTTCCTACTGAATCATCCACAAACATACAGGTGCTGTATGCTAGTCTATTGTAGAATGTATGGACTATGAACCATTTCTCCAACCCATGGTATGGACATATTCTGAAGAACTCCTTAAATCTCTCCCAAGTTTTATACAGTGACTCACCATCTTTTTGAGCAAAAGTAATTATTTGATTTCTAAGATGGGTTGTCTTACTTGGTGAAAAATACTTGGCCAAGAAAGCTTGAGAAAGTTGTTGTCAAGTAGTGATAGACCCTGGTGGAAGGGAGTGCAACCATGCTCGGGTCTTGTCTCGCAGAGTGTATGGGAACAATCTCAGTCTAATGGCATTAGATGATACTCCATTCAGCTTCAATGTGTCACAGTACTCTAAAAACACTGATAGATAGAGATTGAGGTCTTCAGTAGGCGACTCTCTAAATTAATTTTGCTAAACCATCTGCAAAAGAGAAGGCTTTAACTCAAAGTTGTTGGCCTCAACAACAAGTCTAACTATGCTTGTGTTCAGGCCATACGTATTTGAGGTGGTGAAATCCTTAAGAGATCGATTGTCTCGGTCCGCCATTGGAGGTGGTGCAAGATTTTGCTGCTTCTCTCTTCTTCTCCTTCGTAAGGTGCATTCAATCTCCAAGTTAAATTTAATAAAGAATTCACGGTCTCTTCGCATAAAATAGTAGCACAGCTATAAAGGAAGAAAAGAGACAAAAAATAGCAAGGTAAAATATGAAGAAAAATTAAAAGAAAAAGGATATAGTCTAGCTATTTTGTAAAATATCTAATGTTGACACTATTGGTCCCCAGCAATGGCATCAAAAAAATTATTGTATTCTAATGTTTACTAATAATCGCAAGTGCATGGCGTAACTGTAGCTAGTCCGACGAGTACGGGTCGTATCCCACGAGACCAAAGATCAATTACTAGAGTTATATGAAACTAGCTATCTAAATCAATGTAATTTGATGGGTAATATGTCACAATTGAGTAAATAAGGAATTCAATTATCCAAAGCCTAGGGTTAGGGTTTACCACACTTATGATATTCAACAATCCATATGTACCTCTAATTGCAATCATCTAGGTAATTAGTTATGGTTTAGCATTAATTAATTAATAACTTCTTTCAAGCGTTATTAATAGTACTTAGGTTAATCCAATTACCTACCTTCGTGGTTCTTAGTTCAACCTAAATCCATTAAGTTCTATGCCAACCATGGAATTCAATTAATAGGTTTTCTCGTGCCCACTAATTGATTCAATTCCTAGAGAACCTTAAACTACTTTCGTGATTAAGATATCCTTAATTAAATATTAAGTTTCGATATTAACATTCATCTTCCAGTTTATCGGTTAATAACCTAAGACATGATAAATATTGGCCAGACATTCATCAACTCATATAATAGATGCATAATAGTCAATCCTAATTAACCACAAATAATCTCAATTAGGGTTCCAACAATTCCTATTAACAATGTATCATAACATCATAAGTGAGTTTATCGAAACCCTAGATCAATATCTACTCATGCATATTGAAAAGATAAAACCTGGATTATAGAATGTAAAGAATAAGAAATACAAATTTGAATCAATCTCAAATCTACTCTAAGAACATAAATTAAATAATGATTCTAATAAAAAAAACCTGGTCTAATGGTGTTTCCTAAGCCTAAAACTGAGTAAAAATATGTCTCAATATGTCTGGATATATTTAGCTGTGCTTCCTTATGAATATATATCACTTTGACTGCTGAAAACCCTAAAAAACACAGAGTGTACAGACCCGAAGTACGATCATGCTTCATGACATAGCCTAGCCGTGCTGTGTGCTAAAAATTTGGGAATTCCTCCACTCTTTGCACAGAGCACGGCCTGACCATGCTTCATGCACACCTATATGGACTCGTCATGTTGGGGGATAACAAGCTCAGATTTTTTTCAATTTCTTTTGATCTTGCTCCTTGCTTCTTCCTCAATGTATTCCAAGTCCATATGGCTCTGCACATGAATGTTTTCTCTTGCTTCTTGACCTCTTTTGCTAACCTACAAACATAAAACAAACAAAAGTAGTATACAAAGCAAGCAAAACCAAATAGAACAAGAAACAAGAAAACAATCACAAGTTTACTATGAAATAAGGGATGAGATATATCAGTAAAATACACAAATTTCCTCTTTATCAATAGACTCGGTCACATTAGGTCCGAGTGTCTATTGCTAAAGAAAAAAGGAATAAAGAAGCCTAAGAAAAAGAAAGCAATAATGAAGATGAGGACAATGAAAAATAACAAGAAGAAGAAGATGAGGAGAAAGTTGCAAATCTTTGCCCTATGGCAAGAGAAGAATCATTCAAGGTAAATTTTAATTCAAATAAAAATAAAATTTACCTTAAATGATCTTGTAGAATATTTCAAAAAATGATGATCAAATATTCTTCTCTCAAGAAAACAAAAGTTTATTTAGAAAAAAGCTTTGAAAATATGGAAAATGATGATGAAGTTTTGCTTAATGAAAACAATTTGTTAAAGAAAGAACTTGAGGAACTCAAGGCTAAAAGTTCATGTGAATTTGAAAATGAATAAAAAACTTTGAAATTATAAGTTGTTACTTTAGAAAATAACCTAGGACCTACAAAAAAATTTTAAAGGGGAAGAAAACTTGAACATTCCTCTAGGCCAGTTAAACTCTTTGTTTAACAAAATCAATTTTAGTTTTGAAAAGACAAAAAATGTCAAATTATACAATAACTTCTTTGTGAAGCCTTCAAAACCAACTACCCCCTTTATGAAATCTTTTATTGTTATAAAAATGGACATGTAAGATATTTTTGTGCTTTAAAGAGAAATCAGCATGCTTGTGCAAAGTTTATGTGAGTGACTAAAGGTACTTGTATACCTAATGCTAATGAAACTAACCTCAAAGGACCCAAGAAAACTTGGATACCAAAGTATAAATGATTGTTTTTTGTAGGTATGCTAAGGTTTAGCTTTTAGGAAAGGCTTATCAAAAATGACTCTTATGGCATATGAAGAATTTATTACATTTAGTGACAAAAGCGAAGAGAATATTTCCTTGGGTTAAAATCACTGAAAGAAAGATGATTGTTAGAAATAAAAGGGCATTCTACAATAGATTAAATGATCAAGAAAAATTGTATATAAAAAGCCAGTATTATAGACCAAAGTTTCATTCATCAAGGAGACACGAACATGTACTCAAAGTATTTTAAGGAAATTCTCTTGCTTGCATTTTTGGATACTTTGAATTTCCCTTTTTTTCTTCTCATGATTAAAATGGTTATGTTTTGAAAATTTTCATGCATTCATGTTATACACAACTAGTTTTTATGGTATGGAGTTTTTGGTGTTTTTTGAAATATTTGTTTTTTTCCCCATCAACTAAAGCTTGTTTTTCAATTAGCTAAAAATTGCAGAGATTCTGAAAACCTCGCAAGGATGAAATGGTGCCTTTTTTTAGCAAAGAAAAAACTGTGTATTTTGATTTCAAGTTTATATTATATTTTTTCTTACACAAATCCATTAATTTACAACCTTAAGCATCAAATTTTCATTTTATCATGTTTTAAAGCTATTACTCTTGAATTTCATTTGAAAGATGACTTAAATTAGTGACACGGTTCTGCACAAATATGTTTTAAATATGCAAATATGTTATTGTGTAAGGTTTGATAATATTTAGAAATGATTTGAAAAGTTTCACCCTCACACATTATTGTTCTTTTGTTTCTAAAGTGACTTATGAGCTATTATGTGATAATTGATATATCTTTATTCTCTTCTAATTCATATTGTAAGGTATGCTATTTGTTATGCTAACCCATCCTTATGATGTCAAAAAGGGAGAAACAAACATTACCTTTGATAGGAGGAGTGTATAAAAGTTTTCTCTTATTTTACTCTTTTCGAAGTTTCATGACAATTTATAATATTTATACCTTGCTTCTTAGATCATATCTTTTTTTTTTGAGATATGTTTTTAAATATCTTCATTTAAAATTTGGTGAAATTCTTTTCAACGTCAAGAACATGTATTGTTCTTGAAAAACTTTGTTTACTTTAACTTAATAAACACCATGCTTCGAGTTTCATATTTTTATCATCTAAATTTATCTTTTGAATCATCCTTATGATTTTCTTTGAAGTGTTATAAATATGATACTTGAACAAATACTTGCTTATGATGTTATGATACTATATAAATATAGTTTTTCTCAGTATATTATTTTATCATGCTCCAATTCTCTGTATTATAACGTTATTTGTTTCCCTTTGTTATGATGTCAAAAAGGGAGAGAAGAAAGTGATCAAAACAACAGCCAAGAGAAGAGTCTTACTTTGGACTAGCATCAATACAAGGGAAGTCAATGAAAATTTAGAAATAGGGAATTTCCTTTTTGATCTCATTGATCCTTTTATGCTTAAATAATTTATATATACTATTTTTTATTTTAGGATGCTTTGTTTTCTTAAAATTTTTGTCATCATCAAAATTGATTGGAAAGCAATATATAATAGAATAAACTTGAAGTTCAAACAAGAAAACTAATTTAAAAGCAAGCTTTCTTGCATTTGAAACTAAAACTAAAAAAAATGCTTTTTGAAAATTGATATTAATAGAAATAAAGAAGCATTGAATAGATATAAAAACAACAAATAAAAAGGACAATGAAAGATAATAAAGGATGCAACAATTTATCCATGGTTCAACCCTAAATTGAGACCTATGTCTAATCCCCTTGATTCCTAAGAGATTTTATTTATTATGCAAAATCTTTATTTTTAACCTCGCTCACAAGTAACAGATTACAGGGAGGTTTCCTATGCTCGCTACCAATGTTATGGTTTGAACCACACTCATCAAAAATATTTTACAATATTAGTTTTCACTCGCTTACCAACAACAAATACAAAGATTATAAAAGTAAAATTCCTATTACAATGTAGCCTTTCACTTAAGCACAAAATAATAGCTCATAAATGAGCAAGTAATGCTAGACACTCAACATAAAAAGCCCTTAACAGAGTATAAGCAAAGGCATGAGCGCAAGGCTTCAAGAATAGCTCAAATTGACTTGGATATGTCTTGTTAAGATCTTTTATGTCTCTCATGCATCCAATGACCTTTATATAGTCCTTCTAACTCAATATGGACATTGTAGATTGGCCAAAACACTTGTACTAGCTATCACTTAATTTCAACTCTATTTGATATTTTCAATTGAATGAAAGAGGAGTTTTAGTCGACTGATTTTTAACATACACTTAGTTTTCTTTGATAGTTTCCATATTCATTTTCTTCATAAAAGTATGTCCCTTTGTGGAAAATGACCATTTGAATCCGTTTTGAATCTTGAGTCATGATTCTCCTTAAGTGATTGAATTGGAAACTTTTTATAGATATATTGGCTAGTTTCCTTATAGAACAACATAGATTTGAATTTGAATTAATTTATAATGTTCTGCTATGCTAGCTACATGCTCTCCAATTGAGTTTTGATTTTATTTATTCATTTAACTAGATTTGACTTCCTTGAATTTGACATTGTCTTCTCTTATTATGATAGCTTGCATTCAATAGGATATTCTTCCATAAATTTTGAAAAGCATCAACTTTGGTCTTGATATGTAGATTAACTTCCTTGTTGGCAGCTTACTTTTGAACTTTTTTAGCCTTTTGGATGTTATCCCTTTGAGTCTTGTGATAATATTGCCTTTTATATGATCTTTGAATATTTAAATAATAAGATCTTATCTCCTTTAATCCCTATTCACAACTTGCATTAAATTTTTGAAATATGAAATTTAATCAAGAGATTTGACTATAGAGATTTGGTAACTCTATTTACAAGTACTGTCAATTAGTATAAATAAGAGACATTTATTTAATAAGTTGTTTCCGTTTAAAGCTGCAATATTTTTGAATTTAGACTTAAAAAATATGCAATTGGCTTTTGTTTAAAATTTTGTAATAATTAAAATTGAAATCTTAAGGCTAACAATCCTCCCTTTTTAATGATGACAAAATTTTTAAGAGAACAAAGCAGCTCTAAAAGAAAAACCATAATGAATTATTTCAACATAAAAGGATAAATGAGATTATAAAGGATATTTCTTATTTTTGCCTTGTAATTGAGCTCCCCTATATTGACGTTGGTCCAATATAAGACTCTTCTCTTAGCTACTGTTTTCATCTGTCTTCTACCCCTTTTTAATATCAACAAAAAGGAAAACAAATAAATTTATAATCCAGAGAATTAATGCAAGCTAAAACAATATATTGAGCAAAACTATATTTTTATAGCATCATAACATCATAAGCAAATATTTGAGTATCATATTAGTAACACTTCAAAGAGAATGATTCAAAAGATAAATTTATGTGGTAAAAATATGAAACTCAAAACATGGTGTTTATCAAGTCAAGCTAAACTAAGTTTTTCAAGAACAATATATTTTTTAGACTTTGAAAAGAATTTTATCAAATTTTTTAATGAAGAAAGACATTAAAAAAATGTAAAAGAAGCATATGATCTAAAATAAAGCAAGGTATAAACATCGTAATACATTTTATTGTCATGAAGCTTTTAAAAGAGTAAAACAATAGAGAACTTTTACAGTCCTCATATCAAAGGTAATGTGAGCTTCCTTGAATGATCTTTAACAATCCTTCTTTATGTGTACCTAAAAATTATTATACAACAAGTATAGAGTACACATACATATAACATTAAAATATTAGATCTTAAATGAATAATTTCATGAGCATAGCTAATAGAAAGCCACTTAAGATCACATGAGATCTCTTTCTTTTTCTCCCCTTTGATTGCATGATTGATTGTTTCTCCCTTGTAGACATCATAAGGATGGGTTAGCATAACAAATAGCATACCATAGGAGATGAACTAGGAGAGAATAAAGATATAACATTATCACATAATAGCTCGTAAATCACTTTTAGCAACAAAACAAAAATAATGTGTGAGGGTGAAAGTTTTCAAATCATTTCCAAATACCATCAAACCTTCCATAATAACAATATTTAAAACATGTTTATGCAAAAAACTTGTCACTAACAACCATTTTAAGTCATGTTTCAAATGAAATTCAAGAGTAATAGCTTTGAAACATGATAAGATAAAAATTCAAGTGATAAGGTTGTAAACTAAAGGATTTGTGTAAGAAAAGCTCAAATATGAACTTGAAATTAAAACAAAAATTTTCCTTTGCTTTAGAATCATAATTTTAGCTTTAGCAAGTTTTCAAAATCTCAACAGTTTTTAGTATATTGAAAACATGTTTTAATCGATGGAGAAAATGCAAACATTTCAAACAGACACCAAAAACTCTAGATCATAAAAACTTGTTGTTTATAACATGAATGCATGAAATTTTTTGGAACATAAACATTTTAATCATGATACAAAAAAAAAGGAAATTCAAAGTTATGCAAAAACACAAGCAAGAGAATAACTTACAAACTATTTATCATACCATTTTCTTTACTTAGAATACTTTGCATACATCTCTGTATCTCCTTGCTGAAATTTTATATACAATTTTTTTTGATCATCTAGTCTATTGTGGAATTCCTTTTGAGTTCTAATCATTATCTTTCTTTGAGTGATTTCAACCTAAAAAAATATTCTCTTTGCTTTTGTCCCTATATGTGAAAATTTCTTCATATGTCTTGAGAGTCCTTTATGATAAGCGTTTCCTAAAATCTAAACCTTAGGCATTTCTAGAAAAAAGAATAATTTATATTTTGGTACTAAAGTTTTCTTAGATCCTTTAAGGTCAATTGCATTAGCTTTAGATATACAAGCACCTTTAGGTGACCACATGAACTTTGCACAAGCATATTAGTTTCTCTTTAAAGAACAAATATAGGTTGCATGTCCATTATTTAAACAATAAAAGCTCTCATAGAGGGGTTAATTGGTTTTGAAGACTTTATAAAAAGGTTCTTGAAAAATTTGACATTTTTTATCTTTTCAAAACTAAGGCACGTTTTGTCGAACATACACTTTTGTTGGCCTAGGAGAATGTTCAAGTTTTCTTCCCCTTTTAAAAAATTTTGTATGTCCTTTATTAAATGAACAACTAATAATTTCAAAGCTTTGTTTTCTTTTTCAAGTTTATGTGAACTTGTAGCTTTGAGTTCCTCAAGTTCTTCCTTTAACAAATTAATTCTTTAAACAAAACTTCAAAATAAATTTTTAGATTTTTAAAGTCTTTTTCTAAGGAAAGTTTTGTTTTCTTGAGGGATGAATACTTGATCATCATCTTTTTGAAATCTTCTACAAGATCATCATCTAAGGTATCTTGCAATTCATTGTAGGAAATTTTATTTCATTTGAATTAAAATTTACATTGAATGATTCTTCTCTTACCATGAAGCAAAGATTTGCAACTTCCTTCTCATCTTTTTCTTGTCAGCTGTCATTGTCATCAACACTCCATGTTGCCATCATTGCTTTATTTTTCTTGAGCTTATCTATTCCCTTTTTCTTTATCAATGGCCACTCAAACCTAATGTGACCGAGTTTATTACATTCATAACAAACCATGATAATCTTGTTGATGAAGAAAGCCATATCTTCTTCATGAAATACATTCTCCATTCTCTCCATTATAATCTCGAACACGACTAAATGAGAACTTGAGAGCTACATTTTTACCTTTCTTATCCTCATGCTCAAATCTATCTAAGTTCTTTTATAAGCTATTAGCATACCTCCTAATTCATCATAAGTTAAAGAATTTAAATCACCTCTGTTAATAGTATCTACCTTTGATTGCCATACCTTAAGTAAGCTTCGAAGAATTTTTCTTATTTACTCTCCATTGGTGTATGCCTTTTCAAGTGCCTTAAGGTCAACAAATTCTTTCAAGAATATGCTAAACATCTCTTCAATTTTATCTTGCTCCTTCATCATAAATAGCTCGTACCTATGTATAAACATATTTATCTATCCTGGCTAGTGCCTCGTGTGTGACTTCAGGCTTGTCCCACATCTCTTTTGCCGTGTCACATTCAGATATCTTGTCATATTGTCCACTCACTACACAATGCAAAATATGAAAAACTCTAGCATTAGTTTGGATAATTCGTATGTCTACCTCATTCCATTCCTCTTTGGGCTTGGCTACTTTGCTATTGTTCACAATTTTCTTTGGGAATTTTGGTCCTTTAATGATCACGTCCCATACAAGATAGTCGGTGAATTGGATGAAAGTCATCATCCTTGTCTTATAATGTGTGTAGTGATTTTCACAAAATGGGGGTCTTGTAGTGGAATGTCCCTCCATGAAATAGGATCTATCAAAGTGTGCATGGTATGTCATTTCCAAATGTGTTTAAGATCTAACTCAAGCTGTTAAGCAAAAAAATAAGGACTAAGCTCTGATGCCAATTGAAAAGAACATCTTAGAGGGGGTCAATCGGGTGACACTATTTAACACACAAAATTAAAACTTCAAAAACAAATAGAGTGATCAAACCTGATTTTATTAATTAGAGCAAAATATTAATGCAGCAATATGTATAAAAAATATGTAACTAGAAGAGCAAGAAAAAATTAAAGTGAGCAAGTAGTTAAAGCACCCTTTTTAAAAGAAGAAGATCAAACAATAACTACAAGAGCAGACTTAAATAAAATTGAAATTAGAACATGTAAATTGATTTAAAAACAAGCTTTCTTGAATGTGAAACTGAAATTAAAATAGAATGCTTTTTTCAAATTGATATTAATAGAAATAAAGAAGTATAAAATAGATATAAAAACGAAAACTAAAAAAGATTGGAAAAGAGAATAAGAGACACAACAATTTACAAAGACCTACGTCTAGTCCCTTTGACTTCCAAGAGATTTTCTTTACTATTAAAATGTTGGTTTTCAACCCCACTCATAAGCAATGGATTACAAAGGGGTTTTCTACACTCACCATCATCAATGATATGGTTTTAACCACATTTTCACCAAAAACATTTTACAATGTTAGTTTTCATTCACTCACCAATAACAAACACAAAGAAAATAAAGGTCAAGGTCCTATTACATTGTAGGTTCTCACTTAAGTAGAAAATAATAGCTCCTAAATGAGCAAGTAAGGTTGGACACTCAACAAAATACCCTTAACAAAATATAAACAAATATAGAGTTGCATGGATTCTAGAATAGCTCAAATTGACTTGGATATGTCTCATTAAGATTGTGTGTCTCCCATGTGTCCAGATGTGTTTATATAATCCTTTTAACTCCATATGACTGTTGTAGATAAACCAAAACATTTGCACTAGCCGTTACTTAATTTCAGCTCTGTTTGATATTTTCAATTTGTTGAAAGAGAATTTTAGTAGACTAATTTTTTGTACATGTTTATTTTTCTTTTGAATCATCAATAGAGGTTTAAATCTTGATTCTCCTTAAGTGGTTTACTTGGAACCTTTCTTGAAGATGTATTGGCTATTTTCCTTAGAGCATCTTATATTTGAATTTGAATTGATTCCTAATGTTCTGCTATGCTAAGTTGACTCTATCCTTTTGAGTTTTGCCTTGATTTTATCCATTGTTACATTTGACTTCCTTGAATATGACAATATCTTCTCCCATTATGATAGCTTGCATTCAATAGGATATTATTCCATAAATGTTGAAAAACAGCAGCTTTGGTCTTGATATGTTGATTAATTTCCTTATTGATAGCCTCCTTTTGAATTTTTTAGTCTTCTAGATGTGATTCCTTTGAGTCTTGTGATAGTATTGCTTTTTATATGATCTTTGACTCTTTAAATACTAAGATATTGTCTCCTTTAATTCCTCTTGACAATTTGTATTAAATTTTGGAAATCTAAAATTTAATCAAAAGATTTGACTAAATAGATTTGATAACTTTATTTGAAAGTGTTGACCGACATATTCATTTAATAAGTTGTTTTCATTTAAAGTTGCAATATTTTTTAATTTAGACTTAAATAAATATGTAAGATTCTCTTCATTAAAATTTTGTACTCATCAAAATTGATTAGCTGAAACTTTAGAGCTAACAGTCATAAATTGCCAGAAAAATTAGAACCATAGCATAGTAATAGTTGTCATAGCCTCTAATATCAAAGTTTTTTTTTTTTGGTAGTAAAAAAGTTTAGGGTGGCTACCATATTCTAAAGTCATGGTATACCATAAACCCCAACAAGAATAATACTTATAGTTTGTTTACCATAAGAGATTATTGACAGCGAGCATATGAATGTAAGCTTTGTAAGTGAAGTGTTTCGAGCCTAACTGAGCCAACCCTCAATGATAAGTCTTTAGATTTGGAGAGAGAATGTGTTTGGTTACTAAGTGAAATTAGTCAAATGAGAGAATATTCTTAGGTGAGTGAGAAACCATCCTTATATACCTTGATATGTAAATAAGCCTATTAGAGATATTTTGGTGAGTCCACTCTAAAGTACATGGCAATCACATGTCTTCATGCAGGGCATCTCAAATTTCACACTTAAAACAACTAGAAATTTGTTACGTTGCTGTGGCTCAAAAGAAAGTAGTACTCCGATGTGTGAAAATGCACGGTAATTTTTAGAAAATTGCTTTCTGGGCTAGTCCATGAAACTTGATCAACCCAAATCCTAACTTACCAACCCCCAACCAATTTGAGTCCAACACTAAAATGGAGTAGGTGCAAGTCAATACTAAATGGGATTTATAAAGAATTAATCCGACGACCAAATACCTCCGCGTATTGGATGATAAGATGAACTTCAGTCGACATTTTTAAATACTCACAAACTTATTTAAGTTGACAGGTTGAGAACTAACTTCTTAAGCCCAATGAAATTTCATGTATTTTACTTTCTTATTTTAATCTGTATTTTATTTTTTTATTGTACCTTGCTAAATTTTTTATAAATTTCATACTCTTGTACTTAATTATTGAATGAAATTATCTTTGATCTATCCAAAAAAAAAAAAAACACATGTTAAAGAACATAATAAAGCTATGAACTTTCACTTAGAAGCTTAAACCTTTCAGTAAAAATGGTTATTGACACTATCTAACCTATTATTATAGCTTATGCTCTCTATCCTTTAGAGGAATCCAGCATTTTGTTTGTTGATTGATAGCAACTATTGATAATGCAATATGAAAATATATAATATAGACTTGGCCTATAAAAAATTAATAGATTAAGCCAATCATACATATAAACATGTCAAAAGTTGATTTTGTTTAAAAATTATATTAATGTACTTATATATCTATTAATAATAAGTTTAATCTATTAATTTTTTATTAGTCAGTTATATCTAAATTTCTTGTGCAATATACACTCCATGCAGGCAGGCAATTTGCTCATCATTTGGCACTGACAGAGTTAATCAGAAGGTACAGGCATCAATGCATCACTCAATGCTAAATAAAAGAACTTATTTTATTTATGAAATTAATTAATGCTCTCCCCACCCTCCTCTTGAAAATTAAAGATATGTAAAAGGTAGTCAGCCCTATTCATACACTTACCAATCACCCCAAATCTATTGGTAAAAACCTAGAATGCATGAACAAGGACACAGAAATGGAACATTGTCCAACACATGAGATAAAATTTAAAGTGGTGTATATTTTAAAATAATACATCATGCCCTGTATAACATGGACACTTTTTTTTTTAAGTGCCCAAGCTTAACAAATATTAATAAATGCTAGAATTTGTTTTTTCTTTTGCTTCTAAGACAAGTATCCTCACTTTTTTTAAAGTATACTGATATTATCTCTCTCCGTGATTGTTTCTTCACAAACTTAATTATCTGACTTCTCAAACCACTGAACTCAAACTTGACTTGTGGGTAACAAATGCTACAACTTATTGGTACATAAATGAGGTAATAATATCAACAGAACTTGCAGAAGATATACAGTCAAGAATTGCTTATTTATCAAAGCAAGCCCAGAGCTACTTAACAATTCAGAGTCAGTCCAGGCAACATAAGTGTGGGGATAATCCAACGCTATAAGCTACCTATATTAGTCAATGCATTCAAGCTTGACCGACGCCCTGCAAAAGACCAATGAAATGCACCCAATTGAGCAATTCTGGATGCATTTTAATTGACAAAGGGAAACTAGATGAATGCTTCTCGGATTTTCGTGGGCAGCTCTAGACCAGGCTCAAATTCACTCGAAGGTAAGAAGTACTTATCCACCATGTCATTAGACACCTTTTCCAAGGTTGGAGGATCCCACTGCATATTTTGAGTAGACAATCTCGTTAAAATATGGAATTCAGATAACATAAATAAGAAAGCAAAAATTTATAAAATTTATTTTCAATCGCATTACTGCCAAATGCCAATAACTTTCACAATTGGGGTTTTGACAATTTTAATCTCTCAACTTAATTTGAAGCATTCATTCCATAACATTATGTTCAAATCATCTTACTTGAATGGTAAGTTGGCATATTGACTCAACAAATACGGATCTCACTTTTTATTTATTATGTTATTCAATTATTTTTTATTTAATTTATATAAAATTATTGTGAGACTCATATTTGTTGAGTGAATATGCCAACTTATCATCCAAGTACGATGATTTGAACATAATCTTTGTTTATCTGTATTAGTCTAAATAATTAGTAACGTGTGAAACTTACTGGGTTCAAAGAAAAAGTCGAAGGACCAAAATCATATGACCCCCAAGGACTAATATTATTAAGATCACCTACACATTTGGCTTAATTTGTAGAGAAAATTATATTTACCTCTCCTGAAGTTTTTGAAACCTACACTTAAACCTCCTCTAATTTCAGTGTATATAAAAACCTTTGTCAATAAAGCTTATACCTCATGTATTTTTCTTAAGAAAACTCATAAATAGTCTAATTCAATACAATACAAATCATCAAAAAGTAAAATTAATATTTATGAAAATGTAAAATAAGGGAGTGATATGACATCCACCCATAAAGGGAAAAGATCCCTACATGTGGTGCCATTTCAGAAGATTTTTAAGAGATTTACTCATGGCAAGTTTAGGAAGAAGTCAACAAGTTAGTGGGGGGTTAGTGGGGGAAAGGAGTTACTTAGTTGCTGAATTTTCTGCTAGTTGCTGTTATTGTATTTATTATTTATATTTCCGGTTTAGATAATTTAGGATGCAGTTCTCCTCAATAGTAGGAGTTATGGGCACTTAACTATGTATTTAAAGGTTATTTGGTTAATGGGAAGTTAAGAAAAATCTTTTACAAACATTATCTGTGAGATTAGTGAGCTCTCTCCTTAATTGAGCTCTCATCACTTCATTGAGTCTGTCACAATAGGGAGAGGAAGGAAAAAGTCCAGTAAACTTCCTTCTCCAACCGACATAGGAGAAGCCTTTACCCTACAACGTCCCATTACCCGATCTAAGACAAGCGTCCTCTCTGCCTTGCATGACCAGTACCATGAAGGCTACCAAAAAACTCTCCATCGCATCCGTGCTGATTTTTATTGGCCCGGCATGAAACAACATGTTCAGGATTATGTTCGCTGCTGTCTCATTTGTCAGCAAAATAAATCTCAGCATCTCCAACCAGCAGGCTTGTTGCAGCCACTACCCATTCCCCATCAGGTTTGGGCCAATATATCCCTTGATTTCATTGATGCTTTACCCCTCTCATATGGTAAATCTGTCCTCCTAGTGGTCGTGGATCGCTTCTCAAAATATGCTCATTTCCTTCCACTAGCTCATCCTTATTCAGCATCTTCCGTGGCACGTCTTTTTTTTGATAATATATTTAAATTACATGGCTTACCCGAAACTATGGTAAGTGACAGGGATGTGACATTCACCAGTTCCTTTTGGACTGAACTCTTCAAGTTATGCAGCACTAAATTGTTGTTCAATTCTGCCTATCACCCTCAAAGTGATGGCCAAACCGAAGTTGTGAACAGAACTAGGGCTGTTCATCGGGCGGATTGAGGGTGTCACCTAACCCGACCGACCACCCGTCGGGTCAGGAAATTGCCATCCGAACCCGCTTGAATTCTGATTAACCTGAAGGTTACGGGTTGGCTTGGGTTGTTATGTATCAACGGGTTGATGCGGGTTGCTGCGGGTAATCAAGAGACAGGTAAGTTGAAGAACAGACAACTAAGTACAAGAAGAAATATCAGAAATTCAAGCGTGAGATTCCAGGGCTCCAGGCAACCAAAATACTGATTAATGTTTTGAAAGAGAAGGAGAAGGGGAGAATCTTACCGGAGACAAGAAGCAGAGCAACCGTGGAGTCGTGCTTGTGAACAATGGAGGCTTCAAGCTCGAGCGATGGCCGAGTTGATGCGGGTTGGGGCTTCGGGTGAGGGAGGAAGAAAATACACAAACTCGGGCTTCGGGTGTGTGCCTGTGGCCGTCCCCCTGACGACGGACGAGAGCTGAGCCAAGGCCGCCTGAGATGGTTTGAGTGTGGTTGATTGGAAGGGGAATCGCAATCGAGAGATTCGAAGGTGAGAGTGAGAGTTAAGGCTGGGGAAATCAAAATCGAAGGAGAAAGAAAGGGGCTAGGGCTCCTTCGGGTGAGGGAGGAAGAAAAGGGGCCGTCTGTGGAACGACGTCGTTGAAGGCAAAATGGAATTTTTCTTCAATCTTGCGGGTCGGGTCGGGTTGGACGGGTTTTTTGAGCCCCAACCCGACCCGACCGATGTTACCCGATTTTTACATTTTTTTAACCCATTGCAACCCAAAAACTTGATTTCCTTCACCCGAATATCTATATTTTCATCGATTTAATTCGGGTTCATTCGGGTTAATCGGTTTGTGAACACCCCTAAATAGAACTATTGAAATGTACTTGCGCTGTTTCACCAGTGACAAGCCAAAACATTGGGTTAACTGGATATCTTGGACAGAATTTTCTTACAACACCGGGTACCATTCCTCCCTGAAAACCACTCCGTTTGAAGTTGTTTATGGCCGCGCTCCTCCACGTCTCTTGAATTATTGCCCAGGTGCTGCCCATATTGAAGCAGTAGACCAAGAGTTGCAAGCACGTGATCAGATGTTAACCCTTCTCAAAGAACGCCTTCTCCATGCTCAAAACTTGATGAAGGCCTCCTATAACCGACATCATCGCGAGGTATCTTTTGCTGAAGGGGACTTAGTCCTAGTCAAACTTCAACCGTATAAACAGCTCTCCCTTCGCTAGCTTCGCTCCAAGAATCACAGGAAACTTTCTCCTAAGTTTTATGGGCCTTTTCCCATTGAAGCCAAGATAGGTTCAGTAGCCTATCGCCTGACCCTGCCTCCATCTACCAAAATTCACCTTGTCTTCAACATTTCCTGTTTAAAGAAGTTTCAAGGCAATTCTGCTCATATTCAGCCGCACTTACCTACTGTTTACAAAGGGGAAATCCTTCCAACCCCAAAGGCTCTTCTGGACACCAAGATGATTTCTGGACATGCCCATGTCTTGGTCCATTGGGATGGCTTATCTCCTGCAGATGCTTCCTGGGAACGTGCCAGCCTTATCATGGAACAACACCCTACATTCGCACTTGAGGTCAAGCGCGTTTTGGAGGGAGGGAGTAATGATACGACATCCACCCATAAAGGGAAAAGATCCCTACGTGTGGTGCCATTTCAGAAGATTTTTAAGAAATTTATTCATGGCAAGTTTAGGAAGAAGTCAACAAGTTAGTGGGGGGTTAGTGGGGGAAAGGAGTTACTTAGTTGCTGAATTTTCTGCTAGTTGCTGTTATTGTATTTATTATTTATATTTCCGGTTTAGATAATTTAGGATGCAGTTCTCCTCAATAGTAGGAGTTATGGGCACTTAACTATGTATTTAAAGGTTATTTGGTTAATGGGAAGTTAAGAAAAATCTTTTACAAACATTATCTGTGAGATTAGTGAGCTCTCTCCTTAATTGAGCTCTCATCACTTCATTGAGTCTCACAATAGGGAGAGGAAGGAAAAAGTCCAGTAAACTTCCTTCTCCAACTGACATAGGAGAAGCCTTTACCCTACAACGTCCCATTACCCGATCTAAGACAAGGGACCGTAACAGGGAGATTAGTGTAATTTGTTTAAAACTTCAGGGGATAAAGTGTAATTTTCACAAACCTCAAGAAAAGTGAATGTAATCCACTCTAATTTATAATACAACTTCAAATCTAAAAGATGCTATAGGCAGATGACATATTGGTGACAAAGCAAAATTCTCACTGTAGAATGCAATGTAAATAATTGATACCTTTGGTGCCATGTCCTTATCCACCACGCGTGCTCGCACACCCTAACAAAGAAATTCAAATCATTTCATAGCATGAAATAATCATAGGACTTGGTATCATTTGCAAGAAAATCAAAATGTTCTATACCTCACAAAAGTCACCAGATATCTGCTTAGACATTCCTTGTAATGACATATAGTACTCACGTGACAAGCACTGATCAAGGGTCTGAAATCTACCTTCTCGTATCTGCACCAGTTCATAGATAGATTACATCATAATAGTGGCTTCTCATCAGAAAAGATGTAGGTAGAATAAACATAAATTCAAAGGGTTTAGACAAGCAAAACGAACTCACAGATCTCAAGGAAACCTTCAAGCTCAATGGAGAAGCTTCTTTAAGTCTATTTAGGGTAGAAATGCACCACGCATCATTTGTTTGACTTGCCTCACTTTCCTAAGAGAAATTAAGGACTAATAAGAAAAAAAAAAGTATACCACAAAAAGGTATGGTATCACACTTAAACCAGTAAAAGCTAGTAGATGGAAAATTAAAAGAATAAAAGAAATTATATGTAAAAGATGCCAACACATATTTTCCAAACACTAACAAAAGATGAAAAATAGGAAACAAATACAATTAAGCTTCTTTGATATTATATTTTTTTCTCCCCTTGAAGTATGGAGAAAAAAGAAAAGAGAGTGAAAAGGTGAGGACTGGGGAGGATGTACAAGATTTTAGCTTTCTCCAACAGAAATCTTGAAATAGTGTCCTCAGCATGTCGAAGCCCTTCTAAAGCTTTATGCAAATGACTTTTTTTATTTTCCATTGATTATCATTTTATATGACATCAGTTTTTTGTCTCAATCTGGTTATGCAATTCAGGGCATTTTATGCACCCTCGAGAAGAAATACAAAAAGGGTGCCCATGGTTGTCAACTTAAAACTAGAAATCAAGAAAGGCAGTGCCAATCCCTTGCCTAGAATTTGGACTTTGCTATAAAATTAAATTACTATATAGCCAAAAGCAGATGAATCAAGAGGTTCTGTGTCCCATTGAAAGAGCTCAGGGTTTTCTCCACATCACTCAAAAGTCAAGACAATTGATAAGGAATGCTTTCCCTTCCACTGAGTTTATAATTACATGGAGTTCTCAGTGAATTCATTCTCTTGATTTCCTTTGATCAATATTTCTTTTATCTTTTTCTTTTTTTATCCCTGGAATCTGTAAATAATTTGAGAGAAGAAAAAGCTATTCATGTCTTATTTTGTAATTTACAAAAGATCTGAAGCACTTACGAAATTAATATACTTTTGTGAAAATTCTAATATTGAGTTTATTTGATTCTCAAATACAAAAGAAGCTGCAAATCTTACCAAAGCATCGACAATCTCTTCAACTGTGTCATGGCCAAAGCATTTATCTACAGTTTCAATCCTGAAGTAAAAATAAATAAATATAAGGCCTACTTTTTCTCATTAATATCAGAATATGAGAGAAACAAAGTAACTAAATGCTCTTGCTTATTAAAAGCTAGTTTGGGAATGATGTGGCTTTTCAAAAGCTGTTGTGTTTTAGGTGCCATGAAAAAACTGCTATTTAAACTTTAAAGAGCAGAATTATTGGAAAGGTGTTTAATAATAATTCTTAAAAGTACATGTGGATATGTAAATTGACAATAAGGCATAAGCATTATACTTATATGCTTGAAAAAAACACTTTTTCACTGATAAAAAAAATCAGAGAGAACCTTACTATCATTGAGTAATAGTTATTTGGTATAAAACTTATTTTGCATTATTTATACAAAATTGTAAATTAATGAATAATTGCATGTAACGGGCATCACTTAATTACACACACTAATAACATTGTAATAAGTGTATCTCTCGAAATATAATTAAAATATACAAGTCAATTTAAGCATTTAAATTTATAACAGTCTCAGCTACTTTGAAAAGCATCCTGATGCAGGACAGTGGAGATGAAACAAAGGAAAAAGAACAAAATTCTTAAACTTCAAATATCAATTCAAAATATTAATGATCACGGGTAATGATAATAACTAACTAGAGCCATATTTACAAGCATGATAGTAGGTTTTCAATTTTTACTAGGATACTACAAATTAGGCTTATAAAACTATAGGCACAATAGCATTTAATTAAATCCTTAAATCTTCAGTTGCCCAATTACAAACCCTAATCCCCAAATTATAATTATATTTTTATATAATAAAATTATTAATAAATATATCTTCTCATACTTCATTATTCTCTCCTGGTTGAAAACATATCGACCTTGAGTTACTAATAATGAAGGAGGAAAATGCAGGCAACAGTAGACAATAATGGTGGTGGTAGTGGTGGTAATAACCAGAACAATAATCTAGAATCCACAAATTCATCATGAATAACAAACTTAACATGAAAAATTGTAACCAGTAAAGGCACAATATCAACAACTTCTATATCATTGATTTCTTGGATTTCTTTAGGAATAACATCAATATTGTTATCCACTTTAACATTCTCATTTTGCACAGGCTCTTTATCATCAAGTTCAATCACTTCAAACTCTATCTCTATTTTATCATTCAAATGATCAACACAATCATAATAGTCCATGATAAAGTTACGATTTTCATCCATGTTTGAAGAATACCTGTCAATTGACTCAATAATTTCATCTTCAATAATGGGATCAGCAACAACTTCTTGATGAAGTTCTTCTTGAAAAGATAATTTAGCTAATTCCTTATTCATTCTACCCAGTTTTCATCCTATCGTTTACGTATTTCATTTCTCTAACTATTTCTCAAATATTTTGAACGCCTACTTTCATTGCTCTTGTTGTTGAATAAAAATCGATGGGATCTTTGTTATTGTGGTTGAGCATACATCCAACACTCATATCTATCATATGAATGATGTTCATAATTATACCTACAGAGTCATTGTAGTTGCCCTAATTAATCATCCCTCTGGCGTAAACTTTCCATCAAGTAATGACCTTTTTCTTCAAAGTTATTATAAATTTCATGTATTTTGTAATTTGTACTACTATAATCTGTGCAATAATGTTGATGATCTTAAAATTAAGCTCAAGAGAGCCAAAAGGCCAGGAAAATAGGTCTAGAAATCCAAAATTTGTGGTCAAAGTTAACAGTCAACATCAATTGTCCATGTCATGGCCAAAGGCCACATAAGGAGGTCAAATTCAGTCAGCGAGTCAATCACACATCAGCTCTTACGCAACATAAACGCCATGTCAATGCCACCCATACAAGAAGTCAAATCTTAGTGTTGTATGTGGCTAAACACATCAGAGAAGGGGAAGGCACATGGGAGCACGTGAGGAATTAAACACAATAAGGTTCAACTTTTCGATAGGTTGAACCCCTTTTGATTCTGGAGATGCTAGAGGTGATGTAAATGGAGAAAAGGTTGTGCTAGTCTCAAGGGACACTGCAACAGTGACTTGAAAGAAGGCCAGGAAGTGTGAAAATATGGATGCCGAAATAATGTTTTTTTGTTCCCAACAACAACTTTTTCCCGCATGGGGAAACTCTTTCAGCCACAACCCTTTGACTTCTAGGGTTTCGGCACCCTCTAGTTCTATTGGTGGGGTTGTTTTGTTGATTTTAGAACTAAAAATAAGAGATCTGGGGATGGAAACCTCGAATTCAACTCAACGGGGATTTCCAAGCAATTTCTCAAGTTTTTAGGTAACTAGAGTTTAGCAGTTTCCTTAGTAGGCACAACAGTGGAGTAGGCAAGTCGAGGTTTGACACTAATATCAAAATTATGCAAGACAGCCAAGGTGAACAAAGGAAAATTAACAAAATTCTTAAACTTCAAATGCCAATTCAAAATATTAATAAGCAAATATAATGATAATAACTAATAGAGCCATATTTATAGGCATGATACTAGGTTTTTTACTCTTACCAGAATATTATGATATAGGCTTATAAAACCCTAGGCCCAATAGCCTTATATTAAATCCCTAAATAAATCCTAGGCTACTCCAATTGCCCAATTACAAACCCTGATCCTCAAATTATAATTATATTGTTACATAACAAAATTTAATAACAAATATACCTTCTCGTACTCCATTACATCCCCTAGGGTGCTTCTCAAAAGTAGTTATGACATTCTAAAAAGCATCAAAATAAGCACCATCAAAAAGTTTTTAACCAATCATAAATTTATTGTTTGTGTTGTCAAAAAGCACTAAAAGCAAAATTCACAGCATTCTCACATATAGCCTAAAGCTGCTGTCACAGAGCACCCAAGACAATGCATTTTTTCCAGGATTGTCTTCTTAGCTTCTTGTACGCTTGTACTAATGGCCATTTTTTGGAATTTTCGTTGTCTGATATACAGAGGGAATGAAGGGCATTTTTTAGCTACAGTAATTTTTATTTTTCAGTTTCTTTTTCCTTTTCGATATAAAAGGATTTCTTTTATCAATAATGAAAAAACGTTGTCTGAGACAAGACAAACCTTTGAAGTACACTTCTGTTATCAAGGTGGACAAGGTCACCATACTTTTCTAAAGTGGTTTCAATGACAGAAGGGTCGTCAGTAACCAATTTCCCCAACTGTTCTTGAATTAATGGGAGCTTCTGTAGGACAAAAGAAACAATGCTTTTAATGTTATATATCCTGAAAAGTCAAGTAAAATTGAAATAAATAACAAGCAGGCAGGGTACATAACTGCACTTATTGAATAGTGTGTTGCAAGCCCACAGGTTATCATCTCTACTCCATTGAGTTTTTCTCCGGTTAGACCCAAGTACTCACCTGAACACAATAAAGAATTACTAAAATGGAGTCCACCATTCAATTTTTCATTTTTCAATTTGAAGATGTACACATGCACCCAATAGTTCAGAACTCATGAATTCCCTTTCAACCATTGTTCTTGAAAACCTATTTAATAATTTCTTCATCTTACAATTTCCTGTGTTGTCTATACTTGGCATCTTAACCAAGAAGACCCTAAGGTAGCATTTGGCATATAAAAATTTAATTTTGGATTAGAGTAGGAATCAGAATTGGGCCTCTGGACTTCAATTTTCATATTTCCCATATCATTCTTTGAGTTTTCCAAATTCTTTTTGCTGCAAAATTGGACAACAAAAGAACCACACGCCCATACAATTTTTAAGGATGTACCAAACCCTTACAAAAATACAATTCCAAGTGTTCTTAGGTAACAATGCACCACCACAGAACTGATATCAACCTCAGGCCACCCCCAGCAGCCACCATTTGACAATTGCCAATGGATACCAAAGATCACCATCAACTCATATAAACCATTGGCAATGACCAAAACCATCAAGACATGATGGCTGCAGCTCCAAATTGCAAATATCCTTGAACAAGAAGAAAAAATATGCTTTCAAACAACAAGAGCTTGTCCCTGAACAAGAGCAGCCTGAATTGTGGAAAAGAACACCATCCTAACTACTAGCTGGTATCAAAGTGTACATAATACCAGGGTCACTAGTAGAACTTTAAATATCTTCCAAGTTTATCTTCATGTAAATGGATTACCTACCCTATCCATATAGACTTCAGTAACTTTGAATGGAGCAATGCAAAATAAATAATATACACCATCATCATACCTAAGCGACCAGGTAGATGTGAAAGGTAAAAGGATGCTCCAGCATCAGGGTGGAATCCAATAAGAGTTTCAGGGGTAGCAAAAAACTGCAAAGTGGGAATAAGTTATAATGAAGCTCAGCATATGAAATCAAGTACATCTAAATATATCACGGAAGCAAAATAAACATTTAGTAAATTAGGATTCACACAAGTGTATGGTGTACAAGGCATGGAGATTCTAGAGTTTCTGTGCTCAATGGGTGCAATGAAGATCAATGTTTATTAGGTAAATATGCGTGATATTCATTGTGTATGCATGCTGACACAACTTAGTGTGCCAATATATAAGATGCTACTTTCATAAGTTTACCGAGCTTCAAAGATTAAGTCATAAAATAATTGAGGCATTAAGCATCAAGATCTCATATCAAGCTCAAAGAACAGATGAAGTTCTGCAACAAGATTTTTTTTCCTTTTTTACATACTGTAAAAAATAATTATAACTGCTTGCTTACATGCATAAAAAGTAATGCTCAAGAATGAAAAAAATTGTATGGACAAGTCGACTAGTTTATGGGTGTAAATATTCTGAGAAGTTTCTCCATTACATACGGTTTTGTCTGTTGCAACCCGGAATGTTCCAGGGATTGAAATTCCTGCCCCACCACCCATGGTAATACCATTCAGAAGAGCCACCTGCAAGAAGATCATTACTGCATAACTGCCATTTTGCTGGCACCTAGCTAGCATAGCCAAAAACTTGGAGCTTGATTTTTGAAATTTTTTAAACAACACACATGCAACCCATGTGATGCATGTAGTAATAGTTTATCTGTATTATTTAATTCTTTTTGTACACTTGTGAAAAAATAATGTATCAATTGATTCTTTTGGTGACTTATAAGCTAAAAAAATTCATTATCATTTTTGGAGCATGTATGTTGGAGTTTAGAGGTGAAAAGCAAACATAATAATAAATACATAATTTGGTTTGTCAGGCACTATTAAGAGATATTAGCAAAATCTTGTAAGTTAAGAAAAGAGTTACCCAATTAAGAGGTATTAAGAATTTAGGAAACTCCTATAGTTAAGGAAATAATTACTTGTAGTGCACCCAAAATAAAGGAATGTCTTTGTGTGGCTATAGTATTGGTATAAATAGAGATTTAGGGGTCATTGTTAGTTACACAGTAATGAGTCTTCAATAATATTATATTTGTTTGGTATTCCTTCATTTTCTACCTACCTTTTACTCTACCTATTTACTCAACAAACACTATTCTCAACACCCAACTATTTATGCTTTTGATAAAAACTGCAATATTACAACATATAATAGTATAATTCTATGTAGTTATATGTCATTAAAGTAAAATAATAAAGGATATATAAATTTATTTATAAATTTGAAGTAGAATGTGGTAACTTATTCAGAGTTTTGATGCAAGTCAGATTCATATTTTGGAAGGAAGCAGGGAACTCCTACAATATCAAATCAGAAAGTAAAGCTGATAATAAACTAACAAAATGGTAGTTTAGTAATAATTCTTATGAAGTATGACATCTGGTATTATTTGGTAAAACCAGTAAAAGGGGCCCCTAACAAAAATAGCACATTGCACCCTGATCTATCAACATTATAGCAAGTTTCAACCAACCTTCTAAATTGGCTGCCAAAGTTAATGTTTTAATGACTACACACAATATTCAAGTGACATTTGGGCGGGATTACATAGTCCAGTCAATTGACATTTGGGCAGGATTATATAGGCCAGTCAAGTGAATGGATGTATTAGCCCCTGAAAATGATTATAACACCTATGTCATCATCTTCACAAAAGGGGCAAATGCGTCAAGTACTTGTATGGCCAATGTATTCTCCTCTAAATGTAATATGAATATCACTCATCCTCAAAAATTAACTTTTGGCAACCATTTTGGATGGTTGGGTAGAAATTACCACAATGTTGATAGCTCAAAGTGCAACGTGCCACATTTAATAGATAAGGGGGAAAGTACTATTGGACCCAAAGATCAAGGTGGCAAAGTGCATTTTCCCCTATCTATTTGGTAATCCTTGAAACTGACATTGTGACATGTTCTGAACCCAATGAGAAAAGCTTATGCTTTGCATGCACACACACAAATATGTGCATGATTAAAGAAACTCATTGTCAAAAATATCGATTCAAACAAGCATACTGTCTCTAATCCCTTCCCTAGGCCAAGAAAGAAAAAACATAAATTCAGAGAAAAATTATCAATTTTCATTGTTATATTAGCATAACATCCAGTAGAAAAAACCAGGCGGGTTTCAAATTATCTGTTTGTCACCTACATAATTAAAGCATCAAATAATAAAGAGAGATCAAACCAAATATTTTAAGTAAAAAAATAAATAAATAAGTGAAACATTAAGATGGTTGAGGGATAATGGAGAAAAAGAACATTATGTTGGTTGGAAAAGTAGGAAACTTAAATAGTAATTGCCAAAGAATTAAAAAAGGAGGAGAAGGTGATCAATTCAATATGAAGTAAAATTACCTTTTCATAAATAAAAAGAAAAGGAGAGTATATTAAATAATGCTGCTGCTTAGATTGTCATTATCTGCTAATTAGCTTGAAATTTTCAGCCATGTGATAACCACATCTAGCAGTCCACAACTCATTTTCTCTTTTGGAATTTCTAAGTTCTAACCCACTTGAGCTTTAAGCCTAAGTTTGTTCCCCCTTTTTCTCAGTTCTGTATATTATGGCACACAGTTTTTTGGTGAGAAATAATTCCTTATTAAAAAGACAAAAAAAATGTTCAGGAATGTAGGAAAATGATATTGTATCAGTTATGTACAATAACAACGACAACTAAACATTTTTCCACTAAATAAGATCGACTACATGAATCATGCTACAGTGACTTATTATAAATGAAGTTAATAGAAATATTATTAATAGTTAAATCTTTCTTAATGGTTTCACCTATTGTTTTCTTTGACCACCCTCTACCTCTAATTATCAGATTGCTCTCCATTTAATTTACTCTTTGCACTAGGATTTCTACAGGTCTTCTCTACATATAGCCAAACTATTTTAAGCAAGATTCCACCATCTATTCTACAATAGGTACTACTCCAACTTTTTCTGTAATACATTCATTTTTAATCATATAACTTTTAGTGTATCCACACATTCAACGCAACATTCTCATAGTTGCGACATTGAACTTATCTTCACGTTGTCCTTTAATTGTTCAACATTCAGTACCATACAAAATTGCCGATTTTATAGTTGTACAATATAATTTTCCTTTAACCTTGAGCAGCACTTTTCTATCAGAAATTACATCTAAAACATTTCTCCATTTCATCCATCCCGCTTGAATCTTATAGTTTACGTCCTCCTTTACTTTTCTGTCATTTTGCATAATAAATCTAAGATATTTAAAACTTGTGACTTGTTTTATAAGATGGTCTCTAAGTTTTACCTCTAAATTCGTATTTTTTTTATTAAAATTATATTTCATATTCTATTTTATTTCTACTTATAAGAAAACTATGTGTTTCCAAATTTTGTCTTCATAACTCTAATTTTATATTTATTTTTTCTTTCGATTCACCAGCTAGTACTATACCATCTGCAAAAATCACATGAGATTCCAAATTTTGGATACGTTCAATAACTGCATCCAAAATTAAGTTACAAAAATGTGAACTCATAGATAAACCTTGATGTATTAGTGTAGTTGTGGAAAAATCATGTGTCTTTATTCTGTGTTCTCACACAAGTCGTGATTCTATCTTATTCAAATATAAACAATACGTGCTCTTTTCTTCTCTAAAGTCTTCCATAAAACTTTTCTCAGCACTTTATCATATACCTTTTTCAAATCGATGAAAACTATATATAAATATTTTGTATTTCTTTGATATCTATCCATCAATCTCTATAGTTAATAAATTACTTTCATGGTAAACTTTTCTAACATGAAATCAAATTGATTTTTTGTGACTTAAGTTTGTTGTCTTAATCTCTGTTTAATGACATTCTCCCATAATTTTATAGTATGGCTCATAAGTTTAATCCTCCTATAGTTAGCACGGTTCTAAATGTCCCCTTTATTTTTATAGATAGAGATTAAAATACTATTCTTCCATTCATTAGACATTTTCTTAAATTTCATTGTCTCATTAAACAATTTAGTGACCCAATTTATACCTTTTATGTTTATTAGATCTTTTCACATCTCGATAGATATATTATCAGATCTTACTATTTTGCCATTATCCATTCTCTTCAAAACTTTTTCTCTTTCAAACTCCTGAATCCTACGATAAAATATATAATTTTGATCAACTTCTGCAATATTTAATCTACCAAAGTCACACAAAAATCCATGTCCTTCATTAAAAAACCCTTGAAAGTAACTCTTTTATCGTGCTTGAATATCTTGCCTCTTTACCAAGACCTTTCCCTCTTCATCTTTAATACATTTCACTTTATCTAAGTCTCTCATCTTTCTTTTTCTACTTTTGGCAAGTCTGAAAAATTCTTCTTTCACCATCTTTGGTTTCTAAAGATTAATATAACTCTTTAAAAACTCTAGATCTCACTTTACTCACAGTCTTTGCATCTATTTTAGTATCTTTATATTTTTTTCAATTTTCATTATCTTTACATAAATACTCCGTTTTATAACAATCCCTTTTAACATTAATCATATCTTGCACTTCTACATTCTACCACCAAAATTCTATATCTTCTGGTCCAATGCCTCTTGATTCTCCAAGTGTGTCTTTTGCTATTTTCCTTATCCCTTTAGCCACCTCGACCCATATATCACTTCCTTGTACTTCCCAAAATCCCTCTTCTCCCACCCTTCTGTGAAAGCTCATTTATTGTTCATCCTTCAAAAGCCACCATCTCACTCTCGGAACTTTTTTCTGACTCTTTCTTTTTAGTCTTCTCTTAATTCGTACGTTCATAACTAAAACTCTGTATTGAGTAATCAAACTCTTTTGAGGTATGACTTTGCAATCTATGCAATAATTTATATATGATCTTCTTACCAAGAAGAAATCTATTTGACAGCTTGCTCTCTCAGTTTATGTGCACAAAATTATAATTTTCTGTTAGAGGCCACTAATACAACATCACCAGTCATTGTGGCAATCTTAATTTTTCCAAGCTTGCGATAAGATATTAAATAGAAACTAGCTCATAGTCAACTGTGTTAAAGGTACACATCTGAATTTCAATGGTCTTGAATAGACATTCACACAAATTAAATGTATAAATTATTGGGAGAATTATGATTTAGGAACTCTTGGCAATAATTTTCCTATTTAGGAAATTTAAACAAAAGAATAACTAAGCAAGTCAATGTGGTTAACACATTAACCATGCTTTGAACATTGTTAAGTTACCCACTCTTGGTTAATGCTCATAAATTGGATTTTTTTAATGCAAGGAGTTCCTGAATCAAAGTTCTAGCTGAATTCTTTTTCACAAGTAAAAGCATAGATATGTGTATATCACACTTATATATCTAATGAACAGAGAAGAAAATAGTGTATCATAAGGTTTCCAAATGATGTACTCACATGTGGCTTCAAATATGTACCTAGCAGGTATATAAAACTATATATTGTTCTACAAAATTCCTTACAATCTTCCATATTCCCTGCATAAATTGAAGGCGTATAATTAAATATATATTTTAAATACAAGCAGAAAATTGATGTAACTAAAACATAACAGGAAAAAGTAAAAAGAAAAAAGTTGGACAATCAAGAAAAAAAATTGAAAAAAGAAAAAAAAAGAACATCCTACCATAACCAAGTTGTTAAATAATCTTAAGACCTACAATTTCTCTGAAAATTTCTTCAGCAGCAAAAGCACAAATTACCAAACAATCTTGGGTGTTGCTTGTCCCAAAATATTTGTAGAACAGATTAAAAGTTATAAACTCTGCTTTCCTCCTAACTTATCTAATGCAGCACTAAGAAAAATATAAACTTTTTTTTATAGAGACAGCAACTGAAATTCTATAACAGGCGAGGAAAGACTACAAAATCTAGTCAACTATGTCAAAATGAAAGTAAAATAGACATGGCATGAGGAAATAAGAAATACAAATGAAGACAGTAGCCACGATTAAAAATAGGATGACATTAGAATAATAAGAAGGGTAAGATGGTTGCACAAGGATTATTCCAATAGTGGCGAAGCCCAACCTAGATAGGACTGAGTGCAAAAGAGAATTCAATGGATGATTTGACATAGTTTCTATCGAAGCCTCCAAAAGGGCCCTGTATGTTTAATTAAGGAATACTATTATAATTACCATTGTTTTGAGCAATATTAAACACACAATTTTACTATTATAATTACCATTATTTTGAGCAATATTAAACACACAATTTTTATTGGCAACAGAGAGAGAACAGTAACTAGTACAAGTCATTGACCCCAAATTTAGGCTTAGCATCTATGTAAGATGAGACAATGAGAAGAGGAGAGGGGACATAAAAGGAGGAACAAACTACCTAATTACTATCATTAGCTCCTCGGAGTAGGAATAATAAAGCAAATCAAAGAAAATCCTTTATCTTTCACCTTGATTTAGCCAATTGTAAAGAGCAACAATATCTCCACCAGCTGAAAATGCCCGGCCACTGCCCTTAAAAATATTCAAAAGATTATGTAAGTTGCACCTAATTAGATATGTGAATAGACAAGACATTTGTTATCAATTTACATATAATATGTAAAATAGAGAGAAAACCAATAATGGAAAATATATTTTACCTTCGCCATTACAAAACCAATATCTGGATTATCTTCCCAACTTTTGTAGAGTTTTTGCAGTCTAGCCGCCTGATAACCAAAATTATCATCTAAAAGCATGTCAACCCCCACTAAGCATCAAATAATAAAAAAATAGTAACATAAAACATGATAATGCAATAAAATAAAAAGATGTGAGCTTTAAGCTAATATCTGAATTCTGAATTGTTGAATAAGGCTATGGTAAGAATACCAAAGACTATATTAAAGATAGGAGAAATGAAAACGGGAAGGGTGTAAAACTTTAGAGTTCCCCTTTTTAGGTAATTGATATTTGTAGTAATAAGGTGGAAAAGCGAAATTTTGAAAAGTTATTTCACTCCTCGTGTAGTAGGAAAAAAATTGTCATGGGTTGGTTGAACTTAAAAAATGGCTGAGTTTCATTTCCATTCCCTCCTTTTCACTCTACTACCGTGCAACATACGCTGATTTTGTACCCTTCCATGTTCACCTCTATCAAGCACTCACCTAAATGTCAATCAAGCACCATAAAAATAATACCCTACACAAAAAATTGACTTAATCAAACCAAACGAAGTTAGATGAAACATGGATACAGAAAATTAAGTACAGGGGTTTGGCTTGTTTATCCTTTGCGAATTTTTCACAATCACCACAAACTTATTTACATACGATGTAAGGTCACACAGTGATTCATTTGCACTAATTGGGAAAAGGGAACATCCCAGATAAACAGTTTTACAAACTCAGTGTAAACCCAATGACCAAAAATACACAGAAAGACCCTGAGTGTTTGAAATGATAGCAGATAAATAGATACACCAAAGGAAATAATGAATGTAAATTGAGGAAACACACCGTTGTCAAATTGATAGCATTGAGAACTGAGGGTCTATTGAGAATCACCATTCTAGAAGAAGCTTTGCCTTCGACAAGCACCTGGGGAAGAGAAAGAGTAACAATTCCGTGAACCACTGGTACAACGAAAATACAGAAGTTGAAGGCTGAAGAGTGCTCACTTGGGTGTCGGCATCATCATTCACAACACTCTCCGGGAGAGAGCAGAGGCTTCTGTAGCGAGCAAGGATGCGTGAGCAGTGAAGGCCGCGCTTTAACAACAAGGCTGCCTTGGAGCTTTGCATCATCTGTCCCTGCTGAAATTCTGCAGGCCCTGGTTCTCTCTCTCCCAACTGTGAACTCACAGACCACTCGATAATTCGCCCCACTTTTTTTTATTTATACACCAATATAATATAAAAATTGATTTTTCACTCAAATAAATTTATATCAAATCTTATTACTTTTGTTTATTGCAGTTATTATATTTTAATTAGAGAAATTTTTACATTCAACTCAGGATTAAATTTTACTCCTAATAGAAAGATGTATGAAATTTTTTATATATCAACTAGGATGGCAGGTAATGATAGATAAATCTCTTACCTTTTTTAAAAAAATTGGTAAACTTTTTTACCGTGAGTACCAAAAAAGAAAATTACATCAATTACAGGAATTAAAATAAACCAACTTTTGATGCCACTATGTGTCATTCAGTGACAGGAGGCTGTGATTTTGGAAAAAGATTTTAAAGGACTATCAGTTCTAGCAATGAAAACAGAATTCCTGTCGATATTTTATGGAAATAACATATTTTCAAGTTTGGTTTTATTTTAAAAAGATTTATGAGAATATAACATTTCTAATAAAGTTTTTTGAGAATGTCTTTGGTACATGTTATATTTTAAAATTTTCAAAAAAGTAAGTTGAGAATAAATTTTCTCACATTTTGTATCAGAAATAAAATTTTATTTTTAAATATAAAAAATTTTAAAAAATAAAAATTTATAAAAAAGAGAAAAAAAAATTCCTGTGAAAACGTGAAAATAAAATATTCCTATGAGAATAGGAGAAATTTATCGTGTAAAATAACTTAATTGCCTCTTCCTTTTTTATTTACTCTTTTTTTTATTCTTATTTATTATTTCTTTTATTTTGAATTTTTTTTCAAAGTTACTTTTAGAAAAATAATTATATTCTAAGAAATATTGCATGAATGAGAATAAAAATTTAATAGTAATACAATAAATTATTCTTAGAAATGTAAAGTGACAAACAAATATTTTTTTTATATATCTCTTTCTTAAAAACCTCGTTCCCAAGAATGTAATTTGATATGCACGAATTTCATATTCATTTAAGTGCAAACATCTATTATCATTGTCAAGTAATAAAAATAAATTTTTTATAGGCAAGTATAGAAAGTCGATCTCATAAGAATTGATGTCATTAATTAATGCGTTAATTTAATATTTATTCTAATTAAATAATTTGAATATTAAATTGTTAAGAATAAAATAAAATAAAATATAACTGCACACTTTAAAAGTAAAAGTAACTCAAAATTGATTGGAATTATATGAATTCTGATTTCACCATAATTAATCCACTTTGTATTTATCTATCCCTTTAATCTAGAAATTATAATCTTGAATGCTAGTCAAGATACTAGAAATTATCCACTAGCATCTCTCGAAGTCTAACAGAAACATATTTTCAATATTAATCCGCTGTGTCTCTATGTTAATTATAACAAGTAAAAATTTATTAAGATATATGGTTCTCAGTTAAAGACTGAACATACTATGCAAATATCTCTATCTTACATGTAATCCATGATTAACTATACAATAAATGAGATACATAAATTTTCTTTCGATCTTATTATGATTAACACATCATCTAACTAGTGATTAAGCAATTAGAAGTATTAAGAACAGTGTAAATGTAACATCCCATAATTTTTAAATAATAATATTTTATTATAAAAAAATATTTTTATTTTAAATAATTATGTTTTGTTAAAAGTAAATATGCTTTTAATTAAAATAATTTTTGTTTTACTTAAAATAATTATATTTGGCTTTAAATAAATTTTTATTTTATTTTTATAAATTTCTTTCTTTTAATATGCATGCAGTTATTTTATATTATGATTTGTTTTATTAAAATTTTTATTAAGAAAATTATAATTTAAGAGTTCAACTAAAGTTTTGCAAGAATATAAATTTTTAGAAATTTTTGGGATACTTTACGATAAAAAACAATATTATTATATATATAATAAAAAATAAATTTTAAATATTTAATTATTAAATAATAATAAATAAATAAAAAGAAAGAAAAGGAGGAGGAGGGGCAAATGCAAGCATGAATAAGAGAAATCTGCGAAACATTTGTATATGAATAGTGTAAATAGTATTTCTCTCTTCTCATTTTCTCTCTCTAGATCTGGAGTACTTTTGAGCCTCCGATATCAAAATTAAGAGTACCACAGGATTCAAGATGAACAATACTACGATATTGGCCGAATAATTTTTCAAATCAGCCGTAAAATAGCCATAGAATGAAAGTATAAAATCTTTAAAAAAGGTAAACTCTGAAACTTCTATTTAGAGATCTCAAATTGAAAATCTGACACTGTAAATAGATTCAGAAGATAAATAAATTTTAAGATATGAAATTTTTGACCATTTGACAACTTTTTATGCCTTGTGAATAGTAAATCTGGGCGGTATGAATAGTGATTCTGCGCGGTAAATGGTATCTCCATCAATTGACCAATGTTTACCAAGCTCCTGGAAGCCAAAATCTGTGATTCTAGAGTTATTTCCTCAGTTTTCGAATCCTCCAGACTCGTTTTTTAGGTCCATTTGATTAGATTTGACTAGGAAAAAATATGTTTTGGGCTATCCAACTTGGAATACTAATTTTGTGAGTAGATAATTCTTTCTATAACTTATCCTATGCTTTTCTTGAACTTTAAATGTATGATTGATTCTTTTAACAAGTTATTTATACTTTTATATATCTCTGAAATAGATTAATTATCTGATTTGTTTACAATATAACATATAGTTCAAGAAGAACATGATTTTGAAAATAGATTTTTGAACTCATTGAATATGTAATTTTAAATGTATTTCTCATCATATGATAAAGGAAATATATTATGCACGTGGCATTGATATGTAAAGCTATAAGATTACTTTAGAAAATGGCATGTATACGTGATTACCCTGATTGAAAAAATTCTGACAAAGGAGCAGTATTGAGACTAAAATTTTGTAATATATTAATAGCTCTGTTTTGAATGATATGGAATATGTGTAAATGATAATTTAGGTGGAGAAATCCTATTAGAAAAATTGTTTGCTAACAACAGGTGATGTTAGTTTTGGTGCACCTTGACACCTCAGCTAGTAGAGGTGATGTTAGCCTCGTGTGACAGCCAATACACGGGATATGATATGTGAAGGAAAGTGAGATGCCTTCTATTTGAGTGAGATGCCGACTATATAATATGTGATTTGCCTTTCCTTGCCGTGTTCTTGGGAAATTTCCATATTAGAGTCCCTTCGCGTGTCTTCTTGAATGGTGGTAGGACAAACCTTTGTTGGGATGCTGAGTTTAGGCAAATCCTACACTACCAAAGTGCGGAAGGGCTTGAACTCTAATATGGTGGTTCTAATATGGGATCATCCGAATGATTTTATGTGAAATATTTTGATACATGACAACATTTGTTTAATGATTATACAGTACATTATATAATTTTGGATATCTAGATATCCTTTGTTTTGAGAATATTTAAAATATGGGTCCCATATGGATGTACTTTCGAACTGTATTTTCTATGTGACAAATTTTAAAAATATGAGTACATCCATATGTTGACCTAAAAGGTCATATGAGGTTTTATCTGCTCACTGAGTTGTCAAACTCACTACACGATACTTACATTTTTTTTCAGATAAGGATACAGAGTGCCACGCCCCAATTTAATGGAACGTGATTAACACGAATAACATATAACTTTATCTTTATTTTATTGCATACATATTTCAAGTATGTCATATAATAGGAGTAAAACATACGTTCACAAGTTTCCAATATAGCCAAATATACATGCCAAGTCTACACTTATCAATATTACAACAAAAGTAGGGATTCTTCTTGTGGTATTCAGAGCATACTCTAGATTACAAATACATAATGTTTTAAACATTGTGAGCTTTGGAAGTAATGTAAACTCACCTAAAGAATATAACACTTAGTTGATCACGAAGCTATAGGACCAAACTCTGTATCTTTGTCTGAAAAAAAATGTAAACATCGTGTAGTGAGTTTGACAACTCAGTGAGTAGATAACACTTCCTATAACCTCTTAGGTCAGCATGTGGATGTACTCATATATTAAAATTTATCACATAGAAAATTATAGTTTAGAGGTACATCCATATGGGACCCGTATTTTAAATATTCTTAGTTCAAATCATATTCATATATTCGAATCTATATACAATACGGTATGATCATTAATCAAATATTGTTATGCATTAAAATATTTCTCATGAAAACATTAGGAGGATCCCATATCAGAACTACCATATCATAGTTCAAGCCCTTTCGTACTTTGATGGTGTATAATTTGCCTAAACTCAACATCTCAGTTAAAGTTTGCCCTACCACCATTCAAAAGGACACGCGAAGGGATTCTAATATGGGCAATTTTCTAAGCACACAACAAGGGAGGTCAAATCACATATCATATAATCGGCATTTTGTCTAAATAGGAGGCATCCTACTATCTTTCACATATCATATTTTGTGTGTTAGCTGACACACGAGGCTAGCATTATCTCTGCTAGCTGAGGTGCCAAGGTACACTAGGGTTAACATCATCTGCTATTAGCAAATAGAGTTTCTAATAGGATTCCTCCACAAAAATTATATTTGCACATATGCCAGTTTATTCAAAACAAAGGTTTCAGTATAATTCAAAAAGTGCAGTTTTAATACAATTCTTCTGTTAGAAATTTCCAAATCAGGGTAACCACATATACATGCCCTTTTCAAAGGAAATCATATAGCTTTTCATATCAATGCCATGTGCACAATATATTTCCTTTACTATACGATGAGAAATACATTTAAAATCACATATTCAATAAGTTCAACAATCTATTTTCAAAAACATACTCTTCTTGAAATATGTCACATTGTAAACAAATCTGAAATTTAATCCATTTTAGAGACATAAAAGTATAAATAACTTGTAAACTGAATCAATTATACATTTTAAATTCAAGAAAAGCATAGGATAAGTTATAGAAAGAATTATATACTCACAAAACCAAGGTTTCAAGTCGGATATCCTCAACTGTTGGGGTACTATTTATTGTCGGAATCACTATTCATGCTTGTCAGATTCATTGTTCATAATGCACAAAAGTTTTCTGATGGCTGAAAATTTTCATATCCTATAGTTTTTCCATCTCCTGAATCTATCTATGGTGTCAGATTTTCAATTTGAGAACTCTAAGTATGAATTTTAGAACTTACCTTCCTAGGGTTTCTCCTCCATTTTCTGGCAAATTTATGGTTAAAACTCTAGAAATCAATCGGAAAAATTAATAGTTAGAAATCTATTGGTGGCGGTGGTGTCAGAATCAGAGATTCGAAAATGGTAGAAATCTAGAGAGAAATTTTTAGGGTTTTTTTAGAGAGAGAAATAAGGAGAGAAAGATTGCTTCTGAATTTCAAGCTCCTTTGTGAAGCAAAGACTTTAAAATATCTAGGGGGACCATTCTGTAAAAATTCAATTTTTGAGGGAGGTATTTACAAATTTTCGTTTTTTATACTTTGACCCCTCAACTTTTAAGAAATTACATTTTTGCCCCAAAACTTAAATCCTCATATTTTCTTCATAACTTCTCAAACAGTATGATAAATAAATATATTTCCAATAGTATCTTTTTTTAAAGGTTATTACATTCTTCTCCCTTAAAGAAATTCGGTCCTCGAATTTCATCTCCATATTTACAATAAAAACTAACTTCATGATTCAAAAAGATGTTGGTATCTGGTGCACATATCGTCCTCTCTTTTCCAAGTAGTCTCCTCAAAAAAGTGATTTTTCCATATCACTTTCACTGTAAGTATTTCTTTCGAATGCAATTTCTTTACTCATATATCCATTATCGCTACTGGTTGTTCCTCATAAGTTAAGTCTTCCTATAATTGAATCTGTGGGCACTGTATAACATGTGTAGGATCTGGTAAGTACTTTCGTAATATAGATACATGAAAGACTGGATGGACATTACCCAATTCAGGTGGCAAAACCAAACGATAAGCTACTGCGCTGATCTTATCAAGAATTTCAAATGGTCCTATGTATCGTGGACTTAACTTCCCTTTCTTCCCAAATCTTACTACTCTTTTCATAGGAGATATCTTCAAGAAGACATGTTCACCTATGGCAATGGTCGACGTCTATTATCAACATAAGCTTTCTGTCTACTCTGAGTTGCTAATAACATTTTCTTAATTAATTTTACCTTGTCAAGTGCATCTTGTACCAAATCAAGCCCTAAAATCTTAACTTCACCCATCTTAAACCATCCGATCGGAGAACGACAATATCTACCATATAATGCCTCAAAATGGGTCATTTGTATACTGGATTGGTAGCTATTATTATAAGCAAATTCAGCTAAGGGCAGGAATTTTTCCCAGTTACCTTGAAAATCTAGCACACATGCTCGAAGCATGTCTTCCAATATTTGGATGGTTAGCTCAAACTGTCCATCTATTTGAGGATGGAAAGCAATACTAAGATTTAACTTCGTCCTCAAAGTTTCTTAGAAAGCTCTCCAAAAACGAGTTATGAACTGTGATCCTCGATCAAAAATAATTGATATTGACACTCCATGAAGTCTCACTATCTCATTCAAATACAGTTTTGCATACTGAGCTACGTTGTATGTGGTTTTCACTGGTAAAAAATGTGCTAATTCAGTCAACCTATCAATGATCACCCATATTGAATCAAATCCTTTTGATATCCGTGGTAGCCTTGTAACAAAATCCATAGTTATTCTTTCCCATTTTCATTCAAGTATCTCTATCTACTGATGTAATCCAGCAGGCCTTTGATGTTCTGCTTTTACCTGCTGGCAAGTTAAGCATCGAGAGACATAATCAACTATATCTTTCTTCATACCATCCCACCAATAAATTTCTTTTAGATCTTTATACATTTTAGTAACCCGAGGATGAATGATATATATTGATATATGGGTTTCCTCTAAAATCTCTTTCTTGAATTCTTCTTTATCAAGTACACACAACCACTTGTTCAATCTCAGAATTCCTTCAGAGTCTACAGTAAATTCAACTTCACTGCCATTTTTCACCTCTTCAATTTTCTTGCATAAATAGGCATCCTCTTTCTGTGCCTTTTTCACCTACTTAACCAAAGACGATTGAAACTGCATATAAACCAATAGTATCCTAGGTTCCTTTACTTCCAATACTACCCCATGACTTTCCAACTTATACATGTTTTTAACCAACAGTCTCTTTACCATTGTGATATAAGCCAAACTACTTATAAACTTCTTACTTAATGCATCAGCCATTACATTGGCCTTACTTGGATGATATAGTATTATGCAGTCATAATCTTTTAGTAATTCCATCCATTGTGTATCAACACACACCTTAATTCAATTCTCGATGCATCACAGTATATCGTGTATCCTTCGGTACCTGAAGAAATAGACAGTACTGGTGCTGTAGTCAAACATTCCTTGAGTTTTTGGAAATTGCTTTCACATTTATCTAATCAGTCAAACTTTATTCCCTTCTTTGTCAATCTCGTTAAAGGAACAGTTATTTTTGAAATTTTTTTAACGAATCTATGGTAATAGCTTGCTAAACCAAGAAAACTACGGATTTCTATAATTGTCGTAGGGCGTGGCTATTGTTGCTCCGCTTTTACCTTTTTAGGATCAACTTGAATACCATCCTTGGTAACCACATGCCCTAGGAAAGTAACACTACTAAGTCAAAATTCACATTTTGAAAACTTGGTATACAACTGATATTCTCTTAGGGTTTGCAAAGCTATCTTTAAATGTCGCTCATGCTCCTCTGAACTCTTTGAATATACTAGGATATCATCTATGAATACAATAACAAATTGATTCAGGAAATGTTTAAATACTCTATTCATAAAATCTATGAATGCAGTTGAGGTATTTGTTAAACCAAATGGCATTACTAAGAACTCATAGTGCCCATACCGAGTCCTGAAAGCAGTTTTGGGAATATCCTCCTTCTTTATCCTCAATTGCTGATACACAAATCTCAAATCAATTTTCAAAAGACATTGGACACCCTGTAGCTGGTCAAATAAATCATCTATGCGAAGTAATGGATACTTATTACATATTGTCACCTTATTCAATTGTCTGTAATCAATACACAACCGTAGCAATCTATCTATCTTTTTCACAAATAGGACCGAAGCACCCCAAGGAGAAGTACTATGGCATATAAATTTCTTGTCTAACAAGTTTTGTAACTAGTTTTTCAATTCCTTGAACTCAATTGGTGCCATTCTATATGGAACTTGCTTTACATTGGTGTACTTCGTATCAACATCTTTGACTACTGCTAAATATCCTTGGTATCCTTTTTGTAATAGCTTATGAGCTGTTAGAGTAGAGATTAAATTATTAGGTACCTCACTACAATCTCCTTGTATCAAGAAGGGAGATTCTCCAAGAATATTAAACTTAATCACCTTAAGGTGACATCTAAAATGACATGGCATGATGACAACCAATCCATTCCCAGTATTACATCAAAGTCTACCATATCTAGAACTATCAAATCTATAAGAGTCTCCTTATCTTTTATCAAAATCTCACATGATTTATACACATCATTTACCAGTAAGAATTCTCCCATTGGAGTAGCAACCATAAAAGAACAATGTAAACTAGTAGGATCTTTACCCAATTTCTTAGTAAAGCAAGGTGATATATAAGAATGAGTAGAACTAAGATTGAACAGTACATATGCTCTATGGAAACATACTGATAATGTACCTGTCATAATTGCATTTAAGGTTTGAGCATCCTGTCGTGTCAAGGCAAAGACTCAGGCTTGTTCTCAGCCTCAACTTCCTGATCCTCTACCATTATCACAACTACTTGTTTAAACTGAAGCTGCTCTATTTGGTCGAACTGTTACAGATGCAAGGGATGAAGCTGGCTATACTGATGCTTGACTCAAATTTCATTATTGTAGACAATTCCTCATAAAATGACCTACTTTTCCATACTTAAAACATGCACCAGTTTCTCTGCGACATTGTCTAGTATGAGGCCTGCTACAAATGGGACATAATGGAATCAATCTAAAATCTTGTTGACTAGTGGGTCTCATATCTCTTTGCATCATTCTTTACTTATTGATATTGAATGATGTCTGATTATAGCTACCAGATCCTGTTTGAGTTAAATGCTATAAATTTTGAAATCTTGATCCTCTAACATTAGGATTATAACTAGTCTGGATATTACTATCTCGATCTTTTTTTTCTTCTTTTTAGACTTTCTATGTCTGCTAGCTCTTGTGTTTCCATCATTCTACCACAATCCACAACCGCTGAATAAGTTGAGAAATGGTTCATTTAAGGACCCACCGATTTAAACAATGGACGTATTAACCCTGAAAAAAATCTCTTAATTCTATCTTTTTTATTAGGAACCAAATATGGTGCATACCTAGACAATCGGGTAAAACAAATGTCATATTCAGAAACTGTCATGTTCAGTGTTTGTCTTAATTCTTCAATTTTCCTGACCTTCTTGTCCCTTTCACTCATTGGTAGAAAACGATTCATAAATGCTTCTTTAAATTCATCCTACTCCATTGGTGGTAAAGTAATTGCTCTTCCTTGTACTAGAGTCTTAAACTAAACCTGGGCCACATCTGATAGTTGAAAGGATACTAGTTCAACAGATCTTTTAGTGGAACACCCCAAAGCTCTAAAAACTCGTTCCATAGCATCAATGAATATCTATGGATCTTCTTGAATATCTAACCCAGAAAAGGTCAAGGGTTTCAACTTTAGGAATTGCGGCAATGTCACCTCAATCCCTATAGATTTGTCCTCTTGTTCAGCTGGTATTTCAAGTTCTTATGCTTTAGGAGCTTTTTCTGGTGGCTGACCATCCGTTATGCCCTGTTCTACCATAAATCTAGTTAATATCTCTATGCTCCTGTGTATGCCAGCAATCATATTGGCTATTTTATCATGTGGATCCTGAGGGGGTTCTACTATCTCCTCAGGGACTCTATTAGATATACGAACTTGTTCATAATGTCTTGTGCACATCCTTTGCCTCTGCCTCTTCCTTTAGTTCGGCCTCTACCATGGCCTCTTTGTAGTGAAATTGTAGATTGTGCAAATTCTTCTATAGAGGGTGCATGATCTACAGCTTCTTTAGACACCGCTCTCGTTCTTGGCGACATCATAGGCTATACAAAATAAAATACCTTTGTTAAAATACCATAATATTCAATCAGCCTTATACTAGGAACTTTAACAAATTAGGAATAAAAAGAAAATTGAAACCCTATAAAATCCCTCAAAAGCACCTAAAGTATAAATATGTCTGGCTCATATCCATACTAAAGGTCATAATAAAGAATCCTTTGCTCCAATAGCCACTGGGAAACTTAATGCTCTGATACCAACTTGTCACGCCCCAATTTAATGGAACGCAATTGACATGAATAACATATAACTTTATCCTTATTTTATTACATACATGCTTTAAGTATATCATATAATATGAGTAAAACATACATTCATAAGTTTTCAATATAACCAAATATACATGCCAAGTCTACACTTATCAATATTACAGCAGAAGCAGGGATCTTGCCTGTGGCGTTCAGAGCATACTCTAGATTACAAATACATAATGTTTTAAATATTGTGAGCCTTGGAAGCAACGTAGGCTCACTCAGAGAATATGACACCTAATTGATCATGTAGCTGTAGGACCAAACTATGTATCCTTATCTAAAAAAATGTATTCACCGTGTAGTGAATTTGACAATTCAGTGAACAGATAACACCTCCTATGACCTCTTAGGTCAGCATGTGGATGTACTAATATATTAAAATTTATCACATAGGAAATTACAGTTTAGAGGTACATCCATATGGGACTCGTATTTCAAATATTCTCAGTTCAAATCATATTCATATATCCGAATCCATATGCAATATGGTATGATTATTAATTAAATATTTTTATGCATCAAAATATTTCTCATAAAATCATTAGGAGGATCTCATATCAGAACCACCATATCAGAGTTTAAGCCCTTTTGTACTTTAGTGGTGCAGGATTTGCCTAAACTCAGTATTTCAGTCAAAGTTTGCCTTACTACCATTCAACAGGACACGCGGAGGGACTCTAATATGGGCAATTTCCCAAGCACACAATAAGGGAGGGCAAATCACATATCATATAATCGGCATCTCGCCTAAATAGGAGACATCATGTTCTCCTTCACATATCATATCCCGTGTGTTAGCCGACACACGAGACTAGCACCACATCTGCTAACTGAGGTGTCAATGTGCACTAACATCACCTACTGTTAGCAAATAGTGTTTTCAATAAAATTTCTCCACAAAAATCATATTTGTACATATGCCATTTCGTTCAAAATAGAGGTTTCAGTATAATTCAAAAATTTCAGTTTCAGTACAATTCCTCTATCAGAAATTTTCAAATCATGGTAACCACATATACATGCTCTTTTCAAAAAAAATCATATAGCTTTTCATATCATGCCACATGCACAATATATTTCCTTTACCATACGATGAGAAATACATTTAAAATCACATATTCAATGAATTCAACAATCTATTTTCAAAACCATACTCTTCTTGAACTATATGTCACATTGTAAACAAATTCGATAATTTAATCCATTTTAGAGATATATAAAAGTATAAATAACTTATAAACATAATCAAATATACATTTTAAGTTCAAGAAGAGCATAGGGTAAGTCATAGAAATAATTATCTACTCACAAAATCAAGGTTCCAAGTCGGATATCCTCAACTATGGGGGTAATATTCATGGTCGGAATCATTATTTATGCCTGCTGGATATACTATTTATGACACACAAAAAGTTGTCAGATGGCTGAAAAATTTCATATCCTAAAGTTTTTCCACCTCCTAAATCCATCTATGGTGTCAGATTTTCAATTTGAGAACTCTCAGTATGAATTTTAGAACTTACCTTCCTAGGGTTTCTCCTCCACTTTCCTTCAAATCTCCGGTTAAAACTCTAAAAATCAATCAGATAGATTAATAGTTCTCATTGTTCTGAATCTACTGGCAGTGGTGGTGTTGGAATCTGAGATATGAAAATGTTAAAAATCTAGAGAGAATTTTTTAAGGTTTTTTTAGAAAGAGAAATAGAGAAAGAGAGATTGCCTCTGAATTTTCAGCTCCTTTGTGCAGCAGAGACTTTAAAATATCCAGGGAGACCATTTTGTAAAAATTCAATTTTTGAGGGATGTCCTTACAAATTTTTGTTTTTTACACTTTGACCCCTTAACTTTTAGAAAATTACATTTTTACCCCAAAACTTAAATCCTCATATTTTTTTCTTAACTTCTCAAACAATATGATAAATAAATATATTTCCAATGTTATCTTTTTTTAAGGTTATTACACAGAGTTTGGTCCTGCAGTTACGTAATCAACTAGGTGTCATATTCTCTGTGTGAGCCTATGTTGCTTCCAAGGTCTACAATGTTTAAATTATTTTGTACTTGTATTCTAGAGTATCCTCTGAATGCCACAGGCAAGATTCTTACTTCTACTATAGTATGTGTATAAAGACTTAGCCTGTATATTTAGTTGTATTAGAGAACTTGTAAACGTATGTTGTTAATCCTAATATGTGATATATTTGAAGAAAATATGCAATAAAATAAGGTTAAAGTTATCTTCTACTTGTGACAATTGCGTTCCCTTAAATTAGGGGTGTGACAGTAAAAAACTTAATTTAAGACAAATAATCCATTGATTAAATTGAATAAACAAAATAATGTTCATAATTAAATTACATCGTAACTCTAGAAAATAAATTAGAACATAAAAGAAAACATCAAAAGAAAGAAAAAGAAATCTTAAATGAAGATGGAGTTGAAACTACTGTCCAGAGAGAGCTTAAGCTCATCTCCTATTCTCCCAAATTTGTAGCCCTAGTTATCCTTTTAAAGGTGCTCAAAAAGTATTTCACTTTAACTTAAACTCTTTTAAAGTAAATTATCTTTCAATTCAATTCAAACTCTATCTTCATTTTTATTATTATTTTCTTTTTCAAAAATTGTATTATCGTCTTTAGATTGTGATACCAATATCCAGTGTCTCGACATTGAATTTCAAACTCACAATATAAAAGTTGTAGATCTTTTCATTAACTTTTCATAGCCTCTTGAATCATCTCAATTAGAACTTGGATGAGAGAGTTATACTCAAATTAGTAAAGCAACGTTGAAGTTGTCTACAATTTTTGCAATTCTTGTTCTTTTTCTTTATTTTCTCCAATTTTCCTCAAATTTTCATCTTCTTTCTACTTAAAAAATAAATATCCAATTACACATAAATTACTCAAAAACTCACAAAATTTTGAAGTAAATATAATTATTTTATTAGTATAAAACTCACTTATCATAACTTTCTTGAGAATAAACATTTCATGAATCAAATGCCACCATATAGCTATATGCCCATGAGACACTCCCATGGAGAAAGTGGGAAGGTAACATTTTTTTTATAAAGTTAAAAGTTATTTTTACCTTTTTATTTATCACTTTCATATTTAAGTCCAAATTCCAAATCTCAAAATTTCAAATTCCAAACCTTTAAACTTGAACTACAAATTTTAAATTTAACAATTATGCATCAATCATGCTAAGCAACTCTGCCTTTATTTATATAGTTGGTCCTAAACTCGAATAAAAGAGGAGGATTGTGTTAGGCTTGCGACAGTTAACGTAAAACTTTGTTATATCTACATGAACATGGATCAATAAAGTGATAGTGTTATGGCTAGGTCATTTTCCAGAAGCAACGTGCTGTATGGCTTGAGTACAATGTCAAAAAAGCAAGAGTCACTGCATCAATGCCAGGGTATAGTGAAAAATATGCAAATGTTTCCACACTTTAATGAATGGGTCTGGGTAAAGAAGTTAGTTCATGAGAGTATGATCTGTTTTAGAACTTGGAATGTAGGCACACTTACAAGAAAATTAATGAAAATAGTTGTTATCATGATTAGGAGAAGGATCAACATCATATGCCTACAATAAACTAGGTGGGTAGGAGAAAAGGAAAATAAATTAGATCCTTCAGGTTTTAAGCTTTGATATATTGGCAAGACAAGAACTAACAATGATGTAGGCATAATAGTCTGTAAGGATTGGAGGAACAATGTGGTAGATATAAAAATATTAGGAGATAGGATTATAGCTTCAAAGCTTGTTGTGGAGTTGGACACTTTTAATGTGATTAGTGTATATGCATCATAAGTTGGATTAGAGGCTCATCACAAGATAATTTTTTAGGAGGATCTAGAAGGTTTGGTTCAGAAAAAACTTCTGAGAGAAAAATTTTTCCTAGGAAGGGATCTAAATGGATATGTAGGGAGTGAATTTAAAGGATACGATGGTATACATAGAGGTTTTAGGTTTAGGGAAGCAAATAAAGAGAGTAAAATTATCTTAGATTTCTCTTTAGCCTTGATTTTTATAATAGAAAATACTTGCTTTAGGAAGCGAGTAGAACATCTTATCACGTATAAGAGTGAAAGAACAATCTCTCAATTAGATTTCTTCTTGGAAAGGAAATCAGATAGAAAGTTTTGCACAGATTGCAAAGTTATACTTAGAGAGAGCTTAGCTACCCAACATAGAGTTTTAGTTTTGGACGTGTGGATTGAGAGAATAGTTGAAAAAAAGAGTAAGAAAACAGTTTCGAAAATTAGGTTATAGCATTTGAAGAATGAACAAAAAAGTAACTTTCAAAGAAAGGTGGAGGAAGAGGGGTTTTTGGAGGTTCAAATAAATGCTAATGATATGTGGGACAAAATGACCAAAGGGATAAGGAAAATGGCAAGAGAAATACTTAGAGAAGTAAGAGACGTTGGATCAAAGTGTAAAGAATCTTGGTGGTGGGATGTAGAGGTGCAAGATAAGATTAAAGTTAAAAGAGAGTGTTATAAAACGTGGCACTTATCTAAAGATAATGAAAATAAGGAAAAATATAAAGTTGCTAAGAAAGACGCTAAGAAGGCTGTGAGTAAAGCGAGATCTAGAGCTTTTGAAGGATTATATCAATATTTAGGAACTAAGGATGGGGAACGAAAAATTTTAGGCTCGCGAAAGGTAGGGAAAGAAAGATAAGAAACCTAGACCAAATGAAATGAATTAAAGATAAAGAAGATAATGTCTTGGTAAGGGAGTAAGATATACAAGCACGATGGAAAAGTAACTTTCAAGAGCTTTTTAATGAAAGACATGAGTTAGTCTATTACTCTGATAGATTAAATATTGTAGAGAAGGACCATAATTATACATTTTACCATAGAATTCAGGAGTTTGAAATAGAGAAGACTTTTGAAGAGAATGGAAAATGAAAAAGCAGTAGGACCTGATAATATGCCTATTGAGGTGTGAAAAAGTCTAGGCAGGAAAGGTATAAGTTAACTCAATAAGTTATTTAATATGATAATGAGATCTAAGAAAATACTGGATGAATAGAGGAGAAGTACTTTAATCCCTATCTATAAAAATAAGAGGGACATACAAAACTGTGCCAACTATAAAGTGATTAACCTCATGAGCCATACTATGAAGTTATGGGAGAAGGTCATTGAACAAAGATTAAGACAAGAGACTCAAGTCACAAAGAATCAATTTGGTTTCATGCCAAGAAGGTCAACCATGGAAGCAATTTACTTACTATAAAGATTAATGGAAAGTTATCAAAGGAAGCAAAAACATTTATATATGGTTTTTATTGATTTCGAAAATGCATATGATAGAGTGTTAAGAGAGGTTTTATGGAAGGCTTTAAAGAAAAAAGGAGTACGTATTGCATATATTTGAGCAATTAAAAATATGTACGATAGGATCACGACTTGCGTAAAAACACAAAATGGAGACACAAAGAATTTTTCCATAACTATATGACTACATCAAGGGTTATCTCTGAGTCCATATCTTTTTAATTTAATTTTGGACATAGTTACTGAATATATACAAGATTTAGGGCCTCGATGTATATTTTTGTAAATGATATAGTCTTAGTTGGTGAATCGAAAGAGGAAATAAATATGAAGTTAGAGTCATGGAGACAAACTTTAGAAACACATAACTTTCGTATAAGTAGAAATAAAACAGAATATATGGAATGTATTTTTAGTAAAAGACGAACAAATACGAATTTATAGGTAAAACTTGGAGAGCATCTATTTAAACAAGTCATAAACTTTAAATATCTTGAGTCTATCATACAAAATGACGACGAAGTAAAGGAAGACGTAAACCATAAGATTTAAGCAAGATTGATGAAATGGAGAAAGGTTTCAAGTGTCATTTATAATAAAAAAGTGATGCTCAAAGTGAAAGGAAAATTTTACTATACATCTATAAGACATGTTATATTGTATAGTATTGAATGTTGGGCAGTTAAAAGAAAATATGAAGATAAACTCAATCTCGTAGAGATGAATATGTTGCGTTGAATGTATGGACACACTAGAAGAGATATGATTAGAAATGAGTGCATTAGGGAGAAAGTTGGGGTAGCACCTATTGTGAAGAAGATGGTGGAATCTCGTTTAAGGTGGTTTGTCCATGTGTGGAGAAGATCTACAGAAGCCCTACTAAGAAAAGTAGATCAGATAGAGAGCAACTCGATAGTTAGAGGTAGAGGGAGGCCAACGAAAACAATCTATTGATCTAATTTATAATAGGCCATTGTGGCGCCGTTTGATCCATGTAGCCGACCTAGTGAGAAAATGTTTTGTTGTTGTTATTGTTGTTGCTTCAATTATGCTAAGCATTCTTCCTTTCTTTATTTAATTTTTAGAAGACATCTTCTATAAAAAGTGATGGTTTTTTTATTGCGTCCTCGAATTTTGTAACTCATATTTTTATATATGCAGTGAAAGAATTAATTTCAAATCATGAAAAAAAGAAAAATTTTCTCAAGGTTTTATTCTCCTATTAATCATTCAAAAATTAAAATTTTAAATGCATAAGATCTGATAAAGATATTTTGAGCTCACTCTTATTAGGTTGACATCATTAATTGGACCGACTAACCCGCTGTGACCTACGTCTGCGAAGTCTAATATTGTCAAACTAAGTTAGCTATTGTGGTGGTCCATTTATGGCTTGTTTAACTCAAAAATTTAAATTTTTATTTCATACTTTATGATATTATTTTATTAATATATGCGTAACTTATTGTGTTTATAATTTTTTTATGAAAAGTTTACATTTATTTAACTCTAAAGTGTATTTTCTATGAAAAAAGTTTTAAAAATATATAAATAATGCTGCTTAACATAAAAACCTGTGGGCCAACTTGCTTAGCTCGCCAACCCACATAGGTCATTGTGAGCTTTAATGTATGAGCTTGTTTAATAAATAGCTAGACCTAACCCATTTATAACTGGTCTGTGATACGTCAGGTTGACTTGCATGACAATGACCTACCCAAATATCATGGTTTAGTGTTTCTTTCGCTTAGAGCTTCTCCACAGCTTCAAGCAGCATTGTTGAAGTTAAGGGAGGGGGCTGCCATCCTCCTCCTCCTCATTATCCTTCTCATTTTTCTCTTATCTTTCACTATCTTCTTATTTTTTTTCCGTAGGAAAGTTGTTTTCCTCTTGTTAGGAGAGTTATTTAGGTTTTTCTTCTTTCTTTAGATGAAGTTTTAGAGTTTCAAGGATTTACATCTTTTTTGTCTAAATTTACGGCATTGAGTTTAGGTTTACATCTTTCATTACAAGGAAGGTAGGATTTAGCTATGTTTGCATAACAATGGTAAAAAAAAGCTGTCACTAAAGTTAGGTATAACGATAGTTACAAGACTGTTGTTATACTAGAGATACTAACGGCGATTAAATGGGACCGTCATTAGTTAACAACGGATAGTTGTAAAAGTGACCATTTGTGAGAATTAGTGCAGGTTAATTATGGTTATTCAAAAAAATTATTAATAAGTTGGGGTAGAATTACAAAAATATTCATGCATGTCAGAATGATTGCATGTTATACTGGGGGATGATGAAAACAAAGATGCTTGTAATAAGTGCAGTCCACCAAGGTGGAAACCAAAAAAGAAAGGGGAGAAGTGAAAAAAATGTGTCTAATAAAATCCTTAAATACTTTCCACTTAAGCCACGACTGCAAAGGTTGTTTATGTCTTCTAAGACTATTGAATATATGAAATGACATTCCATAAACAAGAATTATGACAGCATGATGAGGCATTTGAGAGACTCTGAGGCAAGGAAGAGATTTGACCTTCTGAATTTTCAATTTGCATTAGATATGAGGAATGTACATTTAGGGCTTGCCACTGATAGTTTCTATCCATTTGGCAACTTAAGTAAAAGTTATAGTATATAGTCAGTCATACTGATGTCTTACAACCTCCCTCCTTGGATGTGCATGAAACAGAGTTCTTTCATACTGTCAATGATAATTCTAGGTAGAAAGTATAACGTCTGGTTTTTATTTATTTATTATTATTATAGCAATTTTGTAAGATCCGATTTACTTTTAATTTTCTTTTCACATTACGCATATTAAATACTCCATATTTATAAACATAATATATATGTATACATATTTATTACAAACCTCACACATGTTATAATTATGCAATACAACATTTCAAAACACAATATATATGTATACATATATATTACAAACCTTACACATGTTATAATTATACAATACAACCTTTCAGTACATAAATAAAAGTCCTTATACAGCACTTTACCCTTGAAATACAAAGGGTAATGAGGTGGTGTTGACATCGAGATCTCCATCAGTAACGCCATTCCTTGTTGTATCTCATTTCTTTTTATCCGAATATAACAACACAATAATTGTGAGAACAAAGGTTCCTAGTAGATTTAACATAAAATAAAATATAATGAGAAAAATAAGAGTTATGTTCAGCTGTATAAACTACAAAAAATATTAAGATTTGGAGATAAAATCATCACTTCAGTTGATGCATAATTAACATACTATATATGCACTGAAAATATTCTCATTTACTATATGTATAGTGACCGATCGACTACAGTCACAATAAGTGATCAGGGAATGTGAGTTTATCACTCATCTGCCTCTTCACATTACCTTTGTCACTCAGTTGGAGTGGCCCTCCCTTGGTTCACTCAGGCTAATAAGGCGTCCTCTACTTGGTACCGTTTCAAGCCATACAACCTGTCGATATTCATCCATACATATAAATGTATATATATAAATGCATATTCATCAAATGCAATATATAATTATCAAGCAACCTGCTATGAGCTTTACGCTTGCCATTTAATCACTTCATAATATGATGCATCATTTTTATACCAAATGATTAATAATCATTCATCACATACCAATATCCAATATGATTCATTTTAAATCAAATAAAGAAAAAGAGTAATTTGTGATACCAAAATCATCATTTTAAAAGTATTTTTCTTGGATATATGTTTCCTAAAAATATTTCAACAAATAAGATTATTTTTAAGTAGAAAACAGTAAAAAATATGATAATCCAGCACCCAACACGGCCTGGCTATGTTCAAGACACGGCTATGCTTGAAAAATACTTCAAATATGCTCAAAAATAGCCTTGAACATGGCCTATCCATGCTGAAGCAACCCAGAACACGGCCTGGCTGTGTTCTATGACATTTCTTCACTTATTCAACCATATCTCCCTCATACAAACTTCGATTGAGGTGATTTCAAATCTTATAAAAATTTAAGACACTTATCTACAACTTTTAAGTTTATCATTGTTTTAGATTCCTTACAGATTATTCCTAGAAAAGTAGAAACCAAAATACTTATTTTATCAATTTGGATTCTAGACTAATTTTGACCTTTGCTCAATTAATCAGCCATATCTCCCTCATATGGACTCTAATTGAGGTGATGTCAAATCCTATAAAAAGACAAGACAATTATCTACAACTTGTATGTTTATCATGTCTTTAGATTTAGTATAGACCATTTCCAAAAAATTAAAACTTAAAATGATTATTTTTACTATCCTGGATTATAATCTTTGCTAAATTAATCAGCCATATCACCCTCATATGGACTCCAAATTAAGTAATTTGAAAGCCTATTAATCCGTGAGACATATATATACAATTCTTATGTTGACCATTTCTTTAAAAGCCTTGCTGAAGTTTCCTAAAATTCCAAAAAAAAGGCTTCACAAATTATTCCAAAATTCAGCTTAGTCTAACTTTTCCTTTGTTTTTCTTTTATGTAATCCCATGCACCCATATGCATGTCCATACAACCAAAACAAAATTTCATATAAATATCCAAACCACATGTTATCCAAAATCACATCTAAATAAATCTAAAAGTATATATATAATTTTGTACAAAATTCATGAGTAGATGTTAAACCTACCTCAAACAAATCTTTCAACTTGGTGCTTGATTCCTACCACACAAAAATCCTTGATTTTCCTTTCCTCTTCCTTCCCCTTCTTCTTCCTCTTTCTCTTCCTCCTCTTTCTTTTTCCTCCTCTTTCTTTTCCTCTCTTTTCTTTTCTTTTCTTTCTCTTCCTTACCAACACTCTTTACCGACACTCATTTCTCTCCCTCATAATTATCAATAATTTTTTTACCTACTTCCCTCATAATTATTAAAATGTTTCCTACTTACCACCCAATATTTACAACTTTGTCATCTTCCATTATTTACAAAAATTCCATCCTAAGGAATTTACATAAATGCCATCTCAAGGAATTTACATAAATACCATCTTAAGAAATTTACATAAATGCTATCTCAAGGAATTTACATAAATGCCATTTAATGTAAATTACATAAATGCCATTTTAACCATACTAAGATCTTGTTTGACTTGAGTAAATTTGTAAAATAATTTAATTCTCTCTTGAGATCTAAAATGCTTTCTCCTCTCTGAAAGAAATAAATTCCAATTAGTAACATAAAGAAAAATCGGGGATGTTACAAAAAGGCACCGAGAAATGATATAGATGTATTTTTACAACTATTAATTGAAGAGTTGAAGGAGTTATGGTTTGACGGTGTTCAGACTTACAATTAATTTCGCAATGAAATATTCAACATGCATGCAGCTCTTTTGTGGACAATAAGTGATTTTGCCAGTTTTGGATGTTTATCAGGTTGAAATACTCATAATGGATTAACATACCCACACTGGAACTTTGATACAACTCCTAGACATCTCCCTTATAATCGGAAGTGGTGTTTTATGTAACAACTCCAGTTTTTTACACATATTAATATATACATATATATATATATATTTATATTTAAAATTCCATAAAGTCATTACCTCTTTACTTATAATTACTTAGCTCAAAATAACATTCAATTAATTTAACCAAGTATAATCAAGATTTAAGGTTTACAATTCTGAGTTCACATATACATCATTAATCAAAATGTACGTACAAAAATCAAATACATAAATATCTACATCTTATTCATTCATAATAACCAATTCCGAAGATACGGGTGTGGGTGGTTGCACCTTTACCGGGATCTTAGTCAACTCAGTCACAAACATCTTATTAATTTATGAGATCTGCTCAACATAGAGTAACTCGATCCAACGTGCACTAAAAGCTAGAGCCATAGAAAAATCTGCATAACTAGTTTTCTGAACATGATATGAAAATATAGTGAGAATTAAATCCCAGTAGGTTCAACAATAAATCATAATTATCATCAATATAGCTCATCGTGTCATGTTCATATGTATAAACTACAACAAATATATTTAGGTCACATGAATGCACTTTATCCATGCATATAAAAATCGTATAGTTATGACATGTATGGCATGAATAACTATTTTCAGAATATCATATGATAGCTATCAACTTATTTTCATATCAAGGTGAGTACTTTGTACTCTTCGGTACGAGCTTTTGTCGCTCCGTTCGACATGGTATACTTTTTCTTTCTTTCCACATTAACATAATCATAGCTGTTAGTAGGGCATCTCCTACTAGTACACCACACGGACCGCCACGTGACCGTACTCATTTTTTTTCTTTTCACATTAATAGCCAAAAATATGATTTCAATAACAAGTATGTTTATTATACTCACATGCCATAATTTTTCATCAAAATATAATAATTACAAAAAATAATGGTAATCATGCCATGAACATAATCATTTCAAATATCATTTTATAAAATATTTCCATGTAAAAATTACACACTTAAGAAGGTAATGAGTTTATACAATGGCAATGGCAATGGCATACCCTAGTCATTTATTATTTTCATTTATAAGATTCTTCTTCTTTTTTTCAATATTATTTTTCTCTCTCACTAAACAAAGCATAACACCCTCATTTTAAATTCGATTGAGGTGATCTTGGTGTCAATTGAAAGATAAGACAATCTTATAAAACCTTTATTTTGAACATTTTAGTGAAATCTTAAGTAATCATGATGTTACTACTCCCTCAAATTCATTGTTATTTCTTCTCAGGTAGGTTCAGACCTTTACTTACTAATTTGACCATATTTCCCTTATACGAACTCCAATAGAGGTGATTTCAAAGCCTATAAAATACTAAGACATTTATATACAACTTTCATGTTTATCCTTTCTTCAGAAACCATACTAATTATTCCCAGAAAATTGAAAATAAAAACACTTACATTTACCACCCTGGATTCTAGACTAATTCTGACATTTACTCATTAATCAGCCATATCTCCGTCATATGAACTCTAGATTAAGTGATTTTAAGATCCATGATATATATATATCTATATTTATTATGTTAAAAATTTCCTTTAATTTCTTATAGATTTTGTCCAAAATATCAAACACAGAAGCATACTTAACAGATTCCTCCCTGGTTAGCTAGTTTCTAACCTCTACTTACAAATCTGATCATTTCTCCCTCATATTGATTCCAATTTGAAAGATTCTAGTGGCTAAAAATTTATGAGAGATTTATCTATATTTATCATGTTAACTATTTATTTTAATTTCCTACAAATTTATCCCAAAAATTCAAATACAGAAGCATATCTAAGAGATTCTTCCCTGGTTAACCATTTTCTGACCACATCTTACAAATCGAATAATATCTCCCTCATATGGACTCCAAATTAAGTGCTTCCAGAGGCTAAATATCCGTCAAACATAGATCTATATTTTTTATGTTAGCTATTTCTTTTAATTACTAACCGATTCTTCCTAAAATTTCAAAAACATAAGCTTCCCTGGTTACTCCGAAATCAGTTTCCTAACCAAACATTTCCTAAGGTTTTAGTTCATCATTATATTACGTCCTCTTCCATTTTCTTCCTAATTTAAATCTAATAATATTCCATCAATTTTTTATCACATTCAAATATATAAAATAGCAACATAAAAATCCTAAAATTTTGTCACCCATAGCCATACCTTTGCAGAACTTTCCACACCAACCGAAATGTTCAAAACATTCATCATATGCAAGATAACATGTAACATGATATAGCAACATCCATGACTAATCATCAAAGTAGCAAATATTGTAATTTTCATCAAAGTTCTAAGATCAAAATCCCATATAAATGTTACAAATTTCAACGTTTTTCTTCACAAAGAGATATTGTTAAACCTACCTAAAGATCTCTCTAGCTCACTTAGTGAATTCTTTTTCTTATTTCCTCTTGAAAGAAGTAGCAAGATTCCTCCCTTTCCTGAACTTTTCTAGCAGCTTAAATAAGAGAAGGAGGGTGAGTTTTGAACCCCAAGGATGAAGAGAAAATATGGATTCAAGTAGAGATTAAGCTAACTTACCTTAAATTTTCTCTTTTTGTAAAGTAGGAAGTAGAAATTCAATGGTCTTGGTACAACAATTTAGCAAGACCTAATTTTTAGACATATAGTATAACCCTAGAATGACATCATTACCTCTTAAAGGTAGATAGATGAGATCTACAAAAAAAGTTTTCTCTTAGACGGTGACCTAATAGTCTTTACATACAGAGGAAGTTAAGACCCTTTCCTCCATGGGGGTTACTAAAAATAGTTCATAGGTGGTTTCAGAAATAGGATACTGAAACTCCCTAATACATTCTTCCGATATAAATGAATGACTAGCACTAGAGTTAAACAACACTATAATAGCAAATCCATAGATGTAGAATGTACCTTGAATCATTTTGGAGGATTGAGCTGCCTCTTGGCTGCTCAGGGTGAAAACCCTTCCTTTCACCTGAGGCCTCTGTTCTGGCTACTTCTCCACATTCTGTGGGCAGTTTTTTGTAAAATGACCTTTCTGTCTGCATTTGAAGCAAACATCTAGTCCCATGTAGCATGGCCGGTTACCATGCATACGTTCGCACTTAGTACACTTGACTGTGGAAAAGTTCTATTAAAAGGGCCGGGGACTTACATTCATTGGTCTCTTGCTAGTACCACGTCCTTTTCCTCTGACATTTATGCTAGAGTTTTATGGCCTGTTCTTTCTTTTCCAGAAGTTCTGTCTTTGTTTCTCATCCTCCACTGCCCTCAAGCTTTTCTCCATGAGTATGCATTTATTTATCAAAGGTACAAACTCCCTGATCTCCATAGCTACAACAACATTTCTTATCTCCGAGTTCTATCTCGCTTCGAATTTAACAATCTTTCATGCTTCATCAAGGTTAAATTGCAGATATGAGGAGAACTTAAACAACTCCTTGAACATCGCGATGTATTAGTCTACGGTCATGCTGCCCTGCCTGAGTTAGAGAAATTCAATCTCCTTCTCCGTCCGCACAGTACTTTGGAAGTTCTTTTCCAAAAAGGTGTCATTGAATACCTGTTAGGTGATTTGCCTTCCTTGATGAGCTACAAGTTCTCTAGCTCCACGCCACCAGTATTCTGCTTCATCTTTCAATATATATGCAGTGAAGATAACTTGCTGCTCCTCAGTATAGTCCATCACTTTAAAGATTTTCTCCAGTTCCCTTATCCACCTTTCAGCTACAATCGGGTCAAAATCTCCTTGAAAAGAAGGTGGTTTAATCCTTAGGAACTCGGATATGCCGTTATCATTCCCTGTCATCCAATTATTAACACCATTTTCACTATTCGGGTTATTAGCATTCTGAAGGTATTGTAGAATTTCGTTGGTGGTCGTGACTTGGTCTCGAATTACTGTGGCAAAGTTGTGCAGGGTTTCCTCCGTATTGTTTACTAGATTCCTCCTTGGTGGTGCCATTTTCTACTATGGCAAAAAAAAGTTATGCTAATATTGAGGTGATCAAGCACAATAATTAGTTTCAAAAATATTTAACATCAGTCATAACACCACCTCGAAATATAGATAGGAAACACTAGTAAATTCTTACCTATATGAAATCACTGGTTTCCTACACAGCACAACTACAACATACTCAAGACACTATAAGATTGATTCAAATAACCATCCACCCACTGACCATCTAGGATCGACCTGCTCTAATACCAATTATGTAATAACTCCATTTTTTTTCATATATATATATATATATATTTCTAAAATCCTATGAAGTAATTACCTTTTTACTTCTAACTATTTAACTCATAATAACATTCAATTAATTTAACCAAGCATAATTAAAGTTTACACATAATTAATTAACAACATCTATATATAAATCAAACACATATATGTCTATATCTTATTGATCTATATTAACTAGTTCTAGGGATCCATGAGCGAGTGGTTGCACCTTCACCAGGATCTTAGCCAACTCGACCCAACGTACGCTAAAAACTGGTCATAGAGAATATCTGTATACCTAGTTCTCTGAAAATGATATAGAAAAATAGTGAGAATTCAATCCCAGTTGGTTCAATAATAAATCATAATTATCAGGAATGTAGATCATCATATCATGTTCATCTGTATAAGCTATAGCAAATATTTTAGGTCACATGAATATACTTTATCTATGGACATGAAAATCGTACAATAATGACATGTATGACATGAATAACTATTTTTAGAATATCATATGATGACTGTCAACTTATTTTCATATCAAGTTATCCTAGTCAGGGTGTTTACTTTCTACTATTTGGTATGGACTTTTCTCGCTCCATCCGACATGGCACATTTTCTCTTTCTTTTCTCATTAACATAGTGATAGCCGTGAGTAGGGCGTCTCTTACTGGTGCATCACACAGATCACTATATGACCGTGCTCGTCTCTTTTCTTTTCTTTTCTTTTCACATTAATAGCCAAAAATATGATTTCAATAAGAAGTATATTCATTATACTCCAATGCCATATTTTATCATCAAAGCGTAATTATTACAAAAAATCATTGGTAAAATACAATCTTTCCATGAACATAATCATTTTCAAATATCACTTTATAAAATATTTTCATGTCAAAGTTACACATTTAAAATAGTAAGGAGTTCATGCAATGGAAATGGCTATGGCATACACTAGTAATTTATTATTTTCATTTATAAGATTCTTCTTCTTTTTTAAATATTATTTTCCTATCTCACTAAACAGAGAATAACACCCTCATTTTAAATTCGATTGAGGTGATCTTGGTGTCAATTGAAAGATAAGAAAATCTTCTAAAACCCTTATGTTGAACATTTTAGTGAAATCTTAAGTAATCATGGTGTTACTACTCGCTTAAATTCAATGTAATTTCTTTTTCGGGTAGGTTCAGACCTCTATTTACTAATCTGACCATATCTTCCTCTTACAAACTCCAATTGAGGTGATTCCAAAGCTTATGAAACTCTAAGACACTTATATACAACGTTTAGGTTGATCATTTCTTCAGATTCTATACTAATTATTCCCAAAAAAATAGAAAACAAAAATGCTTACATTTACCAACCTTGATTTTAGACTGATTCTAACCTCTACTTATTAATCAGCCATATCACCCTAATATGAAATCTAAATTAAGTGATTTCAGAGCCTATAAATTAGTGATACATATATCTATATTTATTATGTTAACAATTTTCTTTAATTCCCTACATATTCTACCCAAAAATTAAAACACAGAAGCATACTTAATAGATTCTTCCGTGGTTAGCTAGTTTCTGACCTCTGCTTACTAATCTGACCATATCTCCCTCATATTGATCACAATTTGAATGATTCTAGTGGTTAAAACTTCGTGAGACATATATATATATATATATATATATATATATATATATATATATATATATATATATATATATATATTTATTTATTTATTTATTTATTTATTTATCATGTTAACCATTTATTTTAATTCCCTACCTATTTATCCCAAAAATTCAAACACAAAAGCATACCTAACATATTTTCCCTGGTTAACTATTTTCTGACCACTATTTACTAATCAGACAATATCTCCCTCATCTGGACTCCAAATTGAGTGATTCTAGTGGTTAAAAATATGTCAGACATATATCTACATTTTTCATTTTAACAATTTCTTTTTATTCCTAACAGATTCTTCTCAGAATTTTCAAAACAGAAGCTTCACTGGTTACTCCGAAATCCAGTTTACTAACCAAACATTTCCTAAGGTTTTAGTTTATCATTATATTATGTCCTCTTCATTTTCTTCCTAATGTAAATCTAATCATATTCCATCAATTTTTCACCACATTCAAATATACAAAATAGCAACATAAAAATCTTAAAATTATGCCACTCATAGCTATATCTATGCAGAAATTTCCACACCAACCGAAATGTTCAAAACATTCCTCATATGCAAGATAACATGTAACATGATATAGAAACATCCATGACCAATCATCAAATTTCTAAGATCAAAATCCCATATAAATGTTACAAATTTAAAAAAATTTCTTTAAAAAGAGATATTGTTATACCTACCTAAATATCTCCCTAGCTTACTTAGTAAATTCTTTTTATTATTTCCTCTTGAAAGAAGTAGCAAGATTCCTCCCTTCCCTTAACTTTTCTAGCAGCTTAAATAAGAGAAGGAGGGTGAGTTTTGAACCCCAAGGATGAAGAGAAAATATGGATTCAAGTAGAGATTAAGTTAATTTACCTTGAGTACTTAGTCCTCTAGACTTCTTCTTCTTCTTTCCTTTCTTCTCCTCTCTTTCTCTCCTTTCCTCACTCTACCTTGCTTCTATTTTTCCTCTCCCTCACTTGGACGAAATTATAATGTTATAAGGGTGGGTTTTGCTTAAATAAACTATCAAGTGGTTCACTTTTCATGATCATGGATCTACCTTATCACAATTAGGATGCACTTGATTGTTTTTTGGAGAAAGACAACTCATGTTCTTGTCTTCCTCTCCATTAGTCAAGATATGCATAGCAAAAGGAGATTTATATTTTGAAAATCATGATAAAATGTTCTTAAGACAAGGGACAAGGTCTCTTTGATTTAGAGATTCATTTCATTTTTCTTTTGTCTCACTTAAGTATGATATGTTTGCCTTTCTAGGTGGCAAATTTTCAGCCCTTGAGTTTCCTTTGCTTGGTTGTAATTATTTGTGTAAGATAAGGATGTTTTGTTATAATACCATGTATTATTACCTACTTGTTGAAATTATGAATGTAGGATATAGATGTTTTGTCCTAATACTATGTATTATAACCAACTTGCTGAAATTATGAATGTAGGATATAGATGTTTTGTCTTAATGTCATATATACACACACACATATATATACATATATACACACACATGCGCGCATGTACATATATATACATATATACACACAAGCACACATGCACGCATGCACACACCTATACACACACACACAAACTATACACTCATACTGATTGTATAGTCCCATACACACACACATACAGAGACTGTACACACACACACATGCACATACACTGACTGTACACATACATAGACACAGACACAGGGAGATATATATATATATATATATATATATATATATATATATATATATATATATATATATATATATATATATATATATATATATATATATATACACACACACACACACACACACACACACACATATAAATATACATATATATGTATATATATATACATAATATACACACATATATGTGTGTGTGTGTGTGTGTATACATGTGTATATATGTACATACATACATGTATACACACACATATATATATATATATACATACATATATACACATGTATACACACACAAACACATAGATATATATATATATATATATATATATATATATATATATACACATACATACATATACAGACATGTATACACACATGCACACATATATACACATGTATATACACACACATATATATACATACATATTATATACACACACACACGAAGCAAAAACTCCCTTGATCTTAGCTTCTCTGTGGAAGTGACTAGCACCTCATTGCCCTTTTCGAGCTAGGGAATACCCGCTTTAGAGGTCATCAGGGAGGCTGAGTCAAGAAACCTATCAACATTTTGGTGTATTATATTTGAATAACTTATCTCATCTTCTATTTTATTGATATAACTGGTTGGTGGTAAGAACAAAGAGAGTGACCTGCAATGCCACTCAAGGAGATCATTGTGAAGACTTGGGATAAAAAAGGAGTAGAGGAAGCTAGAGTGTAACATCCCTGATTTTTTTTCTTATGTTACTAATTGAAATTTATTTCTTTCAGAGAGAAGAACGGATTTTAAATCTCATGGGAGGATCAAATTATTTTTACTTAAGTCAAATAAGATAGTAGGAATGGTTAAAATAGCATTTAATTTATGTAATTAATAGGGATGGCATTAGTGTAATTATGGATGATGGCAAGGGCATTTTGGAGATAAAGAGGTGGTAGGTAGGGGGTAAGTAGGGAAAAAATAAAATAAAATAAAATAATAGGAAGATAAGAAGGAGAAGGGGAGGGAGTGACGGAGGGAAAGAGAAGAAAAAGAAAAGGAGAAAAAGAAAGGGAAAGAAGAGAAAAGGAGAAGAAGAAGAAGAGAAAGAAGAAGAAGATAAAGAGGAAGAAGAAGAAGAGAAAGAGGAAGAAGAGAGAGGAAGAAGAAGGAGAAGGAAGAGTAAAGAGAACTCAAGGAATCAACCACCGAGTTTAAAGGAATTTGAGGTAGGTTTAACATCTTCTAATAAATTTTTGTACAAAATTATATATATACATTTTTAGATTTGTTTAGATGTGATTTTGGATAACATGTGGTATGGATATTTATATGAAATTCTGTTTTGGATGTTCGGACATGCATATGGGTGCATGGGATTATATAAAAGAAAATCAAAGGAGAAGATAAATTAAGCTGAATTTCGGAATAATTGGGGAAGCTTTGATTTTTGGAATTATGGGAAAATTTGGTAAGGATTTTAAAGAAATGTTCAACATATGAATTGTAGATATATGTTGCACGAATCTATAGGCTTTATAATTACTTAATTTGGAGTTCAGATGAGGGAGATATGGCTGATTAATGGAGCATAGGTCGAAATTCAAGATAGTAAAAATAAGTGTTTTTATTTTAATTTTCTGAGAATAATCCGTAGAGATTTTGAAGAAAATATAAACACAAAAGTTGTAGATAATTGTCTTAGCTCCCTATAGGATTTGAAGTCACCTCAATCGGAGTTCGTATGAGGGAGATATGATGGAATAAGTGAAGAAAGGTCACAGAACACGGCCAGGCCGTGTTCTAGGTTGCTTCAACACAGGTAGGCCGTGTTCGGGGCTATTTTTAAGCATGTTTGAAGTATTTTTCAAGCATGGACGTGTCTTGAACATGGCCAGGCCATGTTGGGTGCTGGATTTTCATACTTTTCACTGTTTTATGTTTAAAAATAATCTTGTTTGTTGTAATATTTTTAAGAAACATATATTCAAGAAAAATACGTTTAAAATGATGATTTTGGTATAAAAAATTACTCTTTATCTTTATTTCATTTAAAATGAATTATATTGAATATTGGTATGTGATGAATGATTATTAATCATTTGGTATAAAAATGATGCATCATATTATGAAAGTAATTAAATGGCAAGCGTAAAGCTCATGACGAGTTGCTTGATAGTTATGTATTGTATTTGATGAATATGAATTTATATATATATACATTTATATGTATGGATGAATATCGACGGGTTGTATGGCTTGAGACGATACCGAGTAGGGGACGCCCTATTAGCCTGAGTGAGCCAAGGGAGGGCCGCTCCAACCGGGTGACAGTGGTAATGTGAGGGGATAGGAGGGTGATGTACTCACATTGGCTGATCACTTATTGTGACTGTAGTCGATCGATCACTATACATATAGCAAATGAGTAAATTAAAAGCCGTGATATGGCTGAGCATTAAAATAAATGGACTTCTAGTGCATGTGTAGTATGATAATTATGCATGAACAAAAATTATGATTTTATCTCAAAATTTTAATATTTTTCTGTAGCTTATACAGTTGAACATAACTCCTATTTTCTCATCATATTTTATTTATGTTAAATCTACTGGGAACTTTTGTTCTCACTATTATTGTGGTGTTATGTTCAGATAAAAAGAAATGAGATGCAACACAAAATGACGTTACTGATGGAGATCTAGATGTCAGCACCACCTCCTCACCCTTTGTTTTTCAAGGGTGAAGTGCTGTATAAAGACTCTTAATTATGTACTGAAATGTTGTATTGTATAAATATAATATGTGTGAGGTTTGTAATATATATATATATGTAAACATGTATATTGTGTTTTGAAATGTTGTATTGTATAATTATAACATGTATGAGGTTTGTAATAAATATGTATATATATATATTGTGTTTATATGGCGTATTTAACATGCGTATCGAAAAAAAAACCCGGACGTTACAAAGTTGGTATCAGAGCGGTCGATCTTAGGCGACCATGGGGTGTGTGGTCACCTAGATTGACTTAAAGGAGTCTTGAATAGTTATTTGGAAACGTTGTGTAAGGTAGCAGATAAATATAGTAGGAAAGTACTAGTGTTTCCTATTTATAATCTTGTGTAGTGTGATAACTACTGTAAAATTTTGAACTGATGTTGAGCTTGATCACCTCAATAGTGACTAATATTTTGCTTTACTAATACAGTGAGTTATGACACCACCAAGAAGGAATCTGCCAGGCAGCGCAGATGCTACCTTAAATAACATAGCCGCAACTATTCAAACTCAAGCAGCTGCTACAAATCAGATTTTGCAGCATCTTCAGAATATTAATAATAATGACGAGGTTAGGGGAGATGAAAGAAATCGAAATGGGAGCAGATTTGGAAATGGTAATGGATGGTCTGAATTTATGGGAACACGGCCTCTGTCTTTTGTGGGTGGATATGACCCAATAGTTGTTGAGAGATGGCTGATAGAACTTGAGAAGATTTTTGAAGTTCTAAATTGTTCTGATGAGCATAAGGTCAATTTTGGAACATATATGCTGAAGGAAGAAGCTGAATACTGGTGGAGAGGAGCCAAAGAGTTACTAGTACATCAAGACAGGGAAATTATATGGCACTTATTCCGAGAGACTTTTCTGAACAAATATTTTCCCAGTAATGTGAGAGTTGAGAAAGAGATTGATTTTCTTCATCTTAGACAGGGAAATGGGATCGTTGAACACTATATTACCAAATTTGAAGAAATGTCTAAGTTCTCAAGTACTTTGAAGAATAATCCAGATGAAGCTTGGAAGGTAGTGAAGTTTGAATTAGGATTGAACCCGGAGCTTAGAAATGCTGTGGTGGCATTAGAGATTCGGGAATATGCCTTGTTGGTAAATAAATGTTAGATGCTGGCGACAAGTCTAAAAGCAGTCGAGGATGAAAAGGAGAGGCGGACTCAGTGGAAGCGGAAGAGAGAGTTCCCAGTTATGGATAGAAATACCAGAGGGAAGAATATCATGAGAGGTAAACAACTAGCAACTGTGGAACCCAGACCTTTTCTGAAAAATCCGGCAACAGGTCAGTGTGGAAAATGCGGGAAATTCCATGGGAATAAACCATGTTATTTTGATTCAGTCACTTGCTACCAATGTGGACAGAAGGGGCACATGTCACAATATTGTCCACTGGGAAATGGGAAAGGTATTGCACGAACTCAACAAATGACAGGAAGAGTTTTCACCTTGAGCGGTGCTGAAGCAAAGACAGCTCCTGATTTGATGCAAGGTACGTGTTGTATCAACAATTTGTCTCTGAATGTATTGTTTGATTCTGGCGCGAGCCATTCTTTCATAGCAATAAAATGGGTGGGGAAATTACATCACTCTATTGCAGAGTTACCATATGAGTTAGCGGTGGTGACACCTATAGGAGGTAAAATAATTACCTCCTCAGTGTGTTTGAATTATCCCATTGTATTGAATGATATATTCTTTGTAGTGGATCTGATCTATCTACCTCTGGACGGTATAGATGTCATCTTGGGTATGGATTGGTTAAGTCAGAATCGAGTCCTACTGGATTGCTGCAATAAGACTTTTGAGTTTCTCTCGGACCCACGGGAGGACCAAAAGTATAGCATTATTAGTGCTCATCGACTCTATAAGGAGATGAGGGATGTGGATTTGAAATGTGTTTTCTTGTATACCATCAACCCGAGTATGAAACAGGAACTGCTTGAGATTCTAGTAGTCTGTGAATTTCTAGAGGTTTTTCCCTCTGAAATTTCTGAACCTCCACCGAAGAGAGAAGTGAAATTTTTTATCGATCTAGCACCAGAGGCGAGGCCTATTTATATCACTCCCTATAGAATGTCTCCTATGGAACTACAAGAGCTGAAGAAGTAGATCGAAGAGCTATTAGAAAAGAATTTTATCAGACCTAACGTATCACCTTGGGGAGCGCCTGTATTGTTTGTAAAGAAGAAAGATGGAAGTTTGAGATTGTATATTGATTACAGGAAATTGAATAAGGCGACTATTAAGAATAAGTATCCGTTTCCTAGAATAGACGATCTATTAGATCAATTAAATGGAGCTACTATTTTCTCTAAGATAGATTTGAGGTCAAGATATCATCAGATCGGAGTTAAAGAAGAAGACATTCTAAAAACAGCTTTCAGAACTTGATATGGACATTACAAATTTTTAGTCATGCCTTTTGGGGTCACAAATGCACCTGCAGTCTTTATGGACTATATGAATCGTATTTTTAGACCCTACTTGGATCAATTCATAGTAGTGTTCATAGATGATATTTTAATCTACTCTAAGAGTGAGGAAGAACACAACCAACATCTTCGATTAGTACTTCAAGTCTTGAAGGAAAAGAAACTTTTCGCTAAGTTGGAAAAATGTGAATTTTGGCTGGAAGAAGTGAAGTTTTTGGGTTACGTAATTTCTAAAGATGGTGTGTCGGTGGATCCCAGTAAAATTGAAGCAGTTCTAAAATGGGAGAGACCAAAAACTGTGACTGAAATTAGAAGTTTCTTGGGTTTAGCAGGATATTACAAAAGGTTTATACAGGGATTCTCTCAAATAGCTTTGCCTTTGACTCGATTGACCAGAAAAGGAAGTCTTTTTAATTGGACTGAAGAATGTGAGAATAATTTCCAAGAGCTTAAAGTCAAATTGACTTCTCCACTTGTTCTAGTTGTTCCTAACCCTTCTGGATGCTTTGTATTCTATACAGATGCTTCCAAGAAAGGTTTAGGTTGTGTTTTGATGTAAGAAAGTAGGGTAGTTGCTTATGCGTCTCGACAATTGAGACCGCATGAGGAGAACTATCCTACTCATGATTTAGAGTTGGCTGCTATAGTTTTTACTCTGAAGATGTGGAGACACTACTTGTATGGAGCTGTATTTGAAATATACAGTGATCACAAGAGTTTAAAGTATCTCTTTGACCAAAAAGAATTGAATATGAGACAAAGAAGGTGGATGGAATTCATTAATGATTACAAATTTGAATTAAAGTATCACCCAGGAAAGGCAAATGTAGTAGCTGATGCATTGAGCCGGAAGTCGTTGCATTTAAGTCAAATACTGATAAAAGAAATGGAGCTAATTGAGGAATTCATAAATTTGAAATTATCAGTTATGACTATCCCTGGTAATTTGATTGTTAGTTAATTAAGAATTGAAAGTGACTTGAAGACTCAGATTAAAGAAGCGCAGACACATGATCAATTTTTACAAGATCGAAGAGATTAGCCTGACTTTGCACTGTCAGAGGATAGAATTATTATGTACTGGGGCAGAACATGTATACCACAAGGAGAGAATTTGAAGGCTAAGATTCTAGAAGGAGCTCATCAAAGTAAGTATACAATCCATCCAGGATCTACAAAAATGTATCAAGATTTGAAAAGATTATACTGGTGGCCAGGAATGAAGAGAGACATTGCTGAATATGTGTTTAAGTGTCTAGTTTGTCAAAAGGTGAAGATAGAACATCAAAAACCTTCTGGGATGTTACAACCTTTAGAAATCCCTGAGTGGAAGTGGGATAGTATATCTATGGATTTTATTGTTGGATTACCTAAGACTCAGATAGGTCATGATGCGATATGGGTAATAGTTGATAGACTAACGAAATCTGCGCACTTTTTACCCATTAAGAAAAACTACTCGTTGAATAAGTTGGCCCAATTGTATATGAAGGAAATTGTATGGTTGCATGGAATTTCTAATAGTATCATTTCAGATCGAGATCCTCGATTTACTTCCAAATTTTGGAGAGCACTACAAGAAGCTTTTGGTACTAGTTTGTGTTTTAGTACTGCATATCATCCTCAAACAGATGGTCAAACGGAGAGAACTATACAGACTTTAGAGGATATGCTAAGAGCGTGCGTGCTAGAGTAAGGAAAAGGATGGGATGAATATCTGTCATTGGCTGAGTTTGCGTATAATAACAGTTATCATTCTAGTATCGGAATGGCACCATATGAAGCCTTGTATGGTAGGAGATGTAAATCGCCATTATGTTGGAATGAAGTGGGGGAGAAAAGGTTATTGGGGCCCGAGTTAGTGCAACATGTAACATCCCTAATTTTGTTTCTTTTATTGATAATTAAGGAAATAAAGTTTATTAGACAATATTTTAGATATCTAAGGAAATATAATCCTTAGAAATTCTTCACCTTATGTATATGCATAGAAAATGTTTCTAACATTAAAAGAACAAATAAAGAGGGAAAACCTAATAGGAAAAAATTAGAAAGAACATACTAAAGAGATGCAAAATTCTTGGATAAGGAAGATAAATTTTTAGAAATAAGTAAAGGTCTTCAATTTTTAAGAACATTGGATTAGGGTAATTTTTTTTAATTCAAGAACTAGAGTTACTAAGTTTAAAATCTTTACCCATACATTGGGCTTTTACTAATGGACACTTTATATAGAGTTTTTCCACTTCACATAAGTTTCTAGCAAGTCCATTGGATAACCTAAGCAAGAAATAAAACATAGACTTGGACTAGAATATAGTAATTAGATCAATAGCCCAAAAATTATGAAAATGTGACCAATCCCTCCAAGAAAGGTAGAATTTTATCCAAAGCAAAGAAAATGGGTAGGAATAAGCCCATAATGGGTAGGAATAAGCCCAAATCCAAGAGGAAAAATAAAATAAAATAAATTAGGTGATGATATAATAATGTAATAATAATAAAGATTAGGTTACATGGCATTAAGACAAAAATTTAGCAAGTGGTGTGATTCTACATTCTTCATTTTGGCAAGTGGCATGATAATACAAGGCTTTAGGACAAAAACATCTATATCCTACACTCATAATTTTAGCAAGTGGTATGATAATACAAGGCATTAGGACAAAACATTCCTATCCCACACAAATAATATCAACCAAATAATGGAGATTCAAGGGCTAGAAATTTGCCACCTAAAAAGGCAAACCTATCATACTTGTTTAAGACAAAAGAAAATGGAAATGAATCCCTAAATCAAAAGGACCTTGTCCCTTATCTTAAGAACATATCATCATAATTTTCAAAATACAAATCTCCTTTTCCTACGCATATCTTGACTAAGGAAGAGGAAGACAAGAACATAAGTTGTTTGTTTTCTAAAAATTCAATAAAGTGTATCCTAATTGTGATAAGGTAGACCCATGATCATGAGGTGTATTATTTGGTGGTCTATATAAGCAAAACCCACCCCTACAACATTTTAATTTCGTCCAAGTGAGGAAGAGAGAGAAATAGAAGCAAGGTAGAGTGAGGAAAGGAGAGAAAGAGAGGAGAAGAAAGGAAGGAAGAAGAATGAGAAGTTTAGAAGGTTAAGTACTCAAGGTAAGTTACCTTAATCTCCACTTGAGTCCATTTTTCTTCTTCATCCTTGAGGTTCAAAAATTCACCCTCCTTCTCTTACCTAAGCTGCTAGAAAAGCTAAGGGAAGGAAGGAATCTTGCTACTTCTTTCAAGAGGAAACAAGAAAACCAATTCACTAAGTAAGCTAGGGAGATTCTTAGGTAAGTTTAACAATATTTCTTTTTGAAGAAAACTTTTGAAATTTATAATATTTATATGAGATTTTGATCTTAGAACTTTGATGATTGGTCATGATGTTGCTATATCATGTTACATATGGATCTTGCATGTGATGTATGTTTGAATACTTAGACTGGTATAGAAAGTTCTGCATAGGTATGGCTATGGGTGGCAAAATTTTTAGATTTTGTGTTTTAATTTTTGGGAATTATCTATAGGGAATTGAAATAAATGGTTAACATAAGAATTACAGATATATGTGTCATGGATTTTTAACCACTAGAATCATTTAATTTGGAGTCCATATGAGGTAGATACGGTCCGATTAGTAAACAAAGGTCAGAAAATGGTTCATCAGGGAAGAATATTTAGGATAGCTTCTGTATTTTAATTTCTGGGAATTATCTGTATGGAATTAAAATGAATGGTTACCATAAGAATTATAGCTATGTGTATCACAGATTTTTAACCACTGGAATCATTCAATTTGGAGTTCATATGAGGTAGATATGGTCCGATTAGTAGGCAAAGGTCAGAAAATGGTTTATCAGGGAAGAATATGTTATGATAGCTTCTGTATTTTAATTTCTGGGAATTTTTTGTATGGAATTGAAATAAATCGTTAACATAAGCATTATAGATATGTATGTCACGGAATTTTAGCCACTGGAATCATTCAATTTGGAGTCCATATGAGGTAGATATGGTCCGATTAGTAGTCAAAAGTCAGAAAATGGTTCATCAGGGAAGAATATGTTAGGATAACATTTGTATTTTAATTTATGGGAATTATCTGTCTAGAATTAAAATAAATGGTTAACATAAGAATTATAGCTATGTGTGTCACGGATTTTAAGTCACTAGAATCATTCAATTTGAAGTCCATATAAGGTAGATATGGTCCGATTAGTAGTCAAAGGTCCGAAAATGGTTCATCAGGGAAGAATATGTTAGGATAGCTTCTGTATTTTATTTTCTGGGAATTATATGTATGGAATTAAAATAATTGGTTAACATAAGAATTATAGATATGTGTTTCATGGAGTTTTAGCCACTGGAATCATTCAATTTGGAGTCCGTATGAGGTAGATATGGTTCGATTAGTAGGTAAAGGTCAGAAAATGGTTCATCAGGGAAGAATATGTTAGGATAGCTTCTGTATTTTAATTTCTGGGAATTATTTGTATGGAATTAAAATAAATAGTTAACATAAGAATTATAGATATGTGTGTCACGGAGTTTTAACCATTGAAATCATTCAATTTGGAGTCCATATGAGGTAGATATGGTCCGATTAGTAGGCAAATGTCAGAAAATGGTTCATCAGGGAAGAATATGTTAGGATAGCTTCTGTATTTTAATTTCTGAGAATTATTTGTATGGAAATAAAATAAATGGTTAACATAACAATTATAGATATGTGTGTCACAGATTTTTAGCCACTAGAATCACTCAATTTGGAGTCCATATGAGGTAGATATGGTCTGATCAGTAGGTAGATGTCAGAACCTATACGAGAAGAAATAACCTGTACATTTAGGGAGTAATATCACCTTTATTTCTTAATATTTCGCTACAATGTTCAACATAATAGTTTTAGATAATTGTTTTATCTTGAAATTGACACCAAGATCACCTACATCGGAGTTCAATTGAGAGAGTTATGCTCTGATTAGTAAGAGAAGGTTAGATATGATGAAAACCTGCATCAATAAAATAAAGAAATAAAATTAATATTTAAAAAAGAAGACGAATCTTATAAATGACTAGTATATGCCATAGCCATTGCCATTGTATGAACTTCTTACCTTCTTAAGTGTAAAATTCTGACATGGAAATATTTTATAAAGTGATATTTGAAATGGTTATGTTCATGGCATGATTACCAATGATTTATGGTAATAGTTATATTTTGATGAACATACTTATTATTGAAAGCATATTTTTGGCTATCATTGTGAAAAGAAAAGAAATGAGCACGGTCACATGGCAATCCGTGTGGTGCACCAGTAGGGGACGCCCTACCAACGGTTATGATTATGATTATGAGAAAAGAAAGAGAAAGTGTGCCATGTCGGACGGAGCGAGAAAAGCCTGTACCGGAGAGTAGATGATACTCACCCTGACCAGGGTAGCTTGAAATGAGAATAAGTTAATGGCCATCATATGATATTCTAAAAATAGTTAATCCTGTCATACATATCATTACTGTATGATTCTTATGTGCATAGATATAATGCATTCATGTGACCAATGATATTTTCTGTAGTTTATACAGCTGAACATGACGTGATGAGCTATATTGATGATGATTTATTGTTGAACTTACTGGGATTTAATTCTCACTATATTTCCATATCATGTTCAGAAAATTAGTTATGCAGATTTTTCTATAGCTCTGGCTTTTAGTGCACGTTGGATCGAGTACTTTATGTTGGGTAGATCCCAAAAGCAAATAAAATGTTTGTGGTCGAGTTGACTTAAATCCCGGTGAAGGTGCAACCACCCGCACCTGTATCTCCGGAATTGGTCAACTAGAGTAAATAAGATGTAGATTTTTATGTGTTTGATATATTGTACGTATGTTTTGATTAATGACATCTATGTGAACTCTGTATTGTATAAATTAAATAAATGTTATATTGAGTCAAGTTGTAACGAGGTAATAACTTCATGGTATTTAAAAAAAAATTGATACTTAAATGGAGTTGTTACACAACATACTTCTGAGCAAATACAGATAATTCGAGATAAAATGCGAACAGCTCAGAGTTGACAAAAGAGCTATTTCGATAGGAGAAGGAGACCGATACAATTCCAAGAAGATGAGCATGTGTTCTTGAAAATTTCTCCTACTACCAGAATTGGCCGAGCAATGAAAATTAAGAAATTAAGTCTGAGATATTTAGGACCTTATCAAATTTTGAAAAGGATAGGGTCATCGGCGTATCAGATTGCACTTCCTCTGCATTTATCAAATCTGCATGATGTGTTCCATGTTTCTCAACTTCGAAAGTATCTACTAGATTCGTCGCACGTAATTCAAGAAGAAAGAATAGCTGTAGACGAGAATCTAACCTACCGATCGAGGCCGATAGTAATTCTGGATAAAGAAGTGAAACAATTGAGAAATAAAACCATTTCATTGGTGAAGGTAGGTTGGGAGAGTTTAACAATGGAAGAAGCCACATGGGAAAGGGAAGATGACATGAGACAGAAGTATCCACAACTGTTTGAAAATAGGTAAACCTTGAATTTTGAGGACAAAATTCTTTTTTAGGGGGGAGAACTGTAATATCCCCTATTTTTTTTTTCTTATGTTACTAATTGAAATTTATTTCTTTCAGAGAGGAGAACGTATTTTGGATCTCATGGGAGGATTAAATTATTTTTAATTAAGTCAATAAGATAGTAGGAATGGTTAAAATAACATTTAATTTATGTAATTAATAGGGATGGCATTAGTGTAATTATGGATGATGGCAAGGGCATTTTGGAGATAAAGAGGTGGTAGGTAGGGGGTAAGTAGGGAACAAATAAAAAAATAAAATAATAGGAAGATAAGAAGGAGAAGGGGAGGGAGTGACAGAGGGAAAGAGAAGAAAAAGAAAAGGAGAAAAAGAAAAGAGAAGAAAAAGAAAAGGAGAAAAAGAAAGGGAAAGAAGAGAAAAGGGGAAGAAGAAGAAGAGAAAGAAGAAGAGAAAGAAGAAGAGAAAGAAGAAGAGAAAGGGGTGTTTTGGATAACATGTGGTCTAGATATTTATATGAAATTCTGTTTTGGATGTTTGGACATGCATATGGGTGCATGGGATTATATAAAAGAAAATCAAAGGAGAAGATAAATTAAGCTAAATTTCGGAATAATTGGGGAAGTTTTGGTTTTTGGAATTCTGGGAAAATTTAGTAAGGATTTTAAAGAAATGTTCAACATATGAATTGTAGATATATGTCTCACAGATCTATAGGCTTTATGATTACTTAATTTGGAGTTCATATGAGGGAGATATGGCTGATTAATTGAGCCAAGGTCGGAATTCAGGATAGTAAAAATAAGTGTTTTTATTGTAATTTTCTGGGAATAATCCGTAGAGAATTTGAAGAAGATATAAACATAAAATTTGTAGATAATTGTCTTAACTTCTTATAGGATTTGAAATTACCTCAATCGGAGTTCGTATGAGGGAGATATGATGGAATAAGTGAAGAAATGTCACAGAACACGGTCAGGTCGTGTTCTAGGTTGCTTCAACACGGGTAGGCTGTGTTCGGGGCTGTTTTTAAGCATGTTTGAAGTATTTTTCAAGCATGGCCATGTTGGATGCTGGATTATCATACGTTTCACTATTTTATGTCTAAAAATAATCTTGTTTGTTGTAATATTTTTAAGAAACATATATTCAAGAAAAATACGTTTAAAATGATGATTTTGGTATAAAAAATTACTCTTTATCTTTATTTAATTTAAAATGAATTATATTGAATATTGGTATGTGATGAATGATTATTAATCATTTGTTATAAAAATGATGCATCATATTATGAAAGTAATTAAATGGCAAGCGTAAAGCTCATGACGAGTTGCTTGATAGTTATGTATTGTATTTGATGAATATGAATATATATATATATATATATATATATATATATATATATATATATATATATATATATACATTTATATGTATGGATGAATATCGACGAGTTGTATGGTTTGAGACGGTACTGAGTAGGAGACGCCCTATTAGCCTGAGTGAGCTAAGGGAGGGCCGATCCAACCGGGTGACAATGGTAATGTGAGGGGGTAGGAGGGTGATGTACTTACATTCCCTAATCACTTATTGTGACTGTAGTCGATCGGTCACTATGCATATAGCAAATGAGTAAATTAAAAGCCGTGATATGGCTGAGCATTAAAAAAAAAGGACTTCTAGTGCATATGTAGTATGATAGTTATGCATAAACAAAAAATATGATTTTATTTCAAAATTTTGATATTTTTCTGTAGTTTATACAGCTGAACATAACTCCTGTTTTCTCATCATATTTTATTTATGTTAAATCTACTGAGAACCTTTTTTCTCACTATTATTGTGGTGTTATGTTCAGATAAAAAGAAATGAGATGCAACACAAAAATGACGTTACTGATGGAGATCTAGTTGTCAGCACCACCTCCTCACCCTTTGTATTTCAGGGGTGAAGTGCTGTATAATGACTCTTAATTATGTACTGAAATGTTGTATTGTATAAATATAATATGTGTGAAGTTTGTAATATATATATATATATATATGTAAACATGTATATTATGTTTTGAAATGTTGTATTGTATAATTATAACATGTTTGAGGTTTGTAATAAATATGTATATATATATATATATTGTGTTTATACATATGGCGTATTTAACATGCGTATCGAAAAAAAAACCTGGACGTTACACAGAGAGATGGCAAGACTAGGAGGGAAGAAGAAGATTGGAGGATAAGGAGGGGGGGAAAACCTCTAGATGAAGGGTTCGTGTACAGTAGAACCAAAGGGAGTCCCAAATAAGAGAATCACTCATAGGACTTCTAAGGACACGACTCCACAATATGACCTGCTTAGTCTACACTAACCCTTGCTAGTTAAGCTCTAAAAGATGAACCAAAGGATGGAGAACATTGAAGAAAAGTATGCTAGTCGAGTCTCCATGTTTCATTTGGTTTAGCAAAGGGAATTATGTCCCTAAAACCAGCCACCATCACTACCACTACCCAAGATTTATAACTTTTCACCCACTTTTAAATCAATAAACCCACTAACCTTATAAAGAGACCTATCAAGTGTCCACCCACTAGATCGATCTATACCACTCCAAAGGGATCAAGTATGTTCCACCCTTATACCCTCCCTCACATATTGTGTAACATCTCTAATTTTGTTTCTTTTTATTAATAAAAGTACATAAATATTGAATTAAGAAAATAAAATTTATTAGACAATTTTTAGATATCTAAGGAAATATAAGTCTTAGAAATTCTTCACCTTATGTGTATGCATAGAAAATGTTTTTAACATTAAGGGAATAAGTCAAGAAAGAAAACCTAATAGGAAAAATTAGAAATAACATACTAAAAATAGGCAAAATTCTTGGGTAAGGAAGATAAATTTTTGAGAAGTAAATGTTTAAATTTTTTTAAGAAGTAATATATATATATATATATATATATGTCTCACGGATCTATAGACTCTAAAATTACTTTATTTGGAGTCCATATGAAGGAGATATGGCTGATTAATGAGTAGATGTTAGAATCAGTTTAGAATCCAGGATGGTAAATGTAATCATTTTAGTTTTTGATTTTTTAGGAATAATTCGTAAGGAATCTAAAGAAATGATAAACATGAAAGTTGTATATAAGTGTCTTAAAATTTTATAAGTTTTAGCATCGCCTTAGTTAAAGTTCGTATGATGGAGATATGGTTGAATAGATGAGGAAAGGTCACAGAACACCGTCAGGCCGTGTTCAAGGCTATTTTTTAGTATGTTTGAAGTATTTTCAAGTATGACCATGTCTTGGAACATGACCAGGCCGTGTTAGGAGTTGGTAAAGCTTATTTTTAACATTTTTCTACCGTAAATGAATCTAATTAACTATAGGATGATAATAGAAACCAAAATTGGAGAAGAATGCCCTATAAAATTTGTGAAAACATGTCTTGGAAATGATATAAGTAGGAGGAAAGTAACTAGAGGCCAAACATAAAGAAAATGAAAAGATGAAAATAAAATTTAAAGAAGAAGAAGAATCTTATAAATGGAAATAATAAATAACTAGTGTATGCCCTAGCCATTGCATGAACTCCTTACCATCTTAAGTGTGTAATTTTGACATGAAAATATTTTATAAAGTGATATTCAAAAATGGTTATGATCATGACATGATTTCATTTTACCAATGATTTTTGGTAGTGATTATATTTTGATGATAAATTATGGCATGTGAGTATAATGAACATACTTGTTATTGAAATCATATTTTTGGCTATTAACGTGAAAAGAAAAGAAAAGAAAAGAGACGAGCATGATCACATTATGGTTTGTGTGGTGCACCAGTAGGGGACACCCTAGTAATGGCTATGATGATGTTAATGAGAAAAAAAAGAGAAAGTGTGCCATGTCAGACGAAGCGAGAAAAGTCTGTACCGGAGAGTAGAAAGTAGTCACCCTAACTGGGATAACTTAATATAAAAATAAGTTGATAGCCATCATATGATATTTTGAAAATAGTTATTCATGCCATATATGTCATTATTATACGATTTTCATGTGCATAGATAAAGTACAGTCATGTGACCTAAGGTATTTGCAGTAGCTTATATAGATAAACATGACATGATGAGCTATATTGATGATAATTATGATTTATTGTTGAATCTATTGAAATTTAATTCTCACTATATTTCCATATCATGTTCAGAAGTGTAATAACCTAAATAAATGAAAAACCTGAATTAAAGAATTTTTTTGAATAAAAGTGAGAATGATGAAAATGGAGATAAAAATTCTGAATAAAAGTGAGGATTATGAAAATGGAGATAACTACCATTGAAAAATATGTTTATTTATCACATGGTTTGAAGAATTATAAAAAAGATAATATGAGGTGTTGTTGTTTTAATTAAAACTCGCAAGTGCACGAATCTATTGGGGTATAGATTTAATGGTATGCAAGATCGATCCCACAGGGATTGCCAATTGAGAGAAAATTCTAATTTAGATCCAAATTAAATACTTCTAACCTAGTTCCCAATGTCTTGTTTTGTGAGAGGAATATTGAACAAAATATGCAAAGAACTAATATACTAAAATTAAATGAAGATGTATTCAAGGTAAAGAAGCATGCTAAGGTTAGGGGATCCACTCTTGGTATATCGAATAAAAATAAATTTAACTCTTTTATTACTCAATTAGAATCTTTACACGAATAAAGTTCTAATCGGATGATATGTTAATTTAAGCTCAACTTTGTTTATACATGAATTATATTTACCTCCTTTCTAATAATTGAAACATTCTTATAAAATAGATTCAAGCGTACATTGTGCCAATCACCATATTGTCTACAATAAATCAAGAGTGATTCAAGTATTTATTGTGCCAAAAATTATCTACAATGTATCAAGGTTCACACTTTACAAGATTAAAAATACAAAGATGCAAAAGATAACTTGTAAATGGATTCAAGCATAAATTGTGCCAATCATTATATTGTCTACAATATATCAAAATTCACATTTTACAAGATTAACTTATGCAAAAAATGAAAGGTAGAAAATTAATTAACATAACAAAATAAAATGAAATAGAATAGGTGGCAAAGCCAACCAACAGTAAAATAAAATAAAGTAGGTGGCAAAGCCAGCCATGAAAATAATAAGAGATAGGCGGTCTAATAAAACCAGCCAATAACATAACAAGAAATCGGCGGTATGATAAAACAAGCCATTAAGAAATAATTATGAGAAAAGAAATAGAAAGGTAAATACAATATCAAAGATAAACATTAAGATTAAGAGTTAGATACATTATTATTCTTATACCAAGAGTTTCACCCTTTCACCTTAGCATTAGGAGATTAGTTCTCCATAATCAAGGCAAGAAAGTGAAATGAAAGATGAAGAAACATGATAATATTACGAAAGAAAATGAAAAATACAAGATGTCTAAAGAGAGAATAACATTACAAGTTTGTAGAATTCCAACAAAGCTTTCCCAAGCTCTATCCAAAGCTCTCCAAAAAACTCCCCAACTCACCCCTCAAGCCCTCTATTTATAGATACAATTAGGTGTGGTAGGTGTGGTAATTGTCAAAATTGTTAGGCAGGAAGTTGTACAAAGTTGACAATTTGGATTCCATCATGTGCACCGAAATTGATCCTTGAATATTGTCTTGAAATCCGCCGAATTTGCTGACTTCATCAACACGAAAGTTGTAGAAAATTTCATTAGTCAAGACAAATTGTGGACAAATTGGATACGTAATGTGTGACTTATGGTCAAAATATTAGAGCAAAGTCGGGCTGGACTGCAGCAGTAGTCAGATTCTTTTCTATCCCACTTTTGGCCCTTTTAATGTCCGAATTTTCTAACCACTTGAACATGAAAGTTGTACCCAATTGTGTGAGCTACACACCTACCAAATTGCATGCATATTGGATATGTATTTTCGGAGAGATGGCCCAAGTATTACAGAAAGGTTGGCTGGACTGCAAACAGCAAACATATTCTCAACATTGGGTGCTTTGTCATGAATCTTTATGTTTTAGTTCTTTTGGAAATGTGATCATAAATCAAGAATAAATTTGTGCATATATCCATTAGGATGCGTCTCAAGAGATAATATGATAATGCTCCTTACTCAGCCATCCTTAATGAATTTGTTTTATTTGCTTGATTTATAGACATCATTCCCAAAAAACCACAATTTAGCTCTGATTCCTCCAATTAATTCCATTTTCTACTTTTCTCTCCATCTGTAAGAAAGACACAAAACTAAAGACAAGTAAGGAAGATTTATGCTTAATTATGGCAAAAGATAATATGAAAATATTTAATTTATGAGTATAAAACTCACTCATCAAATACCCCCAGACTTAATCTTTTGCTTGTCCTTAAGCAAAACACACAAACTTCAAAATTCAAATGATGAGTGAGTGATGAATTGTTTTTGACTTACTAAGCATTCCTCAAGGATTTAAAATGTGCAACCAAGAAAAATATCAGAATCCCAATGTTATGTAGAACTTTTATTCAAATGCAACATATGGTTTACTCTTGAATCCCAAGTGTGTGTGTGTAGTAATCTTATGACATTAGACTTTTCGCATTCAAATAAATTTATGTAATTAAATATTTAAAACAGATATCTAGATATATGCATTTGAGACTCCATAAGCTTATTTTTCATGTCACTCTCTACTAATGTAGACTACTCAAAACATTTAAGATCATTAGGACTTTCATTAGGCTTGTAATGTGTGGCACAGGTTAAAGGTGGATAAAATGATATGAATGAAAACTCAATTCACTCTTCAACATACATGATTATTTAAAGCCTCCCAAATACTTTTGATATTATATTGTGAATTCTATCTCCAACCTTTTCATCATCCTTACATTTATTTGCTCATATTATTTTTTTTTAATATAAACACCCCAAAACTTATTTATTTAGGGAGTATTAACTTTCTTTCTTCTTGTTTTTTTTCTTTTTTCTTTTTTTAAACTTCTACCATCCACCCTTGAATCATAACTTTTCAAATGATCATTCCTGTGAGTGAAAGGTAAGAGTTACACATATTTTTATTTAAAGGCTAGATAAAAATATAGGTGTTCAAGAAAGGATAAATATAGGCACAAAATAAATATAAACACCCCCAATCTTTATGTTTTAGTTCTTTTGGAAATGTGATCATAAATCAAGAATAAATTTGTGCATATATCCATTAGGATGCATCTCAAGAGACAATATGATAATGCTCCTTACTCAGCCATCCTTAATGAATTTGTTTTATTTGCTTGATTTATAGACATCATTTCCAAAAAACCACAATTTAGCTCTGATTCCTCCAATTAAGTCCATTTTCTACTCTTCTCTCCATCTGTAAGAAAGACACAAAACTAAAGACAAGTAAGGAAGATTTATGCTTAATTATGGCAAAAGATAATATGAAAATATTTAATTTATGAGTATAAAACTCACTCATTATGAGGATTTACGTTTTGGGGTCAAAATGAAATTTTCTAAAAGTTTAAGGGTCAAAATGTAAATAAGAAAAATTTGCAAGGACCTCACTCAAAATTTGAAAATTTGCAGAATAGTCCCTCTGATATTTTTAGAGCCTTTGCCACACAAGAAGCAGAAAAAATCTTGATTTCTTTCTCTCCTTAATTTTTTTCTCCCGAAACCTCAAAACTTCTCTCTAGAATTCTAGCACTTTCGGACCTCAGACTTCGACATCACCACCGTCAACAGATTCAGAATGACGAGAACTATTAATCTGTTCGATTGATTTCTAGAGTTTTGATCGGAGATTTACGAGAAACTGGAGAAGAAACCCTAGGAAGGTAAGTTCTAAAATTCATACTTATAGTTCTCAAATTGACAATCTAACACCATAGATGGATTCAGGAGGTGGAAAAACCTTAGGATATAAAATTTTTCAGCCATCTGACAACTTTTTGTACGTCGTGAACAGTGAATCTAGCAGGTATGAATAGTAATTTCGATCTTGAATAGTACCCCCACAGTTAAATATATCTGACTTGAAACTTTGGTTTTTGTGAGTAGATAATTCTTTCTATGACTTATCCTATGCTCTTCTTCACTTTTAAATGGATAATTGATTATGTTTACAAGTTATTTATACTTTTATATCTTTGATATAGATTAAATATCAGATTTGTTTACAATATGACATATAGTTCAAGAAGAGTATGGTTTTGAAATTAGATTGTTGAACTCATTGAATATGTGATTTTAAATGTATTTCTCATCATATGGTAAAGGAAATATATTGTGCACGTTGCATTGATATGAAAAGTTATATGACTGCCTTTGAAAAGGGCATGTAAATGTGATTACCTTGATTGGAAACTTTCTGACAGAGGAATTATACTGAGACTGAAAATTCTGTATTATATTGAAACCTATGTTTTGAATGATATGGTATATATGAAAATGTGATTTTTGTGGATGAATCCTTTTGGAAGCACTGTTTGCTAACAGCAGGCGATGTTAGCCCTGGTGCACCTTGATACCTCAGCTAGCAAGGGTGGTGCTAGCCTCGTGTGTCGGCCAACACACGAGATTTGATATGTGAAGGAGAGCGGGATTCCTCCTATTTGTGTGAGATGCCAATTATATGATATGTGATTTGCTCTCCCTTGCTGTGTGCTTGAGAAATTGCTCATATTAGAGTCTATTCGCGTATCCTCTTGAATGGTGGTAGGGCAAACCTTAGCTGGGATGCTAAGTATAAGCAAATCCTACACCACCAAAGTACAGAAGGGCTTGAACTTTGATATGGTAGTTCTGATATAGGATCCTCCTAATGTTTTTATAAGAAGTATTTTGATGCATAACAATATTTGAATAATGATCATACCGTATTGCATAAGATTTTTTATATCTAAATGTGATTTGAACTAAAAATATTTGAAATGCGGGTCTCATATGGATGTACTTCTGAACTATAAATTTTCTATATGATAAATTTTAATATATGAGTACATCTATATGTTGACTTAAGAGGTCATAGAAGGTATTATCTATTCATTGAGTTGTTAAACTCACTACACGATATCTACATTTTTTTTAGATAAAGATGCAGAGTTTGGTCCTACAGCTATGTGATTAGATAGGTGTCATATTCTCTGGGTGAGCCTATGTTGCTTCAAAAGCTCACAATATTTAAAACATTATGTAATTGTAATCTAGAGTATGCTTTGAATGCCATAGACATGATCCTTGCTTTTGCTGTAATATTGATAAGTGTAGACTTAGCATGTATATTTGGTTATACTGAAAACTTGTGAAAGTATGTTTTACTCCTATTATGTTATATACTTGAAGCATGTATGCAATAAATTAAGGGTAAAGTTATATTTTATTTGTGTCAATCGCGTTCCATTAAATTGGGGTGTGACAAGAAGACTAAATATGCAGATATTCTCTATGATTAGCTTTTAGCGTATGTTGGGTCGAGTTGGCTAAGATCTCGGTGAAAGTGCAACCACCCGCACCTGTATCTCCGGAACTAGTCAATATGGATGAATAAGATGTAGACACATATGTGTTTGATTTTTGTACCGATGTTTTTTAGTTATTGATGTGTATGTGAATTCAGAATTGTATAAGTGTTAATGGTATACTATAAACCTTAATTATGCTTGGTTAATTTAATTGAATGTTATTATGTGTTAAATAGTTATAAGTCAAGAGGTAATGACTTTGTGGAATTTTAAAAATATATATATGTATATATGTAAAAAAAATGGAGTTGTTACATATTGCTTACCATATTAACCACCACCTCCTTTTAAGCCACTGGACAACCCATATATTATTTTGTGTAAAGAGGCAATGACTTTGTAGAAAAACATAATGATTGAGCCTTATCCTTCTTGCATATTATTTTTAGTAAAATTTGAAAGTCTGCCCAATATGGTTGAGAGAAGAATTGTTTATCATACATAATATCTATCAATAGTGGTAACATTTTGTAGGAAAAAGTTTAGATGAGTATACATAATTGCCGAAACTTACCAATATAATATATTTTATAGCTTGACAGGTGCTACCATACATTCTTCTCTCCATGTCAAAATTTGCAAAATAAGTAGAAGTGGTTACAAAACCATAAAACATAAAGTGGTATTAATGACCAATATTGGCATTTAATTTGAATTTAACATAAGCTAACACCTGTTTAAGTAAAGACACTTATATGGATTTTAAGTAATTGGCTTTAAATAGCTTCTTCTAATATTGCAATTTTTATGTTTATTATGGAATATAGTGTGTAAAAGTATTTACATATTGGAAGTTGCATTCCACCAGAATTCCTTTACTAAAATTATTTATTTAAACAAATGTATCTATATTTCACAATATAATTAATTTGTTTATTTTGGTTTTGCATAACATTGTGTAGTCATGGATATTGGGGTTCTTTGCAGTTAAAGGTTAACTGAGTTTATCTATGTTGGCTACAAGATGCTGGTGGATTCTTGTTATAGTTCATTATGCTATAAATGTTCTGTCTTCCACTTAATTTAGAGGAGTCAAGAGCAGAAGAAGGTGCAAGATTCAGTCAGAAGTCCTCAAAAGGGTGTTGGGAGGTGGAGGAAAACGTTTTTACTTATATGTGTGTCACTTGGAATACTTGAGTCCATTTGGTTATTCTGGCACTTGAATAAACATTATGCTGAGTAGAAAATAAATTCTTACCAATATGAGTGATAAGCGAGCCTATTTTCTAAAGGATCAATTTAACGTGAGCATGAACCACGTTCATGCTCTGGCTGTTCTTGTATCCACTTTTCACCATAGCAAACATCTTTCTACAATTGACCAGGTAGTGTACTCATCCTCATTTAAATTTTTAATGAATTTACTGTAGTAACAATTTTTCTTGAGAGATCAAGAAAGTAGTGGGAACTTGAAGTTTGATCTTGAAATGAGCAGATAAAAATTACCGACATTGTTAAGGAACTTGTTAAGTTCTTGCAAGGTGGCTAAAAAATTGTTCTACTTTCTTTTTTCGTTTTATCATTTCATTATGAGCATGTTATTAACAAAAATGACTTATAAAGGAAGATATTATATATAAAAGTTGTCTGGTGTATCTCCTTAAAGCTTGCATTGGCTCTACTAGGAACTCATTTGACAGCATAATGACGTAGCATTTTTCGGTCATTGATATCATCTTTAAAGCTTCAAATATTTCTATAGTTTCATAAAATGACATTAAATGAGCTTTGAGTTTGGGTAAAGATTGTACTTGCTATTTGTGGTGAAACTCTCTGTCTTCTTTTGTCTGCAGATATAGTCATCAAAACCAAATCCTATTAAATTGTGTTTTCTCTCCCTTTTCTATTTATTTTTCTTGTAATATAAACTGCTTTAATAGAAAATTTAAAAATACTATGAAAAGGAAAAATGACCTTAAAGATTCTTTTGTCATTATACAAATTTTTTTTTGGAGAATATACAAAGAGAAAAAAATTTGACAGACCATTTACTAGTGGCATTGCTTATGCTTTGAAAGTTCTACACTCTGATAGGGAGCATTTTGAGAAGCAACATGGATGGACAATAAAGAAAATGGAATATGAGAATGAGACACTTGTCTAATGTTGTATTCCAAAATATTTGGATCTTGCACCCATCCAAGATGAATATTCACCAGTGATATTTGCTCAAGAAACTATTTTTCATATTGTATCTGTTGATATGATGTCATGGAAGGTGTGGCTTGCTTAACTTATTTACACCCTCATATAAATTATATTCTTTAAGAAAAATATGGGGCACTATTTGAAGCTGCCACATGGATGATCTTGTGAATATTTTTACCATACATATGCTGTACAAGAGGAAGAAACTTTATGCTCGGTCATCACACACAAAAAAACTCTTTAATATTTTATTTTTCTTTATGTAATCTGGTAGCATTAGACTTTTGAAGCTTTTGTTTAAATATATGGAGCTGAATATATTAACTAAAGACCTTACACTTTAAAAATAATTTTACATAATTTTCTTTGAAAGGTGGAAGTGAAATATTGGGAGAGAAAAAAATGAATTACACATAGAATATTTACTTCCTTACAACAATAGGATGTCTCTAAGCACTGAAACCACTTATCTTTAGATGTATTTGTGAGTTATGATTTATGAGGTCTAATTTGTTCATATAAACTCATCCCTATTATAGATTGAAAATGGATGAAATTGGAAGCAATTATGTGAAGAATCATTAATTATATTGATAATTGTTATCTATTTGTCTGATAGACATGTTTATTGCCATTGTAATGCAGGAAGATCGTGACAATATCTTGCGAGCAAGGGCATCTGGAAAAGGAGTGCTAACATATCCATTTAAACTACTGAAGTCCAATCGCCTCAGCATTGTACTTTCATTTGCTGTATATAACACTAATCTTCATCCAGATGCTACACTAAAGCAACACATTGATGCTACTACTAGGTAATTTACCTTATATAGGAGTTTTAACACCTCGGCCTTCCATGCCTAACTGTTAATATAATTGTTACAATGTACATTGCATTTGTAATTTTTCTTCTAGTAAAGAATCATGCTTTTATTCCAAAAGTAAATTGCATTTGTACTAATAAACTTAATGTAACTTCTGTCTTGGTATTATCTATTGGTAGGTATTTGGTTGCATCCTATGATGTTTTATCACTGGTGGACAAGATCTTGCACCAAATTACCAATAAAGAAACAATTTTTGTAAATGTGTATGATACAACTAATGCATCTACACCCATCCCTATATATGGTACTGATGTTGTTGATGCTGGCCTACTGCAGGTAAGCAGACTACATTTTGGGGATCCTATGCGGAAACATGAGATGCATTGTAAGTTTGCTTTAACACTACTCAATGGGAAGTTATTAAGTCCCAAGACTTGGCATCTCATATTGTAGCACCTTGAAATCGTATTGTAAAATGTTCCTTATTATCTATAAATTCTTAGCAATGACCACTTAGCCCATATATTAACCTATTAACTTATATTGTTTGTTATCATTCTTGGGAAAGCATACAAGTACTTCAAGCTATTCCAAGCATTTTCAAATTTCATTTCCCTATAGACAACTAGCTAGGCATGATATGCATTACTTACAGCATAAAGGATCTCATGCCATAAAGAAAAAAGGTACAGTCCATAACTTATATTACATCACATTATCAACTGTCTAAAAGGGACCTGGCACTTATCTAGGCTATCCCACATAAATGGTACACAACCAAAGAAAATACAATCGTGATCATATGACTCCACCTTGAGACCCCTGTTGCTCACCTTTTGTTGGAGTACCTGGAATGTGATTATGTGGACATAAAAAAGTGAGATGATAATCTCAATAGCTAGCAAATTTTTCAAAAAAATAGTTCACATTCCATTCCTTAAAACATCTCAAATTATTTCATTGAAACATAAGCACTGACCATACATCATACATACGGCATTTTGGTCACACGGACCCATAACATCATGGTCTACTTACCCAATGCAATCAATACGGCCATACCTACAAAGGGCTATGCATCTCCTATTATTGGCCAATCGTGAGGGAAATGGGGCTTACTTGGCACCCTTTTGTACAGCCCCTTAACTCCCGAGAATGCATACATAACATATCTTTAGACCATAATTCATCATAGCATAAAAGTCAGGCAATCAGTGAAATTTGATATATTCAAGTTCATAAACATAAAGAGTGTTTTAAGGAAGAGCTAGCTATCAAATTTTTTAGAAAAATGGTACACATTCTATTCCTTAAAACATCTCAAATTATTTCACTAAAACATAAGCACTGACCATACATCATACATACGGCATCTTGGTCACACGGACCCATAACATCATGGTCCCTTACCCAATGCAGTCAAATACGGCCATACCTGCAAAGGGCTATGCATCTCCTATTATTGGCCAATCATGAGGGAAATGGGGTTTACTTGGCACCCTTTTATGCACCCCCTTAATTCCCGAGAATGCATACATAACATATCTGTAGACCATCATTCATCATAGCATAAAAGTCAGGCAATTAGTGAAAATTCATAATTTCAAGTTCATAAGCATAAAGAGTGTTTTAAGGAAAGGCTAGCTACCTCAATTCCAGCATAATCACTTCCTTTCTAGGGCTGCCATTGTTACTACCAGCAACTAAAACTAAAACATATAAGAGTTCTTGGTTAATGCATGCATATTAGTACCTAAAGTCATAAATCTCTAATTTAAAATCTTCTGCTCCTCAAAATAAAACTATGATTTTGTTGAGATTTGGGGTTATTATTAAATATGACAAAAGTCCTCTAAAAATTCTAAAATTTTGTATGGTGGCACCTTTACATGTTTTTTTTGTTTCGTAATTCTCTCAGCCCTTAAATCTTCCATTCAACTCCAAACACTACCTCCATATCCAGGACAGTGAAATTTAGTTTCAGTTCCATTTCTATTCTGTTTTGCATCTATTTGGATTAGTAAAACTATTTCAAAATTCATAATATTTTATATGAAGCATCCTAGATATGTTATATAGTTACCATAAAAATTTCAAGTAAAAAATAATTCATTTGTCCCCTCAAATAACCCAAGGTTTAAAGCTGTCCCCTGTTATGGTCTGTTCTGACTCATTTCCTGACCTACCTAATTTCTACATTTTATTATATGCCTTAACCTGCCTAGAATTTTCTAAAATTTGGTGCAATCCTTAACTAGGATTCCTATAACATGTCATAAAATATTCATACGAAAATACGACATCTAACCCCTTCAATATTTTGTCTTTCCATAAACAGTCTAAGCTATCCAGCAAATTGTCCTCAACACGGTTTTAATTGCAAAAGACCTAGTTGTAGGTTCTAAAAAATCATGAAAATTTCCAGCATTTATTATGAAAATTTGAATACTATTATCACCAAAAATTAGAGAATTTAAAGGCCATTAAATAAATTCACTAAGCAAATATTTTCGGGTGCAAAAAGGTTTCTATTTTCTCAACCTAACCCTTCTATGCTCTATGATCTTTACTCACTAATCTGACCCTAACTCACTCATATGGACTCGAAATTTTCTAATTCCAGTGGCTATGTGATCATGCAAAATTTATCTACAATTTTTGTGTTAACCACGACTTTATATTCCTTATGGATTAGTCCCAACACTTCGAAAATAGAAGCTATTCTTCACCAGCCTGGATTCCAGACCCGATTCTGACCTCTCATCACTTCCTGGAGTACAACTCCCTCATTTTTAGTCTGATTGATGTGATTAAAAATGCTATGGAAAGCTAAGACATAGGAATACAACTTCTATGTTGAACATGTTTTCATATTTTAGACAGAAAGTCGTCCATGCAGGGCCAAAAATTAACCTAATAAACACAAAACCGGATTTTTATAAGAAGCCAGACTTACCTTATGTAAACCTACTCTTATGGCTCTCAATTTGCAGCTTCCTTCTCCTCTTGGTTTCCTTTGCAACACAGCCACATTTCTTGCACCAAATATGGGGTGATCAAGGCTTCAAACCTCAGTACTTACTCTCACTCTCACTGCCTTATGGTGAGGGAATGAAACTCTCCATTCTTTTCTCTAGTTTTTCCACTCTCTTCCTCCTCCCTCAACCTCCTTCTTCTTCCTGGCTACCCTCTCCCTCTTCCTTCCTCTTGCCTCTTGAGTTTTTGGTTACTTCCCTCTCTCATTTTTTCTGCTGGCATGAGGCAGGTCCAGGCATTTCTGTTGCTACCAAAGATGCAAGTTGCTGGGCGCTAAAGGTTGCTGGAATCCCTTGGATTTTGCAGGGCAGGGAATAGGTTTTCTGCTGCCTCTCCACGTGGGTTATTGCATGCATAACTCTATTATATTATGCTGAAAGGGTGGCTATTTTTTTACACGTAAGAGGGACCTAGGCTGCCAAGAAAAAAATTGCTACAAGATGCTCTATTTTCCTGGCATGAAGCTGCTACAGGTGTGTGAGTTTCTGCTACATGTGGGGCAAGGTTTTCTGCTGGGTTTTGGTGGAGCAAGATGGTGTGTTTTCCTTCTGCCATGTGGGATGTTTTTTTCTGCTTGGTTTAGGAGCAAATGTACCGTGAGGATGCTGCCATCTGGGTGTGTCTTTTTTTGCTTGATGTAGCACTGATTCCTGCTGTCTAATGGAGCAAATGTGGCGTGCATTCTGCTGGGCAAAATGGCTTGTTTTCCTGCTGCCATGTGGGTGTGTTTTTGCTTGCATTCCAACTCTTGTTTCTGTTTGTATTCCAACTCTTATTTCTGCTTGTATTGCCTATGCTGCACTCATCCTTTTTAACCTACCAAGGCTGTTGTGTTTTGTTTCAATTCATGTGCATGCATGGTGGCTATATTATGATATGCATGGTTTAAATGAGGTAAGGGTATACATATACGTAAAGATTCTCCTTTGGCATGTGTAAATATATATATTGCATCACATAATGCTTCTTCCTTCCTTATTATGTTGCTAATCCTAAATTAGCATCCTAAGGAATATCTTTGTATCCTATTTCTCTCATGTATGCTCCAAAAATATTTTATTTATATGATTCAACATTAACTATGTTACCTATTTTATGCTTGCCTTATAACCATATAACTAAGTATCTTAATCACTTGTCATATGTATTTTCTACTCATCCTTAAATTTATCTAACTTTATTAAAAGTTTAGGATGTTACATATATAAGCTTAATTTAAATTTTTATTTCCCTCTTCTATTCTAGGTTCAAGTAAAGGTCTCCATTACCTTGGACAATAATTAATGCTTCAGTTAGAGTACTTGTTATTACTTTGCTTCTTGGTCATATTTTTTATGCAGTAATTAGTCGAATTACAAAAGTAGAGGATGACTACTATGAAATGAGGGAGCTCAAGGCTTGTGCTATAGTTGCAAATTTGGAAAAATCTTAGGTGCATTATATTTATGTGCTAGTAGTTTGTTGTAATGCAATATAATTATTAGTGGGATGGCAATATTATTTGTGATTTTATTTTTAAAACAAAATTATTTCACATATTTAAAACTTTACATGATTGTCATTATTCAAAATTATTATTATTATTAATTATGAGTGACGTAACCTTTTATATGAAATTATAATTTTTGTAATGGCCTTCATATCATAGTTTCCTTTTTTGTAGTTTCTTGCAACGGTCTCACATGAGATTAGGACTCCAATGAAAGGTGTTTTAGGTAATTGAAAAATAATTTGTTTTGATATAAATATAACTAGTTCCCAATTCTTCAAGAGTAGGTGAAAGTTGACTAATTTCAATCAATTTTTAGGTATGTTGTAAATGTTAATGGACACTGAACTAGATGAAAACTCGATGGATTATGCTCAGACTGCTCACAGAAGTGGTAAAGATCTTATATTAGTGATAAATGAGATTTTTTATCAGGTTAAGATTGAAGCAGGAAAACTTGAACTTGAAGCTGTAGCCTTTGCTCCATGTTCTATTATGGATGAAGTTCTATCACATTTCTTTGGCAAATCTAATGGAAAAGGAATTAAGGTAAAATTGAAAATTTTTTCTACTAAAATTTTATGTTTCTCAAATAGTAATTGGAATTTGGAAATTTATTCGTACATTAACTTGGCTCTATATTCTTTTGGATGAGTGCAGTTGGTTGTTTACGTATCCAATCAGGTGCCTGAAGTTGTCATTGATGATCCTAAACGATTCTGGAAAATAATTAATAATCTTGTTGCAAATTCACTTAAGGTATGATATGTTTCTTGCTGCGTTTTGTTTGACACATCTCAAGCTTGCCATACAAATATTATGATGCTTGAAAAATATAATAGATTTAGGTGATAACATTCTTGCCCTTTCTGCGTACAAGGATATTATTTGTGAATTTTGACCTACCAATAGATGGTTTCCTCTTACCACATTAATTAATCTATTGTGTCGTTAATAACCATGTCTTCTTGAAGAAGTGTTTAGCTTGCCTTCTGTTGATTGTGCTTGAGGGATCAAAGCTAAGTAAATGAAGAAAAATGGCTTCATCCAAATAAGCCATAATCCTGGGGATTCCATTTTCATTCACTATTACTTACATAATATTACTTAATTTTAATTTCACCTTATGTAACCTTTGAGCTATGACAATATTTTATAAATAATAAACAAACCACGTACATGATTTATCTATATATATCTTCTCTAATTTCCATAGAAGTAATATTTCAAATCTTTTTTTATTAAATTAATGAGTTTCATTAATGCCCTTAAAGTATCTTAACTTTATCATTGACTCATAATCTCTAATCATTAGTTTTACTTGTTGCCTTTTAGTTCACTCATGATAGAGGACATGTATTTGTATCGGTTCATCTCGCAACTGAAGTAAAGAGCCAACTTCATATTATGGATGCAAGCTTAAACTTGGATGAGCACACGTAAGACAAAACTTATAATACATTGAGTGGGTTTCCTATTGTCAATAGATGGAAAAGTTGAAATTTTTTCAAAAAGTTAAGTAGCGTAAATCTGCTGGATGAGCCTGAAATGATTCAATTACATGTGCTGGATGAGCACACATAAGACAAAACTTATAATACATTGAATGGGTTTCCTATTGTCAATAGATGGAAAAGTTGGGAAAATTTCAAAAATTTAAGTAGCATAAATCTACTGGATGACCCTGAAATGATTCAATTACTAGTAACAGTTGAGGATACATGTATAGGAATTCCTTTGGATGGGCAAAGCTTCATATTTACTTCTTTTATGCAAGCTGATAGTTCTACCTCACAAACATATGGTGGGGTTGAAATAAGATTAACCGTTAGTAAATTTAGGGTTAACCTCAAAGGAGGAGAAATTAGATTTGTAAGTGAACCTGGAATTGTCAGTACTTTCACTTTTAGGGGAACTTTCAAGAAAGGAGAAACCACATCTCTTGATGGAATGTGGCAACAGTGCAATTCCGTTGTTTCAGAGTTTCGAGGATTGAGCAAATTAGTTACAGATAAAATGAAAATATGCGTTGAGGTTACAAGATATTACCTAATGAGGTTGGGGATTTATATGGATATGGCTTTTAGTCTTAAAGAAGTATACTCTTGGCTATCTGGTACTTACAACACTAGGTAATTTTTCATTTGGCATTTGAATTTAATGTTAAGTCATTTGAATGCACATTAAACTTTGGGAATTTAACTAATATTCTTTATTGACATTAGAGCACTTCCAGAAATATTAAAAGATTAACGTTTTAAAGGTGTCTTTCAAGGCAGAATTAAGAAGTTTCATGTGCACTAGTTACTAAATAAATATATTTGTGTAAATTTATGTTATCTGTAGCATATGCTACCTAGGAAATGGAGAAAGAACGAAATGCAAATGTGCACAAAAAATGAAAATGTTATGTTCAAACAAATCCATTCCTCGGTTCATGCATGTTTCATATAGGAAATGAATAATGCATACAAATGAATTTTTTGTGGTCGCTTCATCAAAACAATGTTCATTTTCTTTAAAGTTGTAATTGCTTAAGTTTAAGGGTTGTCAATACAATATGCACATGTTATAGCCTTATAGTTTACATGTTATGCCCCTAATTTAAGGGCACGTGAAACACATAATTTACAAATATATATTTTCCATAACATGCATAATACACTCTTTTATCATTCGAAACAGTTTCATATAGGTATTCCCATGTATACACAATATACAGACAAAGTCTATAAATATCAAAGTAATAATAGAAGTAGGGATCCTACCTGTGGCATATAGAGTATACTTTAGATTACAAGTACAAAATAAAAACATTATGAGCCTTGAAAGTAATGTAGGCTCACCCAGATAGTGTAACACCTAGTTGATCACATATTTACAGGACCAAACTCTGTATTCTTATATGAAAAAAATGTAAATATTGTGTAGTGAGTTTGACAACTCAGCGAGAAGATAAAACCTTTTATGACCTCTTAGGTCAGCATATGGATATACTTATATATTAAAATTTATCACATAAACAATTACAGTTCAGAGGTACATCCATATGGAACCCGTATTTCAAATATTCTCAGTTTAAACCACATTCAAATATTCAAAACCATATGCGATACAATATGATCGTTAATTAAATATTGATATGCATCAAAATATTTCTCATGAAAATATTAGGAGGATCTCATATCAGAACCACTTATAGAGTTTGAGTCCTTCCGTACTTTGGCGGTGTAGGATTTGCCTAAATGCAACATCCCAACTAAGGTTTTTCCTACCACCATTTAAGAGGACACGCGAAGAGACTTTAATATGGGTATTTTCCAAGCACACAGCAAGGAAAAGCAAATCACATATCATATAGTCGGTATCTCGCCTAGATAGAAGGCATCCCGCTCTCCTTCACATATCATATCCAATGTGTTGGCCGTCACACGAGGCTAACAACACCCCTGCGAGCTGAGGTATTAAGGTGCACCAGGGCTAGCATCACCTACTGTTAGCAAACAGTGTTTCCAATAGGATTCTTCCACAGAAATTAATATTTGCATATATATATATATATATATATATATATATATATATATATATATATATATATATATATATATATATATCATATCGTTCATAACAGAGTTCATAATATAATATAGAATTTCAGTCTCAATATAGTTCCTTTGTCAAAAACTTTCCAATTAGAGTTTAACACATATACATGCCATTTTCTAAGGCAATCTTATAGCTTTACAGATAAATGCCACATGCATAAAATATTTTCTTTACCATATGATGAGAAATACATTTAGAATCACATATTCACTGAGTTTAAAAATCTATTTACAAAACCATATTCTTCTCAAACAATATGTTAGTTAGTAAACAAAATAGAAAATTTAACTTATTTCAAAGACTTATGATAGCATAAATAACTTGTAAACATAATCATTTATACATTTAAAGTTCAAGAAGAGCATGTGATAAGTCATAGAAAGAATTATCTACTCACAAGATAAGAGCTCCAAGTTGGACAGTCCCAAAATATACTTTTTCAATTTAAATTTAATTAAATAGACCTAAAAATGAGTCTAGAGGGTCCAAAAATTTAGGAAATGACTATGAGAGCTCGATTAATGCAGGTCAACCGATAGCACTGTTCATGTTCGAAATTATTGTTCATAGCGCTAGAATCACTATTTATGCTGGTCGCAGTTACTGTTCATGACACCAAAAATTGTCAAATGACTGAGAAAATTCATATCCTATAATTTATCTATCTTCTGAATCCATCTACAGTGTCAGATTTTCAATTTGAGGTCCCTAAATAGGAGTTTCTGAACTTACCTTTTTTTAAGATTTTTTACTTCCAATCTGTAGTGATTCTGCGGCCGATTTAAAAAATTGTTCAACCAAAATCATAGTACTCTCCGTCCTAAATTTAATGGAACCCTTAGTTTGGAGATCGGAGGCCCGAAAGCACTTCAGATCTAGAGAGAGAAAGTAAGGAGAGAAAAAGTTACTATACATCACCAAAGGCTATGAAATTTTTTTTGTCTTTCTTTTTCTTTTTAAATAATAATGGAGGGACTAAATAGCAAATTTTCAATTGTTAGAAGATGTCCTTGCAAATTTTATTATTTACATTTTGACCTCTAAACTTTTAGAAAATTACAATTTGACCCAAATTTTTTTAATAAATTTTCATTTTCATCCTTGAAACCTTTCAATTACATCCCTACTCATTTTTTTTTATTTTAATAATCCATACATAAATGAAAATTACTAAATCTTAGGGGTGTTACATTCTTCCCCCTTTAAAAAATTCGGTCCTCAAATTTCAAACCATCATATCCCAAGTAGGGAATGAATTCAAGGTATAAATTACAATTATTAACCTCACTACTTAAGTTATTGGGGATATCTCTTTTGTATATCATCTTTACTTTCTAAGAAGTCTATTCATTTATGTGATTTTTCCATTTAACTTTAAGCATAGGGATTTCCTTCAACTATAAGTTCTTCACTTGTCGATCAACAATAGACATCGGTTTTTTTCTCATAGTTAAGCCAAATTCTTGTCTAATTAAATTTCTTGGAATTGGATAACATAAGAAGAATCTGATAGTCACTTCCTTAGCATTGATACAAGAAAGACTGTACTAACATTACTTAATTCTGATTGCAAGACTATGCGATATACTACCATGCCTACTTTGTTTAAAATTTCAAAAAAGTCTATATATTAGAGCTTAAAATTTTCCTTCTTTCCAAACCTCATTATCTCTTTCATGGGTGAATCCTTCAAGAATATTTGATCACTAACTGATAATTTCTAGTACTCTAACATTTATGGTCCTTATAGACTTTTGGCATGTATTGAGTTACTTGTATTTTTTTCCTAATCAATTTCACTTTATCAATGGCATCATACAATAAGTCCGACCCACTGAATTATTCAATAGAAAGCTAGTAACATATCTTACATAAGGTTTTAAGTCATTCAATATCACTTTATTATAGGCAAATTCTACTGAGAGATCTCTCGCCAAACTAGATGACATATGCTTGAAACATGTTCTCCAAACTAGAATTATCAATTTAGGTTAGTCATATTCTATCTATTGTATGTTATTCCAAATTAGATTCCAAAAGCTTAACTTTACTAAACTCACTCACCTATTAGGATACCTACTATATTTCATGTAAAATCTCAAATAGTGCCATTTGTATATTGGCTTTATAGCTACTAATATGTACAAGTTCAACTAAGGACAAATAATTTATCTCAACTTTCACCAAAATTATATAAATATACCTGAAGCACAACTTCTAATGCATAAACACATCATTTAGATTTACTATAAGCTATAATATAATCTAGCTAAAATCCTAAGGCTTCCTGAATAGCTCTCCTAAAACAATATATTCAACTTTTACTTGTTGACACAACCAAACAACAAAAAATATTTTACTTGTATCTTCTTTTTACCATTATACCAGTATAATTCTTTCAAATCTTAGTATATCCCATCAATATTCAAAATCTATGGCTTTTTCTAAAATCTCCTTTTCCTACTCAACTACATTAGATAAACTTAGGTCTTCTTTATACCTTAATACTTAATCAATATATAGAGTAAACTCATTATTGTTTCTAATTTGTACATAGTCTGCCAACTTACATAGTTATACATACTTGATATAAAGAATTTTTTTTCCAAGTACGTTCTTTGTTAGATAAATCCTTTCAAAATCTCCATTACTTTAACCTACTAACCATTTGAACACTATAATAACTAAGTTTCAAAGAAAAGAAATTAACCTTCCTTGTAATAAGAAAAAAGAATCTTGCATTTAATACCAAACATTAATGAGGGAGGATGTAGTAGAATAGATGAAAAGTATAATAGAGAACGGTGCCAAAATAGAAAGTCAAAAGTTTGGACAAAGCATTAAAAAAAATTAAAATCAATGGCCACATATTTTAAATATATGTGCCAAAATCTAATTCAAAGCTATTGTTATTCGGTGGAAGAATAGCACATAGAAAAGAATTATTTCTAAGCTTATAAAAGTTTGTGAAGAACAAATAGCATGTAGTTAACTGGCAAGATGTAGTTGGTTACTTCAAAACAAATGTAATCAATCAACTGTAAAATAAACCAGTCTAAATAAAAAAATTCTCAAAATAACTAGTCGACTTAATAATACCGATAGTTGTCTGGCAAGAACATTGGAAAAACAAAATAAATCATTTGATTGTCCCTCATCAACAATTAACTGGTTTGCATTTTCACTCTTTTTTTTAACAATGCCGCCTATCACTTACAACTTCCCTATAATAATCAAAATATCAATGCTTCATCAATGACTATAACGAAAAGGAAAACTTCTGGTGATATATTGACCTTATTCCCTTTATGTGTTTAATATGAGTCACAATTATAAATACTGTACATATGCATGTGTGCTATCATTATTTCTTTTTTAATATTTTACCTTTAATTTAGCTTATATCCATCGGCCTTTCACATAGTTATTGTAATTATGTCGCTAGACTATTAGCATAGCTATTGTAAGTATGCCCTTTTTTTGAGTTCTATAAATGCACACATTAATATCTTTACCTTCATACTCAAAGTTATGGTGAGTACAGTTATGGAGAGAACCACATTTTGCCAGTTTCGAAATATTTGTGTCTTTTATGGTTTCAATCCTGGAAAAGATGGAGAGTATGTGAAAGTAACACAAAATCTGGGTATGGTGCTGGCCAAGAGAAAACTTCATTTAGTCTATGGTGGAGGTAATAATGGGTTAATGGGGTGTGTGTCTACAACTGCACATTTAGGAAGATGTCAGGTTCTAGGTATTATTCCTACAACTCTAGCTGCATCAAACATCATAGGGAAGACAATTGGGAAAGAATTTAGGATAACTTCCATACATGAACGCATGGCTAGAATGATGAACAATGCTGATGCCTTCATTGTCTTACCAGGTGGTTTTGGTACTTTAGAAGAGATTTTTTAAATAGTCTCTTGGACACAACTGAATATCCATCACAAACCGATAGGTTTGTTAAATGTTAACTATTTCTTTGATGGTTTGTTGTCTTTCCTTGATCAAGATGTGGAACAAAAGTTTATCTCACACTTAGCACGAAGAATTCTCATCTCAGTTTCAAATGCTGATGAGTTGATTAATGCTTTATAAGTATTTATTCATGTACCTGATCTAACTATGGCTCAAATAGATTAGAAGACAGACAACTGTGGAAAGCACAAATTAGACTTATATCTTTATCTGTAACTGTAGTAGGACATGGCCATTGCTATACCGTTTCTATTTTCTTAGGGTATACTTGAATACTATCCTTACTAACCACATGTCCTAAGAAATTAATACTACTGAGTCATAATTCACATTTTGAAACTTAGCATATAGTTAATGTTCCTTTTGAGTTTGTAAAACTATCTGTAAATGTTGCTTATGATCCTTTAAACTTACAATATACTAGTATATCATCAATAAATACAAAAACAAGTTGATCCAAGAATGACTTAAGTACTCTATTCATTAAATCCATGAATACAGCTGGGGCACTTATCAAACTAAATGACATCACTAAGAACTCATAATGCCCATACCGAATCCTGAAAGCAGTTGTCAAAATATCCTCTTCCCTTATCCTTAATTAATGATACATAAATCTCAAATCAATTTTTTTTTTGAAAAACATTGAGCCAACTATAGTTAGTCAAACAGATCATCTATACAAGGTAATGGGTATTTATTACTCACTATCACTTTATTCAATTATTTGTAATCTATGCATAACTATAGTGATCCATCTTTCTTTTTCACAAATAACACTAGAGCACCTCAAAGAGAGTACTAGGGTGTATAAATCCCTTGTCTAACAAGTCTTGTAACTAATTCTTTTTTTTTAGTTCTTTAAGTTCAGTCAATATCATTCTATATAGGGATATAGATACTAGTTGGGTTCTAGAAAGTAAATCAATATCAAATTATATTTCTCGTTTCGGGAGTAATCTAGGCAATTCTTCTAGAAACACATCAAGAAATTTTCTAACCACTGAAACTTGATCTACATTAGTATACTTTATATCATCATCTCTCACTACTGCCAAATATCTTTGGCACTCTTTTTGTAATAACTAATGGGCTGCTAAAACTGAAATTAAACTACTGGGTACATGCATCCATTGATTGTTCGGTCAAAATCTTAATACTCTTTGTCCTGAATCTAATGGTACCCTTAGTTTTGAGATCAGAGGCCCGAAGTCACTCCAGATCTAGAGAGATAAAGTAAGGAGAGAAAAAGTTATTATTCATCACCAAAGGTTACGAAAAATTTTTTTTTGTCTTTTTTTTTTTAAAATAATAATGGAGGGACCAAATAGCAAAATTTCAATTGTTGGAGGATGTTCTTGCAAATTTCATTATTTGAATTTTAACCCCTAAACTTTTAGGAAATTACAATTTGACCTAAAAATATTAATAAGTTTTCATTTTCATCCTTAAAATCTTTCAATTACATTCCTACTCTTTCATTTCTTTTAATAATCCATACATAAATGAAAATTACTAAATCTTAGGGGTGTTACATTTTATGTGGAAAGAGCTTATGGTTAATTTTTTTTCCCACAAAATAAAGATAAAGGGTTTTGATTTCTGGAAACTTTCATTATAATTGATGATTTGAAAAATTTGTACTAGTAACTAGATTCTATTTTGCTAAATTATTACTTTTTTTTTCGAGTATTTCTAGACAGATGGGAATGATTCTCATAGACAAAGATATTTTGGACAAAGAAAGTAGCATATTGTATATCATTAAGAAACACAGGCAGAATGACGTCAAAGGAGACCAAACAAATTTTCCCAAGATTTTTGGCTTGGCCAACAATCTTAGCCCTGATGAATGTGATGAGCTCAAATCTGTTGGTGTTGTACATGATGTACTAATGAAACCTCTTTGACTTAATGCTTTGATTCGGTTCTACAAGGAATCTCTTGGAAGTGAAAAAAAGAAAGTATATAGAAATAAAGAATCAAATCTTGGGAACTTGCTAAAACACAAATGAATTTTGGCTGTTAATGATAATACAGTTAACAAAAAAGTAGCATAAGGTATTCTAAAAAAATACGAGGCAAATGTTACCTGTGTGGAAAGTGACCAAGTTGCTTTAAAGATTCTTAAGCCACCATGTCACGCCCCTAATTTTAAGGCACGTGAAACACATATATTACGAACATATATTTTCCATAATATGTATAATACACTCTTTTATAGATTGATATTTCTATATATACACAATATATAAACCAAGTCTATAAATATCAAAGTAAAGCAGAAACATAAATCCTGTTTGTTGGGTTCAGAGTATACTCTAGAGTACAAGTACAATATAATCAAAATCTACGAGCCTTGGAAAAAAAGTAGGCTCACCCGGAGATCATGTCGTCTAGCTAGTCAACTATCTAAAGGGGAATGACCAAACTTTATATTTTCATCTAAAAAATGTAGAAATATCGTGTAGTGAGTTTGACAACTTAGTGAGCAGATAATACCTCCTATAACCTCTTAGGTCAACATATGAGAGTACTCATATTTTAAAATTTGTCATATAGGAAATACAGTTCGAAAGTACATCCATATAGGACGTGCATTTCAAATATTCTCAAAATAAAGGATATTCAGATATCCAAAACCATATACTGTACTGTATGATTATTAAACAAATATTTTTATGCATTAAAATATTTCACAAGAAAACATTAGGAGGATCCCATATTAGAGTTCAAGCCCTTTCGTAATATGGGCAATCTCCTAAGCACACAACAAGGGAGGAAAAATCACATATCATATAGCCAGCATTTCGTCCATATAGGTGGCATCCCACTCTTCTTCACATATCATATCCTGCGTGTTGGTCGTCACACGAGACTAATACCACCCCTGCTAGTTGAGGTGTCAAGGTGCATCAGGGCTAAAATCACCTGCTGTTGGCAAACAATGTTTCCAATATGATTCCTCCACAAAAATTATCATTTACACATATAACATATCATTCAATATAGAGTTTTCAGTATAATATAAACTTTCAATCTTAGTACAATTCATCTGTTATAAATTTCCCAATCAGGGTTTATCACATAAACATGCCCTTTTTCAAGGCAATCATATAGCTTTATAAATCAATGCAACGTGCAAAATATGTTTCCTTTACCATATGATGAGAAATACATTTAAAATCACATATTCAATGAATTCAAAAATTCATTTTCAAAACCATACTCTTCTTGAACTATATATCAGATTGTAAACAATTCAGATAATTTAATCCATTTTAGAGACATATAAAAGTATAAATAACTTGTAAACATAATCAATTATACATTTAAAGTTTAAGAAGAGCATAGGGTAAGTCATAGAAAGAATTATTTACTCATAGGGTAAGGCTTCAGATTGGACATCCTTAAAATGTACTTTTTCAATGCACATTTGGCTAAATAGACTTAAAAAACGTATTCAGATGGTCTAAAAACCTAGGAAATGACTTCGATAATTTGGTCAATGTTGATCACTGTTTATGGCTAGAAAATACTATTCATACCGACCAAATCACTACTCACGTCGAAAATACTGTTCACATTTACTATTCAACACTGTTCACGATTACTGTTTACAGAAGAAAAATTTACAAAATTAGGGTACCAAATCACGTTTTTTGACCGTAAAATTTATCATACAACCAATACTCTATATCTTTAACAAAACTCCAAACTTGAAAAACCATCAAAATCTATCATTTTAGAAAAATTACCTATAATATTCATAAATTTTCAACGAAATTTCGGTGAACTTTCGACGAAATTTCGGCGAACTTTCGACAAAATTGATTGGTGGGTTTTGAAACTCTCGTCGCCACGAGTCCCATGGTACCTTCAGTATCTCAATTGGATGTCTAGTTTGAGAGATATCTTAGAGAGAAGTTTGATTTTAGAGAGAGAAAGACAAAAATGAAATGGAAGAAGGGGGACGTTCTCTACATCGAGTCCTCTTCTTACTTCTCCCCATTGTTTTCTTTTTTATTTATTATTATTTAATAATTTAATATTTGACATTTACTATTTGATTATATACATATAAATATTATTTTTCATCTTAAAGCATCCCAAAAATTTCTCAAAAATTATATTGTTGCAAAAATTTTGTTGCACTTTTAAATCATGACTTTTCTTAATAAAAATGTTAATAACGCAAATTACAAAATAAAATATCTTTATGCATAATAAAATACATAATATTTTTAAAAATAAAATAAAAATTTATTTGAGACAAATATAATTATTTTAAGAAAAATAAAAATTATTTTAATTAAAAGTATATTTGCTTTCAACAAAACATAATCATTTAAAATAAAAATTTATTTTTTTATAGCAAAAAATTATTATTTAAAAAAATTATTGGATATTACATTCTTCCCCCCTTAAGAAATTCAGTCTCTGAATTTTAAACCATCCTATCATAAATAAGGAATGAAGCCAAGACATAAATTACAGTTATTAACCTCATTACTCAAGCAATTGGGGATATCTCTTTACTTGAGTAATTTTTCCCTATAAGGGATCTCCCACCAAACTCGAAGACATATGCTTGAAGCATGCTTTCCAAACTAGCATAATCAATTTAGGTTAGTCATATTATATCTATTGCCTATTATTCTAAATTAGATTCCAAAAGTTTAACTTTACTCAACTCATCCACCTATTAGGAGACCTATGATGTTAATGTAAAACCTCAAATGGTGCTATTTATATATTGGTCTGATAACTACTAATATGAGCAAGTTCAACTAAGGACAAATAATTTCTCCCAACTTTCACCAAAAATTATATAAAGATGCCTGGAGCATAACTTCTAATGCATAAACACAACATTTAGATTTACTATTAGCTATACTATAATCTAATAAAGATCCTTAGGCTTCCTGAATAGCTCTCCTAAAACAAAATATTCAATTTTTACTTGTTGACACACCGAACAACAAAAGAAATATCACTTGTATATTCTTTTTACCATTATACTAGTACAATTATTTTATATCTTAGTATATCCTTATTGCCTTGAGTTATCCATATTCACAATCTATGGCTTCTTCTGAAATCTCCTTTCTCAACAATTATTCACACGTGAAATTCTAATCTCAACATAATTGACATCCTAGATGCTAAACTCAACTTAGCATGGTATAAACCCTTAACACAAATACCTTGATTGCTTATTTTTGGACATGGTTCTCAAAATATTCTCTATTATTTTAACTTACTAACCACTTGGACATTATAATAATTGAGTTTCAAAGAAAAAAAATTAACTTTTCATTGTAATAAAGAAAAAAAACCTTGCATTTAATCTCAATCATTAATCAAGGATGATGCAGAAAAAGAGGAATACTTAATAAATCATGGTGCCAAAATTGAAAGTCCTAATTTTGGACAAAGCATTGAAAGAAAATTAAAATGGGTAGCCGTAATTCTTAAAAAACTATAAACACAACTTAGCTACTATTTCGACAAAAATAAGTGGTTATAAGTTTTGAATATATGTGTCAAATTCTAATTCAAAGCTACTGTTATTTGGTGGAAGAATAGCACATGGAAAAATAGTATTTCTGAGTTTATAAAAGTCACTGAAAAACAAAGAACACATAGTTAACTGGTAGGATGCAGTTGGTTGCTTCAAAACAGATGTAATCAATCAACTATAAAATAAATCAGTCCAAATTAAAAATTTCCAAAATAGTTGGTCCACTTAATAATACCAATAGTCAATTGGCAAGAACATTAGGAAAATAAGATAAATCATTTGATTGTCCCTCTTCAACATTTAATTGGTTTGCATTTTCACTCTTTTTTATATAATGACGCCTATGACGTACAACTTCCCTACAAGAATGAAGACATCAATTCTTCATCAAGAACAACAAGGAAAAGACAAATTTCTAGTGATATCTTAACGTTATTCTCTTTATGTGCTTAATATGAACTATAATCACAACTACTGTATATATACATGCTTGCCATCATTTTTGAAATTTTCACCTTCAATTTAGCTGTTATCCACCAATCACTCCCATAGTTATTCTAATTATACTCGGCCTATTTGTATAGCTATCATAATTATACCCTTCTCTGAGTTCTATAAATGCATACGTTAGTATTTTTACTTTCATACTCAAAGTTATGGTGTGTGCAGCTATGGAGGGAATCACATTTCATCAGTTTCGACATATTTATGTCTTTTGTGGTTCCAGTCCTGAAAAAAATGGAGAGTATGTGAAAGCTTCACAAAACCTAGGTATGGTGCTAACTAGGACAAAAATTCATTTAGTTTATAATGGAGGTAACCGTGGGTTAATGGGGTGCGTGTCTATAGCTGCACATGTATGAGGATGTCAAGTTCTAGGTATTATTCTTATAGCTCTAGCTGCATCCAATATCATAAGAAAGACAATTATGGAAGAATTTTGGGTAGCTTCCATGCATGAGCGCATGGCTAGAATGATGAGCAATGCTAATGTCTTCATTGCCTTACTAGGTGGTTTTGGTACTTTAAAGGATATTTTCCAAATAGTCTTTTGGGAACAACTGAATATGCATCACAAACCAATAGGTTTGTTAAATGTTAATCACTTCTTTAATGGTTTGTTGTTTTTTCTTGATCAAACTGTGGAACAAAGGTTTATCTCGCACTTAGCATGACGAATTCTCATCTCGGCTTCAAATGCTGAGGAGTTAATTGATGCTTTACAAGCATATATTCATGTACTTGATCCAATTACAGCTCGAATAGAGTGGACAACAGACAACCACAGAAAGTGCAAGTTAAACTTGGATCTCCATCTATAGCTGTAGTAAGACGTGGACATTACTATACCGCTTTTACTTTTTTAAGATCTACTTGAACATTATCCTTGTTAACCACATGCCTTAAGAAAGTAACATGAGTGAGCTAGAATTCTCATTTTGAATGTTTAGCATATAGCTGATGTTCCCTTTGAGTTTGTAAAACTATTTTCAAATGTTGCTTATGATTCTTTGAACATAGAATATATTAGTATATCGTCAATAAATGTAAAAATAAATTGATTCAAGAATGACTTAATTACTATTCATCAAGTCTATAAATATAGCTAGGGCATTTGTTAAACCAAATGACATTACTAAAAACTCATAGTGTCCATGCCGAATCCTGAAAGCAATTTTTGCAATATCCTCTTCCCTTTTTCTTAATTGATGATATTCAAATATCAAATCAAATCAACTTTTGAAAAACGTTGAGCACCCTGTAGCTGGTAAAAAAGATAATCTATATGAGGTAATGAGTATTTATTCTACACTGTCACTTTATTCAGCTGTCTATAATCTATGTACAATCGCAACGATCCATCTTTCTTTTTCATAAATATAACTGGAGCACTCAAAGAAAAAGTACTAGGGCATTTAAATCCTTTGTCTAACATGTCTTGTAACTAATTCTTTTTCAGTTCCTTAAGTTCAGTGGGTGCCATTCTATATGGGAATACAGACAATAGTTAGGTTCCAAGAAATAAATCAATATCAAATTCTATTTATCGTTTCGGGGTAATCTTAGAAATTTCTCAGGGAACACATCAGGAAATTCTCTAACGACTAGAACTTGATCTACATTAGTGTATTTCATATCTATATCTTTGACCATTATCAAATATCTGTGATACCATTTTGTAATAACTTATGGGCTGCTAAAGCAGAGATTAAATTACTGGATACCTCACTACAGTCTCCTTGTATCAAGAAAGAAGATTCTCTAGGAATATTGAATTTAATCACCTTAAGGTGATAATCTAAAATTGCATGGCATGATGTCAACTAATCCATTCCAATAACACATCAAAGTCTGCCATATCTTGATAATCAGGTAAAACATATATCACATTCAGAAACGGTTATACTTGGCATTTGTCTCAATTCTTTAAATTCTCTAGAAAGCATATCCCTTTCACTTTTAGGCAGAAATTGATCCATAAATACTTTTTAAGATGCCACTTTATTTAATCAATCTTATACTAGGAAATTTAGTAACTTGGAATAGGAAGGAAATGGAAACCTTATAAAATCCCTCAGCAGCATCTGAAGTATAAATATGTCTGTCTCATATCCATACTAAAAGTCCTACTAAAAAATTCTTTGTTCTGATAGCCACAGGGAAACCTAATGCTCTGATACCAACTTGTCACGCCCCTAATTTTAAGGTACGTGAAACGCATACATTACAAACATATATTTTCCCTAACATGTATAATACACTCTTTTACATATAGGTATTTCCATATATACATAATATATAAACCAAGTCTATAAACATTAAAGTACAGCAGAAGCAGGGATCCTACCTGTGGCATTCAGAGCATACTCTAGAGTACAAGTATAATATAATAAAAATCTAGGAGCCTTGGAAAAAAAGTAGGCTCACCCGGAGATCATATCGTCTAACTGTTCAACTATTTAAAGAGAAATGACCAAACTCTATATTTTTATTTAAAAAAATGTAGAAATATCGTGTAGTGAGTTTGACAAATTAGTAAGCATATAATACCTCTTGTGACCTCTTAGGTCAACATATGGATGTACTTATATTTTAAAATTTGTTACATAGGAAATACAGTTCGAAAGTACATCCATATGGGACCCGCATTTCAAATATTCTCAAAATAAAGGATATCTAGATATCCAAAACCATATTATGTATTGTACGATCATTAAACAAATGTTATACATCAAAATATTTCACATGAAAACATAAGGAGGATCAAATATCAGAACCACCATATCAGAGTTCAAACCCTTTTGTACTTTGGTGGTATAGGATTTGCCTATACTTAGCATCCCAGCTAAGGTTTGCCCTACCACCATTCAAGAAGACACGCGAAAGAACTTTAATATGGACAATCTCCCAAGAACACAGCAAGGGAGGGCAAATCACATATCATATAGTTGGCATCTCGCCTATATAGAAGGCATCCCGCTCTCCTTCACATATCATATTCCGTGTGTTGGCTGTCACACGAGGCTAGCACCACCCATGCTAGTTGAGATGTCAAGGTGCACTAGGGCTAACATCACCTGCTGTTAGCAAACAGTGTTTTCAATAGGATTCCTCCACAAAAATTATCATTTACATATATACCATATCATTCAATACATATTTTTCAGTATAATACAAACTTTCAGTCTAAGTACAGTTCATCTGTCATAAATTTTCCAATCAGGGTTTATCACATATACATGCCCTTTGTCAAGGCAATCATATAGCTTTATAAATCAATGCGACATGCACAATATATTTCTTTTACTATATGATGAGAAATACATTTAAAATCACATATTCAAGGAATTCAAAAATTTATTTTCAAAACCATACTCTTCTGGAACTATATACTAGATTGTAAAATAATTAGATAATTTAATCTATTTTAGAGACATATAAAAGTATAAATAACTTGTAAACATAATCAATTATACATTTAAATTTCAAGAAGAGCATAAGGTAAGTCATAAAAAGAATTATTTACTCATAGGGTAAGGCTTCAGGTTGGACAACTCTAAAATGTAATTTTTCAATCTACATTTGACTAAATAGACCTAAAAACGTATCCAGAGGGTCTAAAAACCTAGGAAATGACTTCGAGAACTTGGTTAATGCTGATCACTGTTTATGGCCAAAAAAAACTATTCACATTTACTGTTTGAACACTGTTCACAGTTACTGTTCACCGAAGATAAATTTGTAAAATTAGAACACAAAATCATGTTGTTTAATTGTAAAATTTATCATATAACCAATACTCTATATCCTTAACAAAACCCCTAACTTGAAAGCTTGAAAAACCATCAAAAATTCAGTATTTTAGAAAAATTACCTATAAGTTACTATTCACAATTTTTTGGCAAAATTTTGGTGAACTTCCGGTGAAATTGATCGGTGGGTTTTGAAATTCTTATCGCCACAAGTCCAACGGTACTTTTGGTATCTCAATTGGATGTATAGTTTGGGAGATATCTTAGAGAGAGAAAGAAAAAAATGAAATGGAAGAAGGGGGACATTATAGTTTTGAAGCTCTCGTTGTCACGTGTCCAACGGTACCTTCGGTATCTCAAAGGGATATCTAGTTTGAGAGATATCTTAAAGAGAAGTTTGATTTTAAAGAGAGATGGAAAAAAATGAAATGGAAGAAGGGGGACGTTCTTTGCATTGAGTCATCTGCTTACTTCTCTGCATTATTTATTTATTTATTATTATTTAATAATTAAATATTTGACATTTACTATTTGATTATATACATATAAATATTATTTTTCATCTTAAAGCATCCCAAAAATTTCTCAAAAATTATATTCTTGCAAAAATTTTATTGTACTCTTAAATCATGACTTTTCTTGATAAAAATGTTAATAACACAAATCACAAAATAAAATATCTTTATGCATAATAAAAGAAAGAATATTTCTAAAAATAAAACGAAAATTTATTAGTGGCAAATATAATTATTTTAAGCAAAATAAAAATTATTTTAATTAAAAATATATTTGCTTTCAGCAAAACATAATCATTTAAAATAAAAATTTATTTGTTTATAGCAAAACATTATTATTTAAAAAAAATTATGGGATATTATACACCACATAGTTTTCATGCTTGTTTCATGGATCTATAAATGCCAAAAATTGACGGTAATTGATCTCTCTATTCTAAATTTTCCAATTTGTTACTAACTTTGAAATGCAAATATAGCCACTATAATTTCCCATTAGAATAGAAACTAGGAAGACTAACTTGTCTTTTAACTTTATTTGGTATTGGAGAAAACATTTGTACATATTAATGGATAATAATTAAGTTGACTTATGCAACAAATCTGCATGCTACATTATTATTATTGCTAATAACTTGTTGCCTAGAATATATAAATCAGGACTTCTTCCTTTTGTTCCTCATTGCTGCACTATTGACTTGTGTAGCTATCCACAAATTCTTTGATATATAAGTAAGTAAAAGCTACAATGAAATATAATATAATTATGTTTTGTGCCTGTAATTACTAACCTCATTTAGCTAATTGTTTAGGAAATGGTATGGGTGATTCAGAATATAATTAACTTTATCTTAATTTATGTCATATGCTCAAAGAGCTTAGGTAAGAAAATTGATATTTCTGCATGTTGTTCATCATATGATCTCATAGAGTAAAATTTTTGTAAAACTACTAATAATGTCTACTTAGAGTAAATTTGAGGTTTGAAATACAAAAATTATTATGTTATGTCCTTAACTTGATGAAATAATTTATTTTGATGACTTGAAGAGAAATTTTATAATAATATTTTTATACTTTTGTTATTCAGTGTGGATAATGGTCGGCTTGTGTGAAAAATCTAATAGATTTTGAAATTTTTCATAGATAGGATCTTACAGAGCTAGGTTTTTGACTAATGTTAATTTACAATATTCTTATCATTCTAAATGATATAGTTTTGAAGTAACTAGGCAAATCCATTATTTGGAGAGAGAGGTAAATGAAAACATTGCATGTGGTAAAGCATTAGCAGAAATGTTGGGTAATATGGATTGTTGGCACATGCCAATATTGGCTATGATAGCTGATGCAACTCAGGCTCCCAATGAAGAGTGCAGTAGGTGTGGGATGGATGGTTATGTGTCTAAGCCATTTGAAGAAGAGCATCTCTATATGGCAATAGCACATTGTTTTAAATCTGGTTCATAGAGTGGAAGTACCACATTTATTGTGAAGGCACCTTATCGACAATTATTTTGATTGCCTGTAAGTATGTCTAACCATTTTGGAATGTTACCCATTTATTATAAATATATCAAATTTATCCTAAATTTTGAGTAATTTTTTTTGTTTTTCCTTTCTGTATTGCATCAATAGTTTTGTTCTTTTATTTTTTTCTCTAGGAAGTTGATAGAGTGTGCTGTTAAAAATAAAAGACAAGAAGAGGTCAACTAGAGTGTTGTTTAAGTAATTATGGGGTTAAATGTAGAATGACCATTTAGTTAGTTCTTTACTTCATGTATTGTTTAAGTTCGTCTGCATCATTGTCTTATTATTGTTGAAAGTTGAAATAACTAGTATTTGCTACAGTAATTACAATCATCATAGCTAAGACTTTTGGTTTTGGCATGTGACTCCAGACTTGAAGTTTGTCTCTTTTAATTTAAAAATAACATCAGCTTACAAAACTAGTTGGATATAAAATGTAAGGTAGTGTATATTTTTCTTGTGTAAATGTATCATTTTGATTCATCCTAGATATTCAGTGTAGAGAGTCTACCATTTGTTTAACTGATCAGTAGCTTGATTTGGTTTACAAAGTTAAAGTAACCATTATACTTTGTAATTGTGTGGTGTATTATTTATTGACCTGGGTAAGAGGGGTTGTCTAAATTTAAAGGAACCTTCATGCATTTGGTTGCAAGTTCTAAAGATACACTTTTCATTACCAGCATCATTCATTTCTCATTTATATAAAAGGAGAGATTAAACAAAAATTTATGTTTTCACGTTGTGATAATGAAGAAGAAAAAGCAATGAGCAAGACCAGATATAGGACTTCCTTGTGTTATATTATACTAGATCAATGTGATGCGTCTATTAAAATAATGTCTCAGATCTTTGTGTAGTGCCAATTTCCATAATGCATGCAAGCAACAAGAAAATTACAATTTTAGGATGATCTTAAGTTCATAATTTTGTCATTTTATAACAATTTTATTACATTTCTTCTACATTTTCTTCAAAGATTGAAGACATGATCTTGTATAATCAAAATAAATTTGCATGATTTTAACTTGTTTTTCCTCGTAGGAGGTTGGTATGCGACTTAAAAAGGAAATTAGAAGAAACTCAAAGAGAAAAATAAAAAAATAAAAAAATGACTAGTTAGAAGCCATACAACAAGACTATATGTAAAAGTAGCTTATTATATTTAGCTAGTTATGTTAGTAGAATGTTCATATATACTTCCTAGCAACTTTTTTACATGCATGTACATTTGTACATAACACATTATATTCCTTGTTTACATTTCTTATATGTTGTACTTTCATGTATTTATATATTTAGTTAGAGGAAGAAGATAAAATGTCTTGGGATAAGAACATTAATTCATTTTTCGGGCTAAATGTAGAGGAATGACAAATCTTTGAATCCTCAAATTTTGTATTTAATATGTAGTCACAAATTTGTTAATTGTTACATAATAATAGGGTAATATATATACATAAATAAAGTCATAGTTACTTATTATAATGCTTTAGTGGAGAAAGTTAGCTTGGGCACAATTATCAAATACCCACCCTACCATCGTGGGATATAAACTTCGAAGAGCTACCCTACATTCTATATTATGCCTTTGAGTTTTACACAGTCATTTTTTACAACAAAAAAGAATTAGAAATTATTGTTGAAGTTTTAAAATGAGCAACTACAATTCTTATTAAGGTTGCGCTAGTGGCATTATCTTATCACGCCCCTACTTTTAAGGGCATGTGAAACACATACTTTACAGACAGATCTTTACTATAATAGATATAATACAAGCATTCATTATGAAAACAGATACAGATAGATTCTCTCATATAAACACAATATACAAACCATGTTTATAAATATCATAGTAACAACAGAGGTAAGAATTTTTCCTGTGGCATTCAGAGCATACTCTAGAGTACAAGAACATTATAAATCAAAATCTACTAGCCTAGGAAACAAAATAGGCTCACCAGAGAATATGTTGCTTAACTGATCACCTATCTGAAGGGAAATGACCAAACTTTTTATTTTTATCTAAAAAATGTAGAAATATCATGTAGTGAGTTTGACAACTCAATGAGCAGATAATACCTCCTATAACCTCTTAGGTCAATATATGGATGTACTCATATTTTAAAAGTTTTCACGTAGAAAATTACAGTTCGGAAGTACATCTGTATGTGACTTGTATTTCAATTATTCTCAGTTCAAATCACATTCAGATATCCAAAACCATATGCAATACGGTATGATCATTAATCAAATATTGTTATGCATCAAAATATTTTTGATGCAAACATTAAGACGATCTTATATTAGAACCACCATATCAGAGTTCATGCCTTTTTGTACTTTGGTGGTGTAGGATTTGCTGAAATTTAGCATTCAAGTTAAGGTTTACCCTACCACCATTCAAGAGGACACGCGAAGAGGACTCTAATATGGGTAATTTCCCAAGCACACAACAAGAGAGGTTAAATCACATATCATATAGTCGGCATCTCACCTAGATATGAGGTATTCCGTTCTCCTTCACATATCATATCTCGTGTGTTGGCCGTCACACGAGGCAAGTACCACCCCTGCTAGCTGAGGTGTCAAGGTGCACCAAGGCTAACATCACCTGCTATTAGCAAACAATGTTTCCAATAGGATTCCTCCATAGAAATCATTATTTATACATATGCCATATCGTTCAAAATAGAAGTTTTAGTATAAATTCAGAATTTTCAGTCTCATTACAATTCCTCTGTAAAAAATTTCTCAATTAGGATAATCACATATATATACCTTTTTCCAAGGCAATCTTATAGTTTTACCTATCAATGCTACGTGCACAATATATTTCCTTTACCATATGATGAAAAATACATTTAAATTCACATATTCAATGAGTTCAAAAATCTATTTTAAAACCATACTCTTCTTGAACTATATGCCATATTGTAAAAAAATCAGCTAATTTATTTAATTTTAGAGACATATAAAAGTATAAATAACTTATAAACATAATCAATTATACATTTAAAATTCAAGAAGAGCATAGGGTAAGTCATAGAAAGAATTATCTACTCACAGGTTAAAGCTCCATATTGGATAGTCCCAAAATGCACTATTTCAATCCAAATTTAACTAAATAAACCTCAAAAACGAGTTCGGAGGGTCCAAAAATCTAATAAATGACTTTAGGAGCTTGATCAACACTAGTAAATTGATGGGGCACTATTCATGGCTGGAATTACTATTCACACCTACTGAAATCACTATTCATGTTAGTCGGAGTTATTGTTAATGACACAAAAAGTTGTCAGATGACTATGAAACTTCATATACTATAATTTATCTATTTTTTGAATCCATCTACGATGTTAGATTTTTAATTTGAGGTCTCTAAATATGAGTTTCAGAACTTACCTTTTTTTTAAGATTTTCTACTTTCGATCTGTAGTGATTCTGAGGCTGATTTGAAAACTTGTTCGGCCAAGATCGTAGTACTATCTGTCTTGAATCCTGTGGTACCCTTAGTTTTGAGATTGAATGCTTGAGTGTAATCTAGATCTAGAGAGAGAAAATAGAGGAGAGAGAGTGAATAGTATTCTTTCGATGAACCTACGAAAGATTTTTTAAAAATGATGGAGGGACCAAATAGCAATTTGCTAATTGTTGGAGGAAGTCTTTTAAATTTTATTATTTACATTTTGACCCCTAAACCTTTAGAAAATTACAGTTTGACCCCAAAAATATTAATAAGTTTTCATTTTTATCCCTAAAACTTTTCAATTACATCCCTGCTCCTTTATTTCTTTTAATAATCTATACATAAATAAGAATTACTAAATTTTAGGGTTGTTACATTCTTCCCCCTTAAAAAATTTGGTCCCTAAAATTTAAACCTTCCTATCACAAGTAGGGAATGAAGCTAAGGCATAAATTACAGTTATTAACTTCACTACTCAAACTATTGGGGATATCTCTTTTGTATATCGTCTTTACTTTCTAAAAAGAACTCTTCATTTGGGTGATTTTGCCAAATAACCTTAACCATAGAGATTTCTTTTAGCCATTAGTTCTTCGCTTGTCAATCAACAATAATCATCGATTTTTTCTCATAATTAAGCCAAGTTCTTGTCCAATTGAATTTCTTAGAATTAGATAATATGAGAAGAATCTGATAGGTACTTTCTTAGCATTAATACAAGAAAGATTGTATAAACATCACTTAATCCTGATGATAAGGCTAGGCAATATACTAATATGTCCACTTTGTTTAAGATTTCAAAAAAGGCTATATACTAAAGCTGAGCTTTTTTTCTTCTTTCCAAACCTTATTACCTCTTTTATAGGTGAGTCCTTTAAGAATATTTGATCACCGACTAATAATTTCTAGTGCTCTAATATTTATGATTCTTATAGACTTTTGGCCTATATTGAGTTACTTGTATTCTTTTCCTAATCAATTTCACTTAATTAACGCCATATTACAACAAGTCTGATCCCACTGAATCATTTAGCAGAAAGTTAGTAGCTTTTTTTACATAAGGCTTTAAGTCATCAAATATCACTTTATTATAGGCAAATTCTACTATAAGATCTCTTACCAAACTCGAAGACATATGCTTGAAGCATGCTCTCCAAGCTAGCATAATCAATCTAGGTTAGTTATATTCTATCTATTGTATGTTATTCCAAATTAGATTCCAAAAGTTTAACTTTACTCAACTCACTCACTTATTAGGAAACCTATGATGTTTCATGTAAAATCTCAAATGGTACCATTTATATATTGGCTTGATAACTACTGATATGGTAAGTTCAACTAAGGACAAATAACTTATCCCAACTTTCACCAAAATTATATAAAAATACCTGAGGCATAACTTCTAATGCGTAAATACATTATTTTGATTTACTATCAGCAATACTATAATCTAACAAAGATCCTTAGACTTTCTGAATAGCTCTCTTGAAACAAAATATTCAATTGTTTTTACTTGCTAACACACCGAATAATGAAAGAAATATAGCTTGTATATTCTTTTTACCATAATACTCGTACAATTCTTTCATATCTTAGTATATCCTTATTGTCTTGGGTTATCCATATTCACAATCTATGACTTCTTTTGAAATCTCCTTTCTTAACAATTATTCACACGTGAATTTCTAATATCAACATAATTCACATTCTAGATACTAGACTCAACTTAGCATGGTATAAACCCTTAACACAAATACCTTGATCGCTTTACATTATTTTCGGACATGGTTCTCAAAATATTCTCCATTAATTTAACTTACTAACCACTTGGACACCATAATAATTGAGTTTTAAAGAAAATAAATTAACTTTCCTTATAATGAGGAAAAATAATCTTGCATTTAATGCCAAACATTAATGAGGGAGGATGCAGTAGAACAAACGAAAAGCATAATAAAGAATGGTGCCAAAATAGAAAGTCAAAAGTTTGGACAAAGCATTGAAAGAAAATTAAAATCGGTGGCCATAATTCTTGAAAAGCTGTAAAATAAATCCTAGTTGCTATTTCAGCAAAAATCGGTGGCCACAAGTTTTGAATATATGTGCCAAAATCTAGTTACTATTATTCAGTGAAAAAAATAGCACATGGAAAAGAAGAATTTCTGAGCTTATAAAAATTTGTGAAGAACAAAGAGCATGTAGTTAACTGGTAGAATGCAGTTGGTTGCTTCAAAATAGATGTAATCAATCAAGTGTAAAATAAATTAGTCCAAATTAAAAATTCTCAAAATAGCTGACTGACTTAATAATATCGATAGTTGACTCGCAGCAATATTGGGAAAACAAGATAAATAATTTGATTGTCTTTCTTCAACAATTAACTTGTTTGCATTTTCACTCTTTTTTTATACAATGACGCCTATCACTTACAAATTCCCTACAATGCTTCATCAAGGATAGCAAGGAAAAGTTTCTGATGATATCTTAACCCTATTATCTTTATGTGCTTGATATGAGCCACAATTACCACTACTGTACATATGCATGTATACCATTATTTTTGAAAATTTCACTCTCAATTTAGCTGATATTCATCGGCCACTCACATAGTTGCTGTAATTGTACCTGGCCTATTCGTATAGCTATTATAAGTATACCCTTATTTGAATTCTATAAATGCATACATTATTATCTTTACCTTCATACTCAGAGTTAGGGTGAGTGCAGTTATGGAGGGAACCGCATTCCGTCATTTTCGAAATATTTGTGTCTTTTGTAGTTTTAGTCTTAAAAAAGATGGAGAGTATGTGAAAGTAGCATAAAATCTGGGTATGGTGCTGACTAGGAAAAAAATTCATTTAGTCTATAATGGAAGTAACCGTGGGTTAATAGGGTGTGTGTCTACAGCTACACATGTAGGAAGATATCAAGTTCTAAGTATTATTCCTATCGCTCTAACTGTATCAAACATAATAGGAAAAACCATTGGGGAAGAATTTAGGGTAGCTTCCATGTATGAGTGTATGGCTAGAATGATGAGCAATACTGATGCCTTCATTGCCTTACCAGGGGGTTTTAGTACTTTAGAACAAATTTTCAAGTAGTTTCCTGGGCACAACTCAATATTTATCGCAAACCGATAGGTTTGTTAAATATTAACCATTTCTTTGATGGTCTGTTGCGTCTTTTTAATCAAGCTGTGGAACAAAAGTTTATCTCACACTCAGCTCGACGAATTCTTATCTCGGTTTCTAATACTGATGAGTTGATTAATGCATTACAAGCATTGGTTCATGTACCTGACCTAATTATAGCTCAAATAGATTAGATAACAGACAACCGTAGAAAGCGCAAATTAGACTTGAATGTTCATCTTTAACTATAGTAGAACGTAGTTATTGTTGTACCACTTTTACTTTCTTAGGGTCTACTTGGATACCATCCTTGCCAACCATACTTCTTTAGGCGGCGTTTGGTACCATGAATCTTTTAGCATTCTTAGGAAAGTTAGGCAGGAAACTTTTTTTCCCAATTTTATTATCAAGTATAAAAATTCATTCTTGGGAATCTTTCATTCCCAGGAATGAAAAGCTAAGAACTTTCCCACCCTTTTATTCCCACCTATGAGAGTGGGAATAAAAGTTTCCCATGGGAATGTGAGTCTTTTTCTATGTAAAATGATCAAATTGCCCTTAAACCTAATATCTAAATTTTAAACCTTAAACACTAACTTTTAAACTCTAAATCCTAAACTTAACCCCAAAACCATAAATTCTAAATCCATAAACCCTAAACCCTAAACACTAAACCCTAAATTCTAACCTGTAAACTTTAAATATTAGATTTAATCCCAGAACTCCAAACTCTAAACTTTAAACCGAACCTCTAAACTCTAACCCATAAATCTTAAATCTTAAACCCTAAATTCTAAACCCATAAACCCTAAACTCTAAACCCTAAACCCTAAACCCTAAACATTAAACCTAACCTCTAAACCTTAAGCTCTAAATTTTAACCCATAAATTCTAAGTTCTAAACTTAATCCCGAAACTCTAAACCCTAAACGTTAAACCTAACTTCTAAACCTTAAACCTTAACCCTAAATCATAAACTTAATTCCAGAATCCTAAATCTGAACCTCTAAACCCTAACCTCAAAATCCTAAACATTAACTCTTAAACCCTAAGCCTTAAATCTTAAACCTTGAACTCTAAACCATAACTCTTAAACCCTAAAACCCTAACCACTACTTTCATTTCAAATAAGAAATCTCATTTCTTCTTTTTTTTAGTCAATAAAAAATCTTATTTATTTATTTAATTCTTTTATCATCTTATTTATCATTCTTTTTATTTTGAAATTTTTTTTTCAAGAGTATTTTTTGAAAAGTAATTATATTTACAAGAATATTTTAAGTTTACCAAACATGAAAATAAAATTTTGATGGTAATACCGCAAATCATTCCGAGAAAAGTAAAGTGAAAATTAAACATATTTTTTCAAATTCCCCATCTATTTCATTCCTGGGAATCACATTCCCAAGAATATAACTTTCCTGGGAATAAAACATTCCATGAACCAAATGCCACCTTAGAGTTTGTAAAACTATTTTTAAATGTTATTTATGATCCTCTAAACTCTTGGAATATAATAATATATCGTCAATAAATACAATAATAAATTGATCCAAGAATAGTTTAAAGTACTCTATTCATTAAGTCCATAAATACTGTTGGACATTTGTCAAACCAAATGGCATTATTAAGAACTCATAGTACCCATACCGAGTCCTAAAAGAAATTTTTGGAATGTCCTCCTCCCTTATCCTCAAATGATAATACCCAGATCTCAAATTAATTTTCGAAAAATATTGATAACAATATAATTGGTCAAACAAATCATTTATGCAAGGTAATGTGTATTTATTACTCACTATCACTTTATTCAATCATCTGTAATCTATGTATAACTGCAGTGATCCATCCTTCTTTTTCACAAATAGAACTGGAGCATCTCAAGAAGAAGTACTAGGGCATATAAATCTCTTGTATAATAAGTCTTGTACCTAATTTTTTTTTAGTTCTCTAAGTTTAGTCGATATCATTTTATATAGAGATATAGATACTAGTTAGGTTCCAAGAAGTAAATCAATATCAAATTATATTTCTCATTTTGGGGTAATCTAGGCAATTCCTCTGGAAACACATAAGAAGATTCCCTAACCACTAGAACCTGATCTATATTGGTATATTTTATATCAACATCTCTCACTACAGTCAAATATCCTTGGCATCCTTTTTGTAATAACTTATGGGCAGCTAAAGCTGAAATTAAATTACTGGGTACATGCTTCCACTAATTGTTCACTACTTGCAACTCCTTTACTAACCTTTTATGCTATTGATAACATCTTCATACTGTATCAGTTAGAACACACTTCAAAACACTTAAACAAAGTCAACCCATTTTGACTTTATTCTTTAATATGCTTATGCAATGTCTTAACAATCAATCATGAAAAACTAATGTCTATACAAGAGTCCTTCACATGAATTGCCCATTTTGCATACCTCAAATTTTTAATTTCCATGGGCAAACCTTATTTTATCATAATGCTTGTACATAATATTATTGAAAACCAAACTGTCTTCGAATCTTTTATATCAACAAAATCAATTATTGAAAACATTATCTTCATAGATTCCCTACTCTCAAATTCAATCCACCCCACAGTTTGCCAAATCCATTTATATACATAGGTTCCAACTCATCTATCCAAAAAGAGATTTAAATCTATTTTCAAAACACTCACTTTATTACAAACCGTTATTTTGGAGTTAACAACCTCGATCACATAATAACCCACTATCGATATTGTATTAGCCATCCGTCATATTGTTTCACATAAGCAAATCAAACAACCAATTCAAACCTTCTTGACATCCAAACAAGCCATTACCTTTTTATTCGGATGGAATCTTCTTATTTTTAGCTAATTATTTTTCTTTGTACCCAAGAGGTTTTTCTTTTTCACTGTTCATTAAAATGAGTTCAAAAGCTGAATTGGTAGTCCACACTCAAGAGGCACCGTCTAAGACATACATATCGATGCTTAAACATCACATACCTAAGGATAAGAGTCAGAAGGAAGAAGAGGATGACACCCTATAAAATTCCACAGTAGCACTGTGAGTATAAATATGTCTGTGGTTACATACCTATACTCAAAGTCCTACTACAAAATCCTTTGCTCTGATAGCCATAGGGAAACCTAATTCTCTGATACCAACTTGTCACACCCCTACTTTTAAGGGCACGTAAAACACATACTTTACAGACAAATCTTTACTATAATAGGTATAATACAAGCGTTCATTATGGAAACAGATACATATAGGTTCTCTCATGTAACCACAATATACAAACCAAGTTTATAAATATCAAAGTAACAACAGAGGCAAGAATCCTGCTTATGGCATTCAGAGCATTATGTAACAACTCCATTTAAGTATCAAATTTTTTTTTAAATACCATGAAGTTATTACCTCATTACAACTTAACTCAATATAACATTTATTTAATTTATACAATACAGAGTTCACATACATGTCATTAATCAAAACATACGTACAACATATCAAACACATAAAAACTCTACATCTTATTTATTCTGGTTGATCAATTCCGGAGATACAGGTGCGGGTGGTTGCCCCTTCACCGGTATCTAAGCCAACTCGACCACAAACATTTTATTTGCTTCTGGAATCTGCCCAACATAAAGTACTCGATCCAACATGCATTAAAAGCCAGAGCTATAGAAAAATCTGCATAACTAATTTTTTGAACATGATATGGAAATATAGTGAGAATTAAATCCCAGTAAGTTCAACAATAAATCATATTCAATATAGCTCATCACATCATGTTCAGCTGGATAAACTACAGAAAATATCTTTGGTCACATGAATGCATTATATCTATGCACATAAGAATGATACAGTAATAATATGTATGACAGGAGTAACTATTTTTAGAATATCATATGATGGCCAACAACTTATTCTCATTTCAAGCTACCCCGGTCAGGGTGAGTATCCTTTACTCTCCGGTACGGGCTTTTCTCGCTCCGTCCGACATGGCACACTTTCTCTTTCTTTTCTCATAACCATAATCATAACCGTTGGTAGGGCGTCCCCTACTGGTGCATCACACGGATTGCCATGTGACCGTGCTCATTTCTTTTCTTTTCACAATGATAGCCAAAAATATGCTTTCAATAACAAGTATGTTCATTAAAATATAATTATTACCAAAAATCATTGGTAATCATGCCATGAGCATAACCATTTCAAATATCACTTTATAAAATATTTCCATGTCAAAATTCTACACTTAAGATGGTAAGAAGTTCATACAATAGCAATGGCTATGGCTATACTAGTCATTTATTAAGATTCATCTTCTTTTTTAAATACTAATTTTATTTCTTTATTTTCTTGATGCAGGTTTTTATCCTATCTAACCTTCTCTTACTAATCAGAGCATAACTCCCTCAATTTAACTCTGATGTAGGTGATCTTGGTGTCAATTTCAAGATAAAACAATTATCTAAAACTATTATGTTGAACATTGTAGCGAAATATTAAGAACTCAAGGTGATATTACTCCCTAAATGTATAGGTTATTTCTTCTCGGATAGGTTCTGACTTCTACCTACTAATCAGACCATATCTACCTCATATGGACTCCAACTTGACTGATTCCAGTGGCTAAAAATCCGCGTCACACAAATCTATAATTATTATGTTAACAATTTATTTTAATTCCATACATATAATTCCCATAAATTAAAATACAGAAGTTGTCCTAACATATTCTTCCCTGATGAACCATTTTCTGACCTTTGACTAATAATAAGCCATATCTTCCTCATATGGACTTCAAATTGAATGATTCCAATGGCTAAAAATCCATGACACATATAGCTATAATTATTATGTTAGCTATTTATTTTAATTCTATACAGATAATTCCCAGAATTTAAAATACAGAAGTTGTCCTAACATATTCTTCCCTGATGAACCATTTTCTGATGTTTGACTACTAATCAGCTCATATCTTCCTCATATGGACTCCAAATTGAATGATTCCAGTGGCTTAAAATCCATGACACACATAGATATAATTCTTATGTTAACTATTTATTTTAATTCCATGCAGATAATTCCCAGAAATTAAAATACAGAAGCTGTCCTAACATAATCTTCCCTGATGAACCATTTTCTGACCTTTGTTTACTAATCGGACCATATTTACCTCATATGAACTCTAAATTGAATGATTCCGGTGGTTAAAAATCCGTGACACATACATCTATTATTCATATGTTAACCATTTATTTTAATTCCTTATAGATTGTTCCTAGAAACTAAAACACCAAAGCTTAAAATTCTGCCACCCATAGCCATATCCATGCAGAACTATCTACACCAACCTAAGTATTCAAACATATATCACATGCAAGATCAATATGTAACATGATATAGTAACATCATGACTAATCATAAAAGTTCTAAGATCAAAATCTCATATAAATATTATAAGTTTCAAAAGTTTTCTTCAAAAAGAAATATTGTTAAACTTACCTGGAGCACTTAGTCCCCTAGATTTCTCCTTCCTCTTTCTTCCTTTCTTCCTCTCCTTTCCTCACTCTACCTTGCTTCTATTTTTCCTCTCCCTCACTTGGACGAAATTATAATGTTGTAAGGGTGGGTTTTCTTATATAGACCACCAAATAATTCACCTTTCATGATCATGGGTCTACCTTATCACAATTAGGATACACTTTGTTGAATTTTTGGAAAACAAACAACTTATGTTCTTGTCTTCCTCTTCCTTAGTCAAGATATGCATAGGAAAATGAGATTTGTATTTTGAAAATTATGATGATATGTTCTTAAGATAAGGGAGAAGGTCCCTTTGATTTAGGGATTCTTTTCCATTTTCTTTTGTCTTAAACAAGTATGATAGGTTTGCCTTTTTAGGTGGCAAATTTCTAGCCCTTGAATCTCCATTATTTGGTTGATATTATTTGTGTGGGATAGGAATGTTTTGTCCTAATGCCATGTATTATCATACCACTTGCTAGAATTATGAGTGTAGGATATATATGTTTTTGTCCTAAAACCTTGTATTATCATGCCACTTGCCAAAATGATGAATGTAGAATCACACCACTTGCTAAATTTTTGTCTTAATGCCATGTAACCTAATCTTTATTATTACATTATTATATCATCACCTAATTTATTTTATTTTATTTTTTCTCTTGAATTTGGGCTTATTCCTACCCATTATGGGCTTATTCCTACCCATTTTCTTTTCTTTGAATAAAATTCTACCTTTCTTGGAGGGCTTGGTCACATTTTCATAATTTTTGGGCTATTGGTCCAATTACTATATCCTAGTCCAAGTCTATGTTTTATTTCTTGCTTAGGTTATCTAATGGCTTGCTAGAAACTTATGTGAAGTGGAAAAAACTCTATATGAAGTGTCCATAGGTAAAAGCCCAATGTATGGGTAAAGATTTTAAACTTAGTAACTCTAGTCCTTGAATTAGGAAAAATTACCCTAATTCAATGTTCTTGAAATTTTAAGACCTTTACTTGTTTCTAAAAATTTATCTTCCTTATCCAAGAATTTTGCATCTCTTTAGTATGTTATTTCTAATTTCTTTCCTATTAGGTTTTCCCTCTTTATTTGTTCTCTTAATGTTAGAAACATTTTCTATGCATATACATAAGGTGAAGAATTTCTAAGGATTATATTTCCTTAGATATTTAAAATATTGTCTAATAAATTTTATTTCCTTAATTAAATTTTTATGTACTTTTATCAATAAAAGAAATGAAATTAGGGATGTTACATTTCTCTCCCCCTAAAAGAAATTTTGTCCTCAAAATTTCAGAAATTACCTTATAAGAACAATTGTGGATATTTCTTCCTCATGACTTCTTCCAGCTCCCAAGTTGCTTCTTCCGGAGTCAAACCTTCCCATAACACCTTAACTAGGGGAATGGTTTTATTTCTCAGTTGCTTCACGTCCGTGTCCAATATGGATGCAAGTACTAGCTGGTATGTCATGTTCTCCTTTATTTGGATTAGTTCATCCTGTACTATATGTGATGAATCTGGAAGATACTTCTGCAGCTGTGATACATGGAAAACATTATGTAGGTTGGACAAATTAGGTGGAAGAGCAACTTAATATGCTGATGTCCCTACTTTTTTCAGAATTTGGTAGAGTCCCAAAAATCGGGGATTTAGCTTTTTGGTCTTGAGAGACCTACCAACTCCGGTGGTCGGAGAAAGTTTTAGAAATACATGGTCCCCTTCCTCAAACTCCAGAGGTCTATGTCTCTTATCATAGTAACTCTTTTGCCGACTTTGAGCTGTGAGTATTTTATCTTGTATCATCCTGATTTGTTTAGTGGTTTGTTGAACTAGATCAGGACCCAACAAGTTCTTTTCTCCTACCTCGAACCAACATAGTGGAAATCGGCACTTTCTACCATATAAAGCTTCATAGGGGGCCATCTTAATACTAGAGTGATAGCTAGTATTATAAGCAAACTCTACTAAAGGTAGTTACTCATCCCATCCTTTACCTTGCTCTATCACACAGGCCCTCAACATAGCTTCTAGGGTTTGAATGGTTCGTTCTGTCTGCCCGTCAGTCTGAGGATGGTAGGCAGTACTGAACCGTAACTGAGTACCAAAAGCTTCCTGCAACGCCTTTCAAAACCTCGACGTGAACCTCGGATCTCTATCAGAAACAATATTTAAGGGAATCCCATGGAGTCTAACTATTTCCTGGACGTACAATTGGGCCAATTTATCCAGTGAAAAGTTAATTTTTATGGGCAAAAAGTGAGCAGATTTGGTTAATCTGTCAACTATTACCCACATAGAGTCATGTCCCACTGAAGTCTTAGGTAAACCTACAACAAAGTCCATCGAGATACTATCCCATTTCCATTTAGGGATCTCAAGAGGTTGTAGAAATCCCGCTAGCTTTTGATGCTCCACCTTCACCTTTTGACAAATGAGATATTTCGCCACAAACTCGGCAATGTCCTTTTTCATCCCTGGCCACCAATACATCCTTTTTAAATCTTGGTACATTTTAGTGCATCCAGGATGGACTGTGTATTTACTCTCATGCGCTTCCTGCAGGATCTTAGTCCTCAACTCTCGTTCTTGAGGGACACAAATCCTTCCTTGATACATGATTGCTCCATCTTCCATGACAGAAAAATTACCTTGGTCTTTATGATCCTGTAAGTATTGGTCGTGAGCTTGAGCCTCTTTGATCTGGGCTCTAAGGTCACACCCTATACTTAAACCATTAATGACTAGATTCTTTGGAGTAAGAGTAGTGGCTAGCTTCAAATTTTGAAACTCCTCTAGCATCTGCATCTCATACACCATCATCTGACCCATGTGCAGAGATTTTCGACTCAAGGCATTTGCTACAACATTCGCCTTTCCGGTATGATACTTTATCTTAAACTTGTAGTCATTGAGGAATTCTACCCATCTTCGTTGCCTCATATTTAACTCCTTCTAATCAAAGAGGTATTTTAGACTCTTATGATCACAATATACTTCAAAGGTTGCCCCGTACAAATAGTGTCGCCAAATCTTTAGGGCAAACACTACTGTCGCTAATTCAAGATCATGGGTTGGATAGTTTTCTTCGTGGGGTCTCAATTACCTAGAGGTGTAAGCAACTACTCTCTTATCTTGTATTAGCACACATCCTAACTCTTTCTTTGAAGCGTCACTATACACTTTAAAATATCCTGTGGGGTCTGGAATAATTAAAACAAGAGGAGTAGTCAGTCTTGTCTTCAGCTCCTGAAAACTAGCTTCACATTGATCAGTCCATTTGAAAGGACTTCCCTTCCTGGTCAATTTAGTCAATGGCAAGGCTATACGAGAGAAGTTTTGTATAAATCTCCTGTAGTATCCTGCCAAATCCAGGAAACTTTTGATTTTCGTAACCGTCTTTGGTCTCTCCCACTTAATCACTTCTTCCGTCTTGCTAGGATCTACGGCTACCCCTCTATTAGAGATGACATGTCCGAGAAACTTCACCTCTGACAGCCAAAATTCACACTTCTCCAATTTGGCATATAACTTTTTCTCTTTCAGCACTTGCAGCACGATTCGGAGATGTTGTTCATGTTCTTTCTCACTCTTAGAATATATCAAGATGTTATCAATGAACACTACAACAAATTGATCTAGGTAGGATCGAAAAATGCGATTCATGTAATCCATGAAAATTGCAGGTGCATTCATCAACCCGAAGGGCATTACGAGAAACTCATAATGCCCATACCTAGTCCTGAAGGCAGTTTTTGGTACGTCCTCATCCTTAATCATAATCTGATGATATCCTGACCTCAAGTCAATTTTAGAAAAAATGGAGGCACCCTTCAATTGATCCAATAAGTCATCTATCCTAGGGAGAGGGTACTTGTTTTTGATAGTCACCTTATTCAGCTGTCTGTAATCTATGCATAGTCTCAAGCTCCCGTCTTTCTTCTTAACAAACAATACAGGAGCTCCTCAAGGTGATACACTCGGTCTAATGAATTGCTTGTCTAATAGTTCCTCCAACTGCTTCTTTAGTTCTTGTAGTTCCTTCGAGGCCATTCGATATGGTGCAATAGAGATAGGGCCTATCCCAAGTAGGAGATCAATAGAAAACTTTATCTCTCTCTTGGGAGGTAAGCCTGGAATATCTGATGGAAATACTTCAGGAAACTCGTTGGCTATTGGGATTTCATCAAGCTTCGATTCGACTTCTAGGTTTGATAAATACAAGAGAATGTATCCAAGTACTCCATTCTTCAACTCCCTATTAACTTGATTGGCATTTAGCATCAACAACTGGACCTCCTCTTTCGGAGTAGGAGGTAGAAATTCAACGGTCTTGTTACAAAAATTCAACAAGACTCAATTTCTAGACATCCAGTCTAACCCTAGAATGACCTCAATACCTCTTAGAGGTAAACAGACGAGGTCTACAGAAAAAGTTCTCTCCTGGATGATGACTTGACAGTCCTTACATACAGAGGAAGTTAATACCCGTTCCCCTGTAGAGGTTACTACGGATAGCTCATAGGGAGTTTCAGAAATAGGGAACTGAAACTTCCTAATACATTCTTCTGATATAAATGAATGACTAGCACCAGAGTCAAATAACACCATAAGAGCAAATCCATAGATATAGCATGTACCTTGAACCATTTCAGAAGATTGGGCTGCCTCTTGGCCGCTTAGGGTGAAAACCCTTCCTTTCACCTGAGGCCTCTGTTCTGGCTGCTTCCCCACATTCTGTGGGCAATTTTTCGCAAAATGTCCCTTCTGTCCGCAATTGAAACAGACATCTTGTCCGATGTAGCATGGCTGGTTACTATGCATGCGTCCGCACTTAGCGCACTTGACTGAGGCGAGGTCTTGTTGAAAAGACCTTGGACCTGTAATCAATGGCCTCTTACCAGCTCCATATCCACTTCTTCTCACGTTATTTCTAGGGTTGGGAAAATTTTTCTTCCTTTTCCATAGGTTTCGCCTTTGCTTTTCATCCTCCACTGCCTTTAAACTCTTTTCTAGGAGTCTACATTTATTTATTAGAGGTACAAACTCCCTGATCTCCATAGCTATAACAGCATTTTTTATCTTTGGGATTAGTCCCGCTTCAAACTTAACCGCCTTCCATGCTTTATCTGGATTATCACGCAGATAAGAGGAGAACTTAGACAGCTCCTCGAACCTTGCAATATGCTGGTCCACGGTCATGCTGGCTTGCTTGAGTTGGAGAAATTCGATCTCTTTCTCTGCTTGTACAGTAGTTGGAAAGTACTTTTCAAAAAAAATGTCCTTGAACACTTGCCAGGTGATCTGTCTTCCCTGATGAGCTAAAAGTTCTCTAGCTCCACGCCACCAGTATTCTGCTTCATCCTTTAACATATATGCAGCAAAAATAATTTGCTGCTCTTCAGTACAACCCATCACTTCAAAGATTTTCTCTAATTCCCTAATCCACCTTTCGGCTACCGTTTGGTCATAGCCACCTTGGAAACAAGGTGGTCTAGTCCTCAGGAACTCGGATATGCAATTATCTTTTCCAGCCATCCGGTTGTTAGCACCATTCTCACCATTTGGGTTATTAGCATTCTGGAGATATTGTAAAATTTGGTTGGTGGTCATGACTTGGTCTCGAATTGCCGTGGCCAGGTTGTGCAGGGTTTCTTTTGCATTGGTTGCTAGATTCCTCCTTGGTGGTTCCATTTCCTACTATGGCAAAAACAAAGTTATGCTGCTATTGAGGTGATCAAGCCCAATAGTTAGTTTAAAAATATTTAATAGCAGTCATAACACCACCTCGGCATATAGATAGGAAACACTAGTAATTTCTTACCTATATGAATCACGGATTCCCTACACAGCACAACCACAACATACTTAAGACACTATAAGATCGATTCAGATAACCATCCACCTACTGGCCATCTAGGATCGACCTGCTCTGATACCAATTATGTAACAACTCCATTTAAGTATAAATTTTTTTTTAAATACCATAAAGTTATTACCTCGTTACAACTTAACTCAATATAACATTTATTTAATTTATAATATACATAGTTCACATACATGTCATTAATCAAAATATACGTACAACATATCAAACACATAAAAAATCTACATCTTATTTATTCTGGTTGACCAATTCCGGAAATACAGGTGCGGGTGGTTGCACCTTCAACGGGATCTAAGCCAACTCAACCACAAACATTTTATTTGCTTCTAGAATCTGCCCAACATAAAGTACTCGATCCAACATACATTAAAAGTCAGAGCTATAGAAAAATCTGCATAACTAATTTTCTGAACATGATATGGAAATATAGTGAGAATTAAATCCCAGTAAGTTCAACAATAAATCATCATCAATATAACTCATCACATCATGTTCAACTGCATAAACTATAGAAAATATCTTTGATCACATGAATGCATTATATCTATGCACATAAGAATCATACAGTAATAATATGTATGACAGGAGTAACTATTTTTAGAATATCATATGATGGCCAACAACTTATTCTCATTTCAAGCTACCCCAGTCAGGGTGAGTATCATCTACTCTCCGGTACGAACTTTTCTCGCTCCGTCCAACATGGCACACTTTCTTTTTCTTTTCTCATAATCATAATCATAACCGTTGGTAGGGCGTCCCCTACTGGTGCACCACACGGATTGCCATGTGACCGTGCTCATTTCTTTTCTTTTCACAATGATAGTCAAAAATGTGCTTTCAATAACAAGTATGTTCATCAAAATATAATTATTACCAAAAATCATTGGTAATCATGCCACGAACATAACCATTTCAAATATCACTTTATAAAATATTTCCATGTCAAAATTTCACACTTAAGATGGTAAGAAGTTCATACAATAGCAATGGCTATGGCTATACTAGTCATTTATTAAGATTCATCTTCTTTTTTAAATACTAATTTTATTTCTTTATTTTCTTGATGCAGGTTTTCATCCTATCTAACCTTCTCTTACAAATCAGAGCATAACTCCCTCAATTTAACTCTGATGTAGGTGATCTTGGTGTTAATTTCAAGATAAAGCAATTATCTAAAACTATTATGTTGAACATTGTAGCGAAATATTAAGAAATCAAGGTAATATTACTCACTAAATGTATAGGTTATTTCTTCTCGGATAGGTTCTGACTTCTACCTACTAATTGGACCATATCTACCTCATATGGACTCCAACTTGAGTGATTCCAGTGGTTAAAAATCCGCGTCACACATATCTATAATTCTTATGTTAACCATTTATTTTAATTCCATACATATAATTCCCAGAAATTAAAATACAGAAGATGTCCTAACATATTCTTCCCTGATGAACCATTTTCTGACCTTTGACTACTAATAAGCTCATATCTTCCGCATATGGACTTTAAATTGAATGATTTCAGTGGCTAAAAATCCATGACACACATAGCTATAATTCTTATGTTAATTATTTATTTTAATTCCATACAGATAATTCCCAGAAATTAAAATACAGAAGCTGTCCTAACATATTCTTCCCTGATGAACCATTTTCTGACGTTTGACTACTAATCAGCTCATATCATCCTCATATGGACTCCAAATTGAATGATTCCAGTGGCTTAAAATCCATGACACTCATAGCTATAATTCTTATGTTAACTATTTATTTTAATTCCATACAGATAATTCCCAGAAATTAAAATACAAAAGCTGTCCTAACATAATCTTCCCTGATGAACCATTTTCTGACCTTTGTTTACTAATCGGACCATATTTACCTCATATGAACTCTAAATTGAATGATTCTAGTGGTTAAAACTCCGTGACACATACATCTATAATTCATATGTTTACCATTTATTTTAATTCCTTGTAGATTGTTCCCAGAAATTAAAACACCGAAGCTTAAAATTCTGCCACCCATAGCCATAGCCATACCCATGCAGAACTATCTACACCAACCTAAGTATTCAAACATACATCACATGCAAGATCAATATGTAACATGATATAGCAACATCATGACCAATCATAAAAGTTCTAAGATCAACATCTCATATAAATATTATAAGTTTCAAAAGTTTTCTTCAAAAAGAAATATTGTTAAACTTACCTGGAGCACTTAGTCCCATAGATTTCTCCTTCCTCTTTCTTCCTTTCTTCCTCCCCTTTCCTCACTCTACCTTGCTTCTATTTTTCCTCTCCCTCACTTGGACGAAATTATAATGTTGTAAGGGTGGGTTTTCTTATATAGACCACCAAATAATTCACCTTTCTTGATCATGGGTCTACCTTATCACAATTAGGATACACTTTGTTGAATTTTTGGAAAACAAACAACTTATGTTCTTGTCTTCCTCTTCCTTAGTCAAGATATGCATAGGAAAATGAGATTTGTATTTTGAAAATTATGATGATATGTTCTTAAGATAAGGGAGAAGGTCCCTTTGATTTAGGGATTCTTTTCCATTTTCTTTTGTCTTAAACAAGTATGATAGGTTTGCCTTTTTAGGTGGAAAATTTTTAGCCCTTGAATCTCCATTATTTGGTTGATATTATTTGTGTGGGATAGGAATGTTTTGTCCTAATGCCATGTATTATCATACCACTTGCTAGAATTATGAGTGTAGGATATAGATTTTTTTGTCCTAAAGCCTTGTATTATCATGCCACTTGCCAAAATGATGAATGTAGAATCACACCAGTTGCTAAATTTTTGTCTTAATGCCATGTAACCTAATCTTTATTATTACATTATTATATCATCACCTAATTTATTTTATTTTATTTTTCCTCTTGAATTTGGGCTTATTCCTACCCATTATGGGCTTATTCCTACCCATTTTCTTTGCTTTGGATAAAATTCTACCTTTCTTGGAAGGCTTGGTCCAATTTTCATAATTTTTGGGCTATTGGTCCAATTACTATATCCTAGTCCAAGTCTATGTTTTATTTCTTGCTTAGGTTATCCAATGGCTTGCTAGAAACTTATGTGAAGTGGAAAAAACTCTATATGAAGTGTCCATAGGTAAAAGCCCAATGTATGGGTAAAGATTTTAAACTTAGTAACTCTAGTCCTTGAATTAGGAAAAATTACCCTAATTCAATGTTCTTGAAATTTTAAGACCTTTACTTGTTTCTAAAAATTTATCTTACTTATCCAAGAATTTTGCATCTCTTTAGTATGTTATTTCTAATTTCTTTCCTATTAGGTTTTCCCTCTTTATTTGTTCTCTTAATGTTAGAAACATTTTCTATGCATATACATGAGGTGAAGAATTTCTAAGGATTATATTTCCTTAGATATTTAAAATATTGTCTAATAAATTTTATTTCCTTAATTAAATTTTTATGTACTTTTATCAATAAAAGAAACGAAATTAGGGATGTTACAATACTCTAGAGTACAAGAACATTATAAATCAAAATCTACGAGCCCTAAAAACAAAATAGGTTCACCAGAGAATATGTCGCTTAATTTATCCCCTATTTGATGGGAAATGATCAAACTATGTATTCTTATCTGAAAAATGTAGAAATATCATGTAGTGAGTTTGACAACTCAATGAGCAGATAATATATCTTATAACCTCTTAGGTCAACATATAGATGTACTCATATTTTAAAATTTATTACATACAAAATTACAGTTTGGAAGTATATCCATATGGGACCTACATTTCAAATATTCTCAGTTCAAATCACATTCAAATATCTAAAATCATATGTAATACGGTATGATCAGTAATCAAATATTGTCATGTATCAAAATATTTCTCATAAAAATAGTATAAGGATCCCATATTAGAACCAACATATCAGAGTTCAAGCCCTTTCGTACTTTAGTATTGTAAGATTTTTCTAAATTCAGTATCCCAGTTAACGTTTTCCCTACCACCATTCAAGAGGACACGCGAAGGGGACTTTAATATGGGCAATTTTCCAAGCACATAGCAAGGGAGGGCAAATCACATATCATATAGTCGGCATCTCGCCCAGATAAGAGGTATCCCGCTCTCCTTTATATATCATATCCCGTGTGTTGGTCGTCACATGAGGTTAGCACCACCCCTGCTAGCTGAGGTGTCAAGGTGCTCTAAGGCTAAAATCACCTACTGTTAGCAAACAATGTTTCCAATATGATTCCTCCATAGAAATCATTATTTATTCATATGCCATATCGTTCAAAAGAGAGGTTTTAGTATAAATTCAGAATTTTTAGTCTCAGTACAATTCCTGAGTCAGAAATTTCTGAATCAGGATAATCACATATACATGCCTTTTTCCAAGGAAATTTTATATCTTTACATATCAATGCCATGTTCACAATATATTTCTTTTATCATATGATGAGAAATACATTTAAAATCACATATTCAATGAATTCAAAAGTTCATTTTTAAAACCATATTCTTCTTGAACTATATGCCAGATTGTAAACAAATCAGGTAATTTAATCAATTTCAGAGATATATAAAAGTGTAAATAACTTATAAACAGAATCAATTATACATTTAAAGTTCAAGAAGAGTATAGGGTAAGTCATAGAAAGAATTATTTACTCACAGGTTAAGGCTCTATATTGAACAGTCCCAAAATATACTTTTTCAATCGAAATTTAACTAAATAGACCTAAAAAATGAGTCTGGTGGGTCTAAAAATCTAGAAAATGACTCTGAGAGCTTGGTCAACACTGGTCAACTAATGGCACTGCTCACGACCAGTATTACTGTTCACACCAAGCATAATCACTATTCACACCTATCAAAATCACTATTCACGACACTAAAAGTTGTCAAATAACTGTGAAATTTCGTATCCTAAAGTTTATCTATCTCTTGAATCCATCTACGGTGTCAAATTTTCAATTTGAGGTCTCTAAATAGGAGTTTCAGAATTTACTTTGTTTTAAGATTTTCTACTTTCGATTTGCGGTGATTTTGCAACTGATTTGAAAACTTGTTCGCCAAAATCGTAGTACTCTCTGTGTTGAATCCAGTGGTACCCTTAGTTTTGAGATTTGATGCTCGAAATTACTCCAGATCTAGAGAGAGAAAATGGAGGAGAGAGAATGAATAGTATTCTTTCGATAAACCTACGGAAGAATTTTAAAAAATGATGGAGGGACCAAATAACAATTTGCTAAATGTTGGAGGATGTCACGCCTCTACTTTAGGAATGCGAATAACACTACTGTCCGATAACTTTATCTTTATTCATCTGCAATCAACTTCATATTCTGACATAACATGATAATATCATACGTTTGCAAGTTTCTAATAGATCTAATTATACATGCCAATGCCACAATTAACAATATTACAACGGAAGCAAAGATCCTGCCTGTGACGTTTAAAGCAACTCTAGAGTACATTTATATTACAATTTAAACACTGAGAGCCCAGAAACAATTTAGGCTCACCACGGAAATACGACACCTAGTCGATCAAGAAGCCGTAGGACCAAACTCTGGGTCTTTATCTAAAAAATATATCAACCACGTGTAGTGAGTTTTATAACTCAGTGAGCAGATAATACCTCATATGACCTCTTAGGTCAACATATGGATGTACTCTTTAATTTAAAAATTTTTACGTTGAAAATCACAATTCAGAGGTACATTCATATAGGACCCGCATTTCAAATAATCCCTGTTCATATTCATATTCATTTCATAAGTAATGCTGTAAAATGATAATAATATCATAGTATGCATCAACATAATTCTTATGAAAACATTTGGAGGATCCCATATCAGAACCACCATATCAGAGTTTAACCCATTCCATACTTTGGTGGTATAGGATTTGCCTAAACTCAGCATACCGCTGAGGTTTGCTCTACTACCATTCAAGAGGACACGCGAAGGGACTCTATATGGGTATTTCCCAAGCACATAGCAAGGGAAGGTAAATCACATCTCATATAACTGGCATCTTGCCCATATAGGAGGTATTCCGCTCTCCATCAGATATCATCTCCCGTGTGTTGGCCCTTACACGAGGCTGGCATCACCCCTTGCTAGCTGAGGCAATCAAGGTGCATCAGGGCTAACATGACCTGCTGTTAGCATACAGTGTTTCCAATAGGATTCTTTCATAAAATCATAATCCCATATAATCCATATTAATCAAAACAGAGGTACTATTATAATGCAGCATTTTCATTCTCAGTATATTCCTCTATCAAAACTTCCTAATCAGGGGAATCACGTATACATGCCTATATTCGAAGTAAACATATCTCTGTATAAAACAATACCATATGCATAACATATTTCCTTTGCCATATAATGAGAAATACATTTAAAAATCATATGTTCAATGTGTTTCAAAATTCATTTCAAAAGTCACTCTTCTTGAACCAGATATCATATTGCAATCATTTTAGATATTCTAAACCATTTCAGGAACATATAAAAGTATAAATAACTTGTAAACATACTCATTTATCAATTTAAAGTTCAAGAAGAGTAAAGGCAAGTCATAAAAGAATCATCTATTCATAGGTAAGAGCCCCGGATTGGATAGCCCTAAAATGCACTTTTCTACTCTTAATTTGATCAAAGAGACCTAAAAAACGTATCCGGAGTGTCAAAAAACTTAGAAAATGACTCTAGTAGCTTGGTCACTGTTCACGACCGGAAAATACTATTCACCCCCCGGAGATCACTATTCACAACGAACAAAAAGCTGTCAGATGGCCAAAAATAGTCATATCCTAAGGTTTATCTAACTTCTGAATCTATCTACAGTGTCAGATTTTCAATTGGAGGTCTCTAAGTAAGAGTTTTAAAATTTACCTTTTTTTGAGATTTTTTACTTCAGATCTACGGCGATTCAACGGCTGATTTGAAAAATTGATCAGTCAAAACCGTAATATTCTCCGTCCTAAATCCAGTGGTACCCTCAGTTTGGAGATCGAAAGCCATTAGGCACTCCAGATCTAGAGAGAAAATTAAAAGTTACTATTTATTACTATTCACTCTCACTATTCATCAAATTTGCAATTCCTCGGGTTCTATCTCTGTTGTCTCCCCCTGTTTCCTCTTTTATTGTTTTAATAATAATAATAATAATTATTATTATTATTTAATAATTAAATATGTAGATTTGTTTTTATTTTATTTCATAATATTCATATAAATACCGTTTTTCACCTTAAAATATCTCAAAAATTTCTAAAAATTTACATTCTCATAAAACTTTAGTCGAACTCTTAAATCATGATTTTTCCTGATAAAAATCTTAATAAAAAAAATCTCAAAATAAATATTTTTATACATATTAAAGGAAAGAATATTTTTAAAAATAAAACAAAAATTTATTAGAGGACAATATAATTATTTTAAACAAAACAATAATTATTTTACATAAAAGTATACTTACTTTTAGCAAAACATAATCATTTTTAAATAAATAAATAAAATAATATCGTTTAAAAATAAAAATTACGCTTCAAAACGTAATTTTTTATATTTTCTTTGTACTTCTTTAACCCATGTAGTAAATATACATATTTTGTACGGTTTTTATTCCCATTTTCGAAATTCTCTCTTTTATTTCAAATTTTTTTAATTGGAATTTTCGTTAAATTTTATAGTTATTACAGAGGAAGTCCTTTTAATTTTATTATTTGCATTTTGACCCATAAAATTTTAAAAAATTACACTTTGACCAAAAAAATATTAATAATTTTTCATTTTCATCCTTAAAACCTTTCAATTACATCCCTACTCTTTTATTTCTTCTAATAATCTATACATAAATGAGAATTACTAAATTTTAGAGTTGTTACACATCTATTAGAATTTTTAATAAAAATTTTACAAGAAAAGATTGTCATCTTTCCATGACAATTGATATCTTCTATTTAATATATGAACCATTTAAAATTTTTGTAATCATTAAAGAAAAAGAAGGGAATCTATTCTTAAAATATATGAATGGAGAATAAAAATATAGGTTTTGCATATTTCAAATATATATATATATATATATATATATATATATATATAAAATTTTATTTTTAAAAATTTACCTTTATCAATTTAATCTTTTAAGAATTAATTAATTTGAAAAATGGCTTGAATTTATTATATTTATAAATATTTAACAAATTGTTTATAATTAAAGCAAAGATAAAGTTTAGTTAAAGTTCCATTTTAATTAGTTACAGAAGTTTAATCAATTTCTATTCATATAGTTAATGTAAAATTATTTATATAAGGAAAATAACTTTTTAAGTAATATGTTTAAAAATTAAACTTCAAAAAAATTTAATTCAAAATAAATTTTTTTTATAGATTAAAATGACAAAATGCTCTTTTAACTTTTAAATTTTAATTTTTGATGATTAAGTAAAATTGAAACAAACCCTTTGTTATTAAAATAAAAAAAAAGATAAAAAATTATAAAACGTGATAACAATGTGCATTTTACACATTTTCTTATGCAGTATAATTAAGAATTTATATAGTTGAAATAAAGATATAATTTAACTAAAATTTTATTTATATTAATTAAATAAATTTCCAAAACTTTTTTAACACTATCAACAAAAAAATATTTTTTAAAAAATAAAATTTTAATTTATTGAAAAATTTAAATTTTATACATATATTAAAAATAAATTAAAGATGAAGATTACTTTTAAGAGTAATCATTAGATGATTCATTCTACATGCTTTTTTTAAGCTAATCTTACATTTCAGTGGCGATTTAATTTAAATTGCCACCAAAAAGTTTTCGGTGGTGACAAATAGTCATCACTGAAGACGCCATTTTACGGTAGACAAATTTTTCTGCCAAGCTTCAGTGGCGACATTAAATGTCACCATTGAAAGTCCAACGTTTGGTCACAGAAAGGGTTAGAAACCACTTTTACAGTTAACCTTTAGTGGCGATATTATGAAAATCGCCATTGAAAGTATATTTTTTATAGCAACATGTCTATGTCGCCACTTTTCAGTGAAAACCCAAAATGTCGCAATTGAAAATGGCATTTAATGACGAATTTAATAAGTCGCAGTTGAAAAGTTGAAACACCTATTGACTAGCATCTTATTTCATACATCCACATCATAGAATATTCTCCTTGAACCTTTTAGTATTATATATATATATATAATATTTTTTTCTTATTTGTAAATTTCTAGCAATGTCTACCTAGCCCATAAATTCACCTGTTTACTTATATTGTTAATTATCTTTTTTGGATAAGCATACAAGTGCTTCAAGCTATGCCAAGCATTTTCAAATTTTATTTCCTTATAGGCAACTAATTAGGCGTGATATGCATTAGTTACAACAGAAAGGATCTCACGCCACAAAGAAAAGTGTACAGTTCATAACTTATTTTATCTCACATTACGAGCTGTCTAACAGGGAATTGGCACTCAACTAAACCATCCCACATATATTACACAATAAGAAAATACACAATCCATATCCATATTTAGATGAATCAACCTTGAGACCCTTGTTGCTCACTTCTTGTTGGAGTACCTGGAATGTGATTATGTGGACATAAAAAGATGAGATGACAATCTCAATAGCTAGCAAAATTTTCAGAAAAACAATATACATTCCATTCTTTAAAACATCTCAATTTATTTCACTGAAACATAAGCACTGACCATAGATACATACATCATCTTGGTCACACTAGGGACCTATAACATTTTGGTCTACTTACCCAATGCAGTCCCATAACTACAAAAAGGTTATGCATCTCCTATTATTGGCCAATACATGGGGCAAATAAGGCTTATTTTGTACACTTTGAGCACCCCTTAATTCCTGAGACTGCATACATAACATATCTTTAGACCATCATTCATCATAGCATAAAAGTCAAACAATTAGTGAAATTGATAAATTCAAGTTTCTAAACATAAAGACTATTTTAAGGAAAAGCTAGCAACCTCATTTCTTGCACAATCACTTCCTTTCCAAGGCTGTGAATATTACAACCAGCTACTCAAACTAAAATATATAAGAGCTTTAGGTTAATACATGTATATTAGCACTAAAAATCATAAGTCTCTAGTTTAAGAGCTTATGCTTCTCAAAACAAACTGTGATTCTGTTCAGATTTGGGGTTATTATTAAATATGACAGAAGTCCTCTAAAATTATAAAATTTTCCATGGAGGTTCCTCTACATGTCTATTTTATTTTATGGATTTCTCAGCCCTAAACTATTCAATTCACCCCAAGAAGTACTTCCATAACCCAGAACAGTGTATATTGGTTTCAGTTCCATTTTTATTCAGTCTTCCATTCCTTTGGATAGGTAAAACTTCTTCAAAATTCGTGATATTTGATTTGGAGCATCCTATATATGTTATATAATCACCATAAAAATTTGAAGTAAAAAAAAATTTATTTGACCCCTCAAATAACACTCGTTTATGGCTGTCCCCAATTTTAGTTTGTTTTGACTCACTTCCTGTCCCACACAATTTCTATATTTTATTATATGCTTTAGACTGACCATAATTTTCTCAAATTGGTTGGGATCATTAATTAGGATCCTTATAACATGTCATAAAATTTACATACGAAAATTCAACATCTAACCCCTTCAATGTTAGTATTTCCTTCAACAGCCTAAGTTGTCCAATAGATTTTTCTCAACACTATTTTGATTTCAAATGGTCTATTTGTAGGTTCTCAAAAATCACAAAAAATTTTAGAATTGATTATCAATATTTCAAGAATTTTTTTACCAAATATTAGAGAATTTAAAGGCCATTTACCCAATCAAATAGTCCAAGAACACAGGGCCTAAAAATATTTAGGTGCAGGAACAATAACTTCCTAGTGCAGAATGTGTGGTGCTTCAGCAAAGATTGTTCCCTAACACCAGAGTTCTATATTTTCAAATTTAACCTCTTGCATCTCATGCTCAAGAATCACCAATGCAGAATCCAAAATGAGCTCAACTCACTACAAACCAACTTTCTTCAAGAGGGAAAATTCACCTTGTGTAGAAATAATTCTATAACTCTCAAATTTCAATTTGTTTCTCCTCTTGGTTTCCCTTGCAACTCAGTTATGTTTTTATGGTTACTCTCCCCCTTTGGTTCTAAATTTTCTAGCTACCTTCTGTCCCTCTTAGGTGTTAATTTCATGAGGAATGAGTGGTTTGAATTTGCTGCCCCATTACCCAAAATAATGCCTAGACATTATGATGCTGGCCTTTGGTTTCCACCACTCAAGAGGAAAAGGAATGCTGTGTTTTGTAGGGATTCCTTTATGGTTTCTGTAGGGAGGGTGTGAGATACTGTTGTTTCTCCACTAAGTCTACTGCCCCACTACCTAAAATAATGCCTAGACATCATAATGCTGGCCGCTGGTTTCCACCACTCAAGAGGAAAAGGAATGCTATGTTTTACAGGGATCCTTTGTGGTTTCTGTAGGGAAGGCGTGAGATGTTGTCGTTTCATGGCTAAAATGTGTCTACAAATTTTATGGCTATATGGCAGGATTTACTTGCTAAAAGGTGGCAATTTCTTGGCTAATTTTGGCTAAAGTTTTTGTGGCTATGTGGCATACTTTGGTAGGTGTAAAGTGGCTACAAAGTGGTTGCAATTTTGTGGCTAATGTGGCATGCTTTGTGATTGTAACTTTGTAAGCAATATGACATGCTTTGGTAGGTGCAAGGTGGCTACAATTTTGTGGGCAATGTGGCATGCTTTGGTAGGTGTAAGGTGGCTGCAAGGCAGCTACAATTTTGTGGGCAATGTGGCATGCTATGTGGCTACAACTTTGTGGCCAATGTGACATGCTTTGGTAGGTGCAAGGTGGCTGCAAAGTGGCTATAATTTTGTGGGCAATATGGATTGCTATGTGGTTGCAACTTTGTAGGCAATGTGGTATGCTTTCGTAGGTGTAAGGTGGATGTAATTTTGTGGGCAATATGGCATGCTATGTGGCTGCAACTTTGTAGGCAATGTGGCATGCTTTGGTAGATGCAAAGTGGCTGCAATTTTGTGGTGCTACTTGGCAGCTCCTTAATTGTTTTATATTGCCTTAATTTACTACTAATCCTAGATTAGTAATGTCTTAAAAATGTATTTGTATCTTCTCCCCATCCATTATGCTCCTAAGAATTTTATTTATATGATTCATGATTAACTATATGTCACGTATTTTATAAATGGCTTATTGTTACATAACTAATGATTTTAATTCTTTTGTCATATGTATTTTCTACTCATTCTTAGATTTATCTAGCTTTATTAGAGACTTAGGATGTTACATTTTCTTCTCCTCTAAAAGAATTTTATCCACAAAATTTAACATGCCTTATTCAAACCGATGTGGATAGGTCCTCTTCATTTCTTCTTCTGTCTCTCAAGTCGCTTCCTCAGTGGATAGTCCCTTCTACACCACTTTAACTAGAGGGATGTTCTTATTCCTCAATTGTTTAGTCTTAACATCAATGATCCGATCTAACCTTACAGTGTAAGATAGATTATCTTGTAAATGCATTAATTCATGCTCTATGATATGTGAAGGGTCTGGGCTATACTTTTTGAGCTGAAAAACATGAAATACATCATAAATCTGAGAAAGGTTTGGAAGAAGTGCAAGTTTATAAGCTACTAATCCAATCTGATCAAGAATTTGGAAATGATCGATGTATTTGGGACTGAGCTTTTTGGTTTTCAAAGACCTCCTCACACTCATGAATAAAGTTACCTTAAGGAAAATATGGTTGCCTATTTCAAATTCTAGAGGCATTCTTCTTTTATCTGCATAGATCTTTTGTATACTTTGGGCAGCTTACAGTCTCTCTCTGATAAGTTCAATGTGCCATGTGGTTTAGTCAACCAAATCAGGGACTAGAAGACTCCTCTCCCCTTACTCTACCCAACACAGAGGTGACCTACACTTTCTTCCATACAACGCTTCAAAGGGTGCCATCTGGATACTAGAATGATAACTATTATTATAAGCAAATTCAGCTAAAGGTAGATACACATCCCAGTTCCCCTTCATTTCTAGCACACTAGCCCTTAGCATATCCTCTAAAATTTGAATTGTTCTCTCAGTCTGCTCGTCAGTTTATGGATGGTAGGCCGTGTTAAACCTAAATTTAGTACCTAAGGAATCTTGCAAGGATCTCCAAAATCTAGAAGTAAACCTGGACTCTCGATCAGAAACAATACTGGTAGGTATCCCATAGAGTTTGAAAATTTCATGAACATACACTTGTGACAACTTGTCCAAAGAATAGGTAGACTTAATGGCTAAGAAGTGGATAGATTTGGTTAGTTTATCCACGTTTACCTAAATTGCATCATAGCCAGATGATGTCATAGGAAAACCCATGAAAAAATCCATAGAGATGCTATCCTATTTCCACTCAGGAATATCTAAGGGTTAGATCAATCCCTCAGGCTTTTGGTGTTCTACCTTGACTCTCTGACACGACATATAACGAGTTATGTCCATTTTCATCCTAGGTCACCAGAAACTCCTTTTTAAGTCTTGATACATCTTAGTGGCTCTAGGATATAGGGTATGCTTACTCTTATGAGCTTCAACTAGGATACTATCTCTCAATTCTTTTACCTCAGGTACACACAGCCGATCTCTAAACTTGATAAGCCCATCCTCAGAAATGTGAAATTCTTTAGACTTGACTTGGAATATCTATTCTCTAATGTCCTTTAAGTATGGATCAGAAACTTGAGCATATTTAATTATATCCCTGAGATCATTCTAAATCCTCAATTCACTCATAAGGAGGCTACTAGGCTGTGGAGAAATAGAGAGATTTAAATCTCTCATCCCTTCAATTAAGTCCTTCTCCTTGAGCATTAATGATGCCATATAGAGGGATTTCCTGCTTAGGGCATCAGCAACCATGTTTGCCTTGCCCAGATGGTAATTAAGGGTGTAATCATAATCATTTAAAAATTCCATCCATCTTCTTTGCCTCATATTTAATTCCTTCTAGTAAAAAAGGTACTTAAGACTTTTGTGATCACTAAAAAATTCAAACTTGACACTATACAAATGATGTCTCCAAATCTTAAGGGCAAACACTACAGTTGCTAGTTTCAGATCATGTGTGGGGTAATTCTCCTCATGAGGTCTAAGCTGTCGAGAAGCATAAGCTACTACTCTACCCTACTTCATTAAAACACACTCTAAACCCTTCTTAGATGCATCACTATATATTATAAAGAGTTCACTAGGGTTAGGTATCAGTAGCACAAAGGTGGAGGTTAGCCTAGCTTTCAATTCTTGAAAATTACTCTCACATTGTTGTGTATGTTTTACTAGTTAACTGTAAGTGCACGGCGTAGCTGTAGTTAGTCCGGTGAGTACGAGTCATATCGCACAGAGAATAAAGATCAACTACTAGAATTATATGAAACAAACAATCTAAATCAATGTAATTCGATAGAGAGTATGTCACAAGTAAGCTAATAAGGAATTCAATTAACAAAAGCCTATGGTTAGAGTATATCATATTTATGATATTCAACAATTAATATGTACCTCTAACTGTAATTATCTAGGTAATTGGAGATGGTTTAGCCTTAATTAACTAATAACCTCTTTCAAGCATTACTAATCGTACCTAAGTTAATCCATTTGCCTACTTTTGTGGTTCTTAGTTCAACCTAGGTCCATTAAGTTCTATGCCAACTATGGAATGCAATTAATCAGTTTTCTCGTGCCCCCTAATTGATTCCATTCCTAGAGAACCTTAAACTACTTTTGTGATTAAGATATCCCTAATTAACTATTAGGTTCAGGTATTAACTTTCACCTTTCAGTTTATCAGTTAATAACCTAAGACGTGATATATTGGTGATCAGGTATTCTATCAACTCTTATACATGCACATAATAGTTAATCCTAATTAATCTATAAATAATCACAATTAGAGTTCCACAATTCAATTAGCACAATATCATCATATAATAAGTGAGTTTACCGAAACCCTAGATCAATATCTACTCACGCATAATGGACATATAAATCATAATTCAATTCATTGAATAACTCATAAGTGTTCAATACAATCAAAGAGAAAGAGTAGAAGTAGTAGTAGAGATGTAAAGTAGAAGGATAAAACCTAGAGTGCAGAAGATGAATTAAGAATACAAACTTGAATCAATCTCAAATTCTACTCTAAGAACATAAATCAATAATGGTCCTAATAAAAATCTAGTCTAACGGTGTTTTCTAAGCCTAAAACGGCGTAAAAATACGTCTCAATATCTCTGGATGTCTTTGGCTATGCTTTCCCACGTATATATATCCCTTTGACTGCTCAAAACCCTAAAAAATATGGAGTGTACAGACATGAAACGCGACCATGCTTCGTGCTAGAAATCTGTGAGAAACTACGTTCTTTGCACAGAGCATGGCCTGGCCGTGTTTGGGGCTACCAAGATCGTTTCTTGCCAATTTCTTCTGGGTTGTCTCCTTGCTTCCTCCTCAGCATGTTTCAAGTCTATATGGCCCTTCACATGAGTGTTTTCCCTTACTTCTTGGCCTCTTTCCCTCACCTACAAACATAAAACAAAACAAAGCAGTATCCAAAGCAAAGCATAATTAAAAGTAGGGAAATAATCACAAGTTTACTATTAATTAGGGGATAAAATATAACCATTAAACACTCAATTTTTCCCTTTATCAACTCCCCCATGCTTAAACCTTTACTTGTCCTCAAGCAAATAGAATGACATATCAAAAGGAAGGGAGATGATGCATATAAATTTCAGATGACAGAAAAATGTAATACAGGTAATTCTTCACTCAATCAATATGAACACAACGGATATATGAATAGACATTTATTAATTAGTCTCCATTCTTTTAAAACTAAACCCAAATTCTCTTATTATATACCTACTTCCATTGTTACCATTGATTGTATGCATCAGATTGATTTTTAAACACTTAAGTAGGTCACCTTATCCTTTAGATCTCCCTATGTTGCCTTACCCTTATTTCTATTTTCACTCATTTTCTCACTCAAATTCTTTTACTTCTTACCATTTTTTTCTTTTCTTTATTTCATTCATTTTTTTAGAAATATACAGTGAGTGCATTTTATGCTCCATCTCACTAGGATAAAGGTAGATAAGTACTCATATTAAGGCCTTTTTGGTGCCTTGAAGGGGTACTCAGAGTGAAAACTTTTTGGGATCCGCATTCCTTAATTTTTCACCACTCCCTACCTTCATACTCTCATAGTATTAAAATCAAACAAGGTATACAATTCACAGTACAATAAGAAAGATGTTTTTCAAAAAATTAGAGGTTCAATACAAGAAGAGAGAGACTAAGATGATAACTACCTATTTGATATCCTATTGTGCATTACATGTTCATGAGTTAAAATTAACCTACAATACATAAATCTATCTCTAAAACAGTAAAATTTGTGATTATGCAATGAAACAAGAGATATACAACCAACAAAGACAAAAAAAATTCAATCAGTGAAAACCACAAGCCGAAAGTTTACTCCCCCATGCTTAAACTTGACATTGTCCTCGATTTCAATAATAATGAATGTACAAGCAAAGGAAGAGAAATAACTTACTTGCTTACTGGCCTTCTAGAGGAAGAGGTGGAGGATTATGTCTTAAGTGCCAGTTGTACCATCCGTGCATCATTCCTTGCATGTTTTGGATTGAATCATGGATTGCATGCAAGGTGGCCCTTTGTGCTATTTATTCTTCCTCAATTCAGCAAAGTCGTAAGGAAATAGATTGTTGGTCCTCTTACGGCACATGTGATGGACCTGCAGTGTTAGTGTATTGAAAATGAGGTGGGGATGGTAGAGCTAGTAGTGGCTCATGGTAAAAGTCATCCCCCTCAAAATCATCATCACCCTCTCTACCCTCTTCTAAAGGATAGATCTAATTTTTCTCATTAGTAACTACTGCCCTAGTGGGGTTAGGAAGGGGAAAGATATTATGGCCACGGAGATGCAGCCAATGGTCAGCATTCCTTTTAACAATTAATTTCATATGCAGATAGGATTCTAAATCTATCCTCCTGCTGCCAACTATTGGTTACAAATCCTGAAGATTTGCCTCAAATCTTAACCCTCTAGCTATTGCAGTTACTAAGTCCCTATGATCACCTTGCCATGCATGGCATTACCCACCCTAGCCATCTATTGAGCCATGAAGGCTATAGTATCCACGTTATGACCGTTTAACATGGCCTAAAGAAAATAAAGCTCTTTTTTATTTGTAACTCCATCACTTTCAGCTCTACCAAAAATGGTATGAACCATCAGGCACTGTAAATAACTAAAATTAAGATTACAAATAAAAGAGGTTTTCGAACTTGATGCATTATATTTCCCTCAACAGAAATAGAGTTCCAAAATTGTTGATCAAGAAAATTTGAAGGGATTGATCTATCTCCCCCAGGAGGCAATCTGAATAAATGCATTAAATTGAGCCAATAATAAATTAAATATACGGGCAAATAGTCTAAAGTTAATGCAGCCCCGATTGACGTCGGGACCCCGAAACAAGACCACATTAAGTAAACTGAAAAACTCTAAGGTGGTCCTGGCATAGGCCGGGTAACGTAGCCTAATAAATGTATTCCACCCAATCCTATCAACCATGTAGTGGACGTCAGTTAAAAGTTCTAACCATTCCAAACACTCCTCACCCATGTACTAAGTACTCAACATTCTCCATTTAACTAAAATATCATATCGTGTCCCTTGATTATCATCAACAACCATGATACCAGACTCATTTATTTGATGAGGAGGTTGGGACAGTCTTTGAATCCATCATCTACCTTATTGCTGGATCGGGAGGAAGATTGACAAATTTTGGCTCTTTTAGGACCCATTTATATTGATATGTAATATAAAATGTAACGAGAAGTGGGATGAGCAGGACCAATACTAATGCAGCCAGATGCAATTTCCAAATTCAAGATCAGAAGCAACTTTAAATGCAACACGTATAAAAATCAACAAATGCTAGCCTAGTAGAGACAATGTAAGAGTTCAGTGTGTGCAAAATCAGAAAATCAAATAAATAACCTAGTAAATTCAAGAATCAGATCAAAGCAATTTAGTTAAATCAGAAATCTAACCAACAGAATTAAGCCAGCAACAAAATGACCATCATTAACTTGGCTTAATACAGATAAAGCACAATGTAATGTCCAGGCAAAAAATCTTTAGAAAAGTAGAAAGGTCCTAGAAAAACTAGTGCAATAGGTGATATAAGCAAAGACTAAGGCAAGAGGAATAGTATCCAGTAATTATCAATGGCCAAGTGATTGTATTAACTTCTAATTCAGGCCCACCAAATTGACCAAAATCGCAGATGATTACAGGCTCAATTAACCTAAATTTCTAGCTAATCCAGGCAATGTAAAATGAGAAAAGAAATAACACAATATGGTAACACGACCAAATATCAGAAATTCAAACATTCATCTCCAAAGTTGGTCAGAATATCCCAAGCAAACCAATTAAACTTTCAACAGATGCAATGACTAACAAATTTTCAATCCACCAGAATGAAACACTAGTGTAGAGATTTTAGAGCTTACTTGGGGAGCACGATGGATACTAGCAGTAGGGAATGTTCCACAAGTTGATGTAGACAAATGGGGACTCGGAAGTGTGGAAGTAGGGGAGTATGAATGCTTTTTTGGGCTTGGCATGGGTAGCAGAGAGAAGACAAAAGGAATGAGAGGCTGAGTTGGGCTTTATTGTAGGGGAAATGTGCTTTACAATGGGTAAGGGAATAAGGAGTGGGCACGGTGAGGATGGTCTGTTGGGTTATGGAGGAGGGAATTTTAGGTGTGGGGAGACCAAGAGAGTGAGATAGGGGAGGCTTGGGTGCAGAGAGGGGGATTCAGATAAGGGAGTGGAAAAGAAGGGAAGCACGGGAAGACTGGGGGCTAGGCACGAGAAAAATTTCTGGGTTTAAGGAGATTGGAGAAGGAGATAGATGGAGATGAGTGCACCAGAAAATTTTTGGGTGTGTGTGTGGGCTGGGCATGGGAAAACTGGGAGTTAGGCACGGGTACAAGGGAATAGGCCGAGGTAGAGAGTGGAATGTGGGATTGCTGGTTTAGGGTAGGACGATGGGAGGATGGAAATTGCAGAGGGAATGGGAAAAATGAGGTTGATAGTTATGGTGTAGTTAGGTGAGGGAGAGAGCTCGGGTTGCAAAGGGGGGTTGGAGAGGAAGGAGAGGTGGGCTACGAAAAAATTTATAGGTTGGGGAAGCTGGCTGAGGAATAAGGGAAATAGAGATGGAGACCGAGAAAAGGAAAGAAGAGCACAAGTTGTCTGGGATTGGAGATAGAGATGGGAATTTACAGAGAAATTGGAGGGAAAAAGGTTCAGAATGGGTAAGGGGAGAGTGAGGAAGACACATGCAAAGGCACAGGAAGAAGAGAGAATGAACACAGGGGGAGAAAAGGAAAACAAAACTAAAGAAAAACTTACCTGGGGCCAAAGCATGGAAGCACGGAACACCCGTGCTTTGGGCTGGATTCTTAATTTCTTTGGAAAAGGCACGTGTTAAGCAACATGGGTAGGGTGTGCTTGGACCTGAATATAGAGCACGGCCTTGTCAGGAGACACAGCATGCCCTTGTTTGGTGCTAGAAGTCAAAATTTTCTTGGATTTGTCTCGTTTTCATTGGTACGGGAGGGTGTGCTAGGGCTGGACGTTGGGCTTGTGTTAAGCAACATGGGCAAGGCATGCTCGGACCTGGATATAGAGCACGGCCTTGTCAGGAGACACGGCATGTCCGTGTTTGGCGCTGGAAGTCTAAATTTTCTTAGATTTGTCCTGTGTTCACTGGTATGGAAGGGGTATGCTAGGGCTGGACGGTTGGCACGGCTGTGTCAGGTGACACGGCCTGCCCGTGCTTGGTGCTAGTATTACCAAAATTTGCAATTTTTGGCAGTGCTTGAAGTACGACCATGTTCTGTGACATAGGTCACCCGTGTTTCATGCTGGAATCCCTATGTTTTAAAAAATTTCCTCAGTTTTTGATCCTCTTGAATTTCTTTTGGAAATCATTCTTTTCTCCAACTTTGGGGACTTAGAAATCTACCTATAAAGCATATGGAAACACTCATTAAACTCCTAACCTAAAAAGAAGAAACTAAACTTAAAGACAAAAACAAAACTAAAAGCAATGAAACTAAGCAAAGAGGAACTCAATAATTAAAATGTGGGTTGCCTCCCGCAAAGCTTTTGTTTAAAGTCATTAGTTTGACTCTTTGGCATGCTTTCCACACAAAAAGGATTTAAGAGAGTTTGAATAACTCTCTTTGTTATCCATTAGCCCTTATTAGGGTGCTTAAAATATTGCCCATCAGCCTTCAAGGATTTTTTGAGCTCATTCCCTATCTCCTTAACTTTGTTTAGGTTAAGAGGAGGTGACTTAGGTTCCACCTTCGTATCTTTCACTTCCTTCTCAATTGCTTTCTTTTTGACCCCCTGTTTAACATAAGTAAAAGAACTTTTCATAGAGCATAAATCAAGTGGGTCAGTAGAAGAAATGTTCATTACATAATCATCCATATTTGGTTTAGGTAAACCAATCATACAACAAGATTCATTTAGAGATAGGGGTTTGATGGCATCATTCAAATTAAATTCTACTTTCTCATCCCCTACATTCAAAGAAAGCTTTCCATCTTTTACATTAATGTTTGTACTAGCTGTGGCTAGAAAAGACCTTCCAAGAATGATGGAGATTTTATTATCTTCCTCCATCTCTAAAATAACAAAATAAATCGGTATGAAAAATTTACCTACCTTTAGAGGAATATCCTCTAATATACCTACCAGATGCTTAGTGGATCAGTCAGCTAAATGAAGAGAAAGAAGAGTAGGCCTTAAGTCATCCATCTGAAGCTTCTTGCAAACTGAAAGACGCATGGGGTTCACACTTTCTTTAAGGTCACATAGGGCTCTGTCAATTTTCATGTCTCCTATAGAGCAAGGAAGCTTCCGGGATCCTTAAGTTATTATGGCGGCTTATTCTAAATTAACGCATTGGATCCCTTTGTCAGTGCCACAACAGCATGCTGTTCAATTTTCCTCTTATTTGAAAGGATTTCTTTCAAAAACTTTGCATATGAAGGCATCTGAGAAATTTCTTCTAAGAATGGGATATTAATTTTCAATTTCTTTAGAACATCTAGAATATGGCTTCTCTAATGTTGCTTTGACCAATCTTTGAGGGAAAGGAATTGGTGGCTTGTATGGTGCTGGAGCCATATATTTGGGCTCTTCTTTATTCTTTTTCTCTTCTTTTTGTTTCTCTTCTCAGATAGCCTGAGGTTCATCTTCTTTTTCCTCCCCACTTCTCTTAGATTCAGCGAATTGTTTATCACTTCTCAAGATAATAGCATTGTAGTGCTCTCTAAGTTTCTTAGTTTGGCCATGTAGTATACCAAAGTTCCTATTTGAAAGGCTCGCTTGCTGTGCAATATGAGTTTCCAACATCTTACTATGAGTAGCAAGTGAGTCAACCTTAGAGGCTAAATATTTTATAGCCTCATTCATAGAGTGGTTCTGGGCTCTAAACTCATCATTTTGTTTACTCTGAGTAGTGATAAAATTTTCTATCAGAGCCTCTAGATTGGACTTTTTCTGAGGAGGTTGATTAAATGGCCTCTGATTTTGAAATCGTAGAGGTTGCCTAAAATTATTCTTAGGCTAATTCACATTAGGTTTGTAAGAGAGATTCGATTGGTTCCTTTAACTTGGGTTATAGGTGTTGCTGTAAGGATTGTTTCTATGATTATTATTCATAAAGTTCACTTGTTCACAATCTTGAGGTGTAGAATTTCCAAGTTAACAGTCATTGGCCACATGGCCAACACATCCACAAATCTTACATGATGAAGATGAAGAAAAACCAACAGCATTGATGCTCAATTTATCCAAATTTTGAAACAATGCATCAACCTTAGAAGTGAGATGATTAAACGCATCTACTTCATACATACATGCTAGTTTCCTTGATTGCCTCTCACTAGACCATGAGTAATTATTCTAAGCCATATCTTCAATCAGCTCATATGTCTCATCAACTATTTTATTCATAATGGCTCCTCCTGCTGTAGCATCTACAGGCATTCAGGTGCTGTATGCTAGTCCATTGTAGAATATATGGACTATGAGTCATTTTTCTAACCCATGGTGTGGGCATATTTTGAGGAGCTCCTTAAATCTCTCCCAAGCTACATATAATGATTCACCATCTTTCTGAGTAAAGGTAGTGATTTGATTCCTAAGATGGGCTGTCTTACTTGAGGGAAAGTACTTGGTTAAAAGGCTTGAGATAATTGCTACCAAGTAGTGATGGACCCTAATGGAAGAAAGTGCAACCATACACGGGCCTTGTCCCTTAGAGAGAATGGGAATAATCTCAGTTTGATGGCATCAGAGGATACTCCATTTAGCTTTAAGGTGTCACAATATTCCAAAACCACTGAAAGATGGAGATTAGGATCTTCAGCAGGCGACGCTCTAAATTGATTTTTTTTGAACCATCTGCAGAAGAGAAGGCTTTAGCTCAAAGTTGTTGGTCTCAACAACTGGTCTAAATATACTTATGCTTAAACTATTCGAATTTGGGGCGGTGAAATCCTTAAGAGATCGATTGTCTCAATTCGCCATTAGAGGTGGTGTAGGATTTTGCTACTTTTCTCTTCTTCTCCTTCATGAGGTGCGTTCAATCTCCAAGTCAAATTTGGCGAAGAATTCACGGTCTCTTTGCATAAAATAGTAGCACACCTATAAAGGAAGAAAAGAGACAAAAATTAGCAAGGTAAAATATGCATAAAAATTAAAAGAAAGAGGATCTAGTTTAGCTATTTTATAAAATATATAATATTGACACTATTGGTCCCCAGCAACTATGCCAAAACCTTGTTGTGTATGTTTGACTAGTTAACTACAAGTGTACGATGTAGTTGTAGTTAGTCCGGCGAGTATAGGTCGTATCCCATAAAGAACAAAGATTAACTACTAGAATTATACGAAACAAGCTATCTAAATCAATATAATTCGATATAGTGTGTGTCACAATTAAGCTAATAAGGAATTCAATTAACAAAAGCTTAGGGTTAGGGTTTACTACACTTATGATATTCAACAATCAGTATGTAACTCTAATAGCAATTATCTAGGTAATTGGGGATAGTTTAGCCCTAATTAACTAATAACCTCTTTCAAGTATTACTAATCGTACCTAGGTTAATCCAATTGCCTACTTTCGTGGTTCTTAGTTCAACCTAGGTCCATTAAGTTCTATGCCAACCATGGAACGTAATTAACCGGTTTTCTCGTGCCCACTAATTGATTCAATTCCTAGAGAACCTTAAACTACTTTCATGATTAAGATATCTCTAATTAACTATTAGATTCTGGTATTAATTTTCACCTTTTAGTTCATCAGTTAATAACTTAAGACGTGATAGATTGGTGATCAGGTATTCTATCAACTCTTATACATGCACATAATAGTTAATCCTAATTAATCCACAAATAATCACAATTAGGGTTCTATAATTCAATTAGCACAGTATCATCATATCATAAGTGAGTTTACCGAAACCCTAGATCAATATCTACTCACGAATAATGGAAATATAAATCATAATCTAATTCATTGAATAACTCATAAGTTTTTAATACAATCAAAGAGAAAGAGTAGAAGTAGAAGTAGAGATGTAAAGTAAAAGGATAAAACCCGGAGTGCAGAAGATGAATTAAGAATATTAGCTTGAATCAATCTCAAATTCTACTCTAAGAACATAAATCAACAATAATTCTAATAAAAACCTAGTCTAATGGTGTTTCCTAAGCTTAAAACTGAGTAAAAATACGTCTCAATGTCTCTGGATGTCTTTGGTTGTGCTTCCCTATGTATATATATTCCTTTGGCTGCTCAAAACCCTAAAAAATATAAAGTGTATGAACACGAAGCACGGCCGTGCTTCATGACATGAACTGGCTATGCTTTGTGCTAAAAATATGGGAGAAACTATGTTCTTTGCACAGAGAATGACCTAACCGTGCTTCATGCAACACCAAGCACGACCTGGCCATGTTTAGGGCTGCCAAGCTCATTTCTTACCGATTTCTTTCGGGTTGCCTCCTTACTTCCTCCTCAGCATATTCCAAGTCCATATGGCCCTTCACATGAGTATTTTTCCTTGCTTCTTGGCCTCTTTTGCTCACCTATAAACATAAAACAAATCAAAGCAGTATCTAAAGCAAAGCATAACCAAAAGCAAGGAAATAATCACAAGTTTACTATTAATTAGGGCATAAAATATAACCATTAAACACTCAATTTTCTCCTTTATCACACATCGACCATCCTACATAAATAGTTGGTCCTTCTTGGTTAACCTAGTTAGAGGCATGGCTATCTGAGAGAATCCTTGGATAAATCTCCTATAATATCTTGCTAAGCCAAGAAAGCTCCGTATTATGGTGACCGTCTTTGGTCTTTCCCAGTTGACCAATGCTTCCACTTTACTAGGGTCCACTGGTATCCCCTCCTTGGAGACAACATGCCCTATAAATCTCACCTCTGTTAGCCAAAATTTACACTTGCTAAGCTTGACATACAATTTCCTATCCTTCAGGGTTTGCAACACTATTCAAAGGTGATTCTCATGTTCTTCAAGGCTCTTAGAATAAATTAAGATGTCATCTATGAAAATTACAATAAACTTATCTAGGTATGGCCTAAAAACCCTATTCATATAATCCATAAAAATGGTCGAGGCATTGGTTAACCCAAAAGGCATGACTAAGAACTCATAATATTCATATCGGGTTTGAAAACCTGTCTTTGGCCTTAATTCTCAAATGATGGTAACGTGATCTCAAATCTATCTTAGAGAATACTGAGGCTTCAGCTAATTGATCCAGTAGGTCATCTATCCTAGGCAGTGGATATTTATTCTTGATGGTCACTTTGCTTAACTACTTATAATATATACACAACCTAAGGCTACCATCTTTCTTTTTCACAAACAAGATTGGTACACCCCAGAGGGATACACTGGGTCTATTTAACCCCTTCTCTAAGAGTTCTACTATCTGTTTCTTAAGCTCAATTAGCTCTACAAGAGCCATCCTATAGGGAACCTTATATATAAGACCTGCACCAGGCATTAAGTTAATAGAAAACTCTACTTCCTTATTAGGAGGGAGACTGCTAAACTCCTTAGGGAATACTTCTGAGTTATCCCTAACAACAGGTATGTTTTCTATGTCCTCTTCTACTTCTGCTTGCAAATAAAAGAAGACTAAGAACCCTTGACAACCCTTCTTAAGGTATCTCTCAACTTGGGTGGTGGATAAGTAAGAAGTTTCAGCGGAGTGTTTAGAAGTAGAACCATAAACAGGTAAGGAAACATATTTTCTACAACAATTAAGAATTGCATTATTAACAGACAACTAATCCATTTCAAGAATAACATCAATATCAAAAAGAGGAAGTCATACAAGATCCAAAGTGGTACATCTATAATCAAATTGCACAACACAATTGATATAAGCATCAGATGTTATGACACAGATCCCAATAGGGGTGGAAACAGAAAGATCATACAGTAAAGTATACACGGTCAAATCTAGACTCTTAGCACAATCATATGAAATAAAATAATGTGTAGCACTAGAATCAAACAATGTATCTACAAGTGAGTTTCGAATCATTAATGTACCTCTGATCAAATTTAAAGACTAGCTAACCTCCTGCTAAGAAAGAGTAAACACCCGTCCTTGATTCTATGGTCTGCCATCAAGAACTGATCCCTTCTTTGCTCGACAATCCCTGGAGTAATGGATGGGCTTTCCACAACTGTAGCAGACATTCTGACCAGCTAAACATGGTCTATCTCCATGGTTCTTCCCACATTTATTACAATCAAGCTAGCTAGAGGTTTGGGCATTATGGGTTAGCATTCTCCTACCCTAATTTTTGTTCCCCTTAAACTTTTTGTTCCAGGGTTTTCCTCTTCCAGAGGGCTCATTGTCTCTCAATCTTTTCTCAGCCCTGGCACTCATTAGAGTTTCTTTTGCTATTTTACATTTACTTGCCAACTTGGCAAAATTTCGTATCTCTAAGGTAGCCAATCTTTCTCTAATCTCAAGTTTCAAACCTCGCTCAAAATTTACTGCCTTCCATGCATCATCATGGGTATGCTTCATGTAAGTGGAAAATTTAGAGAGTTCTTCATTCTTAGCCTCATATTGGGGGTACAATTATGTTTCCTTGCTTCAACTGTATGAATTCAGCCTCTTTTTTATTCTTCACATTATCTGAGAAATATTTATCATAAAATGTTTCTTTAAAATTATTCCAAGTAATGGGAGTATCATTTTTTTGCCATAGTCTCTACATACTTTTTCACCAATGCTTTACCTCACCTTCTAACATGTAAGTGGCTAAGGAAACTTTCTGGTCAGTGTTGCACTCTAAAACCCCAAAACTTTTCTCTAGTTGCATAATCCATTACTCCACTATCACTGGGTCATACTCTCCAAGAAATGAAGAAGGGTTAGCCTTCTTGAATTGGGCTAGGAATTTATTCATTTGGCCTGGCCCATTTTCCTCTTTAGCACCGTCAAGATTGTTTCCTTGCGGCACTTGTCAAAGGGCTTCTTAAACTTGTTGAAGAATTTGTGCAGTGGTGACTTGGGCTGCAGCTTGCCCATTGAGCCTAGCAGCTAAGACTTCCATATTCTCATATATTTCTATTAGGGTCTCAACCTAGGTTCTCTTATATGCCATTTCCCTGTGTGCACATTTATATATACAAACATTTTTCATATAATTAGTCACACGACCATAAACTATGGTTACTCTATTTAACAAAAAAAAAATTCTTGAATTTGTCTAAACAAAGATAATTCCCTGAACTATTGCTCTGATACCAAAAAGTGAAACACCTACGGACTAGCATCTTATTTCATACATCCACATCATAGAATATTCTCCTTGAACCTTTTAGTATTATATATATATATATATATATATATATATATATATATATATATATATATATATATATATATATATATATATATATATAGTTTCTTATTTGTAAATTTCTAGCAATGTCTACCTAGCCCATAAATTCAGCTATTCATATATATTGTTAGTTATCTTTCTTGGATAAGCATACAAGTGCTTCAGGATATTCTAAACATTTTCAAATTTCATTTCCTTATAGGCAACTAACTAGGCATCAAATGCATTAGTTACTACAAAAAGGCTCTCACTCACTCCATAAAGAAAAGTGTACAGTCCATAACTTATTTTACATCACATTACGAGATGTCTAAAAGGGACTTGGCACTCAACTAAGCCATCCCGCATATATTACAGAATAAGAAAATATACAATCCATATCTATATTCAAATGAGTCAACCTTGAGACCCCTGTTGCTTACTTCTTACTGAAGTACTTGAAATGTGATTATGTGGACATAAAAAGATAAGATGACAATCTCAATAGCTAGCAAATTTTTCAAAAAAATAGTATACATTCCATTCCTTAAAATATCTCAATTTATTTTACTGAAATATAAGCACTAACCATACATACATACATCAGGTTGGTCACACTAGGGACCCATAATATTTTGGTTTACTTACCTAATGCAGTTTGATACCTATAAAAAGGGTTATGCATCTCCTATTATTGGCCAATACATGGGGAAAATGGGGCATACTTGGCACACTTTGGGCACCCCTTAATTCTTGAGAATGCATATCTAACATATCTTTAGACCATCATTCATCATAGCATAAAAGTCAGGCAACCAGTGAAATTGATAAATTCAAGTTCCTAAATATAAAGAGTGTTTTAAAGAAAAGCTAGTTACCTCAATTCTTGCACAATCACTTCATTTTCAAGGCCGCCAATGTTACAACAAGCTACTAAAACTAAAACATATAAGATCTTTTGGTTAATGCATGCATATTAGCACCTAAAATCATAAGTCTATAGTTTAAGAGCTTCTGCTCCCTAAAACAAAACTGTGATTCTATTTAGATTTAGGGTTATTATTAAATATGACAAAAGTCCTCTAAAAATTCTAAAATTTTTCATGGAGGGTCCTCTACATGTCTATTTTATTATGTGGATTTCTCATCCCTTAACTATTCCATTCACCCTAAGAAGTACCTCCATAACCCAAAACAGTATAGATTGGTTTCGATTCCATTTCTATTCTATTTTCCATTCCTTTGGATGGGTGAAACTTCTTCAAAATTCATGATATTTGATATGGAGCATCCTAGATATGTTATATAATCACCATAAAATTTAAAGTAAAAAATAATTTATTTGACCACTCAAATAACACACTTTTTATGGCTGTCCCCAGTTTTGGTCTATTCTAACTCACTTCCTGTCGCATAAAATTTTTATATTTTATTATATACGTTAAATTACCTAAAATTCTCTCAAATTTGGTGGATTCCTTAATTAGGATCCCTATAACATGTCATAAAATTTTCATACAAAAATTAAACATCTAACCCCTTCAATGTTAGTATTTCCATCAATAGCCTAAGTTGTCCAGTAGATTTTTCTCAGCACTGTTTTGATTGCAAATGACCTATTTTTAGGTTCTCAAAAATCACAAAAATTTACAAAATTAATTATCAATATTTCAAGACTTTTATCTCCAAATATTTGAGAATTTAAAGGCCATTTACCCAATCAAACAGTCTAAGAACACAGGGCTTAAAACATTTTAGGTGCAGGAACAATAACTTCCTAGTGCAGAATGTGTGGTTCTTTTGCAAAGATTGTTCCCTACCACTAGAGTTTCATGTTTCAAATTTAACCTCTTGCATCTCATGCTCAAGAATCACCTATTTAGAACCCAAAATGAGCTCAACTCACTACAAACCAACTTTTCTCAAGAGGAAAAACTCACCTCGTGCAAAAATACTCCTATGGCTCTCAAATCTCAGCTTGCTTCTCCCCTTGGTTTCCCTTGCAACTCAGTTATGTTTTTCTGGTTGCTCTCCCCCTTTGGTTCTAAATTTTCTAGCTACCTTCTGTCCCTCTTGGGTGCTAATTGCATGAGGAATGGGTGGTTTGAATTTGATACCCCATTACCCAAAATAAAGCCTAGACATTATGATGCTGGCCACTAGTCTCCACCACTCAAAAGGAAAAGGAATGATGTGTTTTGCAGGGATTCTCTTGTGGTTTCTACAGGGAGGGCGTGAGATGCTGCTATTTTTCCACTAAGTCTGCTGCCCCACTACCCAAAATAATGCCTAGACATTATGATGCTAGCCGCTGGTTTCCATTACTCAAGAGAAAAAGGAATGCTATGTTTTGTAGGGATTCCCTTATGGTTTCTACAGGGAAGGCATGAGATGCTTTTGTTTCTTAGCTAAAATATGTTTGAAAATTTTGTAGCTATATGGCAGGATTTCCTTGCTGAAAGGTGGCAATTTCTTGGCTGATTTTGTCTAAATTTTTTGTGGCAATGTGGCATACTTTGATAGGTGCAAGGTTGCTACAATTTTGTGGCTAATGTGGCATGCTATGTGGTTGTAACTTTATGGACAATGTGGTATGCTTTGGTAGGTGCAAGGTGGCTACACTTTTGTTGCTAAAGTGGCATGCTATGTGGCTGTAACTTTGTAGGCAATGTGGCATGCTTTGGTAGGTACAAGGTGGCTATAAGGTGGTTGCAATTTTGTGAGCAATGTGGCATGCTATGTGGCTACAACTTTGTGGGCAAGGTGGCATGCTTTGGTAGATGTAAGGTGGCTGCAATTTTGTGGGCAATGTAGCATGCTATGTGGTTGTAAATTTGTGAGCAATGTGGAATGCTATGTGGCTGCAACTTTATGGACAATGTGGTATGCTTTGGTAGGTGTAAGGTGGCTATAATTATTTGAGCAATGTGGCATACTATATGGATGCAACTTTGTGGGTAATGTGGCATGCTTTGGTAGGTGCAAGGTGGCTGTAAGATGGCTACAATTTTATGGTGCTACTTGGCAGCTCCTTAGTTATTTTATATTTTCTTAATTTACTACTAATCCTAGATTAGTAATGTCTTAAAAATGTATTGTATCTTCTCTCCATCCATTATGCTCCTTAAAATTTTATTTATATGATTCATGATTAACTATATGTCACTTATTTTATAAATGCCTTATTGTTACATAACTAAGCATTTTAATTCTTTTTCATATGTATTTTCTACTTATTCTTAGATTTATTTAGCTTTATTAGAGACTTAGGATGTTACAAAAGTTGCCACTGAAAACTAAATTGCTTGCAGTGGTTGTTATTAATCGACGTACTAGGCACTTTTATGATTGATCAAGCACTTTGGGATTGATGATTGTTTGTACTGGCTTTATTTTGAGTATTTTAAATTGGTAATTTGGATAATTAATTTGCATTATCTATATGGGGAATTGCTAAAAGCAATGTTTGGTGTATTTTTGTTTTGCCAACTACTCTGTGGTTTGTGCACAAATTTTAACACTTCATTATTTGCATTATAGGTTATTGGCACAGAAAAGACAACAAAAAGATTCCTGGTATTGATACCTATTTGAATGATGGAGATACGTGGATATTTTCTAGCCATGAGGTTCTTAACATGGACTCACCAAGTCACACGTGAGGTTACATTCATGGCCTATTTGCATTAGTAAATCTACTTAACGTTGACCTATCTTAGATGTATTTTAGAATTAATGATGAAATTAAGCTAATTTTTGCTTTTGTAACTTTTGAATTTTTATCTCTTGATTGGCATTTAGGAATTGGGTGGCTTTTTTTAGTCTTCCAAATTCCAAAATTTTCTTGTCAGATCATCAACTACTTTATATATATGTGTAGATATCTTAAAGTAAATAATGTGTAGTGGATGAGTATTATATAATAAAAATCATGTTTCAAAATAATAGAAATAAAAGTTGATGCAGTTTGAGATGTAGACTGTGGTAGGTGATATTCCATATATATTCTGTGACATTGCCCTCTCTCTTCCATTACCAAAATGCCACACAAATTAGGAGCAAAACAAAGGCAAAAAGCTGCAACAAAGAATTAAGCAACATATGAAACTTAATTTGTCAAACTAGAGGGATTTAAATACTATAGTTTGTAGTTAAGGAAGTTACTTGCATTCATTCATTCTTTTTAGGTTGGTCGATATCATTTACTTATAAGAAGCTATATTTGACAATACTTATTAGCTTATTAATATCATTTTGGTATTTTCCTATACTTGTAAGATATTTATGAAGGAAACTATTTTGAATGTTAGAGATTGGTATTTTGAGAGAGCAGGTGATTGGTGTATAGTTTTAAGATATTTATGATTAAATTATTATAGTTATAATGAAGCATCATATCCATGGTGCTGACATTGGTGATTTTCTATGATAACATAAAGCCTTTAGGTTTTTTCTATTTATGTTTCAAAGTTGGTAATGTGCAGCATGTGAGTTAGAAAATTTAAATATGTAGCTGGAATAGTGTGTGTGGTGTGGCTCTGTGCTACACTATTTTTTTTCATAGCAATACCCACCTAGTCTTGGCTTTGGCTAATCTCCATCTTTAAGTAAACTGACCTCTCAAAGTCACTCATTGCGTGTTGCTTTAGGAAATGTTTTTCTGATTTTAGTAATAGTGGTGAAATTTCATTTTAATGCAAATATACTACGATAGTGATGCAATATATACATCAAGGTTTGTCATTAGCTTGTGATATTTTCATAATTTCTAATATATTTACTTTTTCATTTGACTTTACAGAATTGAATATTTGTCAAGATATCAGGTTTTTTAAAAAGGAGAAATTTTGTCCTACAATGTTGATTCTCATATAGGTGTGGTTTTATTCTAGGCATTCAGAACTTTGCCATAGGGAATGGCCCAAATTGGGGCTTATTCCATTCAATCTTTTCAAATGAATTTTTACCACATCAACAGTTGACATTATCTTATTAAATTTCAATCTCAAGCTGTGTAAGATTCAAACTATGCATGCTAATTGTTTATTTCTATGTTAGAAACTTTTATGGAATGATCACATAGGATATTGATCTTTTTATTGTAGGGAACATGTGATTAAATAATTAAGCATTAAGCAAAAGTTGATATGGGCCATCAAACATTTGAAGTTGCTATCAGAGTCTATATTCGATGATATATGCCAGTACTTCCAAAAGTGCACCTAAAGCTGAGAAGGTGAAAACTTTAACAATTTTAATTTTATTATATTGCAATGAATTTTCAAAACCTAATCTTATATTGCAGTGACTTGTCAATTGATTAAAAAATAATAATAATGGCATTATACATGGGTCTTAACCAAAGACATCAAGCTAACTCCTCTACAAAATTCATATAGCTAGTGAGATAAGCATTTATAAAGAATTTTCATTGTGTTAGAATTAGTTAATTTCATTGTAATTAGTTATTTTTTCTTTTTTTAATATAACTAGTTATATTACATTAAATATTTTTTTTATTGAACTTACTATAGTTAATATGAGTTTAATCTGTTTATTATGATTTTAAAAAGATAGCTAACTTATAATTATTGTTTAGATCAATATTTACAAATTTTAATAATAAATAAATTAATATAAGCAAAAAAAGATTACACATTAGATTTTCGGTGGCGACTAAAGTCGCCACTACAAGTGACTAAATAAACATTTTTATATTTTGGCAGCAACTAAAATCTCTACTAAAAGTCTACTTTTAGTGACAACCACATATGGTCGCCACCAAAAGAGGATTCAATGGTGATAAAAGTTGACACTGAAAGTTTATTTTTATTTCCTCATAAAGTGGGTTTTCTGTGGCGACACCATAAAAAAATTTCAACAACGTGGTGCCAATTAAAATCACTGTGGAAAGCCTTTTTTCTTATGGTGTCTCTGAAGTAATAATTCAAAGATTATTGAGGAATATTGAGTGCTTTCCTTCTCTTTATTTTGTAGATGAGGGAAAATACATTGATTGTGTAACATCCTAAGTCTCTAATAAAGTTAGATAAATCTAAGAATAAGTAGAAAATACATATGACAAAGAATTAAAATGCTTAATTATGTAACAATAAGGCATTTATAAAATAGGTGACATATAGTTAATCATGAATCATATAAATAAAATTCTTATAAGCATAATGGATGGGGAAAAGATATAAATATATTTTTAAAACATTACTTGTAATGCCCCTAATTTACGAGCAGGTGAAACAAATATTTTTTTTCGCAATAAGATATTTTTCATAACATGCATATCACTATTCTTTGTCATGGAAATAGAAACATATAGATTCCCTCATGTATATACATTATACAGACCAAGTTATAAATGTCAAAGTAACAACAGAAACAGAGATCCTGCCTGTGGCGTTCAGAACACACTCTAGAATACAAACACAGTATAATTCAAAACTGTGAGCCTTGAAAGCAACGCAGACTCACCCAGAGAATATATCACCTAATTGATCACCTATCTACAGGATCAGACTCTATATTCTTATAAGAAAAATGTGAAAATATCGTGTAGTGAGTTTGACAACTGAGTGAGCAGTTAAACCCCCTATGACCTCTTAGGTCAGCATATAGATGTACTCATGTTTTAAAATTTGTCGCATAGAAAATATAGTTCATAATTACATCCATATGGGACCCGTATTTCAAATATTCTAAAATAAAAGGATATTCAGATATCCAAACCATATTTAGCACGGTATGATCATTAAACAAATGTTGTTATGCTCAGCTATATAAACTATAGTAAAATAATAACCTTTTGAGATAAAGTTATAAACTTTTAAAATGACCAGTTTCATTCAGCGATCTGATCAGCTCAATTTAAAATGACCTGCCTCATTCGACGATCTGGTCAACCCATACACTCATTTGGTATACGTATAGTAACTGATCGACTATAGTCACAACAGTGATAAGGGAATGTGAGTTCATCACCCATCTGCCTCTTCACATTACCACTGTCACTCGGTTAGAGCGGCCCTCGCGTCCCCTATTTGGTACCGTCACAAGCCATACAACCCGTCAATATTCATCCATACATATATATATATATATATATATATATATATATATATATAAATGCATATTCATCAAATGCAATGTATAATTATCAAGCAACTTGCCATGAGCTTTATGCTTGCCATTCAATCATAATCAGTAACTATATAGTTTTACAAATCAATATCATGTACATAAATATTCATTTCACCATTTTATGAGAAATACATGTGAAGTCAAATATACCATGAGTTCAGAAGTCTATTTCTCAAAACTATACTCTTTTTGAACTATAATCAAAATTGTAAGCAATTTAGATAATTTTAATGCATTTCAGAAACATAAAAAAGTGTAAATATCTTATAAACATAATCAAATACATGTTTAAAGATCAAGAAGAGTATAGGACAAGTCATAGAAGGAATTATCCACTCACAGGTCAGGGCTCTAGGTTAGATAGCTCCAAATATAATTTTCCAAGCCAAATCTGATCAAATGGATCTCAAAAACGAGTTTGAAGGGTCCAAAAACCTAAAAAATGACTTAGAGAGCTTAGTCATTATTCACTGCGCAGGAAATACTGTTCACGCACGGTCGAAATCACTATTTACCGCCGAAAAATACTATTTAATGCTAGAAAATCACTATTTACGAAGAACAAAAAGTTGTCAGATAACTGAAAAATTTCACATCCTAAGGTTTATCTAACTCTTGAATCCATCTACGGTGTTAGATTTTTAATTTAAGGTCTCTAAGTAGAAGTTTCAGAACTTACATTTTTCTAAGATTTTCTACTTCCAATCTGCAGCGATTCTACAGCTGATTTGAAAAATTGTTCGGTCAAAATCGTAGTATTCTCCATCCTGAATCCAATGGTACCCTTGGTTCTGAGATCGGAAGCCAATAGGCACTCCAGACTAGAGAGAAAAATAGAAGTTACTATTAACACTATTCATACTATTACGGAAATCGGTTGCATCCCTCCTTCACGCTTCTGACTCCCCCTCCCCCTTTTCTTTCCTTTTCTTTTATTTTTATTATATTTATTTAATAATTAAATATTTAAAATTTGGTGTTATTATTTTTATTATATACATATAAATACTATTTTTCATCCTAAAATATCCCAAAAATGTCTAAAAATTTAAATTATTATAAAACTTTAGTTGAACTCTTAAATCATGACTTTTCTTGGTAAAAATTCTAATAAAACAAATCACAAAATAAATATATTTATACATAATAAAAGAAAGAATATTTCTAAAAATAGAAAAAAATTTATTAGAGGTCAATATAATAATTATTTTAATTAAAAGTATACTTACTTTTAGCAAAACAGAATCATTTAAGGTAAAAATATATATTTTTTATCATAAAACATTATTATTTAAAAAATTACAGGATATTACATTACTAACCTAGGATTAGTAGTAAATTAAGGCAATATAAAACAACTAAGGAGTTGTCAAATAGCACCACAAAATTTCAGCCACATAGTATGCCACATTGCCCATAAAATTTGTAGTCACCTTATAGCCACTTTGCACTTACCAAAACATGCCACATTGCCCACAAAGTTGCAGCCACATAGCATGCCACATTGTCCACAAAATTGCAGCCACATAGCATACCACATTGGCCACAAAATTGTAGCCACCTTACAGCCACCTTGCACCTACCAAAGCATGGCACATTGCCCACAAAGTTGCAGCCACATAGCATGCCACATTGCCCACAAAATTGCAGTCACCTTGCACCTACCAAAGCATGCCACATAGCCACAAAACTTCAGCCAAAATCAGCTAAGAAAAACACCACCTTTCAACAAAAAAATCCTGCCACATAGCCATAATTATTTCAGCAACATTCTAGCCAAGAAATAGCCACCCACTTCAGCCATGTTTTTGCCCACAATCAGAAAAATAATGCAAAGGATGCTGCCCCACTTTATGCCTTTCAATTATCATGCCCTCCCTACAGAAACCACAAGGGAATCCCTACAAAAACACAAGGTAATCCCTACAAAAATACAAGGGAATCCCTGTAAAACACAACCAACTTTTCCTCTTGAGTGGTGGAAACTAGCAGCCAAGAATCATGTTGTCTAGGTATTATTTTGGGCATCAAATTCAAACCCCATTCCTCATGCAATCAGCACCCAAGAGGGCGAGAAGACAGCCAAAAAACTTAGAGCCAAAGGGAGAGATAGACTAGAAAAAAGTAGCTAAGTTGCAAGGGAAACCAAGAGGAGAAGCAAGCTGAAATTTGAGAACCATAGGAGCATTTATGCACAATGTGAGTTTCCCCTCTTAAGGAAAGTTAGTTTGTAGTGAGTAAAGCTCATTTTAGGTTTTGCATGGGTGATTATTGAGCAAGAGATGCAAGATGTTAAATTTGAAAACATGGAACTCTAGTGGTAGGGAACAGTCTTTGCCATCTAAGTAACAAATATGCTGAAGCACCACACATTCTGCACCTAAACTTTTTAAGCCCTATGTTCTTGGACTGTTTGATTGGGTAAATGGAATTTAAATTTTCTAATATTTGGTGATCAAAGTCTTGAAATATTGATAATCAATTATGGAAATTTTTGTGATTTTTTAGAACCTACAAATAGTCCATTTGCAATCAAAACAGTGCTGAGAAAAATCTGCTGGACAGCACAAGCTGTTGATGGAAATACTAAACATTGAAGGGGTTAGATGTTGAATTTTCATAGGAAACATTTATGAAACGTTATAGGGATCCTACTTAAGGAACCCACCAAATTTTAGAGAATTATGGGTAGTTTAAGGCATGTAATAAAATATGGAAATTCGGTGGGATAGGAAGTGAGTCAGAACAAACCAGAACTGGAGACAACCATAAAAAGTGTGTTATTTAAGGGGTCAAATGAATTAATATTTCCTTGAAATTTATATGATGATTACATAAAATATCTAGGATAATCCATGTCAAATATCAGGAATTTTAAAGAAGTTTTACACATACAAAAGTAATGGAAAACAGAATAAAAATGGAACTAAAACCAATATGCACTGTTCAGGATTATGAAAGTAGTTCTTGGGGTAAATGGAATAGTTAAGGGCTGTGAGATACAAAAAATAAAATATACATGTAGAGGAACCTCCATGGAAAATTTTATAAGTTTTAGAGTACTTTTGTCATATTTAATAATAACCCCAAATCTCAACAAAATCACAGTTTTGTTTTGGGGAGCAGAAGCTCTTAAACTATAGACTTATGATTTTATGTGTTAATATGCATGCATTAACCAAAAGCTCTTATATGTTTTAGTTTAAGTTGCTAGTAGTAACATTGACAGCCTTGGAAAGGAAGTGATTGTGCAGGAATTGAGGTCGCTAACTTTTCCTTAAAACACTCTTTATGTTTATGAACTTGAATTTATCAATTTCACTGGTTGCCTGACTTTTATACTATGATGAATGATGGTCTAAAGATATGTTATGTATGCATTCTCAGGAATTAAGGAGTGCCTAAAGTGTGCCAAGTAAGCCCAATTTCCCCCACGTATTGGCCAATAATAGGAGATGCATAACCCTTTTGTAGGTATAGGACTGTATTGGGTAAGTAGACCAAAATATTATAGGTCCCTAGTGTGACCAAGATTATGTATTTATGTATAGTCAGTGCTTATGTTTCAGTGAAATAAATTGAGATGTTTTAAGGAATGGAATCTATACTATTTTTCTGAAAAAATTGCTAGCTATTGAGATTGTCATCTCATTTTTTTTATGTCCATATAATCACATTCCAAGTACTCCAGCAAGAAGTGAGCAACAGGGGTCTCAAGGTTGAATCATCTGATTATGGATTGTATTTTCTTTAGTTGTGTAATATTTGTGGGATGGCTTAGTTGAGTGCTAAGTCCCTTTTAGACAGTTTATAATGTGATGTAAAATAAGTTATGGACTGTATACTTATGGCATGAGAGTTTTTTTGTTGTAACTAATGCATATCACGCCTAGTTAGTTGCCTATAAGGAAATGAAATTTTAAAATGCTTAGAATAGCATGAAGCACTTGTATGCTTATCCAAGAGAGATAACTAACAATATAAGTGAATAGATTAATTTATGGGCTAGGTAAACATTGCTAGAAATTTATAGATAAGAAAAAAAAATGTATAATATGAAATTATTTTAAGGGGAATATTCTATGATGTGGATGTATGAAATAAGATGCTAGTCAGTAGGGTATTGACAGATTGTATTTGGAAAAATGACCAAAAATAATAGAAAAGGTTACGAGCTTCTAGAAATAATTCACATAGATAATTGTGAACCCTTGAAATTAACATTAACACTTTTATCACCTTCATTGATCATTTTCCTATTTTGGTTACATCTACCTCATCAATGATAAGTTCTAGTCATTAGAAAAATTTACAATTTTTAAAACTCAGGTAGGAAAAATGTAATGAAGTAATTAGGATTGTGAGGTCTAACCAGAGTAGAGAATTTTATATTAGGCATGGTGATATAAGGAAACTAATGGGATCTTTTGCTAAAATCCTTACAAGTGGATATGAGATTTTGGGGTTTTGGGTTTGAGTTTTTGAGATTTTGGACTTTTGGGGTTTGAGGTTTATAGTTTGTAGATTGCATTTAAGGTTTAAAGTTTGAGAATTTAAAGTTTAGGGTTTTGGAGTTTAGAGTATTAAGAGCTAGGTTTTAAGATTTTAAATGTCATGCCCCTAATTTAAAGACACGTGAAACACATGATTTTCAAACATATATTTTTCATAACATGTATAATACACTCATTTATCATTGAAAACATTTACATACAGGTATACCAATGTATACACAATATACAAACCAAGTCTATAAATATCAAAGTAACAGCATAAGCAAGGATCTTGCTTGTGCCGTTCAGAGCATACTCTAGAATACAAGTACAATATAACTAAAAATCTACGAGCCTTGGAAACAAAATAGGCCCACTAGATAATAGGTCGCCTAGCTAATTGTAACATCCCGTAATTTTTAGATATTTTCCTTAGAAATTCTTCACCTTACATATATGCATAGAAATTGTCTAATATTAATGGAATAGGTAAAGAAAGAAAACCTAAGAGGAAATATTAGAAATAAACATGCTAAAGAAAGGTGAAATTCTTAGTTAAAGAAAGATAAATTTTTGTGAAGTAAGTAAAGGTCTTAAAATTTCAAGAAGATCGGATTAGGGTAATTTTTCTTAATTTAAGAGCAAAAGTTACTAAGTTTAGTATCTCCACCCATAAATTGAGCTTTTACCTATGGACACATCATGTAGAGTTTTTCACTTCAAATAAGTTTCTAGCAATCCCATTAGATAACCTAAGCAAGAAATAAAACATAGACTTTGACTAAGATATAGTAATTGGACCAATAGCCCAAAAATTATGAAAATGTGACCAAGCCCTCCAAGAAAGGTAGAATTTTATCCAAAGAAAAGAAAATGGGTAGGAATAAGCCCAAATCCAAGAGAAAAAAAAAATAAAACAAATTAGGTGATGATATAATAATGTAATAATAATAAAGATTAGGTTACATGGCATTAAGACAAAAATTTAGCAAGTGGTGTGATTCTACATTCATCATTTTGGCAAGTGGCATAATAATACAAGGCTTTAGGACAAAAACATCTATATTCTACACTCATAATTTTAGCAAGTGGTATGATAATACATGGTATTAGGACAAAACATTCCTATCCCACACAAATAATATCAACCAAATAATGGAGATTCAAGGGCTATAAATTTTCCACTTAAAAAGGCAACCTATCATAATTGGTTAAGACAAAAGAAAAGGTAAATGAATCCCTAAATCAAAGGGGCCTTGTCCCATATCTTAAGAAAATATTATCATAATTTTTAAAATACAAATCTCCTTTTCCTATGCATATCTTGACCAAGGAAGAGGAAGACAAGAACATAAGTTGTTTGTTTTCCAAAAATTCAACAAAGTGTATCCTAATTGTGATAAGGTAGACCCATGATCATGAAAGGTGAATTATTTGGTGGCCTATATAAGGAAACCCACCCTTACAACATTAGAATTTCGTCCAAGTGAGGGAGAGGAAAAAAATAGAAGCAAGGTAGAGTGAGGAAAGGAGAGGAAGAAAGAAAGAAAGAGTAAGGAGAAGTCTAGGAGACTAAGTGCTCCAGGTAAGTTTAACAATATTTCTTTTTGAAGAAACCTTTTGAAACTTATAATATTTATATGAGATTTTGATCTTAGAACTTTGATGATTGGTCATGGATGTTGCTATATCATGTTACATATTGATCTTGCATGTGATGTATGTTTGAATACTTAGGTTGGTGTAGATAGTTCTGCATGGGTATGGCTATGGTTGGCAGAATTTTAAGCTTCGGTATTTTAATTTCTGGGAACAATCTATAAGGAATTAAAATAAATGATTAACATAAGAATTAAAGATATATGTGTCACGGATTTTTACCCACTGGAATTATTCAATTTGGAGTCCATATGAGGTAGCTATGGTCTGATTAGTAGTCAAAGGTCAGAAAATGGGTCATCCGGGAAGAATATGTTGGGATAGCTTCGGTATTTTAATTTCGGGGAATTATCTGTAGGGAATTAAAATAATTGGTTAACATAAGAATTAAAGATATGTGTGTCTTGGATTTTTAGCCACTGGAATAATTCAATTTGGAGTCCATATGACGAATATATGAGCCGATTAGTAGTCAAAGGTCAGAAAATAGTTCATCAGGGAAGAATATGTTGGGATAGCTTCGGTATTTTAATTTCTGGGAACACTCTATAAGGAATTAAAATAAATGGTTAACATATGAATTATAGATAGATGTGTTATGGATTTTTACCCACTGGAATCACTTAATTTGGAATTCATATGAAGGAGATATGGACAAATTAGTTGCTAAAGGTCAGAACCTATCCGAGAGGAACTATCCTGTACTTTGAGGGAGTAATATCACATTGATTTCTTAATATTTCGTTAAACTGTTCAACATAATAGTTTTAGATAATTGTTTTATCTTGAAATGGACAATAAGATCACTTACATCGGAGTTCAATTGAGGGAGTTATGCTCTGATTAGTAAGAGAAGGTTAGATGTGATGAAAACCTGCATCAAGAAAATAAAGGAATAAAATTAATATTTAAGAAAGAAGATGAATCTTATAAATGAAAATAATAAATAACTAGTATAGCCATAGCCATTGCCATTGTATGAACTTCTTACCATCTTAAGTGTGAAATTCTGACATGGAAATATTTTATAAAGTGATATTTGAAATGGTTATGTTCATGGCATGATTACCAATGATTTATGGTAATAGTTATATTTTGATGAACATACTTGTTATTGAAAACATATTTTTGGCTATCATTGTGAAAAGAAAAGAAATGAGCACGGTCACATGGCAATCCGTGTGGTGCACCAGTAGGGGACGCCCTACCAACGGTTATGATCATGATAATGAGAAAAGAAAGAGAAAGTGGGCCATGTCGGACGGAGCGAGAAAAGCCCGTACCGGAGAGTAGAGGATACTCACCCTGACCGGGGTAGCTTGAAATAAGAATAAGTTGATGGCCATCATATGATATTTTGAAAATAGTAAATCCTGTCATACATATCATTACAGTATGATTCTTATGTGCGTAGATATAATGCATTCATGTGACCAAAGATATTTTCTGTAGGTTATACAGCTGAACATGACGTGATGAGCTTTATTGATGATAATTTATTGTTGAACTTACTGGGATTTAATTCTCACTATATTTCCATATCATGTTCAGAAAATTAGTTATGCAGATTTTCTATAGCTCTGGCTTTTAGTGCACATTGGATCGAGTTATTCTATGATGGGCAGATCCTAAATAAAATGTTTGTGAGCGAGTTGGCACAGATCCCGGTGAAGGTGCAACCACCCGCACTTGTATCTCCGAAATTGGTCAACCAAAATAAACAAGATGTAAATATTTATGTCTTTTATGTTGCATGTACGTTTTGATTAATGACGTGTATGTGAACTCAATATTGTATAATAATAAAAAAAAGGATGTTACATAATTGGTATTAGAGGAGGTCGATCCTAGATGGCCAGTGGGTGGATGGTTATCTGAATCGATCTTATAATGTCTTGAGTATGTTGTGGTTGTGCTGTGTAGGGGATCAGTGACTCATATAGGTAAGAAATTATTAGTGTTTCTTATCTATATGCCGAGGTGGTGTTATGACTGTTGTTAAATATTTTTTAAACTAACTATTGGGCTTGATCACCTCAATAGCAGCATAAATTTATTTTTTCCCACAGTAGGAAATGGCACCAACAAGGCGGAATCCGGCAAACAATGCGGAGGAAATCTTGCACAACCTTGCCACTGCAATTCAAGAATTTGGTATTGATTTACTCCTTAGAACCCAACTAGTATCTATATCCTTATATAGAATGATATCGATCGAATTAAAGAAAAAATTTAGTTACAAGACTTGTTAGACAAGGTATTTAAATACCCCAGTACTTTTATTCGGAGTGTTCCAGTTCTATCTATGAAAAAGAAAGATGGATCACTATGAGTATGCATAGATTATAGACAGTTGAATAAGGTGACAATGTAGAATAGAAACCCATTAGCTCGTATAGATTACCTGTTTGACCAGTTATAAGGTGTTCAATATTTTTCCACAAATAGATTTGGGATATGAGTAACATTAATTAAGGATAAGAGAAGAGGATGTAGGACTTATTATGGGCATTATGATTTCTTGGTGATGCATTTAAATTGACAAATCTTTAGCTGCATTCATAGATTTAATTAATAGTAATTAGCTCATTCCTGGAACAATTTGTTATTATATATATGGATGATATATTAGAATATTTCAAAAGTTCAGAGGATCATAAGCAACATTCAAAGATAGTTTTACCAACTCTAAAGGAGTATCATTGGTAAATATGGTATCCAAGTAGACTCTAAGAAAGTAAAAGTAGTACAAAAAATAGCTACATTTTACTACATTTAAAGATGAAGATCCAAATCCAATTTACGCTTCCTGCGGTTATCTACCGTCCATTCTATTGGAGTCATAGTTAGATCAGGTACATGAACATAGGCTTGTAAAGCATCAATCAACTCTTTAGCATTTGAAGTTAAGATGAGAATTCGTCGTGCTGAGTGTGAGATAAACCTCTGTTCCACAGCTTGATCTAGAAAAGATAACAAACCATCAAAGAAGTTATTAACATTTAACAAACCTATCGGTTTGTGATGCATATTCAGTTGTGCCCAAGAGACTATTTGGAAAATCTCCTCTAGAGTACCAAAACCACCTGGTAAGGCAATGAAGGCGTCAGCATTGCTCATCATTCTAGCCATGCGTTCATGCATGGAAGCTACCCTATATTCTTCCCCAATTGTCTTCCCTATGTTGCTAGATGTAGCTAGAGCTGTAGGAATAATACCTAGAACTTGGCATCTCCCTACATGTGCAGCTGTAGCCACATACCCCATTAACCCACAGTTACCTCCACCATACACTAAATGAATTTTTCTCCTAGCCAGCACCATACCCAGATTTTGTGCTGCTTTAACATACTCCTCATCTTTTCCAGGATTGGAACCACAAAAGACACAGATATTTCGAAATTGACGGAATGCGGTTCCCTCCATAATTTCTATCACCTTAACTCTGAGTATAGACAAAGATACTAATGTAAGTATTTATAGAACTCAGAGAAGGGCATATTTATAATAGCTATGCGAATAGGCCGGGTATTATTAGAACAACTATGTGAGTGATTGGTGGATATCAGCTAAATTAAAGGTAAAAAAAAATTCAAAAATGACGGCAAGCATGTATATGTACAGTAGTTATGACTGTGACCCATATTAAGCACATAAAGAGAATAAGGTTAGGATATCACCAGGAAATTTTTTTTTTCTTGTTGCCCTTGATGAAGGAGTGATGTCTTGAGGCATGTAGGGAAGTTGTAGATGATAGGCATCATTGGAAAAAAAAATGAAGATACAAACCAAATAATTAGTGAAGAGGGACATTTTTCTTGTTTTCTTAATGTTTTTGCTAGTAGACTATCGGTATTATGAAATTGACTAGCTATTCTGAGAAATTTTAATTTGGACTGGTTATCTTACAGTTGATTGATGACATCTATTTAGAAGCAATCAACTGTATCCTACCAGTTAACTACGTATTCTTTGATTTTCACAGACTTTTATAAGCTCAGAAATATTTCTTTTTCCATGTGCTATCTTTCCACCGAATACCAACAGATTTAAAGTAGATTTTTATACATATATTCAAAATTTTCGGCCACCGATTTTTGCTGAAATCGTAGATAGATTTTGTTTGCAGATTTTCAAGAATTACGGCCACCGATTTTAATATTTTTCAATGCTTTGTCCAAATTTTTGACTTTCGCTTTTGGCACCATTCTTTATTATGCTTTTCGTCTGTTTCACTGTATTCTCCCTCATTAACGATTGGCATTAAATGCAAGGTTATCTTCCCTCATTGCAATGAAAGATAATTTCTTTTCTTTGAAACTCGGTTATTATGGTGTCTAAGTTGCTAGTAGGTTAAAGTAATGAAAAGTTTGAAAAGAATGGACGGATGATGGTCTTATGGTGTTTTGACGAATGTAATCAAGAGAATTAGTGGTGTTGAAGTTCTTGAGGAATAAAATATAGGAAGTAGGATTTAAGTTAGTCTTTGAACTCTTAATTTGGAAATATAGAGAATATTCTGAGAACCATGTTCGAAAATAATGCAAGTGATCAAGATAATTGTGTTAAAGGATTATATCATGCTAAGTTGAGTCTAGTATCTAGGATGTGAATAATGTTGGAATTGAGAATTCATGTATGAGTAATTGTTAGGAAAAATCTTCTTGAAATGATTGGGTGAATTAAATGGGATTGACATAAGCTATAATGAGGTGCTTTTGGATATGATAGAAGAAATAATTGAAATTTTTGACAATGAGTCTAATGGTGTTAATAAGCTTGTATAGAATTACCGTGATGAGTTAAGTTGGAATTATTAGACATGTGTCAATGGTACACGTTATTAAAGGTTTGAAGGATTTATTGATACTTATGTTTAACATATTGATTAAAGGATTTGAGGATAAAAATAGATGATAGATTAAGATGATGATATTCAGGGGATGATGTTGATATATATATATAAAAAAATGACTTGATAGACGTTTGGAATAAGAAAAGATAGTTACCCAATATGAAGGTGAATATGTTCCTTTATATGTATGTTTTCTAATATCGACCCATAGATATATCCATGCGAGCTAGAGGATATAAATTGAAGAACTTATGAGTGAAAGAAATCCATATGGTTAAGTTATATGGCAAAATCACTCAAGTGAATAGACATATTAAAAAGTAAAGATGTTATACAGAAAAGATATCCCTAATTATTTAGGTAATAAGGTTGGGAACTCTGAATAATGCCTTAATTTCATTCCTTACATGTGGTAGGATAGATTGAAATTCGGGGACCGAATTTCTTAAGGGGGGAAGAATGTAACATCCCGTAATTTTTAGATATTTTCCTTAGAAATTCTTCAACTTACATATATGCATAGAAATTGTCTAATATTAATGGAATAGGTAAAGAAAGAAAACCTAAGAGGAAATATTAGAAATAAACATGCTAAAGAAAGGTGAAATTCTTAGTTAAAGAAAGATAAATTTTTGTGAAGTAAGTAAAGGTCTTAAAATTTCAAGAAGATCAGATTAGGATAATTCTTCTTAATTTAAGAGCAAAAGTTACTAAGTTTAGTATCTCCACCCATAAATTGGGTTTTTACCTATGGACACATCATGTAGAGTTTTTCCACTTCAAATAAGTTTCTAGCAAGCCCATTGGATAACCTAAACAAGAAATAAAAAATAGACTTGGACTAGGATATAGTAATTAGACCAATAGCCCAAAAATTATGAAAATGTGACCAAGCCCTCCAAGAAAGGTAGAATTTTATCTAAAGCAAAGAAAATGGGTAGGAATAAGCCCATAATGGGTAGGAATAAGCCCAAATCCAAGAGGAAAAATAAAATAAAATAAATTAGGTGATGATATAATAATGTAATAATAATAAAGATTAGGATACTTGGCATTAAGACAAAAATTTAGCAAGTGGTGTGATTCTACATTCATCATTTTGGCAAGTGGCATAATAATACAAGGCTTTAGGAAAAAAACATCTATATCCTACACTCATAATTTTAGCAAGTGGTATGATAATACATGGTATTAGGACAAAACATTCCTATCCCACACAAATAATATCAACCAAATAATGGAGATTCAAGGGCTAGAAATTTGCCACTTAAAAAGGCAACCTATCATAATTGATTAAGACAAAAGAAAAGGTAAATGAATCCCTAAATCAAAGGGGCCTTCTCCCATATCTTAAGAACATATTATCATAATTTTTAAAATACAAATCTCCTTTTCCTATGCATATCTTGACCAAGGAAGAGGAAGACAAGAACATAAGTTGTTTGTTTTCCATAAATTCAACAAAGTGTATCCTAATTATGATAAGGTAGACTCATGATCATGAAAGGTGAATTATTTGGTGGCCTATATAAGAAAACCCACCCTTACAACATTAGAATTTCGTCCAAGTGAGGGAGAGGAAAAAAATAGAAGCAAGGTAGAGTGAGGAAAGGAGAGGAAGAAAGAAAGAAAGAGGAAGGAGAAGTCTAGGAGACTAAGTGCTCCAAGTAAGTTTAACAATATTTTTTTTTGAAGAAAACTTTTGAAACTTATAATATTTATATGAGATTTTGATCTTAGAACTTTGATGATTGGTCATGGATGTTGCTATATCATGTTACATATTGATCTTGCATGTGATGTATGTTTGAATACTTAGGTTGGTGTAGATAGTTCTGCATGGGTATGGCTATGGTTGGCAGAATTTTAAGCTTCGGTATTTTAATTTCTGGGAACAATCTATAAGGAATTAAAATAAATATTAACATAAGAATTAAAGATATATGTGTCACGGATTTTTACCCACTGGAATCATTCAATTTGGAGTCCATATGAGGTAGCTATGGTCTGATTAGTAGTCAAAGGTCAGAAAACGGGTCATCAGGGAAGAATATGTTAGGATAGCTTCGGTATTTTAATTTTGGGGAATTATCTGTAGGGAGTTAAAATAAATGGTTAACATAAGAATTAAATATATGTGTGTCATGGATTTTTAACCACTGGAATCATTCAATTTGGAGTCCATATGACGAATATATGAGCTGATTAGTAGTCAAAGGTCAGAAAATGGTTCATCAGGGAAGAATATGTTAGGATAGCTTCGGTATTTTAATTTCTCCGAATACTCTATAAGGAATTAAAATAAATGGTTAGCATATGAATTATAGATAGATGTGTTACGGATTTGTACCCACTGGAATCACTTAATTTGGAATTCATATGAGGGAGATATGGACAAATTAGTTACTAAAGGTCAGAACCTATCCGAGAGGAACTATCCTGTACTTTGAGGGAGTAATATCACATTGATTTCTTAATATTTCGTTAAACTGTTCAACATAATAGTTTTAGATAATTGTTTTATCTTGAAATGGACAACAAGATCACCTACATTGGAGTTCAATTGAGGGAGTTATGCTCTGATTAGTAAGAGAAGGTTAGATGTGATGAAAATCTGCATCAAGAAAATAAAGGAATTAAATTAATATTTAAGAAAGAAGATGAATCTTATAAATGAAAATAATAAATAACTAGTATAGCCATAGCCATTGCCATTGTATGAACTTCTTACCATCTTAAGTGTGAAATTCTGACATGGAAATATTTTATAAAGTGATATTTGAAATGGTTATGTTTATGGCAAGATTACCAATGATTTATGGTAATACTTATATTTTGATGAACATACTTGTTATTGAAAACATATTTTTGGCTATCATTGTGAAAAGAAAAGAAATGAGCACGGTCACATGGCAATCCGTGTGGTGCACCAGTAGGGGACGCCCTACCAACGGTTATGGTCATGATAATGAGAAAAGAAAGAGAAAGTAGGCCATGTCGGACGGAGCGAGAAAAGCCCATACCGGAGAGTAGAGGATATTCACCCTGACCGGGGTAGTTTGAAATAAGAATAAGTTGATGGCCATCATATGATATTTTGAAAATAGTAAATCCTGTCATACATATCATTACAGTATGATTCTAATGTGCGTAGATATAATGCATTCATGTGACCAAAGATATTTTCTGTAGGTTATACAGCTGAACATGACGTGATGAGCTTTATTGATGATGATTTGTTGTTGAACTTACTGGGATTTAATTCTCACTATATTTCCTTATCATGTTCAGAAAATTAGTTATGCAGATTTTCTATAGCTCTGGCTTTTAGTGCACGTTGGATCGAGTTATTCTATGATGGGCGGATCCTAAATAAAATGTTTGTGAGCGAGTTGGCACAGATCCTGGTAAAGGTGCAACCACCCGCACCTGTATCTCCGGAATTGGTCGACCAAAATAAACAAGATGTAAATATCTATGTCTTTTATGTTGCATGTATGTTTTGATTAATGACGTGTATGTGAACTCAATATTGTATAATAATAAAAAAAAAGGATGTTACACTGATCACTTATCTAAAGGAAAAAGACCAAACTCTATATTTTTATTTGAAAAATGTAGAAATATCGTGTAGTGATTTTGACAACTCAGTGAGCAGATAATATCTCTTATAACCTCTTAGGTCAACATATAGATGTACTCATATTTTAAATTTTGTCACATAGAAAATACAGTTAAGAAGTACATCCATATGGGACATGCATTTCAAATATTCTCAAAAGAAATGATATTCAGATATCCAAAACTATATATTGTACCGTATGATCATTAAACAAATGTTGTTATGCATAAAAATATTTCACATGAAATCATTAGGAGGATCCCATATCAGAACTACCATATCATAGTTTAAGCCCTTCTATACTTTGGTGGTATAGAATTTGCCTAAGCTCAGCATCTCAGTTAAAGTTTTCCCTACCACCATTCAGGAAGACACGCGAAGGGGCTTTATTATGGGCATTTCCCAAGCACATAGTAACAGGGGCAAATCACATATCATATAGTCAGCATCTCACCCAGATAAGAGGCATTTCGCTCTCCTTCACATATCATATCCCGTATGTTGGCCGTCACACAAGGCTAGCACCATCCCTGCTAGCTGAGGTGTTAAGGTGCACTAGGGCTAATATCACCTGCTGTTAGCAAACAATGTTTCCAATAGGATTTCTCTATAGAAATCATTATTTACAATTATGCCATATCGTTCAAAATAGAGGTTTTAGTATAAATTCATAATTTTCAGTCTCAGTATAATTCCTCTATCAGAAACTTCTCAACTAGGATAATCATATATTCATACCCGTTTTCAAGATAATCTTATAGTTTTACATATCAATGCCACATGCACAATATATTTCCTTTACTATATAATGAGAAATACATTTAAAATCACATATTCAATGAGTTCAAAAATCTATTTTCAAAACCATACTCTTCTTGAACTATATACCATATTGTAAACAATCCAGGTAATTTTATTTATTTCAGAGACATATAAAAGTCTAAATAACTTATAAACATAATCAATTGTATATTTAAAGTTCAAGAAGAACATAGGGTAAGTCATAGAAAGAATTATCTACTCACAAAACTAAGGTTCCAATTTGGATAGCTCAAAACATATTTTTTTCAAGTCAAATCTGATCAAAAAAACCTCAAAAATGAGTTTGGAGAGTCCGATAACATAAGAAATGACTCTGGAATTGCAAAATTTGACCTTTAGGAGCTTGGTCAACTATAGAGAACTATTCACGATAGAAAAAAACTATTCACTGTCGGAATTACTATTCATGCCCGCCGGATTTACTGTTCACAACATATAAAAAGTTGTCAGATTGCTGAAAATTTTCATATCCTAAGGTTTTTCTACCTCCTGAATCCATTTATGGTGTCAAATTTTCAATTTGAGAACTCTAAGTAGGATTTTTAGAACTTAACCTTCCTAGGGTTTCTCCTCTACTTTCCAGTAGATTTCTAATCCGATTTCCAGAAATCAATTGGACAAATTTGTAGTTCTTGTCGTTTTGAATCCTTAGACAGTAGTGGTGTTGAAATTCGAGGTCCAGAAATGCTAGAAATCTAGAGAAAAGTTTTAGAGTTATTTTTGAGAAAGATGTGTTACAGAAGTTTCACGCATTTTGCTTCAGATTTCACTAAAAATCTTTTAAGGGACCTATTAGCAAAATTTCAATTGTTGAGGGATGTCCTTGCAATTTTTGTTATTTACATTTTAACCGCTAAACTTTTAGAAAATTACATTTTTTCCCCAAAACTTAAATCCTCATATTACCTTCATAACTTCTCAAACAATATGATAAATAAACATATTTCCAATTGTACTTTTCCATAATCCTCACTTAGCTTCAAAATTTTCTTTAATTTATAGTTTCTCATTTAATTAAGGTTTTCTTTTCTTTTCTTTTGAGGGTTATTACATTCTTCCCCCTTAAAGAAATTCAGTCCCAGAATTTTACATCCATATTTATAAATAAAACTAACCTCATAATTCAAAAAGATGCAAGTATCTAGAGCACATATCCTCCTTTCTTTCCCAAGTAGCTTTCTCCGAAAAGTGATCTTGTCTCATCACTTTCACTGTGAGTATTTCCTTTGAACGCAGATTTTTCACTTGTCTATCTACTATAGCCATTGGTTTTCCTCATATAACAAATCTTTGTCTAACTGAATCTCCTAACATTGAATAACATGCGGTGGGTATGATAGATACTTTTGTAGCATAAACACATGAAAGACTGGATGGACATTATTTAATTCAAGTGGCAAAGCCAAACGATAAGTTACTGAACTGATCCTATCAAGAATTTCAAATGGACCTATATACTGTGGACTTAACTTCCCTTTTTTTCCAACTACTCCTTTCATAAGAGATATTTTCAAGAAGACATGTTCACCTGTGGCAAATTTCAATAGTTGACATCTATTATCAACATAAGCTTTCTTTCTACTCTAGGATGCTAATAACATTTCCTTAATTAACTTTACCTTGACAAGTGCATCTTGTACCAAATCAGGCTCTAAAATCTTAGTTTCGCCCATCTCAAACCATCCGATTGGATAACAATAACGTCTACCATATAATGCCTCAAAAGGGGCTATTTGTATACTGGCTTGGTAGCTATTGTTATAAGAAAATTCAGCTAGGGTCAAGAATCTTTCCCAACTACCTTAAAAATCTAGCATAAATGCCCGAACCATGTCTTCCAATATTTGGATGGTTCGCTCAGATTGCCCATCTGTTTGAGAATGGAAAGCAATATTGAGATTTAACTTCGTACACAAAGCTTCTTCGAAGGCTTTCTAAAAATGAGCCATGAACTATGGTCCTCGATAAAAAATAATCGATATTGGCACTCCATGAATCCTCACTATCTCATTCAAATACAAATTTTCATACTAAGCTATGTTGTATGTGGTTTTCACTAGTAAAAAATGTACTAATTTATTCAACCTATCAATGATCACTAATATTTAATCAAACCCTTTTGGTGTCTGCGGTAGCCCTGTAACAAAATCCATAGTTATTCTTTTCCATTTTCATTTAGGTATCTCTATCTACTAATGTAATCATGCAGGCCTTTGATGTTCTACTTTTACCCACTGGCAAGTTAAGCATCGAGAGACATAATCAAATATATCTTTCTTCATATCGTTCCACCAATAAATTTCTTTTCGATCTTTATATATTTTAGTTACCCTAGGATGAATGGTATATATGGATCTATGGCTTCTTCTAAAATCTCATTTCCCTACTCAGCTATATTAGATAAATTTGGGAGTCCTCCACACTTAGTACTCAATCAGTATATACTATAAACTCATTATTCTTCCTCATTTGCACATGGTCTACCAACTTACATAGTTATACATACTTGATATAATTTTTTTCAAGTACGTTCTTTGGTAGATAAATCCTATCAAAATCTCTATTACTTTAACCTATTAACCACTTGGACATCATAATAACTAAGTTTTAAAGAAAAGAAATTAACTCTCATTATAATAAGAAAAAAGAACCTTGCATTTTATGTCAATCATTAATCAAGGATGATGTGGCAAAAAAGAGGAATACTTAATAGAGCATGGTGCCAAAATTGAAAGTCAATAGTTTAGACAAAGTATTGAAAGAAAATTAAAATCGGTAGCCATAATTCTTGAAAAACTATAAACATAACTTAGTTGCTATTTCGGCAAAATTAGTGGTTGCAAGTTTTGAATATATGTGCTAAAATCTAATTCAAAGATACTATTATTCGGTGGCAGAATAGCACATGGAAAAGAATTATTTCTGAACTTATAAAAGTTTATAAAAAACAAAGAGCACGCAGTTAACCAGTTGGATGTAGTTGGTTTCTTCAAAACAGATATAATCAATTAACCGTAAAATAAACCAGTTCAAATTAAAAAAAAATCAAAATTGCTTGTCGACTTAATAATACCTATAGTCGATTGGCAAGAAAATTGAAAAAATAAGATAAATCATTTTATTTTCCCTCTTCAACATTTAATTGGTTTGCATTTTCACTTTTTTTTACGCTTATCACTTACAACTTCCTTATAAGAATCAAGATAGCAATGCTTCATCAAGGACAACAAGGAAAAGAAAATTTCTGGTCATACTTTAATCTTATTCTCTTTATATGCTTAATATGGGTCACAATCAAAAACTACTATATATATACATGCGTGCCGTCATTTTTGAAATTCACCTTCAATTTAGTTGATATCCACCAGTCACTCACATAGCTGTTCTAATAATGCCCGACCTATTCGCATAGTTATTATAAGTATGCCCTTCTCTGAGTTATATAAATGCGTACATTAGTATCTTTATCTTCATACTCAAAGTTAGGGTGAGTGCAGTTATGGAGGGAACCATATTCTGTCAGTTTCGAAATATTTATGTCTTTTGTGGTTCTGGTCCTGGAAAAGATGGAGAGTATGTTAAAGCAGCACAAAATCTGGATGTGGTGCTAGCCAGGAGAAAAATTCATTTAGTCTATGGTGGAGGTAACCGTGGGTTAATGGAGTGTGTGTCTACAACTGCATATGTAAAAGGATATCAAGTTCTAGGTATTATTCCTATAGCTCTAACTGCATCCAACATCATAAGAAAAATAATTGGGAAAGAATTTAGGGTAGCTTCCATGCATGAGCGCATGGCTAGAATGATGAGCAATGCTGATGCCTTCATTGCCTTACCTAGGAGTTTTAGTACTTTAGAACAAATTTTTCAAGTGGTCTGCTGGGCCCAAATGAATATCCATCACAAACCAATAGGTTTGTTAAATTTTAACAATTTCTTTGAGGGTTTGTTGTCTTTTCTTGATCAAGCTGTGGAACAAAGATTTATCTCACACTCAGCATGACAAATTCTCATCTTAGCTTTAAATGTTGAGGAGTTGATTGATGCTTTACAAACATTTATTCATGTACCTAATCCAACTATGGCTCAAATAGATTAGAAGACAAACAACTGTGAAAAGCACAAATTAGACTTTGATCTTCATTTGTAGCTATAGTAAGACGTAGACATTGCTATACTACTTTTACTTTCTTAGGGTCTAATTAAATACTATCTTTACTAATGACATGCCCTAAGAAAGTAACACTACTAAGTCAGAATTTGCATTTTGAAAACTTAGCATAAAGCTGATACTCGCTTAGAGTTTGTAAAACTATCCTCAAATGTTGCTTATAATCCTCTAAAATCTTGGAATATATTAATATATTGTCAATAAATATAATAATAAATTGATCCAAGAATAGTTTAAGTACTCTATTTATCAAATCCATGAATGCAGCTAGGGTATTTGTTAAACCAAATGGCATTACTAAAAACTTAGTTCCCATACTGAGTCCTGAAAGTAGTTTTTAGAATGGCTTCCTCCCTTATCCTCAATTGTTGATACCTAGATCTCAAATCAATTTTTGAAAAACATTGAGCACCCTATAGCTGGTCAAACAAATTATCTATACGAGGTAATGGATACTTATTATGTACTGTCACTTTATTCAATTGTTTGTAATCTATGCATAGTCATAGTGATCCATCTTTCTTTTTCACAAATTAAATTGGAGCACCCTAAAGAGAAGTACTAGGGCATATAAATTCCTTGTCTAACAATTTTTGCAACTGATTCTTCAACTCCTTGAGTTCATTCGATGCTATTCTATATGTAGGTATAGACATCGGTTGGGTTCTTGGAAGTAAATCAATATCAAACACAATTTCTCATTCTAGGGGTAACTTTGGCAATTTCTCAAGAAACACATCAAGGAATTCTTTAACCACTGGAACCTGCTCTACATTGAGGTACTTTATATCAACATCTTTGACCACTGCTAAGTACGCTTGGCATCCTTTTTGTAATAGCTTATGAGCTGTTAAATAAGAGATTAAATTATTTGGTACTTCACTACAATCACCTCGTATCATGAAAGGAGATTCTTCAAGAATATTGAATTTAATTACCTTAAGATGACATTCTAAAATGGTATGACATGATGCCAACCAATCTATTACCAATATAACATCATAGTCTACCATATATAGACATTTGGGTAAAACGGATATTATATTCAGAAATGATCATATTTGGCATTTATCTCAATTCTTTCAATTCTCTGGGATGCCTATCTCTTTCACTTTCAAGCAGTAATTGACCCATAGATACCTCTTAATATATCACAATATTAAGTCAACTTTATACTAGGAAATTTAACAACTTTGGAATAGAAAGGAAATTAAAACACTATAAAATCCCTCAGCAGCACCTGAAGTATAAATATGTCCGGCTCAAATTGATACTAAAGGTCCTACTAATGAATCCTTTTCTCCGACAGCCACAGGAAAACCTAATGCTCTGATACCAACTTGTCACGCCCCTAATTTAAGGGCACGTAAAACACATGCTTTACAAACATATATTTTTCATAACATGTATAATACACTCCTTTATCATTGAAAACATTTACATATAAGTATACCCATGTATACACAATATACAGACCAATTCTATAAATATCAAAGTAACAACAGAAGCAGGGATCCTGCCTATGGCATTCAGAGCATACTTTAGAGTGCAAGTACAATATAACCAAAAATTTACGAGCCCTGGAAACAAAATAGGCTCACTAAAGAATAGGTTGCCTAGCTGATCACCTATCTGAAGGGAAAAGACCAAAGCCTGTATTTTTATCTGAAAAATGTAGAAATATTGTGTAGTGAGCTTGACAACTCAGTGAGCAGATAATACCAACTATGACCTCTTAAGTTAACATATGGATGTACTCATATTTTAAATTTTTTTATATAGAAAATACAGTTCAGGAGTATATCCATATGGGGCTCACATTTCAAATATTCTCAAAACAAAGGATATTCAGATATCCAAAATCATATACTATACCGTATGATTATTAAACAAATGTTGTTATACACCAAAATATTTCACATGAAAATATTAGGAGGATCCTATATCAAAACTACCATATCAAAGTTCAAGTTATTATATACTTTGGAGGTGTAGGATTTTCCTAAACTTGGCATCTCAGCTAAGGTTTACCCTACCGCCACTCAAGAGGACACACAAAGGGACTCTAATATGGGCATTTCCCAAACACACAACAAGGGAGGGCAAATCACATATCATATAATCGATATCTTGTCACGCCCCTAATTTTAGGGTACGTGAAATACATACTTTATGATCATATATTTTTCATAACATGTATATTACACTCTTTTACAAATAGGTATTCCCATGTATACATAATATACAAATCAAGTCTATAAACATCAAAATACAGCAGAAGTAAGGATCTTGTCTGTGGCGTTTATAGCATACACTAGAATACAAATACAAAATAATTTAAACACTATGAGCCTTGGAAGCAACGTAGGCTTACCTAGAGAGTATGACACCTAATTGATCATGTAGCTGTAGGACCAAACTCGGTATCCTTATATGAAAAAATTGTAAGTATCACGTAATGAGTTTGACAACTCAGTGAGCAGATAATACCTCCTATGACCTCTTAGGTCAACATATAGATGTACTCAACTTTTAAAATTTGTCATACAGAAAATATAGTTTAGAAGTACATTCATATGAGACCTGCATTTCAAATATTCTCAAAACAAAAGATATTCTGATATCTAAAACCATATATTGTACTGTATGATCATTAAACAAATGTTGGTATGCATCAAAATATTTCACATGAAAAAATTAAGAGAATCTTGTCACGTCCGTACTTTACGAACGCGAATACCGTTACTATCCGAAAAAACTTTTCATTACACATGTGCAAATGATCTCACGATAACACATATTCAAGTATTATTCAACGTTCACAAGTTTACAAAAAACCAATAATTATACATGCCAAATCTATATACATCAAGTTTACAGCGGAAACAAGGATCCTGCCTGTGACTTTCAGAGCAACACTAGAGTACAAATATATTACAATATCATACACTGAGAGCCTAGAAACAAGTTAGGCTCACCACTGAGGCACGACACCTAGTCGGTCAAGTAGCTGCGGGACCAAATTCTGGGTCTTTATCTGAAAAATATGTCAACCACGTGTAGTGAGTTTTACAACTCAGTGAGCAGATAACACCTCCTATGACTTCTCAGGTCAACATAAGGATGTACTCATATTGTAAAACTTATCATATCAAAATATACCGTTCAGAAGTACATTCTTATGGGACCCGCATTTTCAAATATTCTCTGTTCAAAAATCATAATCAAGTCTTTCAAACTGTATGCGATACTGTATAAACAATGCTCATATCAAGTTCAAAATCATATTCAATACTGTAAATTTATTAATCAAATTATGCTATGCATCAAAACATTTCTGTTAAAATATTCGGAGGATCCCATATCAGAACCACCATAAGAGTTTGACCCCTTCCGTACTTCGGTGGTATAGGATTTGCCTAAACTCAGCATCCCGCTGAGGTTTGCCCTACTACCATTCAAGAGGACACGCGAAGGAACTCTGTATGGGTCTTTCCCAAGCACACAGCAAGGGAAGGCAAAATAACATCTCATAACTGGCATCTCGCCCATATATAGGAGGCATTCCGCTCTCCTTCACATATAATCTCCCGTGTGTTGGCCCTCACACGAGGCTAGCACCACCCCCCTGCTAGCTGAGGCAATCAAGGTGCGCACCAAGGCTAACATCACCTGCTGTTAGCAGACAGTGTTTCCAATAGGATTCCTCCACAGAAAAATACCATATGCACATATGCCATATAATCCAGTATAAATTCTCATTATAATACAGACTTTCAGTCTCAAAATACTCATATGTCAAAACTTCACATTCAGGGGAAACATGTATACATGCCCATATCCAAGGCAAACATATCACTATAAAATCAATGTCACATGTATACCATATTTTCTTTGCCATGTCATGCGAAATACGTGTAAAAATCACATGCTTAATGTGTTTCAAAACTTATTGCAAAATCAAACTCTTCTTGAACTACATATCATATATTAAATATTTCAGACATTTCCAAACCATTTCAAGAACATATGGAAGTATAAATAACATGTAATCATACTCATTTATCAATGTAAAGTTCAAGAAGAGTAAAAACAAGCCATAGAAAGAATTATCTACTCACCTCTTTGAAGCACAAAGTTGGACACCCTTAAAATCCTATTTTCTGATCCGAATTCAGTGAAATAAACCCCAAAATCGAGTCCAGAACATCCGAAAACCTTGAAAACGACTCCGGATTTGCGAAATTTGGCCTCCGGGAGCTCGGTCAACGCAGGTCAACGCGAGAAGGTCCGGCTGCCACGCGCTACACGCGCCGCCCGAGGAGCTGCGCGTGGGCGTCACTCGCCGAAGGAGAAGCGCGCGCGTGGGGGCGCGTGCGGTGGTGGATAGGCCTGAAATTTGAGATCCAAAGGTTTCGGTGCCTTCTGGATCGATCTACGGTGTTAGTTTTGGCGTTTGAGAACTAAAAGTAGGAGTTTCGGAGGTTACCTTTTTGGCCGTTTTTCCCTTCAATTTTCCGACCAATTTCCGGCCAATTCTCCAGAAACCAATCGGATGGATTCGAAGAACTCTTCGTCCTGAGTCCGTTGGTGGTGGTGGTGTCGAAATCCGAGGTCCGTAGGCGAAGAAATCTTAGAGAGAAGTTAGAGGGTTTTCGGGGAGAGTTTTCTGAAGAGAGATGGAAAAATCTGCGAATGATTGCTTCCAGAGTGATTGAGGCCCTTAAAATATCTCGAGGGACCTTTCTGCAAAATTTCACTTTTAGCGGAAAGTCCTTGCAAATTTTTCTTATTTATATTTTAACCCCGAAACTTTTAAGAAATTGCATTTTTGCCCCGAAACGTAAATTCTTAACATTTCTTTTATAATTCTTTAATCCATATAAATAATAACTTATTTTCACCGTGTCCTAATTCCATTTTTGAAATCCTTTGTTTTAATTCCAAAATTTTCCTTAATTAAAATCTCCATTTTCCAAAATTGTCACTTTTATTCTAAATTCCTTTAGTTGAACTTTCTCGTTAACTTTACGGCTATTACATTCTTCCCCCTTAAAGAAATTCGGTCCCCGAATTTCATCACCATAGTAGCAGATAAATACTAACCTCGTTGTTCAAATAAATGCGGATATCTGGCGCGGATGTCATCTTCTCTTTCCCACGTAGCTTCCTCAGACGAGTGATTTTGCCATATCACCTTAACCATAGAAATATCTCGTGACCGCAACTTTTTTACTTGTCGATCAGCTATAGATATCGGATTTTCCTCATAAGTTAGATCCTTATCCAATTGAATTTTCTGGGGTTGAATGACATGAGTAGGATCTGGTAAATATTTCCGTAACATAGACACATGAAATACTGGATGAACATTCAGTTCTGGTGGCAGAGCTATGCGATATGCCACTGCACCTATTCTGTCCAATATTTCAAAAGGGCCTATATACCGAGGGCTTAACTTCCCTTTCTTTCCAAATCTCATCACTCCTTTCATGGGTGAGACTTTCAGGAATACTTGTTCACCCACTGAAAATTCTAACTTCCTTCGTCTATTGTCAACATATGCCTTTTGTCTGCTCTGAGCTGCGTGCAGCCTTTCTCTTATCAACTTTACCTTGTTCAATGCTTCTTGTACAAGATCTGGCCCTATAAGTTTAGCCTCGCCCACTTCGAACCATCCAATGGGAGATCTGCACCGTCTACCATACAAAGCTTCAAATGGGGCCATCTGTATACTAGTCTGGTAGCTATTATTATATGCAAATTCAGCCAAAGGCAAATACATATCCCAACTTCCACCAAAATCAAAAATACAGGCTCGAAGCATGTCTTCTAAAATCTGAATCGTACGCTCAGACTGACCATCAGTTTGCGGATGGAAAGCTGTGCTCAAGTCCAATCTCGTTCCTAATGCTTCTTGAAAAGCTTTCCAAAATCGTGCCGTGAACTGCGGCCCTCGATCAGATATAATTGATATAGGAACTCCATGTAGCCTAACTATTTCATTTAAATAGAGCCTGGCATACTGAGCTACATTGTAGGTTGTTTTCACAGGCAGAAAGTGTGCTGACTTGGTCATGCGGTCTATAATGACCCAGATAGAATCATTTCCCTTGGAAGTTCTTGGTAATCCAGTGATAAAATCCATAGTAATTCTCTCCCACTTCCATTCTGGTATCTCTATTCGCTGATGTAAACCTGCAGGTCGTTGATGTTCAGCTTTTACCTGCTGGCACGTCAAACAATGGGAAACATATTCCGCAATATCCCTCTTCATACCATCCCACCAATACAATTCCTTTATGTCTTGGTACATCTTTGTCATTCCTGGGTGTATGGTATATGTAGATCGATGTGCTTCCTCCAAAACTTGTTTTCTCAAATCATGAAAATTTGGAACACACAATCGTCTACCGTATCTTAATATCCCTTCAGTATCCACCGAGAATTCAGAATCCTTACTATCCTTCATTTCACTCTTAATCTTGAGCAAATTAGCATTCTTGTCTTGATCGGCTTTGATTTGCTCAACTAAGGAAGATTGGAGCTGCACATGAGCCAATAATATTCCCGGTTCTTTTATTTCAAACCTTATTCCCTTACTTTCTAACTTATGGATGTCTTCTAACAATGGTCGTCGCACCTCTGCTATATGAGCCAAACTTCCCATTGACTTTCTGCTTAGAGCATCAGCTACTACATTTTCTTTACCTGGATGATACAAAATCGTACAGTCATAGTCTTTCAGTAGCTCCATCCATCTTCTTTGCCTCAAATTAAGATCCTTCTGTTGAAAAATATACTTGAGGCTCTTGTGATCTGTATAAATCTCACAAGTTCTTCCATACAGGTAATGTCTCCAAATCTTTAGAGCAAATACTACAGCTGCCATCTCTAAATCATGGGTGGGATAATTCTGTTCATGCGTCTTCAACTGTCTAGATGCATAAGCAACTACTCTTCCATTTTGCATTAACACACAGCCTAAGCCCACTCTAGATGCATCACAGTATACTACGTAATCTCCTGTATCCGTAGGAATGGTAAGGATTGGGGCTGTAGTTAAGCACTCCTTTAATTTCTGAAAACTCTTTTCACAAGCATCAGACCACTCAAATTTTATTCCTTTCCTAGTCAACCTGGTCAAAGGAGCAGCTATCTTTGAAAAATCTTTAACAAATCTACGATAATATCCTGCTAACCCAAGAAAGCTACGAATTTCTGTAACTGTCGTGGGGCGTGGCCATTGCTGTACTGCTTCTATCTTTTTGGGATCAACATGAATACCCTCTTTGGTAACCACATGCCCTAGGAATGTAACATTACTAAGCCAAAATTCACACTTTGAAAACTTAGCATACAATTGATGTTCTCTTAGGGTTTGCAAAGCTATCCTTAAATGTCGCTCATGCTCCTCTGAACTCTTTGAATACACCAGAATATCATCGATAAATACAATAATAAACTGGTCTAGGAAAGGTTTAAATACCCTATTCATTAAATCCATAAATGCAGCTGGGGCATTCGTTAAACCAAATGGCATTACTAAGAACTCGTAGTGCCCATACCGAGTCCTAAAAGCAGTTTTTGAAATATCTTCCTTCTTTATTTTCAGTTGGTGATACCCAGATCTCAAATCAATTTTTGAAAACCATTGAGCACCCTGTAACTGATCAAACAAATCATCTATTCTGGGTAAGGGATATTTGTTTCTTATAGTCACCTTGTTCAACTGCCTATAATCAATACATAGACGTAATGATCCATCCTTTTTCTTCACAAAAAGAACAGGAGCACCCCAGGGAGATGTACTGGGTCGAATAAAACCTTTATCTAATAAATCTTGTAGTTGTTCCTTCAATTCCTTAAGTTCTGCAGGTGCCATCCGATAAGGAGGTATGGATATTGGTTGTGTTTCAGGGAGAAGGTCAATACTAAACTCAATCTCTCGGTCTGGTGGTAAACCTGGCAACTCTTCAGGAAACACATCAGGAAATTCTTTAACTATTGGAACTTGCTCTAAACTTGTATACTTCATATCAACATCCTTGACTATTGCCAGATATCCCTGACACCCTCTTCGTAACAGTTTATGAGCTGTTAAGGCGGAAATTAAATTACTAGACTTCTTACTACAATCTCCTTGTATCATAAAGGAGGATTCTCCAGGTACATTAAACTTAATCACCTTATGATGACAGTCTAGAATGGCATGGCATGATGCCAACCAATCCATTCCCAAAATCACGTCAAAGTCTATCATATTTAGAACTATCAAATCTATAAGAGTCTCCTTGCCTTCTATCGAAATCTCACATGATTTATACACATCATTTACTACTAGAAGTTCTCCCATAGGAGTAGCAACCATGAAAGAACAATGCAAGCTAGCAGGATCTCTATCCAAGTTCTTAGCAAAGCATGGTGATATATAAGAATGAGTAGAACCAGGATCGAACAGAACATATGCTTTATGGGAACATACTGATAATGTACCTGTCATAACTGCATTTGAGGCCTGAGCATCCTGTCGTGTCAAGGCAAAAACACGAGCTGGTTCTCGCCCTCGATTTCCTGATCCTCTACCAGGACCCACACTACTTGCTTGGACCGAGGCTGCTCGAATAGGTCGTGCTGGCACAGATGCAGGGGGTAAAGCTGGTTGCACTGTTGCTTGACTAAAACTTCGCAGTTGTGGACAATTCCTCATCAGATGACCCATTTGTCCACACTTAAAACATGCACCAGTTTCTCTGCGACATTGTCCAGTATGGGACCTACCACAATGTGGACATAGTGGAATAGATCTTGAGTCTTGCTGACTCGGGGGTCTCATATCTCTTTGGAACATTCTCTGCTTGTTAATATTAACTGATGGCTGGTTAGAACTACCAGCTCCTGCTTGATTAAAACGCTGTGGATTTTGAAATCTTGACCCACTAACAGTAGGATTAGATCTAGTCTGGACATTACTATCTCGATCTCTCTTCCTTCTCTTAAAACTTTCTATGTCAGCTTGCTCTCGTGTTTCCATCATCCTAGCACAGTTCACAGCTGCTGAATAAGTTGAAAAATGATCCATCTGAGGACCCACTGACTTAAACAAGGGGCGTATCAATCCCAAAACAAACCTCTTAATTCTATCCTTTTCAGTTGGGACCAGGTATGGTGCATATCTGGACAATCGGGTAAAACGAATGTCATATTCAGAAACTGACATGTTTGGTGTTTGTTTCAATTCCTCAAACTCTCTGGCCCTCTTGTCTCTTTCACTTGTTGGTAGAAAGCGATTCATAAATGCTTCCTTAAATTCGTTCCACTCCATTGGTGGTAAAACAGCTGCCCGTCCTTGTACAAATGTCTCAAACCAAACTTGGGCCACATCAGATAGTTGAAAAGACACCAACTCCACAGATCTTCTACTAGAGCACCCCAAAGCTCTGAAAATTCGTTCCACAGCATCAATAAAAATCTGTGGATCTTCCTGAACATCTGACCCAGAAAAAGTCGGAGGTTTTAACTTAAGGAATTGCGGTAATGACACCTCAATCCCTCTCAGCTTATCCTCTTGGTCAGCTGTTCTTCCCAGTTCTTGCACTTCAGGATCATGTTCTGCTGGCTGGCCTTCCCTTCTACCCTGTTCCACTATAAATCCAGCCAATGTTTCTAAACTTCTATGGATACCAGCAATCATATCAGCGTTTCTATCAGGTGGCTCCTGAGGGGTTTCTACTCTTTCCTCAGGAACTCTATCAGGTACAGGAGTCTGTTCTCCTTGTCTTGGGGTTCTCAAACCCCGTGCACGTCCTCTACCTCTACCTCTTCCTCTTCCTCTAGGTCGGCCTCTACCACGGCCTCTTTGTACTGGTATTGTAGATTGTGCAGACTCTTCTGTAGAGGGTGCACGATCTACAGCTTCTTCTCTAGTGACCGCTCTAGTTCTTGGCGGCATCATTAACTATACAGAATAAAACACCTCTTTAAGACACATGTATTCAAACTTTACTCAAGGAATTTAAAGACACTTGGAAAGGAAGTGAATATCCTATAGATTCTCTCAGCAGCACCTGAAGTATAAATATGTCCGGCTCATATCGATACTAAAGGTCCTACTAAAGAATCCCTTGCTCTGATTGTCACAGGGAAACCTAATGCTCTGATACCAACTTGTCACGTCCGTACTTTACGAACGCGAATACCGTTACTATCCGAAAAAACTTTTCATTACACATGTGCAAATGATCTCACGATAACACATATTCAAGTATTATTCAACGTTCACAAGTTTACAAAAAACCAATAATTATACATGCCAAATCTATATACATCAAGTTTACAGCGGAAACAAGGATCCTGCCTGTGACTTTCAGAGCAACACTAGAGTACAAATATATTACAATATCATACACTGAGAGCCTAGAAACAAGTTAGGCTCACCACTGAGGCACGACACCTAGTCGGTCAAGTAGCTGCGGGACCAAATTCTGGGTCTTTATCTGAAAAATATGTCAACCACGTGTAGTGAGTTTTACAACTCAGTGAGCAGATAACACCTCCTATGACTTCTCAGGTCAACATAAGGATGTACTCATATTGTAAAACTTATCATATCAAAATATACCGTTCAGAAGTACATTCTTATGGGACCCGCATTTTCAAATATTCTCTGTTCAAAAATCATAATCAAGTCTTTCAAACTGTATGCGATACTGTATAAACAATGCTCATATCAAGTTCAAAATCATATTCAATACTGTAAATTTATTAATCAAATTATGCTATGCATCAAAACATTTCTGTTAAAATATTCGGAGGATCCCATATCAGAACCACCATAAGAGTTTGACCCCTTCCGTACTTCGGTGGTATAGGATTTGCCTAAACTCAGCATCCCGCTGAGGTTTGCCCTACTACCATTCAAGAGGACACGCGAAGGAACTCTGTATGGGTCTTTCCCAAGCACACAGCAAGGGAAGGCAAAATAACATCTCATAACTGGCATCTCGCCCATATATAGGAGGCATTCCGCTCTCCTTCACATATAATCTCCCGTGTGTTGGCCCTCACACGAGGCTAGCACCACCCCCCTGCTAGCTGAGGCAATCAAGGTGCGCACCAAGGCTAACATCACCTGCTGTTAGCAGACAGTGTTTCCAATAGGATTCCTCCACAGAAAAATACCATATGCACATATGCCATATAATCCAGTATAAATTCTCATTATAATACAGACTTTCAGTCTCAAAATACTCATATGTCAAAACTTCACATTCAGGGGAAACATGTATACATGCCCATATCCAAGGCAAACATATCACTATAAAATCAATGTCACATGTATACCATATTTTCTTTGCCATGTCATGCGAAATACGTGTAAAAATCACATGCTTAATGTGTTTCAAAACTTATTGCAAAATCAAACTCTTCTTGAACTACATATCATATATTAAATATTTCAGACATTTCCAAACCATTTCAAGAACATATGGAAGTATAAATAACATGTAATCATACTCATTTATCAATGTAAAGTTCAAGAAGAGTAAAAACAAGCCATAGAAAGAATCATCTACTCACCTCTTTGAAGCACAAAGTTGGACACCCTTAAAATCCTATTTTCTGATCCGAATTCAGTGAAATAAACCCCAAAATCGAGTCCGGAACGTCCGAAAACCTTGAAAACGACTCCGGATTTGCGAAATTTGGCCTCCGGGAGCTCAGTCAACGCAGGTCAACGCAGGTCAACGCGAGAAGGTCCGGCTGCCACGCGCTACACGCGCCGCCCGAGGAGCTGCGCGTGGGCGTCACTCGCCGAAGGAGAAGCGGCGCGTGGGGGCGCGTGCGGTGGTGGATAGGCCTGAAATTTGAGATCCAAAGGTTTCGGTGCCTTCTGGATCGATCTACGGTGTTAGTTTTGGCGTTTGAGAACTAAAAGTAGGAGTTTCGGAGGTTACCTTTTTGGCCATTTTTCCCTTCAATTTTCCGACCAATTTCCGGCCAATTCTCCAGAAACCAATCGGATGGATTCGAAGAACTCTTCGTCCTGAGTCCGTTGGTGGTGGTGGTGTCAAAATCCGAGGTCCATAGGCGAAGAAATCTTAGAGAGAAGTTAGAGGGTTTTCGGGGAGAGTTTTCTGAAGAGAGATAAAAAATCTGCGAATGATTGCTTCCGGAGTGATTGAGGCCCTTAAAATATCTCGAGGGACCTTTCTGCAAAATTTCACTTTTAGCGGAAAGTCCTTGCAAATTTTTCTTATTTATATTTTAACCCCGAAACTTTTAAGAAATTGCATTTTTGCCCCGAAACGTAAATTCTTAACATTTCTTTTATAATTCTTTAATCCATATAAATAATAACTTATTTTCACCGTGTCCTAATTCCATTTTTGAAATCCTTTGTTTTAATTCCAAAATTTTCCTTAATTAAAATCTCCATTTTCCAAAATTGTCACTTTTATTCTAAATTCCTTTAGTTGAACTTTCTCGTTAACTTTACGGCTATTACAAATCTCATATTAGAACCACCATATCAGAGTTCAAGCCCTTCCGTGCTTTAGTGCTGTAGGATTTGCCTAAACTTAGCATCCCAACTAAGGTTTTTCCTACCACTATTCAAGAGGACACACAAAGGGACTCTAATATGGGTTATTTCCCAAGCACACAGCAAGGAAGGACAAATCACATATCAAATAGTCGGCATCTCGCCCAGATAGGAGGCATCCTGCACTCTTTCACATATCGTATCTCGTGTGTTGACCGTCACACGAGGCTAGCACCACCCTTGCTAGCTAAGGTGTCATGGTGCACCAGGGCTAACATTGCATGCTGTTAACAAATAGTATTTTCAAAAGGATTCCTCCATAAAAATCATTTTTGCATGTATGCCATATCATTCAAAATAGAGGTTTTAGTATAATATAGAATTTTCAATCTCAGTACAATTTCTTTATCAGAAACTTCCCAATCAGGGTAATCACATATATATGCCATTTTCCAAGGCGATCTTATAACTTTACATATCAATGCCACTTGCATAATATATTTCCCTTACCCTATAATGAGAAACACAATTTAAAATCACATATTCAATGAATTCAAAAATCTATTTTTAAAACCATACTCTTCTTCAACTATATACCAGATTATAAATAATTCAGATAATCTAATTCATTTTAGAGACATATAAAAGTATAAATAACTTGTAAACATAATCCATTATATATTTAAAGTTCAAGAAGAGTATAGGGTAAGTCATAGAAAGAATTATCTACTCACAAGGTAAGGACTCCGAGTTTGACAACCCTAAAATACAATTTTTCAATTCAAATTTGATCAAATAGACCTAAAAAAACGAGTCTGGAGGGTCCAAAAAGTTAGAAAATGACTCCAAGAGCTTGGTCAACTGATGGGATACTGTTCATGGTCGAAAAATACTATTCATGCCAAAAAATAATGTTCATGCCAGAAAAGGCTGCTCACACATTGTTCAAAGTTACTATTCACTAAAGAACATTTTTCAAAATTAGAGCACCAAATCATGTTGTTTGACCGTAAAATTTATCATACGACCAATACTCTATATCTTTAACAAAACACCTAACTTGAAAGCTTAAAAAACCATTAAAAAATCCAGCATTTTAGAAAAATTACCTATAAGTTACTATTCGTAATTTTTCGACGAAATTGATCGGTGGGTTTTGAAACTCTCGTCACCACAAGTCCAACGGTACCTTCGGTATTTCAATTAAATGTCTAGTTGAGGAGATATCTTAGAGAGAAGGAGACAAATGAAATTCTCCTTCTCTACTCGAGCCTTTCCTTCATGGGAAATCATTTTAATTAAAAGTATATTTTCTTTTAGCAAAATATAATCATTTAAAATAAAAAATATTTTTTATAGCAAAAAATTATTATTTAAAAAATTATGGGATATTACATTCTTCCCCCTTAAGAAATTCAATCCCCGAATTTTAAAGCATTCTATCGCAAGTAAGCAATAAAGTCAAGGCATAAATTATAGTTATTAACCTCATTACTTAAGTAATTGGAGATATCTCTTTACTTGAGTGATTTTTCCATATAACCTTAGCCATAGGGATTTCCTTCAACCATAATTTTTTCACTTATCAATCAATAATAGAAATCAGCTTTTTTTCCCCATAATTAAGTAAAATTTTTGTGTAATTGAATTTCTTGGAATTAGGTAACATAAGAAGAATCTATTAAGTACTTCCTTAACATTGATGTAAGAAATACTGTAACAACATCACTTAATCCTAATGGCAAAGTTAGGCGATATTTACTATGCATACTTTGTCTAAGATTTCAAAAGAGCCTATATACTAGAGCTTAACTTTTTTCTTCTTTCTAAACCTCATTATCTCTTTCATGGGTAAGTCCTTCAAGAAAATTTGGTCACCAGCTAATAATTTTCTTTAGTGCTCAACATTCCTGATCCTTATAGACTTGTGGCATGTATTGAGTTTCTTGTATTCTTTTTCTAATCAATTTCACTTTATCAACGACATCTTACAATAAGTTTGACTCCACTTAGTCATTTAACAGAAAGTTTGTAACACGTCTTACATAAGGCTTTAATTCATCCAACATTATTTTATTATAGGCAAATTCAACTAAGCGATCTCCCACCAAACTCGAAAACATATGCTTGAAGCATGATTTCCAAACCAACATCATCAATTTAAGTTAGTTGTATTATATCTATTGCATGTTATTCCAAATTAGATTCCAAAATCATAACTTTACTCAACTTACCCACCTATTAGGAGACCTACGATGTTTCATGTAAAACCTCAAATGGTGCCATTTGTATGTTGGCCTAATAATTACTTATATGGGCAAGTTCAACTAAGGATAAATGATTTCTCCAAATTTTCACCAAAATTATATAAAGATACCTGAAGTATAACTTCTAATGTGTAAACACATAATTTAGATTTACTATCAGCTATACTATAATCTAACAAAGATCCTTAGCCTTCTTGAATAGCTCTTCTGAAACAAATATTCAATTTTTACTTGCTGACACATCAAACAACAAAAGAAATATCACTTGTATATTCTTTTTACCATTATACTAGTACAATTCTTTCATATTTTAGTATATCCTTATTGCCTTGAAGTTATCCATACTCACAATCTATAGCTTCTTCTAAAATCTCCTTTCTCAACAATTATATACACGTGAACTTCCAATCTCAACATAATTTACATCTTAGATACTAAACTCAACTTCGCATAGTATAAACTCTTAACACAAATACCTTGATCGTTCTACATTATTTTCGGACATGGTTCTCAAAATATTCTCCATTACTTTAACCTACTAACCACTTGGACACCATAAGAACTCAGTTTCAAAGAAAAGAAATTAACCTTCCTTGTAATAAGGAAAAGAGCCTTACATTTAATGCCAAACATTAATGAAGAATGACGCAGCAGAAAAAAAGAAATACATAATAGAGCATGGTGCCAAAATAGGAAGTCAGAAATTTGGACAAAGCATTGAAAGAAAATTAAAATCAGTGGTCGTAATTCTTAAAAATCTATAAACATAACTTAACTGTTATTTCAATAAAAATTAGTAGCCGCAAGTTTTGAATATAAGTATCAAAATCTAATTCAAAACTACTATTATTTGGTGGAAGAACATCACATGGAATAGAAGCATTTCTAAGCTTATAAAAGTTTGTGAAGAACACAGAACATGTAGTTAACTGGTAGGATGCAGTTGGTTGCTTCAAAACAGATGTAATCAATCAACTGTAAAATAAACCAATCCAAATTAAAATTTTTGAAAGTAGCTGTCAACTTAATAATATTAATAGTTGACTGGCAAGAACATTGGAAAAATAAGATAAATCATTTGATTGTCCCTCTTCAATAATTAACTTATTTTTATTTTCACTATTTTTTTTACAATGATGCCTATAACCTACAACTTTCCTACAATAATCAAGAAATCAATGCTTCATCAAGGATAACAAGGAAAATTTTTTTTTGGTGATATCTTAAACTTACTCTGTTTTTGTGCTTAATATGAGCCACAATCACAACTGCTGTACATATACATATGTGCCGTCATTTTTGAATTTCACATTTAATTTAGCTTATATCCACCAATCACTCACATAGATGTTCTAATTATGCCTGTTTCTGAGTTCTATAAATGCACATATTAGTATCTTTACCTTCATACTCAAAGTTAGGGTAAATGCAGTTATGGAGGGAACTGTATTCCGTTAGTTTTGAAATATTTTTCTCCTTTGTGGTTCCAGTCTTGGAAAAGATAGAGTATGTGAAAGCTGCACGAAATCTGGGTATGGTGCTGGCCAAGAGAAAAATTTATTTAGTCTATGGTGAAGGTAACCGTGGATTAATGGGGTGTATGTTTACAGCGGCACATGTAAGAGGATGTCAAGTTCTAGGTATTATTCCTATAGCTCTAGTTGCATCCAATATAATAGGAAAGACAATTGGCGAAGAATTTAGGGTAGCTTCCTTGCATGAGCGCATGGATAGAATGATGAGCAATGTTGATGCCTTCATTGTTTTACCAGGTGATTTTGGTATTTTAGAGGAGATTTTCCACATAATCTCTTGGGCACAACTGAATATGCATCACAAACTGATAGGTTTGTTAAATATTAATCACTTCTTTAATGGTTTTTTGTCTTTTCTTGATCATGTTGTGGAACGAAGGTTTATCTCACACTCAACACGACGAATTCTCATTTCAGCTTCAAATACTGAGGAGTTGATTGATGCTTTACAAGCATATGTTCATGTACCTGATCCAATTACAGCTCAAATAGATTGGACAAAAGACAACTGCAAGAAGTGCAAATTGGATTTGTATTTTCATCTTTAACTATAATAGAGCGTAGCCATTATTGTACCACTTTTACTTTCTTAGGGTATACTTGGATACCATCCTTGCCAAACATACTCCCTTAGAGTTTGTAAAACTATATTTAAATGTTGCTTATGATCCTTTAAACTCTTGGAATATTCTAGTATATCATCAATAAATATAATAACAAATTGATCCAGAGATGGCTTCAATACTCTATTTATCAAGTCTATGAATGTAGCTGGCCATTTGTCAAACTAAATGTCATCACTAAGAAGTTATAATGCACATACCGAGTCCTGAAAGTAGTTTTTAAAATATCATCTTCCCTTATCCTTAATTGATGATACCCAGATCTCAATCAATTTTTGAAAAATGTTGATCACCCTATAACTAGTCAAACAGATAATCTATATGAGGTAATAGGTATTTATTCCCATTGTCACCTTATTCAATTATTTTTAACCTATGCATAGTCATAGTGTTCCATCTTTCTTTTTCATAAATAAAAATAGAGTACCCTAAGGAGAAGTACTAGGGCATATAAATCCCTTGCCTAATAAGTCTTGCAACTGATTCTTTAACTCCTTGAGTTTAGTCGGTGCCATTCTATATAGAGATATAAACACTGATTGGGTTCTAGGAAGTAAATCAATACCAAATTCTATTTATCGTTTCGGGGTAATCCAAGAAATTCCTCAGGGGACACATCAAGAAATTCTTTAACCATTAGAACTTGATCTACATTAGTGTATTTCATATCTATATCTTTGACCACTACCAAATATCCTTGGCACCTTTTTATAATAACTTATGGGGCCACTAAAGTAGAGATTAGATTATTGGATACCTCACTACAGTATCCTTGTATCAAGAAAGAAAATTCTCGATATTGAATTTAATCACCTTAAAGTAACAGTCCAAAATGGCATGCCAACCAATCTATTCTTAGTATCACATCAAAGTCTACCATATCTAGATAACGGGGTGAAACGGATATAACATTCATACACCTTCATATTTGGTATCTATCTCAATTCTTTAAATTCTTTGGCACATCTATCCTTTTCACTTTCAAGCAAAAATTGACCCATAAATATTTTTTAAGTTGCCACAAAATCCAATTAATTTTATATTAGGAAATTTAGCAAATTGGAATAAAAAGAAAATTGAAACCCTATAGAATCACTCAGTAGTACGTAAAGTATAAATATGTCCGGGTCATATCCATACTAATGATTATACTAAAGAATCCTTTGCTCCGATAGCCACAAGGAAACCTAATACTCTGATATTAACTTGGCGTGCCCCTAATTTTAGGGCATGTGAAACACATATTTTACGATCATATATTTTCCATAACATATATATTAAAATCCTTTATAGATAGGTATTCTCATCTATACACAATATACAGATCAAGTATATAAACATCAAAGTATAGCAGAAGCAAGGATTCTGTCTGTGGCGTTTAGAGCATACTCTAGAATACAAATACAAAATAATTTCAACACTGTGAGCCTTAGAAGCAACGTAGGCTCACCTAGAGAGTATGACACCTAATTGATCACGTAGTTGTAGGACCAAACTTTGTATCCTTATCTGAAAAAAAATATAAGTATCGTGTAGTGAGTTTGACAACTTAGTGAGTAGATAATACCTCCTATGACCTCTTAGGTCAACATATAGATGTACTCAAATTTAAAATTTGTCACATAGAAAATACAGTTCGGAAGTACATTTATATGGGACCTGCATTTTAAATATTCTCAAAACAAAGGATTTTCCGATATCTAAAACCATATACTGTACTGTATGATCATTAAAACAATGTTGGTATACATCAAAATATTTCACATGAAAACATTAGGAGGATCTCATATCAGAACCACCATATCAAAGTTCAAGCCCTTTTGTACTTTGGTGGTGTAGGATTTGCCTAAACTTAGCATTCCAGCTAAGTTTTTCCTACCACCATTCAAGAGGACACAGGAAGGGACTCTAATATAGGATATTTGCTAAGCACACAACAAGAGAGGGCAAATCATGTATCATATAGTCAACATCTTGCTTAGATAGGAGGCATCTCGCTCTCTTTCACATATTATATCTCGTGTGTTGGCCGTTACACGAGACTAGCACCACCCTTGCTAGCTGAGGTGTCAAGGTGCACCAGGACTAATATCGCCTGCTGTTAGCAAACAATGTTTGCAAAAGAATTCCTCCACAAAAATCATATTTCCATGTATGCTATATTCAAAACAGAGGTTTTAGTATAATACATAATTTTCAATCTCAGTACAATTCCTCTGTCAAAAACTTCCCAATCAGGATAATCACATATATATGCCATGTTCCAAGGCAATCTTATAGCTTTACATATCAATGTCACTTGCATAATATATTTTATTTACCATATAATGAGAAAAACAATTTAAAATCACATATTCAATGAGTTCAAAAATCTATTTTAAAAACCATACTCTTCTTGAACTATATACTAGATTATAAATAATTCAGATAATTTAATTCATTTCAGAGACATATAAAAGTATAAATATCTTATAAATATAATCGATTATACATTTAAAGTTCAAAAAGAGCATAGGGTAAGTCATAGAAAGAATTATCTACTCACAAGGTAAGGGTTCCAGGTTGGACAACCCCAAAATACACTTTTTCAATCTAAAGTTGATCAAATAGACCTCAAAAACGAGTCAAGAGAGTCCAAAAACCTAGAAAATAACTCTGGGAGTTTGGTCAACTAATGGGTACCGATCATGGCAAAAAACAACTATTCATGCTGGAAAATATTGTTCACACACTGTTCGGGCACTGTTCAAAGTTACTGTTCAACGAAGAACAATTTGCAAAATTAGAGTACCAAATGACGTTGTTTGACCGTGAAATTTATTATACAATCAATACTCTATATCTTGAACAAAACACCTAACTTGAAAGCTTGAAAAACCATAAAAAAATTCAGCATTTTAGAACAATTATCTATAAGTTACTATTCACAATTTTTCGACGAAATTGATTGGTGGATTTTGAAGGACTCATCGCCACGAGTCCAACGGTACCTTCGATATTTCAATTGGATGTCTAGTTTGGGAGATATCTTAGAGAGAGGTTTATTTTAGAGAGAGAAGGAGAAAGATGAAATTCTCCTTCTCTGCCTAAGCCTTTCTTTCACGTTTCCATCTCCCTTCTTCTTCTTTTATTTTTTTTAATTAATATTATTTAATAACTAAATATTAAAATTTATTCTTAATTATATGCATATAATTATTATTTTTCATCCTAAAGCATCCCAAAAATTTCTAAAAATTTATATTATTGCAAAACTTTAGTTGCACTCTTAAATCATGACTTTTTTTCATAAAAATTTTAATAAAAAAATCACAAAATAAAATATCTTTATGCATAATAAAAGAAAGAATATTTCTGAAAAACATTTATTAAAGGAAAATATAATTATTTTAAGCAAAAAAAAATCATTTTAATTAAAAAATATATTTGCTTTTAGCAAAACATAATCATTTAAAATAAAAATATATTTATTTATAGCAAAATATTATTATTTAAAAAATTATGGGATATTACACATCTCGCCCAAACAAGAAGCATTTCTGCTCTCTTTCACATATCATATCCTGTGTGTTGGCTGTCATACGAGGTTAGCACTACCCCCTACTAGCTGAGGTGTCAAGGTGCACCAGGACTAACATTGTCTGTTGTTATCAAACAATGTTTCTAACATGATTTCTCTACATAAATCACTATTTACACATATGCCATATCGTTCAAAATAGAGATTTCAATATAAATTTAGAATTTTCAATTTTAGTACAATTCCTTTGTCAGAAACTTCTCAATAAGGGTAATCATATATATATGCTCGTTTCTAAGGCAATCTTATAGCTTTATATATCAATGCCACATGCACAATATATTTCCTTTATTATATAATGAGAAATACATTTAAAATAAAATATTCAATGAGTTCAAAAATATATTTTCAAAACCATACTCTTCTTTGACTATATACCAGATTGTAAACAATTCAGGTAATTTAATCTATTTTAGAGACATATAAAAGTATAAATAACTTGTAAATATAATCAATTATACATTTAAAATTCAAGAAGAGCATATGGTAAGTCATATAAAGAATTATTTACTCACAAAACTAAGGTTCCAAGTTGGATGGCCCAAAACATATTTTTTTCAAGTCAAATATGATCAATTGGACCTCAAAAACGAGTCCGAAGGGTTCGAAAACTTAGGAAATGACTATGAAATCGCCTAATTTGACCTTTAGGAACTTCGTCAATGTTGGTTAACTGTGGAGTTACTATTCACGGTCAAAATTATTATTCACTGCCAGAATCACTATTTATGCCTGTCGGATTTATTATTCACGACGCACAAAAAGTTGTCAGCTCCACCATATGAATCCGTCTATAGTTTCAGATTTTCAATTTGAGAAATCTAAGTAGAAGTTTTAGAACTTACCTTCCTAGGATTTCTCCTCTACTTTTTGGTAGATTTTCGACATGATTTTCAGAAATCAATCGAATAGATTTGTAGTTCATGTCATTCTGAATTCATAAGCGGTGGTGATATTGAAATTCGAGGTCTAGAAGTATTAAAAATTTAGAGAGAAGTTTTAAGATTATTTTAGAGAGAGATGTGTTACAGAAGTTTCATGCATTCTGCTTCAGATTTCTCTAAAAATCATCTGAAGGACCTATTAGCAAAATTTCAATTGTTGAGGGATGTCTTTGGAATTTTTTTTATTTATATTTTGACCCCTAAACTTTTAGGAAATTACATTTTCTCCCCAAAACTTAAATCCTCATATTACCTTCACAACTTCTCAAAAAATATGATAAATAAACATATTTCCAATGGTATTTTTTCATAATCCTCACTTACCTTCAAAATTTTCTTTATTTTATAGTTTCTCATTTATTTAGGGTTTTCTTTCCTTTTTTTAAGGGTTATTACATTAAAGTTTAGGATTTGGAGTTTGGAGTTTGGAGTTTTGTATTAATGGTTTTGCGATTTTGGTGTTTGTGGTTTGGATTTTTACGTTTTGACATTTAAGGTTTGGGGTTTGAGGTTTTATAATTTAAGATTTTAGAATTTTAGACTTTTTGGTTTAGGGTTTTTGGGTTTGAGATTTAGGTTTAAGAATTTAGAGTTTACGATTTTATATTTTTGAGTTTATGATTTAGAGTTTTGAATTTTATGATTTTTGGTTTTTAGGTTTAAGATTTAGGGTTTATGATTTTAGGTTTTAGGATTTAGAAGTTTTTTTTTTTTTGTTTTATTCAAACTATGGTTTAGGATATAAATGATGATTTTTTAAAGTTAAGATATTTCAAAAAAAAAAATTTAGTTAAGAGACCAAAATGAAATTAAAAATAATTTATGGAAGTAAATAAAAATTTGGCCAAAGTTGTTAGAATAAGGAAGATGGGTATTTGTGTCACGTTGAGTGCTATTTGCAATATATTCATAAATTAGAGAGGACACTGGAATGATTATTTGATTATGAGAAAAATTACAATTGGTAGTATAGATGAGGGTTGATAAATGCATTTTTCTCTATATATTTTTCACAAAGTATGATACTTATTGCTAACTTTTTTAAAAAATTATATCTCTATAGCTGATAAAAATCTTTTGGAGGTTGAATTTGATTAAATAAAAGCATTAAATTTGGATTACATATCTCCAAAATTACAAGAACTTATTCAGAGCTTCCAATCATTTGGGTATGAAACTTTAGACTTTCTACACTTGTTGAATAATGGTTTTTCCTTTATAATAAAGTTGCTTTTCACATCATGTGTAACATCCTAAACTCTTAATAAAGTTAGATAAATTTAAGGATGAATAGAAAATACATATGACAAGTGATTAAGATACTTAGTTATATGATTATAAGGCAAACATAAGATAGGTAACATAGTTAATGTTGAATCACATAAATAAAAATTCTTAAGATCATAATGGATGGAGAGAGGACACAAATACATTTTTTTTTAGATATTACTAGTCTAGAATTAGTGATCAATTAAGATATACATGAACAAGGATTAAAATGTACAGTTGATGATAGTAAAAATCTTTATAAAATGTAGAATCATTTCATGGTTAGAAATAATATAAATAAAATATTTTTGGAGCATAAATTAGAGGAACATGATACAAATATATTCCTTAAGATGCTACTAATTTAGGATTAGGAAAATAATAAGGAAGGAAAAAGCATTATGTGATGCTATATAAATATATATATACATATTTCCTCTCACCTCCACCATACACATTATTATATATATATTTGCACATGTAAAAGGAGGAGATTTACGTAGGTATATATATATATATATATATATATATATATGCATTTATCTCATTTATGCCATGCATAGCATAATAGATATAACCACCCATGCATGCACATAATTTGGAAATGAAATACAATAGCCACGGTAGGTTAAAAAGCATGAATGCAACTAGGAATACAAGCTGAAACGTGCACCAAAACCAGCAGAAGATCATGCATCACATGCAGAGAAAAATTCCCCACACTTGCTCCTAAACCAAGCAGCAAAAACACACCCACTCTTGCTCCACCCAGCCAGCAGAAACCTACCCTACACAGCAGAAAAATAACCCCCCATCTGCTCTAAGAGACCAGCAGAAACATGGCCTACAAGACAGCATTTCACGCCACCCTTGATCCCACATGCAACCAGGAAAAAAATCCAGCTGGAACATGCCCCACATCCAGCATGTTCAGCGCCAAATTCAACAAGTAGAAAACATCCCACTTGACAACATCTCCACACCCATATGTGCTCCATAAACCCAATAGAAAACACACCCACCCACTGCAGCAAAAACCCATGCCTCCACATGCAAACTCACGCTCCCCCTCTACCCAAGAAAGCTACAGCTTACACTTACACTCATACAGCTAGAAAATTCTTCTTTTGATGTGTCATACACCCATTCTCTCACTGACCGCAATACACTAGAGCTACCCATGCACACACTCACTTGGAGAGTAGTAGAAAACCGTTCCCACCCTTGCTGAATCCAAAGGATTCCAACGCCCAGCAACCAGCCTCCCTATTGCTTCCACGCTAGCAGGAGAAAAGAGAGAGAAGAGGTCCCAAAAAAAACTGAAGAGGAAGAGGAAGGAAGGGGGAGAGAGTAACCAGCAAGGAGAAGAACGTTGAGAGAGAGGGAAGCTGCAAATTGAGAGCCATAGGAGTAGGTCTACATAAGGTAAGTCTAGCTTCTTGCAAAAATCCAGTTTTGAGTTTATTAGGTCAATTTTCGGGCCTGCATGTAGGACTTTCTGTCGAGAATATGAAAATGTGTTCAACATAGAAGTTGTAGTACTATGTCTTAGCTTTCCATAGCATTTTGAATCACATCAATCGGACATAAAATGAGAGAGCTATAGTCCATGGAGTAAAATAGGTTGGAATCAGGTTTGGAATCCAGGCTAGTGAAGAATAGCTTCGGTTGTCAACTTTCTGGGACTAATACATAAGGAATATGAAGTCGTGATTAAAATGAAAGTTGTAGATATATTTTTCACGGTCCCATAGCCACTTTAATCACAAAATTTTGAGTCCATATGAGTGAGTTAGGGTCTGATTAGTGAGTAAAGGTCATAGACCATAGAAGAGTTAGGTTGAGAAAATAGAAACCTTTTGCACCCGAAAATATTGGCTTATTAAATTTAATAAATGACCTTTACATTCTATAATTTTTGGTGAGAAGATTCTTCAAATATTCATAATCAATTCTGGAAAGTTTCATGATTTTTGAGAACCTAAAATTAGTTCTTGTACAATTAAAATAGTGTTGAGGACAATTTCCTAGACAGCTCAGACTGCTGATGGAAAGACAATATTTTTAAGGCATTATATGTTGCAATTTTGTATAAAAAATTTATGAAATGTTAAAGGCATCCTAATTAATCATCATACCAAATTGTAGAAAATTCTGGGCGTTTTAAAGTATATAATAAAATGTATAAATTTGGTAGTCTGAAAATGAGGCAGAACAGGCCATAACCGGGGACAGTCTTAAAACGTGGGATATTTGAGGGGTCAAAAGAATTATTTTTTATTTGAAATTTTTATGATGATTATATAACATGTCTATAATGCTTCATATAAAATATCATGAATTTTGAAGTATTTTTACTAATCCAAATGGATGTTAAACCGAATAGAAATGAAACTGAAACTAAATTGTACTGTCCTGGGTATGGAGGTAGTTTTTGGGGATGAATGGAAGATTTAAGGGCTCAGAGAATGTAGAAAAACAATAGACATGTAAAGGTTCCTCCATGCAAAATTTTATAATTTTTAGAGGACTTTTGTCATATTTAATAATAACCCCAAATCTAAGCAAAATCATAGTTTTATTTGGAGGAGCAGAAGCTCTTAAACTAGGTATTTATGGCTTTAGGACCTAATGTGCATGCATTAACCAAGAATTCTTCTATGTTTTAGTTTGATTTGCTGGTAGTAACCTTGGCAGCCTTGGAAAGGAATTGATTGTGCTGGAATTGAGGTAGCTATCTTTTCCTTAAAACACTCTTTATACTTATGAACTTGAATTTATAAATTTTCACTGATTGCCTAACTTTTATGCTATGATGAATGATGGTCTAAAGATATGTTATGTATGCATTCTCGGGAATTAAAGGGGGTGCACAAAAGGGTGCCAAGTAAGCCCCATTTCCCTCACGATTGGCCAATAATAGGAGATGCATAGCCCTTTGCAGGTATGGCCGTATTGACTGCATTGGGTAAGTAGACCATGATGTTATGGGTCCCTAGTGTGACCAAGATGCCGTATGTATGATGTATGGTCAGTGCTTATATTTCAGTGAAATAATTTGAGATGTTTTAAGGAATGGAATGTGCACTATTTTTCTGAAAACTTTGCTAGCTATTGAGATTGTCATCTCACTTTTTATATCCACATAATCCCATTTCAGGTACTCCAGCCAGAAGTGAGCAACAAGGGTCTCAGGGTTGACTCATATGTTCATGATTGTAATTGCTTTGGTTGTGTAATATTTATGTGGGACAGCTTGATTAAGTGCCAAGTTCTTATTAGACAGTTTATAATGTGATGTAATGTAAACTATGGACTGTACTCCTTTCCTTTATGGCATGAGATCCTTTATGTTGTAAGTATTACATAGCATGCTTAGGTAATTGCCTAGATGGAATTGAATTTTGAAAGTACTTAGGATAGCCTGAAGCACATTTATGCTTATGCAAGAAGGATTACAAATGATATAAATGAATAGGTAAAATCATGCGCTAGTTAGACAATGCCAAAAAAAAATTTATAAATAATAAGGAACATTCTACGATTTAGATATAAGAAAATGACGCTAGATAGCGAATCTAGCCAAGTGTCGTGTCTTACTTTTGTTGAGAGAATAATGGCAGCTAGGGTTACTGAAAGTGTTGCCAAGAAAGTTTCTCACTTATCTCATTTCACAATTTCATATTTAACTAGAAGCAGTACATCAATGGATTCATCACTGGCAGCTAAGGTGATAATGTGAGTATACTGCTTGTGTCTGGAGTTTTTAAAATCTTTGGAGCATAATGAAAATCTCCTTTGCAAACTTTATCCTGAAAAGAATTATTAATTCTCTTTACCCCTGTATGCATGACTTTGCTAGATTTAACAACACTGCAACACCTTTATTGGAAAAATACTGTTTGCGTGGTATCTCTAGTGGCCAAGCAGACAAAATGCTGCATGATATATTGTTGCTTATTATTGAAATTAATATAATTAGTCTTTTCATAACATTGGGTCTGATGTTTTACTTGTTGCATTTATTACTGCTTATAAATCTACGTATATTTGTTAGTATGCCTTCCAAAATATCCAGTTATATGTATGGATGTACGTATTTTGATTGTTTCCCATTTTGGAATTTGAAGGAACTACAAAAAGGAAGAAGTCACATGGCACAATTAGCATTCGTCCGTTATGTGGGACTTGGGGAGATAAATGTGATGGAGCTATATTTCATGCCTACAAATTTGATTTCACCTATAATACTGTGAGTGAAATGTGCTCTGGATTTGTTATTCTGATTGAGTGAAAAAGGGATGATGATGAGGGAAATGTTTGATTAGAACTTTACTTAATCTTAAAGGTTGTGAAGACTTCAATCTCATCATGTGGGCAAGTGCAATTGGATGCTGAACAAGTACTAAAATGAGCTTGATTAGATTTAGGAATTATGAAGTGCCTCAATCAGGGTGTTTCCTTTGAAAGTTAACATTATGCTTTACTGTCTATTCTTTATCAGATGACAAAAGCAAGATGCTTCCATCAGTTTTTTTCACATGGTATATTTGGGAGATTAGTCCTTTGGTCCAAAGAATAGACAGCAAAGCATAAATCTATTGCTTTATAAATATTATATATACAAATTTGTATTGATTGCAAACTTTTTAAAGATTGTGACAAGACTTAATTTGTAATACAATTTTAGAATATTATATATAGAGCTTTCATATTTTAAATGATCTTTCATATTTATTTTTTCTATATTTAAGAAACAGGTACTAGGACACATAAAAAAAAAAGTAAATAAAATAAAAGAAATATTAACACTGTACTAACAAATTTAACAACAAATTTAGAACGGAACACATCTGTTTTTGAATTCAGAAACGAATTTAGAAATGTATAAAGCAATAGATTTATAAACAAAATTAGCAACGGCTTGTCCTTTTCTAAATTTAGCAAAAGATTTAGAAATGGATCTTTACATTCCAAAAGTCAACACAAATATGTGTTGACTATTATTAAAAAAGATTTAGCAACCGTTTTATCATTTTTAAATTAGAAATGGATTGTCCACGCGATGCTAAAATTTGGCATTGCCAGTTTCAGTAATGAATTTTGCATCACATTAACCATTTCTAAATACCATTTAGCAACGAAGTTTTGAAATTTAGCAATGGATTTTTCCATTGTTAAATCTGATCTTTTTTTAAGTGAAAATTGCATCCTAAAACAACTTGCTGTTATTTCATAAGTTAACCCATTAGATCTAAAGGTTATATATTTTGCTGACATAAATTGTGGAACAAGAATAGTTGACGCAATATTTGTTAAATTCTTATAATTGATGTAGATGACTGCAGTTCTTTTCATAGCAGGGACATGGTTTTGCAAGATGAACATCTTCGTGTACCTATCCAACTTATACAGGAAACAATAGCGCATCAACCTGTTGAAATCTTACAAGATGAGCAGCACCGTGACGAAGTTATAGCAAACCCTACAGATTTTGCAGGAAAACCTATAGGTACTACAGGGAACCCTACAAGTGTTGCACACACATAGAAATGATCAACAACCTTGATGAAGTCACTGTATCAGACTAACACACTGAAATTGTCAAAGGCGTTGACGAATTACAGTGCAATGGAACAAAGTGCGTACAATGATGTAGCAGTGAGCCAAAAAGATTCAAAATTAGGGCTCCCATTTTCAACAGACACTATTGCGTGTCACGCACTCTGAAGTTTTAAAGCCACACACCTTACCTTTTCAAGATTTCCATGTGATTCTCAGCATAATTCAAGTCCATATGGCATGTGGAGGTGCAGAACTTAGAGTTAAACAAGGCAAAAGTCAAGGGAGTTGTATCGCATCATAGAGAGCATAATTTCAGAAAGAAAAAAAAGAAAAAAAGAAGGAATGCTTAATCTGGAGAAATGCTCATATTATAGTTATTGAAACCGGACTAGACATTGAACTGGTGAGAAGATGGGGTCACTAAGTCACTAAATCAACTGTTGGCTTACTAATTAAATCGATTTAATTGGTTATTTATAATTAAAAATAATATTCTTTAAATCAAATTAAATATAATATATTAAAAGGCTAGATTAATGGATACAATATACTTCATTTTCATAAATAATATATTAATATAAATTTGTAGCAAAAAGTTCTTATAAAATTTATAGAAAATAATGATATAAAATTAATTTTGTAAAAAGAAATTTAGGTCCGATCTAGTTCAATTGCTCTGGTCACCCATTTATTGGTTCAACTATGAGGTCAATTTAGACCAATCCAATTCAATTGCAAAAACAGTCGAATTGTTAGAACTAGATTGATTTAATGGCTAGTTTATCAAATCACTGATTGACTAGGTTACTTTGTGTCATATCTCGGACTTGTTTGAAATCTTAATTGGCATGAAATGAAGATTTCTTCGCACTTTGTAAGCCTAAGTGTCACATGTTGAATTTAGAACCTGTTAATCGCCCGCATTTAGCATATGAATTAGTTTTCAATTTGTAAAAATTTAAATGCAATTAAAACATAAATAAGGATCTAGTTTCTAAAAATAATATCAATTACGTTTACATTTCATAATATACATATACATTCTACATTTTTTCTCATGCATCGAAAACGAGAATCCTACATGTGATAATGAAACATACTATAGAATACAACAATCATATCAATGAATAAACGAATAAGAACCAAGAAAAAGTTGGGCTCACTAGGAGGAATCTAACCTTCTCATGCTTCCGCTACACTTCTCAGCTAGGAACTAAGATACATGTAAATAAATGAATGAGTTTTGCAACTTAGTAAGTAAATAACATGATTATAATATATAGATAAAGATTTTAATTACTAGTTTATATTTTATTACATATTATTTAAGTTGTGAACAATTTTGGATATTTATATTTATTGTATTCGCTTAATTATATTAAAATTAAGATTTAATAACCTTTTTCATCACTATAAGAAATATGACTTTTAGTGACCAATTTTTTGTGACGACTTTAAAATTTGTCACTAAAAGATCAAGTTTCAATAATTTTTAGTGACAAATTTCAAAGGTCGTCACAAAAACATACACTTTTAGTGATAACTTTAGTGTAGTCGTCACAAAAAGTATGGTTTCAGTAACGACCTTTTAGATTGTCACTAAAAGATAAGTTTCAGTGACGACTTGGTCATCATTTAAAGTTAAAGGGAGAACAAAAAAAAAAGGAAACCCGGTAAAGTGAAAAAAAGAAGCCCGCTTAATTTTTTACTTCTTTCTATCTTTTACTTGCAAAAAATCCTTCTCTTCGTGGAAAGTCCTCTTCTTTACACTGTTGCCCGTGAAAATTCTTGTGCTATAGAAAGAAGAAGCCCCCAATTTCCTTCTCTCTATCCCATTGTCACTTTAATTGCTCGTGAAAACTCCAGCACCAACCAGTTCGAGCATCATCAGAGAGCTTGTATTTGAGGTTCTCCCATCTACTTCCTCATGTTTTTGCTGTTTTCTTTTGATTAGGTTTGGAAATTATGCTTTTAAGGGTTTTGTTTTGGAAATGAGGTGATTTTATAAGTTTTTATATTTGCTTTTGTTTTGGAATTGAAGATAAAATCAAATGTGTGAAGTTTGAGAGGTTTTTTGGTTGTGTCCAGGTAGCTTCTGTGCTAGGTGAAAATTGTGGGTTTTTCTCTGTTTTTGTGTTTTAGCTGGAAGCTTACGTGCTGGGATGCAATTCATCGAGGACTGTGGCAATTGATTATGCTCTTCACTTGTTCTCACCTCACCTTGCAATTGTTGATGAACTTCTGACTCGACACCTACCTAGGTAGTGGCTAACATCTTTAGCAATTGAGGTATGAATTATTTATGACTCGCTTTTTTGTGCTCTTATGTTATTCAAAATGTCATATGCCATCTATAACTATAATTTCTACAATTTTTTAGAGCCAGATTAATATTTTATTGTGTCACTCACTTTAGAGGCACTTGTCTGGCTTTGAAATTGAATTGATTCTGACTATGTGCTTTTGCCAAATCACATTTAAGGAAGGAAATAAACAAATTTGGATGTTCTCCTATTAGAAGGAGCTCCAAATACAGAATCTTATAAATGGGAAAAATAGATTTAGTTGCCATATAAAGGCAATATTTTAGTTGTTGGACAAACACTAGAAGAATCCTAAAAAGCTTTTTTAAAAATTTTGAGCTGTGTAGTGGGACTGCTAAACAGGGAGAGTTAAGAATCTCTTACTAATGGAGACCGAGATCTCCATGTTGGACTTATGTTTCTACCACTCAATAGGTGCCCTTTTTTGCCATGAGTACTTTGCAGCCTATAATAGTAAGAGTTCCATCACTTACTTTGTCAAATAGGATAAGATTAGTTGGTTGTAGTTTATTGATGTGCAGCTACCAAATTTAAAATCTAGTTGTCCTAGAATTTCCCTAATATTTATACTAAACCCATCTTTGTCTTATGTTGTGACTAATTCAAATGTCAAAGTTCCAAAAACAAGGAGAACTATTAGTAAGATCTGGCCTTACTAATTTAATTCTTTTGACAGAATAAAGGATCTTATAAATGGTTTAACATCATAAAAATATAGCCTTGCAAATTTAAAACAATTTATTTCACAGGTTACTAATGCTAACTTCTTTTTTTGATAGAAACAAGTTGCTAAGCTTAATGATTAGCTTGGCCATATCATGTCTTGCAATTTCTTTCCATTTATCTTGTATGTGAAATTACAAATACCATGTCTGGGTGAATGCGATATTCGGTATTAATTTCCCAATAGCTGGGAAAATGTCAGCATAGATTTCCAATTAATCTTTTGTTGAGGAGAATCTTTTAAGTATTTGTTGCTATATTCTTATTTTTGTAAAAGCCAACACTTCATCCACAGGAAATCTGCTTCTTTTTAAATTTTCTCAACCAGTGCTATGTTGGGCATGTATATGGAAAAAGAGAAAGAACACAATGATATGTTCTTAGCACTGTATATACTTATTCTTCTCTTGATATGTCCTAAACCCTAAGAATTTGCTTATGGTCTATTAGTATAATATGTTCTCATTCTAATAATCATTTTATTCCACCATGATCTCAATTGTCCTACTTTTTTCAACATGATCTCATTATATTCTAGCAATACACATACTCTTTATCTCGTCCAAATATATTGCTTTCTCTTCTCTAATTGCTCATATTCACTCCAATAAATTTTGTAGGAAATATTATGGACAAAAGTTGGTTGAATGTTAAGAATAGAGTTGATCCCATATACATCCAGGGGGTGGATCATTTTCTTTAGTGGGTATATAGTGAATTAAGCATAAGAAGCAAAATTAGGTGTCCGTGCAAAAAATGTAGAAATGTGGTGTTCAAAGTGAGTCGTGAAGTACGGTTTGATTTATTGAAAAATGGTTTTTTGGAGTCATACAAGGTATGGGATTTTCATGGAGAAATTCCCCTAACGAAGGCAATATTGTTGAGGAGGATAACATGGCTGAGATGATATATGATGCATATGGAGTTGTGAACATAGAAGAGTTGGATTCTAATATAGAAAACAGTGAAGAGCCAAATGTGCATGCAAAGAAGTTTTACCAATTACTAGAAGATGCTGAAACAAGTCTATATCCAATCATTGTTAGGCTACTTAATCTGAAGTGCCTTAATCATTGGAGCAATAAGTCTATAAACATGTTATTGGACTTGTTTAAAGAAGTGTTGCCAGATAGAGCCCAAGTACCCAATTACTACTATAAAGCCAAGAAGGCTATTCAATACTTGGGTTTAGACTATACAAAAATAGACACATGTAAGAATGATTGCATTCTATATAGAAAATAACATGCCAATGCATAATCATGCCCTAAATGCAAGTTGTCCATATGGAAATCTAATGGACATGGAGAAAAAAAAGAAGCACACAAAGTCCTTCGCTTTTTTCCAATAAAGCCTAGGTTACAAAGATTGTACATGGCAGGACACACTACTAAAGATATGAGGTGGTACAAGGAAGAACGTGTGGATGATAGTGTGCTCAGGCAGCTAGTTGACTCTATTGCTTGAAAATCATTTGATGAGCAGTACTCTGATTTTTTAGTTGACCCTAGAAATGTAAGGATAGGTTTAGCAAGTGACGGCTTCCAACCTTATGGAAATATAAGTACTAACCATAGTATCTAGCCAATTGTTCTTGTACCATATAACTTGTCTCCTTGGAAATGCATGAAACAACCATACTTCATGATGACACTTCTTATCCCAAGACCTAAGTCTCCAAGAGATGATATAGATGTATATTTAAAACCAATGATTGAAGAGTTGAAAGAATTGTGGGAGTTAAGGGTGGAGACATATGATGCTCATTCAAAGTCAAATTTCAGTATGCAAGTTGCTATCATGTGGACAATAAATGATTTTTCTGCGTATGGTAATCTTTCAGGGTGGTCAACAAAAGAAAAATTAGCATGTCCTTGTTTCCATAAATATATACACTCTATATCATTGAGAAGCAAATTATGTTATATGGGACATCGTTGCTTTTTGCCAGCCAATCATCCATGGCGTCGGAATAAGAGGGTATTTGATGGTAAAGTGGAAAATAATATCACCTATACATATTTAACTGGTGAAAAAGAACTTGAACAACTACAACTCTTGCCGAGTGTGACATTTGGAAAGGGCAACAAGTGAATGCGCGACCAATCTAGTGTTTCCCATAATTAGAAGAAGAAAAGTAATTTTTTGAACTTTCTTATTGGAAAACACTTTTACTGCATCATAATCTTGATGTCATGCACATTGAGAGAAATGTGTCGGACAACATTGTGTCCATGGTAATGGATATCACTAGAAAGACGAAGGATACAGTGAAGAACCGATATGATTTGATGAACCTCGGGAATAGGCTAAGTTTGCATCCTATTAATAATGGGAACAACATTTTGCTACCGGCAGCGAGTTATGTGCTATTTCCATAATAAGTTAAAAGTTTATAATTTTTTGGCTAACTTAAAGGTTCCCGATGCATTTTCCTCAAATATCTCAAGATGTGTCAATGTATCAGAGAAAAAGATATTTGGAATTTTTTTCACAACAAGCATTCAAGATAGATAAATCTAAATGCTTTATCAGAGATTTGAAGGAGAGAATGTCATTGCACTGCATTTCATGACCTGGTTGCTAGATAATTTGTTTAGTAATAATTTGACAGATTTAGAATTTAATCTGGGAATGCATAATGAGAAATGATGTGAGCCTTGCTGATGGTTTATCCTAAATTTTATGAGTTATTTGATTATACATCTTTTATTGGCATCTTCAAGTGATTTTGGTCTATGAATTCCTGATGAGGTTGATGAAAAAGGTCTTCCTAAGAGACCAAAGGTTTTACTTTTATTTTTTATTTTGTTTTTGAACTAAGAAGTCTAATTTTCTGGCATGTTCAGTAAGTTTGGTGATCCTGATTACAAGCAATGTAATAGTTTCCCTGGTAGATATTCAAAATTGAGCAAGTCTGAATTGTCACATAGTAATGCTATTTACACATCTACTATGGTAGAAACTGTGCACAACTATTGGGGTTTTGTGCTGCATATGGGTGATGTTGCCTAACTGTGAGTCCTGCTTAAAAAAAAATTTCTTTCACAATTAGATTCAGTTACAACATCATATGTGTCAGTTGCATTTCTCATTGTCGCACAAATGTGTGACGTGGTCCTTTGCCATTCCATCTCTTTGTCATATTTCCTTGGATGTGAATTGAATTATTGTCTAAGTTAGGCTCCCCAATAATAGAAACAATAAAATGAAAGAAGAAAAAAAAAGCAAGAATATTCATACTGATAAATTTTGATCATTGACCTTGTATATGAAATTCTAAGATATGCATTAGGAAAAAGATTAAGCCACTCTACTTTAGGAATTATGGGGAATAGATTGCGCCTTTTAAACCCATTTTTAAGACTAGCTATCAAAGCTTGGTTTGTTTATAAGGTAACTCCCCTATCCTTTATTCCTATGATTATATATGAAAATTTGATGATCTTAGTTCATATGTGCAATGAGATTTATAATAATCTCATTGAGATTATATGTCTTTTTTAGCTAAGTATCATTTTATTTTGACTTTGCATTTACAGTTGACTCTGGGATTATATTCCTTAATTTTTATTTTTATTTTGGGGGGCTTTTGGGTGGGATACTTTTCCTGGCCAAGTTAACCATCATGTAGCACCCATTTGGTGTCAGTAACCAAAAAATATTCAAAAAGGTATTTATTTTCTTGTGATTCACAGTTACTTTTTTTTTGGGCTTCTATTTTTGTTTTACTGAATATCTTCATTACTTGGTAACCTTGTGCAACTATTCAAAAAAGCTCCACAAATGTTTGCATACATTATAGGATTAAAGATATAGGATTTTGCAGTCTCTTATGATCTGTTATATGTATCTCAATGAGGATGATGTGGAAGTTCCTATGCACAGTATTGTATAAATTCATGATTTCTTATTGAAATTTGAAAGGCCTAACATTGTCTAATGAAAGTTCACATACAATAAATTATTTAACTTGAAGGTTATATGAATGCATAAAGAAGAATTTTTGGAATTTTCTTATAACTGTTCCCTTTTTTTTAATTGGTCTTAATGTTCACATAACTTCATTGTGTGTGTTTTCGAAAAACTCATGCTTCAATAGGTGAGGTTGAAATAGATTTTGTAGTCAACTTTGTGGATCTTATATATGACCCCACGTAAATGGAATCTTGTAAGATTGCTTTTGGTTATGGGAGATGCATAGTAGTGCACAAATATGTTAATTTAATTCGCTTTAACTTTGTTACTTTCAAGTATTAATTTTCTATTGTGTGTTATAAACAGGGACAAATTCTAATAGCTCCAACAGGTAGTGCTATACCAAGTTCTACAACTGATGTAGCACCAGTATCTCCAAATGAACCACCGACTTAATTATAGCACTAGTATTTAATAGCTCTCTTGTCATGTGTAATATTTTTAGTTAATTGACATTTTGTAATTGTTTACAATGTTATCGTTGAAATTATTCTATATATATTTTTATTATTTTCTTTGGTTCTTTTTTTCATTATTTTTTATTTTTTCAATTGCAACTGAAATAATAAATGCAAAAAAAATTAATAGAGAGGATTCAGTGACGACTTTTAGTCGTCACTGAATCTTCACTGCTCGACACTTTCAGTGACGACCTTAAAAAGTTGTTACTGAATACATATTCAATGACGACTATATTCGTCACTGAAACCAATTATATATTATAGATTTAGTGACGACCCCAATAAGTCGCTACTAAAAGTAGTCACTAAAACCATTGATTTAAGACACTTTTTGTGACGACTTAAAAAAGTCATCACTAAAACATTATTTTTAGTGACAACCTCAACATGTCGTCACTAAAACTACATTTAGTGATGACTAAAGCCGTCACTGAAAACCATAATATTAAATCAATGAACCCTTTTTGTGACGACTTTAATGTTTTTTGTGATGGTTTTAAAAGTTTTCAATGACGACTTTGGTGGTCATTGATAGTAAACTTTCAGTGACAACTACAAAAGTCGTCACCAAAACCCTTTTGCAACGAGGTTGTGAAGACTAAAAGTCGTCACCAAAATTCTTTCGTGACGACTTTAGTGGTCACAGAATCCTGATTTTCTTGTAGTGATGTGTCTTATATTTCATATTTTTACTATATGGAAGTTTCTACAATGCACGTAATTCTTGTAACCTTCTGACACATTCTTTAGAATTTGACCTAGTCCAAACATTCACTTTTCCTTAGCCACTTTTATCACAATCCATATAGGTTTCTCAAGGACCTTTTATAACCCTCAGCCATCTTTCTTTCACCATTCCCTTTTTAGTTAAACACTTTATATATGTCACTTAATGTAAAATTTTGCATGTACTACAATCATTGGGATAGGTTTGGCTTTATTATATATTTTAAGATTATTACTGCCGCATTATTATGTGATGATATTATATTTAGCTGATATGCTATATTTACATATACACATATACATTAAACATTTAATTTTTGTTATGGCTAAAATATAAGGATTGTATTAATTTTTTTTGTTATTAAGACTTGTTTTTTTAATCTATATTATATAAATTTTATGCTTTAATTATTCTATTAGTAGTGTCTAAGATTCTCCTATGCTTTGCCAATGTAGAATTTGCCTAAGGGTTTCACTTACCCACTTTTTAGGGACTCAACATTCTTACTGAGGTTTTTCCCATCACCGCTCAAAAGGCCACACAAAATGTATCTGAACCATTTATAAATTATCCATTATTTAGAATTGTTTTTTAGTATTTGAATTAGGTGTAGTTTAAACTATCAATATTTTTATTTTATGATTTTATATTACTTTTATTATATAGGTGTATTTTGTTTAGTTTAATGGATTCCAATCCATAACCATTTCAATATATCCAAACACATAGTCCGATAAGAGAAAATCACCATATACCTAAGCACACAGTATGGTAAAGGAAAATCACTACATACCCAAGCACACAGCCTGATAAGAAAAAATTAACACATTTCCTATCATAGATAACTAGGAAGAAGTCCACTAGTTACAGAAGGAATATCTTAACTCCTTGCATTCATTTGTACCCTCGTTGGCTAGAGTAATCAAGGTGCACCAAGACGAACTATTCCTGCTACTAGCTGAAAGTGTTTTCATAACGAATCTAGTTTAAATTATTATAGATTTAGTTATGTATTTCCTTAATTTCAAGTTTTGGAAATAAAATATCATTTTACATAACAAGATATATGGCCCATTTGAACATACATATTTGAGTCCCATCATCATATTCGTCATATCCATAGTTGATTCTTTAACATCACTGAACATCAAACTTAGTGAGCATCAAATTTAGTCATATTACTTTCATTCATATTGTGGTTCATGTTTATAAAGTATGTGCATATACAAATCAATACACTTATATAAATCAAGAAATTTCAATCTTATAGTCATATATCAACTTTCATTATGTTCAACTTCATAATCGTATATCATTGTTCATTGTTTTCTATATCAACTAGGGTTACCAACTTTAAATATCATTTGAGATTTCGTTTAAACATATTTGAGATTCCCATATATATACCCATATACACAAACATGTGTGTGTGTGTGTGTATAGCATCAACATTATAAGTTGCTTAAAATCATAATGTTAAACTCTTCAATTTGAAAACTTCACACCTTTCATATGAAATATTGCATATGTTTTAAATATAAATTATTATAATAAATTCTTAAATATATATATTCATCTATATAGGGTAACTAACCCTTTTTAGTTTCATTTGCTTAAACAAAATATCCTAAAAACTTCTTTCACTCAAGATTCTTGAGTATATATATATAAGTTGGCATTGGAAATCACATACATAATATATATATATATATATATATATATATATATATATATATATATATATATATATATATATATATATTCATCTACATAGGGTAACTATCCCATTTTAGTTTCATTTGCTTAAACAAAATATCCTAAGAAACTTATTTCACACAAGATTCATGAGTTTCGAATTGTCATGCCTTATTAGCTCGTGCTTAAACCTTACTTCTTTCTAAATTCCATTTTTATACCACAACATCACAACTTACAAATTTCCAAATTAATACGCCAAGGTTAAATTACTTAATTCCTAATTCTCACATCCTATTCCTTGATGAATCCCAACATCATCAATTCATTCAATTATGCTTCGGTTACCATACAATACTGTTAGATTAATCAATCAGTTTCAACAATTAATGCCACCAATTCCCTTATATTTTTCTCAACTTCAAGCAAACCCAACGTACCTAAAATCCTTTTCCTATGAAATGTTTCCTTACACCCCCTAGTTCTATGCAATCCTTCACATATTTATGTACACTTGGCTTCGCCCACCTAAATATGTGCACCATCCGATCCACAATTTTAATGCAATGAATTAACCAATTATTCAAGTTACATATATACATACATCCATATATATATATATATATATATATATATATATATATATATATATATATATATATATATATATATATATATATATATATATATAAGTTGGCATTAGAAATTGTCTATATAGGGTAACTAACCCACTTGAGTTTCATCTGCTTAAACAAAATATACTAAGAAACTTCTTTCACTCAAGATTCATGAGTTTCAAATTGTCATGCCCTATTAGCTCATGCTTAAACCTTCCATCTTTCTAAATTCCATTTTTATACCTCAACATCACAACTTAAAATTTCCAAATTAATACACCAAGGTTAAAATAATTAAATCTTAATTCTCACATCCTATTTCTTGTTGAATCCCAACGTCATCAATTCATTCAATTATGGTTCGGGTTACCATACTATACTGTTAAATTAACCAGTTTCAACAATTGAGACCATAAATTCTCCTATATTTTCTCAACTTTAAGCAAACCCAATATGCCTCAAATCATTTTCCCATAACATTTTTCCTAACACCCCTTAGTTCTAGACAATCCTTCACGTATTCATGTACACTTGCCTTCACCTGCCTAAATCTGTGCACCATCCGATCCACAATTTTAATGCAATGAATTAACCAATTATTTAAGTTACATAACCAGAACATATAATATAAAATTTTAGAGTCAAATTATAGCTCATCTCCATGTCATAATTTTTACCATTTACTCACCAACTTGGAGCTTTAAATGGACTAGTTTTTCTTGCCTTTTCTTTAGAACAAAGCAGCCGCCAATACCTCAAAATTATGCTCATTAACTTAGTATATCTAAACCCCAAAAAATTTCCTATGTGTGCACTATTCACCGCATTGTTCAATAAAAAAAAATTCGTGATTTGAGCTACCAAATTATGTTATCTTACTAAGAACATCATCATACATATAATAAACTATGTTATCAACAAAACTCCTAACTTGATATCTTGAAAAACTATAAAAAAATGGTAAGTTTTTAGATTAAATATCTAGCTAGTTGCGGAACTATTTCTACTTTGGTTTGTTGCTGTTTTCTAACAGAATTTTGGCTAGAATTCATGTATAATCCTTGCTAGGTCATGAGAATATGTTTGGCTTTATAAATGGTGGTTTAGTTGGCATCAAGTGAGGAGAAAATAGAGGCACGAAGAGGAAGAAGGGGAAGTCATGGGAGGAAGAAAACAACATGGGAAGTAAGTTCTGGTTCTTAGAACTTTACATGGAGAAGAAAATAAAATAGGGGAATTTTGGTCATTTTTAAAATTAAGAAGGGAAGCTAAGTATTTTTCCAAAAATTTAGATTTTTCCAAGGGTATATTAGGCATTTCCAATAAAGTAAAGGGGTAAAGAGGGAAATCCAACTATACCAAGTTCTTGAAAAAATTTAGAAATTTCCTATACTTAATTTCATGAAAACATTCATAAAATTTCTTTAAAAAATCAAATATAGATATGTTTTCAAAGAAATCACATTTACCTTTTAAACCATAAAATATTATGGTTTAGATTTAAATCAAATGCGGATACTTAGAAAAACTAAATATTGGTGCAAGAAAATTACGCCTGACTTTGAAGGAGAATTTTTTTGCATTTTTGTACATACAATCATTATTAAAACAATATACGTAATTATTTAAAAATATAGGATGTTACACATTGAATCCTAAAATTATGCCTCTTTTAATTAAATACTTCATTAAATTAAATAAATGATATTTGTTTCAAATAATAATTTATTGAACATATATTTTCTAAAAATATAAGACATAAATTTATCATTATTCATCCATTGAATTCTTCACTACAAGAAATATGACTTTTAGTGACCAATTTTTTATGATGGCTTCAAAAGTCATCATTGAAAGATCAAGTTTCAGTAATTTTTAGTGACGCATTTTAAAGATCGTCACAAAAACATACACTTTTAGTGACGATTTTAGTGTAGTCGTCACAAAGAGTGTAGTTTCATTGAAGACCTTTTGGGTCGTCACTAAAAGGTAAGTTTCAGTGACAACTTGGTCGTCACTAAAAGTTAAAGGGAGAAAAAAAAGGGAAGCCTGGTAAATTGTGGCTCATGAAAAAAGAAGCATGCTTAATTTTATACTTCTATCTATCTTTTTACTCGTGAAAACCCCTCTCCTCATGGAAAGCCCTCTTCTTTACGTCGTTGCCCGTGAAAATTCTTGTACCATAGAAAGAAGAAGCCTGCGATTTCCTTCTCCCTGCCCTATTGTCACTTGAATTGCTCGTGAAAACCCTAGCGCCAACCAATTCGACATAGCGTCATCAGAGAGCTCGTATTTGAGGTTCTCCCATATACTTTCTCTTGTTTTTACTGTTTTCTTTTGATTGGGTTTGGAAATTATGCTTGTATGGGTTTTATTTTGGAATTGAGGTGATTTTATAAGTTTTTCTATTTTCTTTTGTTTTGGAATTGAAGATAAAACCAAATGTGTGAAGATTGAGATGTTTTTTGGTTGTGTTCGGTTAGCTTCTGTGCTGGAAGCTTACATGCTAGGATGTAATTCACCAATAAGTCCACAACCCCTCAACATTGTGTTGTGTTTACGGAGATTGAGAGGTTTTCTTGCTCTGCTTCTTCTTGACCCATCTTGTAAGTCCTATTCACTCATTCTTTCAAGGGATGATTCTTTTTTTTTTTAAGTTTATTTGTGTAATTCAATTGAATCAAATTTATGGCTGTGAACTAAAGCTATCGTTGATTGTCCCCCTTTGAATTGAATATGTTGCTGATAGTGATCTTTTTATTTTCCTTTGAATAAGTTTCATGAATGTTATGTTAAGAGACTTAATAGGTTGTAGTTTGAGTAGATAAAACAAGCTTATCAATTGTACTTTTCCTCATTTGGTGAGTGTTGGGTTTGTTGTTGTTAAGATTCTATGCTGAATTCAAAACAAGAACAAAACAAAGAGAAGCAAACAAAATCGTGGTTCGATAGGGTCAAAGAGATAGAGAGAGATAGAGGAGAGGAGGTTAGGTGAGAGATTGATTGCATGAATTGGATGAAGGAGGGGGATGGGTTATTATAAGGGGATAGATGAGGCATATGGAGTGATGAAGAAAGAAAATCACAGTAATATTTAGGAGAGAAGGACTGAAGTTGACAGAGAAAAGTTCATAAAAAGGGAAGGGACAAAAGAAGGCTTAGAAAGTGAGGACATCAGTAGAATTACTTGGATGAAAAGGCATGACCAGGTATGAAATAATTAAAGTCTTGCATAGAGAGAGAGAGATAGAAAATAAAAAAGGAGGTATGAAATGATATATTCAATGGAAAGGAAGAAAAAATAGAAGTTATGAATGAATGAATGGCAATAGAATGATGCAAGTTGTGATTTGGGAGTTCAATAGGTTCTTCTTTTAATGGAGATATAGCCCCCCTTCATATATTTTTCTACTATTCAATTAATATGAATCAGTAGATATAAAGATATTCCTGTACCTGTACTTCCGTTGGGCATGTCAAGGGCATAATTCTAATTTCGTGAACTTACTCTATCTCATGGGTCCCAACCAATACATGAGCTATTTCCATAAGGGTTTGTGTCTTTTGGTTTTGTAGCCTTATCTTTGTTTCGCATCTTGTATAGGAATTTCATTGGTTAGAGCTTTCCTTGTACTTCTGACATGCTAATTTCAAGCTTAGGCATAGAGCCTCAAATGACTTGCAGGTATTTGAGACATTTTAGAATAATTTAGAGAAAACAAAATATATTGCATATATGAAATTTCTATCTAAATTTTAATAGTAAATTAACATTAGGGACTTTCTACTAAAGCTGCATGAAATAGTAAGGTGTGCATGAAAAACTTTCTTGTAATTGTTACATGTGAGTAAGTTGAAAAACAAGCATTTATGTTTAGTAAGAAAAAAAACTCTTTTAAAGCCAAGGAGACTATATGTAGGCCATATATTGGGCTAAAATAGAAAAAATTATCATGTTCTCTCTTATTTTTCCTTATCTTTTGAATTCTGTCTCTATATATTTGTTGGTTTGCTGAAATTATGTATCTTTATCTTTATTACTGTGTATTCTATTTTAATTTCATTTAAACTGTTATACAATCAATTATTGCTTGAGAACTTTAGCTTTATATTTATGTAAGTTGCTGGTTTTTTCCATTCTTGTTATGTTTTTTAGTTCTCTAATTGATACATCATCCTAACATAGATTATGGTTATTGGTAATTCAACTCTGTTTTCAAAGTCATATTGATACATGCATGAACAAAATTTGTTGATACATTCTTTGCATTTACCATTCAAAACCAAATAGGCTACCCAACTTGACTTTCACTTGTTCACCCCTTTTGAGCTTTGATAACCATCATTTTTGTAAACTCACTGTAAACCAGAAGCCTAATGACTTTATCTAAGCTATCAAGCTAGTATGAGCATTACATACTATATTTTTATATGGATTTATGAAAGGAAATAAGTGTGGGGCTTTGATGTGATAGAAAGATATTATCAAAAATAGGAGACTTGAACTTCATAAATATGTAACAGTTAAAAATTTGATGTACTAATGTTAAATTTAATGAAAACTTTGGGAGGCAATTAAATTACAATTTAACTAATAATTAAAATGACAATAATGACACTTTAATTTGCTGCGTGCTATCAATTCTAGATACCTTAAGTTTTACTCAAAATAAGTATTAATTAATAAATTCAGAAATGCAAAGAAGTTAGATATCATTGGTTGCTTTGTTTAGGGATTGTGAACCAAAATTTTGATAAATATAAATTTAAGGAATAATAGCTTTGCAATTAATGAGAGTTGTTAATTAATAAGCTAAGTTGCATGAAAATTTATTTGAGTAGGTTTCCAGAGTGGAAACATATAAAGGAACTTAATTAGGCTCTTCACAAAAATTTGCAAGAAGTAAAAAGAAAACATGATTTGCGTTCCTTTTTAATTTTCTTAACCAGTGCTTACTTTTGACTATGTTGGGCATGTATCTATTTAGTCCAATCGCGTTTATGCAAATGCTTTCCAGTTTGCTAACAACTCAAGAAATTTAATTCTCCATTATGCAAAAAAGAGAAGCAAATTGTGCTTTTTCTTATGATCATGCTATAATTTCAAGTCTTTGATTAATTAGTTTTTTTTTCTTTAATCTAAAAACGAAAATAAGAATGACATAGAAAAATCCATGTTGGTGTTTATAAGTAGTATATGAATTTTTCTAGAGTAAATTATATTCAAATTTCTTAAATTTTTTAAAGTCTACACACAACTCAATTTATGAATAAAATATCTTTGAAATTTATAAAATTTACCTTTCTTTCTCTTTTATTTTTACAAAAATTAAACAACAAATTTTATTTTAAGTTTTCATATATATAAAGATTAATTTATTTTTGTCAAAAATAGTTGAGACTTATAATTTTTCTTAAAGGATCGGTGCCGCCTGCTTTGAAGAAATATTGAACTTACCACTGGGCACACATTTTTATATCATATACGTTTATAGTGAATTTGGTATAGTTTGATTGATGAAGAGAGGAAGTGTAGTGATTCTATTTATGTGCCTGACACTTAATGTTGAAAGGTATATATATTAAATATACTCTAAGAGAAAATTGAAAGATGATATATGCTTGTACGTGTCACATGCAGCCTGCTGCTGCTTTCTCATGTTGCCCAGCACTGTATGTACTTATCCTTCCATCTTTTTTTCCCTCATTTTAGTTAAAAGTTGGCATACCTTTGGTTTTTGACTCTAAATTCTATTTAACCAATTCAAAGAATCCTAACTCATAGCACTGTATGCCTTAATAGAGTGATAAAAAATGATTTGCTCAAGGAGGAGAAAATAATTAAGTGTGTATATGAAAATAGTATTAATTGTTTTACCCTATAATACTTAGTGTCTTGGAAGCAATGGAGGGCATTGGAATAAAAATAGAGTAAAATTAAAGGAAATAGGATAAAATTAGGCAAAATGTCTCTAACAACTGGATGTTTACACTTGTTTTAAAGCAGGCCTTGATAAAGTTTTTATTTTGTTTTTCTCTAGAAGTCTTGATCAACTTTGAATAAAAGGAGCCAAAAATTGAATTAGAATATGTGAATTTCATATGTAGTCTTAGTTCTTAAAACTGACCTGATTATTATAAAGCATACAAACCAATGAGCTGACTGGAGTGAATAGTTTTGGATAAAATGAGCAGAATTAAAACTTATGAACTGGAAATTAGTTTTACCTTTTCCTTTTTGCAGTCGTTTTGTGCTTCAAACATACTAAATAAGTTTAGTTGCATATGTTCTGAGATAGATAGCAAAGGATTATTCCCATTGTGAATTCCTTATCCGCCTCCTAGGATATTGTCCAAGTATGTTGACTTATCTATAATTCCATGACAACTACCTGCCATTTCATAAATAAACCATTTCAATAAATAATTTCACTTCTTTTATTCCAAGTATGTTTGTCCACTGAAAGCAGTAATTGGAGTTAAAGATTGAAAAAAGAATGAAGTGACTTATATATAATTCTCCATTTCATAAATAAACCACATTCATGGTGTTATTGTAAAGTAGTATCTTTGATTATTCAATAGTTCACAACTGCAACACAATTTCTACCTAATCACCTTTGTGACTCCACTAAGTACATATTTGTAAGACTCTTGTGTAAGTTAAAAGAGAAATTATTCCAAAATGGGATGGAGTGAATGGTAAGTAGCAAAGTTGATTGTAAATGATATGCATGACAAACAGCAAAGTTGGTATCCATGCTCGTTAACTGACACTTGATATTCATATTTCTTTATTTATGCTTTCTTCTCTTGATATGTCCTAAACCCTAAGAATTTGCTTACATTCTATTAGTGTAATATGTTCTCATTCTAATAATCATTTTATTCCACCATGATCTCAATTATACTATTTTTGTCAACATGATCCCATTCTATTCTAGCAATACACACACTCGTTATCTCGTCCAAATGTATTGCTTTCTCTTCTCTAATTGCTCATATTCACTCCAATAAATTTTGTAGGCAATATTATGGACAAAAGTTGGTTAAATGTTAGGAATAGAGCTGATCCCATATATATCCAGGGGGTGGATTATTTTCTTCAGTGGGCATACAGTAAATTAAGGATCTGAAGCAGAATTATGTGTTCGTGCAAAAAATGTAGAAATGTGGTATTCAAAGTGAATCGTGAAGTACGATTTGATTTATTAAAGAATGGTTTTTTGGAGTCTTACAAAGTTTGGGATCTTCATAGAGAAGTTGTAAGGATGATTTCAAATCCCCCTGACGAAGGCAGTACTGGTGAGGAGGACGATATAGCTGAGATGATATATGATGCATACTGAGTTGTGAACACGGAGGAGTTGAATATTAATATAGAAAATAGCGAAGAGCCAAATTGCATGCAAAGAAGTTTTACTAGTTACTGGAAGACGCCGAAATAAGTCTATATCCAAATTGTGACAAGGTGTCAAAGTTGTCATTCATTGTTAGGCTACTTAGTCTAAAGTACCTTAATCATTGAAGTGATAAGTCTATGGACATGTAGTTAGACTTGTTTAAAAAAGTGCTGCCAGATAGAGCCCAAGTACCTAATTCCTACTATGAAGCTAAGAAGGTTGTTCAAGACTTGGGTTTAAACTATACAAAAATATATGCATGTAATAATGATTGCATTCTATATAGAAAAGAATATGCAAATGCACAATCATGCCCTAAATTCAAGTTGTCTAGATGGAAATCAAATGGACATGGAGGGAAAAAAAAAGCATACAAAGTCCTTCGCTTTTTTCCAATAAAGCCTAAGTTGTAAAGATTGTATATGACAGGACACACTACTAAAGATATGAGGTGGTACAAGGAGGAAGTGTGGATGATAGTGTGCTTAGGCACCTAGCTAACTCCATTGCTTAGAAGTCATTTGATGAGCAATACCTTAATTTTTCAGTTGACCCTAGAAATATAAGGATGGGTTTAGCAAGTGACAGCTTCTAATCATATGGAAACATGAGTACCAACCATAGTATCTGGCTAGTTATTCTTATACCATATAACTTGCCTCCTTGGAAATACATGAAACAACCATACTTTATGATGACACTTCTAATTCTAGGCCCTAAGTCTCTAATAGATGATATAGATGTATATTTGGAACCAATGATTAAAGAGATGAAAGAATTATGGGAATCAGGGGTAGAGACATATTATGCTCATTCAAAGTTAAATTTTAATATGCGAGCTGCTATAATGTGGAAAAGAAATGATTTTCCTACATTTGGTAATCTTTCAGGGTGGTCAACAAAAGGAAAATAAGCATGCCCTTGTTGCCATAAACATACACACTCTATATCATTGAGAAGTAAATTATGTTATATGAGATATCGTTGCTTTTTGCCAGCCAATCATCCATGGCATTGGAATAAAAGGGGCATATGATGGTAAAGTGGAAAATAATGTTGCCCATACATATATACATATTTGATAGGTGAAAAAGCACTTGAATAACTATAACTCTTGTTGAGTGTGACATTTGGAAAGGACAACAAGTGAATGTGCAACCAATCGAGTGTTGCTTATAATTGGAAGAAGAAAAGCATTTTTTTGAACTGCCTTATTGGAAAACACTTTTACTGTGGCATAATTTTGATGTCATGCACATTGAGAGAAATGTGTCAGACAACATTGTGTACACAGTAATGGATATGGTTGGAAAGACAAAGGATACAGTGAAGAGCCAATATGATTTGATGGACTTAGGGATTAGTCCAAGTTTGCATCCTATTGATGATGGAAACAACACTACGCTACCGGCAATGAGTTATATGTTATTGCCACAAGATAAGTTAAAAGTACTTTTTGTCCAACACAAAGGTTTCTGATGCATTTTCCTCAAATATTTCAAGATGTGTCAATGTATTAGAGAAAAAGATATTTGGATTGAAATTTCATGACCATCACATATTGTTGCAGGAACTATTTCCAACTACCATTCGTGGATTGTTGCCTAAGGAGGTGTGTGATCCCATAATAAATTTGGCATAATTTTTTAAGATTTCGTGCTCGAAGTATTTAACCATGGAATACTTGGAATCTATTGAAAAAAAATTGCTATTACATTATGTAAATTAAAGACTGTGTTCCCTTTGGCATTCTTTGACGTTATGATTCACTTGCCAGTACACTTGGCCCAAGAAGCAAAGATAGCTGGGCCTGTTCAGTACCGATGGATGTATCCAATTGAAAGGTAACATTATGTTATTCTTACCTAAGTTTGAGTTATTTCTGATATTTGGCACCATATTAATTTTAACTTGATTTTGTAGGTCTCTATGTATATTAAAATCATATGTTCACAACAAAGCTTGTCCTGAAGGCTCAATTGCTGAAGGTTATCTAGCAAATGAAAGTCTCACCTTCTACTCAAGATATTTGAGCAATATTCCAATAAATTTTAATAAAGTTCCAAGAAATAATGATACAAACATGGCAGCATATGGGATGTCAATATTTAATCAAAGTGGATAGCTAAGTGGTGCAGTTAAATCTATTTTATTATCTAACAAGGACTTTAATCAAGCTTGTCTATACGTGCTACAAAATTGTGAAAAGACTTGGCCATTCATAAAGTAAATCAATTATATTTTGTTAGCAATTAAATTATTAGTAGGTTGAATTGTAATAGATGAAATGATATAATTTGTAGAGAGCACAAATTGGAGCTCGAAACACAAACACAAACATCAAATGTTGATTCAAGGCACGTGAAAGAGTTTTCCAAATAGTTTAATCGCCAAGTAAGTATAATCCAAATTAGGTCTGTCACTGCATTATCTTATTAGACATGTCATAACCTCTAAGTGTTGTTAATTTTCAATACGTTACAAAGTCAAGTTCACATTGGCAGGGAAACGATGAATTGGTAAGCTTAGCCATTGGTCCCCAAAGAGTAATATACAGGTATACAACAATTCTAGTCAATGGATTTAGATTTCATACAAGAAACTAAGAATCCTAAAGAAAAACTCAAAATAGCAGGGTTCTTGTGAAAGGAGATGATTCAGATCCTGAGAAGGAATATTATGGAATTCTTGAAGATATTTATGAGTTGTCTTATGTGGGGGATAGGAAAATATACATTTAAGTGTCACTGGTGGGATGTTGATCATTTGGGAAGAGAATATAAAGTCGAAAAATATAGATACACAAGCATGAATACTCGTTCTTCATTAAGCCATTTGTTATGGCATCACAAGCAAAACAAGTATTCTATTTGAATGATATCGTCGATAGAGAATGGCTTGTTGTTGTGAAAACAAATCCCCATGACCTTTTTAGCAAGCTGTAGAAAGATGATGAGGGTAAGGAATTAAGTGCTAAAGATGTATACCAACAAGAGGAGGTTAAACATAATGAGTTCATTCATAGTGAGAACCAAGATGACATTGCAGTGATATTATGTATGGATGACGTTCAACCTTAAAGTGTTAGTCGTCAGAGTCAAGAGAGAAGTGCCAGAGAAGTTGATTTTATTGATGATGATGAAGAAGATGAGACTATGTATGAGACAAGTGATAAAAGAGAATTTTCATCTAAAGAATCTATGAAATGCTATAGAATGTAAAATGTGTATATACTGCTTGACTATTGTGAATGTATATTATTGTTGTAATATACACTTAGCTGGCAATTGAGTTGTAATTGTTCTTTGTTTTTGTAGCTTGAATTAATTATCCAAAGTAATATTTCTATTTCACACAAAGTTTTGAATTAAATTCCTTGCATTTTATCACTAAATCACTTATATTGACAACATAGTCTATAAGTTACAACAAGTTGACTTAAAGATGGTAGGAAAAGGAAGATGCAGACAAGGATTTCATGGGTCTAGAGGTGCTGCGCATGCTACTCCTAATGTACAGACTCCACAGTTATGCATGCAACCATACCATGAAGAGAGCCAAGCACAACCTACCATACTAACTTCTCGGTGTACAATTAGTAGTGAATGTAATCAAATTAAAAACTTTACACTTGTTATTTAAGGTTTACTATGTGATTAATACCTTATTATCATTTGATTCACAGCTTCTTATAGCATAGCAAAAAATGTTAGGAGATCATACAAATATATTTCAGTAGACTCAAAGATGAAAAATAGACAAAATATCCAAATTAAGATCCGCAATGATATCCTTCGAGTTGTGGGAGCAGGATTAAGAGAGCTCGTTAACTACATTGGACATATCATATGATGCACTTGTCCCTTAAAGGAGGGGGATTAGACTAAACTTTAGGAACAATGTGGAGATTATATCTTGTTAAAAGTGAAGGTTATAACTAGTATAATCATACTTATATATTTATATTCACTTTTTGAATTTAACATCTTTGTATTCATTACTGTAGGAAAAATTTGAGGTTGATGCTTTAATTGTAGCCACTACACAAAGGTCGTACAAAACCTGGAGAAGTGGCTTGTATAGCTTCTACGTAAGGTACGACACTGATGAAGAAAGACTAGCACACACACTTCCAGTAGTCAATGACGACGAATGGAAGTACTTGGTTAGTTATTTTGGCTTACAAGAATTTAAGGTATTAAGTACTAGCTTACTTGGTGTTTTGATATGAATTGTGTTTTGAACATTGACTATTGGGTTCATTGTAGGGTAAAAGTTCAACAAACACACAAAATAAGGCCAAGCTAATAACAAAACATGTGTGGTTCGCGGTTGTTTGCCGAAGTTGAGGAATCAATGGTGAGGTTTTAAAATTATATATTGTCATAAATATATTTTCTGTGCCTGTTCTCATTCAACCGTTGATTATTCATGATATTGTTTCATAGAGAAATGCTGAAACTAGAGAAAAGGCACCGATTGACAAGATATGGGAAATACAGTATACCTGTAAGACTAAAGATGGAGAATTGATATGATCGGATGCAATTTAAATACAACATAGCCGTAAGACTAAATACAGTATACTCAATTTAAATATAGGGCTAATTACAAGAGATTGTAGCAAAGTCGGTATAGGAAGAAGGTCCAAGTTTAAGCAACGAAGAAATCTCGACCCAAGTTTTAGGTCAAAGGACAAGGTATGTTTGTGGCAAAAGATACGATGTGAGACCTCCTTCCAAGAAAACCTCTGTCCAAATCACTCACCAACATCTTCAAGAGTAAAAGATGAAAATACGTGAAGAAGTTATTGTAGAACTGCATGGAGATATGCATGAAGAGATGAAATTACAAGAAGAAAGAATGCACACAACAATGCAAGCACAATTTGAAGAAAGGCTGCTGCAAGGAAAGATGGCCTCTTTAATCACTTCCCTTTAGCAAGCAATTCTATATGTTCATACTTTTATATTGATCACAACTTAATAAATAAAGATGTCAAAATGAGATTTTATTCATTTACAACCTATAAAATGAAAATATAAGAATGCCTACTGTATAATGTATAATAATTAATTTATTCCTGCCCAATCTATAAATTTTGAAATGGTTCAGGTATTGTGTATCTGAATTTACAAACAACCTTTATTATAGTTGTGAATGATTAATATTGCCATATACCAACACTCTTGTTATTGCGCTATTGATGTTGATGCTTATTTCCCATTCTTTTAGGTGTAAACTGACTCAAAGGAACTTTTGGGAATGTTACTCTTTAAGTAATGATGTTCCATTTGAAAGTCAAAACACGCTGAAATGATTCTTTACTTAAACTATTTTGGCTTCATTCATTGCATATAAAAATAGGGCAGAAAGATATAAAAATATGCTATTTTGACTCTCTATTTGAATTTCAATGCTTATGGAAGTCAGTCTCGGACCCTTATTTCAAAATTATTAAGTTTGGGCCTTTTAAATGGTGAGAAATCTCAATATGTATTTCCTTGTATAGCATTAACAGATTGTTGTTCTGGCTCATACCAATTATACATTTTCTGTTTCTCTCTATAAAATTGTTATTGAACCTGTGCACTTAAAAACTACCCATTTTCTATTACTATGTTTATAAGTGTTTGTGCAGGTGCTTTTATTTCATCCATGGGTGTTTGCATATACGTAAATGTCATGTTGGTTTGTATTAGTAGCATATTAAATCTAATTTTTATGTTCAAAGTCTAAAACCATTTCATCATTTAGTAATTGTGAAGGTTGATGTTTATTATTTTCCTTCATCATTTAGTAAATGTCATGGTAGTGTTACTTTGTGGTTATGAGGGGTGGATCTGCCATTAATTTACATTATGTTGAAGTTACTTTGTCATTGTGTTCTGCTGCTGAGATGGCATTGTATAATGAAAATACGTTGGTTTAATGAAATTGGACTGGAGGATGATAGTACTTGGGAGAGGGCATAATAGCCAAACATATTTAGTTTGAGCATTCTTTCAAGTAAAGATTTATTTCTTCCATTAGCACTCACCAAGAAACTTTTACAAGTAGATGGAGATCATAAAATAAGAACTACAAAATTGTTGGCATCAGTGGAGCAGTAATTATTTAGTTTAGATAAAGGAATAGTTGTGATTTGGAAGGAGGACATGCAAAAAGAAAGGGTATATGTTTTGATAATTTGATCATTTTTGGTATAATGACCCCTCAAAGCAATGGTTTCTTATAGATATATAGATATATGGGTTAAATTGAGTTAGTATACTATTTAGTTAGCTGTTAGTTAGTTAATTATGTAAGTATAAATAAGACATTCTAAGACTTTATATATATATATATATATATATATATATATATCTCTCTCTCTCTCTCTCTCTAAAAAGTAGGGTAGTCAAAAGAGTAGGATTTCTTTTATAAATAAAGCAATGTTTTCGTCCTATATTTGTAGCTGGGCCAGGCATGCTTTAATTTTAGGTAATAATGAAAATCTCACAGTAGTGTATGAGTATCCTTCAAAGACAACCACCATCAATGCTTTATTTAATTTTATTTTGAATGTTTGAAATGATTGAACTGCATATATATATATATATATATACACATAATTATTGTTCCTATTTAATTCGCTTTAATTTTGTTACTTTTGAGTATTAATTTGCTATTATGTGTTATAAACATGGGCAAATTCTAATAGCTCCAACGGGTAGTGCTGTACTAAGTTCTACAACTAATGTAGCACCAGTATCTCCAAATGAACCACCAAATTGATTATAGCACCAGTATTTAATAGCTTTCTTGTTATGTGTAATATTTTCAATTAATTAACATTTTTTAATTGTTTACAAACAATGTTATAGTTGAAATTATCCTATATATATTTTTATTATTTCCTTTGGTTCTTTTTTTCATTATTTTTCATTTTTTCAATTGCAAATGAAATAATAAATGCCAAAAAAAATTAACATATAATATAGACTTTGTGACGATCCCAAGAAGTCGTTACTGAAAGTAGTCACTAAAACCATTCATTTAAGACACTTCATGTGAGGACTTAAAATAGTCGTCACTAAAACATCCATTTTCAGTGACGACCTTCAAAGTTCGTCACTAAAAATACATTTAGTGACGACTAAAGTGATCATTGAAAACCATAATATTAACTAAATGAGTCCATTTTGTGACGACTTTAAAGCTTTTAGTGACGGTTTTAAAAGCTTTTAGTGACTACTTTGGTGGTCACTAATAGTAAACTTTCAGTGACAACTACAAAAATCGTCTCTAAAAACCTTTTGCAACAGTTGTATTTGCAAAGAGGTTGTAATGAATAAAAGTCATCACAAAATGTATTTAGTGCGACTTTTTGACTTTTTGTGACGACTTTAATCATCACAAAATCTTTATTTTTTGTAGTGCTTGTTCATTTATTAATAAAATGTTTTAAAATAAAGTACTTAGGACTTAAATACTCTTTTAGTCCCCAAGTCATAGTGTTTGTGTCAAATTAGTCTCCCTATATTATATATTATGAATTTGTTCCGTCTAGTATTACTAAATGTGCCAAATAATCATTAAAAGCCACCTATCACCCGATTTGAGATATTAGGAAAACCAGTCATACAACTACTCCACCATAGCAGTTGACACAAAAAATCCACCAAAGTTATTGACACGATAGACAAAAATCATACGTGGATATTTACTGTGTTTGAGTGGTAAGGAAATGAGTGTAACTACACAATAGAAAAAATGTACATATGTGGTTTTAGCATGAAGTGTTGATTGCATAACAAAAATAGAGGAATCAAAATGACGTCAAACTTGAAGTCCCAAACATTGGAGAAGCATAACATAAGCATTTAATATCATGGTACAATAGGGTAACATGGCACACAAACATGATGGCCCATTAGAGATAGCACACCAATAAGTTCGACCCACCAATGCCAATATATGATTCAAGGCTAGCACATGAATTCAAGGGAATGCTTGGCCCCGTGTGCTCAAATTAACTACAGATGAAAATAAATTTTTGATGATTTTCAATTTCAAGTAACCTAAGCATAACAAGTTCATCATCATCTTTAACTATTTGATATTAGTTGGTCAAGTATATTAGAAAGGGTCCCCTAAATTTTTGAGCTACTAGTTTAGACATATCATCAAAACCATGCTAGATGGTTGAAGAGGATGTAAAACCTAGTATAATTACATTGCATGAAATTGAAAATAATTTTTTACCATATGTTGGCAATTTAAGTGCAGGAGGTTCATCCTATGTAATTCATCCATTAGTCCCAAATCATATATTGGCACGTGGTGGCTACCGCATATAGGGGCACCAGTCTTGATAAACCACCAAAACGAGGGTAGTGATTTAAGGCCAGTGATAATAGCTTTTGAATTCAATTGTTTGGAAATGAAAATAAACAACCAACTCTACTAAAGCATCCAAATATGATGTACTTCAGGCCATGTAATTTTTTGGTGATTTACACTTCATGCCAACTAACTAGATATCAATTGCAGTAGATAAAGGACTATCACTAGATGCATAAGGCGAGGCAACATATACAGCATATTGGCACATTATGAAATTAAAACATCACTACCAAGCGAAGATCTATGCATAACAAACAGGTAGTCACTTGTCCTCGAAGCATCCAAAGTTTCACACTTTTAGCCCATATCACCATGTCATCCTTCTCACGTGCCTCTTACTTTGGTTTCAAGCATTCGTGTCTCAATGTCAGAACTTTCTTCATCGTGTATGCATGATGACCAATGACATTTTGAAGACATCCACATAATGTTGGCTGGGATAGAAAAATGTTACATGTTTAGGAAGGGGCATCAGTTACAACCATCACCTCTGTGGCCAACGTTATATAGTTGTCCCTAAATATCAACTAGTCAGTTCATGTAAAAAAAATCACAGCAACGTGGCCATTATCACCAAAGCCCAAAAGAAAAGAAGCAATTTGGATGGGCATCGTATTCTTTAAGCTACAAGCATGTTTCCTAAAAATTTATAATTCCACTTAAACATACTAGACTAGTAGTTTCATACAACATGTTGGGTAAAGCGCCTACGCATATAAACCCATCCCAAATTACATTCGTAACATAGTGTAAGCACATTGAAAAGTTATTGGGATTCCACAATCCTTTTAAATGAAATAACTAATATTGTCTCTACAAATAAGAAATTCACAAGAATAATGATACATGGTCTACCATATATGCAAAAAATATTAACCCTTGACAAAGCAAAAAATAACATGAAAAATTAGTATTTTATCACCATAATTTTGGGGTGCAATGGCAACTTTCTCCTTAACTTTCAAAGCATTGAAATATCCCCTCTATTCTTTGGTTTAATTGCAATTTTTTTCCTACAGATCAAATCCACCATTAACTCTAACATTTAGAATTGTGAAATTACCAAACTACCCCTCCCATCACACACCCTTTTATCTCACTTTCACTTACTTTCTCTCTGTTTTCTAGGAACACCCATTGTTGATAGTTTTCTTATTTGGTTTCTTCTCCATCTTGTGTTTAATTAGAGAGAAAAACAAGAAGAGTGTGATAAGAGGATACACTTAATGTCACATGCCTTTCAAATACTTTCTATTTGGCAACTTACTATAACATTGTGGTGAAAGTTACCAACACTTTCTACATAGTTACCAAAGTAGATAACGCATGTCACCAACATTTTTAGTGAATTTATCATTAGGATAAATATAGCCAACATATGAGTTTACCAACATTTTTATTGAAGTTACCAACAAAAATATTTCTAGTTAGTTTTAGCAATTTTTTGGGCAATTAACACATGAAAAAAAAAACTTCATATCACAAATATAGCAACATCGCCCATCACCTTCTATTTAGGGATAATTGTAAATTGGTGAACATTAGATCATATTTTCGTTGATGTGCATGTTCTGTTTTGAAAATGAAATGACCAACTACCATTACAACATAGTATCTAGAAATTCTTTACTATAAACGTAACTTATTGTAACATCCCTAAGATTTATTAATTTTCATTTATGTGTAGATTATTAAAAGAAATAAAAGAGTAGGAATGTAATTGAAAGGTTTTAAGGATGAAAATGAAAACTTATTAATATTTTTAGGGTCAAAATGTAAATAATGAAATTTGCAAGGACTTCCTCTAACAATTAGAAAATTGCTAATTGGTCCCTCCATTAATATAAAAAAATTCGAGACAAATGAATAGTATAAATAATAACTTTCTCTCTCCTAATTTTCTATCTCTAGATCTAGAGTACCTTCAAGCCTCTGTTAAAATTGAGGTTACCATTGGATTCAGGATGAAGAGTACTACGATATTAACCGAATAATTTTTTAAATCAGCCATAGAATCGCTGTAGATCAAAAGTAGAAAATCTTAAAAAAATGAAATTTTTGAAACTCTTATTTAAAGACCTCAAATTGAAAACCTAACACTGTAGATGGATTCAAGAGATAGATAAACTATAAGATAAGAAGTTTTTCAATCATTTGACAACTTTTGGTGTCATGAATAGTAACTCCGATAGGCGTAAATAGTGATTCTGACCGATGGGAATAGTATTTCTGGTCATAAATAGTGACCATCAGTTTACCAACATTGAATGATCTCTCATAGTCATTTTCTAAGTTTTTAGACCCTCCAAACACATTTCTGAGGTCTATTTGGTCAAATTTAGATTGAAAAAGAACATTTCGGGGCTGTCCAACCTAGAGCCTTATCCAGTGAGTAGATAATTCTTTCTATGAATTACTACATGCTCTTCTTGAACTTTAAATGTATAATTGATTCTGTTAAAAAATTATTTATGCTATTATAAGTTTATGAAATGTAAAATATCTTCTTTACTTACTAATTGACATATAGTTCAAGAAAAGTATGATTTTGCAAATAAATTTTGAAACTCATTGAATATGTGGTTCTAAATGTATTTATCATCATTTGGTAAAGTGAATATTATGTGCATGAGGCATTAATCTGTAAAGTTATAAAGTTGCCAAATATGATTGAATGGAAAGCGTAGTTGCTTGATAATTATGCATTGCATTTGATGGATATGTATATATATATATATATATATATATTGATAAATATCGGCGGGTTGTGTGGTTTGAGATGGTACTAAGTAAGGGACACCCTATTAGCCTGAGTGAGCCAAGGGGAGGGCCACTCCAACTGGGTGATAGTGGTAATGTGAGGAGGCAGAAGGGTGATGAACTCACATTCACTTATTACCTATTGTAATTGTAGTCAGTGATAATGTGAGGAGCCAGATGAGTGATGAACTCACATTTTCTGATTACCTATTGTGACTGTAGTAAGTGATAATGTGAGGAGGCAGAAGGGTGATGAACTCATATTTCCTGATTACCTATTGTGACTGTAGTCGATCGGTCACTACGTGTATAGCAAATGAGTGAATTGAGTATATTGAGAGCTGTGACATGCTTGAGCATTATGTAAAAAGAGTGAATTTTCAATGCATATATAATATGTTAATTATGCATCAACAAAATATATGATTTTATCTCAAAAGTTTTATATTTTTCTATAGCTTATACAGTTGAATATCTTTTGAAATGAGAATATTTGAAATGCGGGTCTCATATGGATGTACCTTCGACTATATTTTCTGTGATAAACTTTAAAATATGAGTTCATCCATATGCTAACCTAGGAGGTCATAGGAGGTATTATTTGCTCACTGAGTTGTCAAACTTACTACACGATATTTACATTTTTGTTCATATAAGAATACAGAGTTTGATTCTATAGATACATGATCAACTAGGTGTCACATTCTCTGGGTGAGCCTACATTGCTTCCAAGGTTCACAGTGTTTAAATCATTCTATACTTGTAATCTAGAGTATGCTCTGCATGCCATAGGTAGGATCCTTACTTTTGCTGTTACTTTGATATTTATTAACTTGGTATGTATATTGTGTATACTTGGAAATACCGATATGTAACTATTTTTATCTGTAAAGGAATGTATTATGCATATTATGGAAAATATATGTTTGTAAAGTATGTGTTTCATATGCCTTAAATTAAGGGCGTGACAAGTTGGTATTAGAGCATTAGGTTTTCCTATGGTTATTGGAGTAAAGGATTCTTTAGTAGGACCTTTAGTATAGATATGAGCTGAACATATTTATACTTCAAGTGATGTTGAGGGATTCGATAGGGTTTCAATTTTCTTTCTATTTCAAGTTTACTAAACTTTCTAGTATAAGATTGATTGAATATTGTAGCATTTTAAAAAATATCTATGGGTCAATTTCTACCTGAAAGTGAAAGGGATAGGCGTGCCAAAGTATTTAAAGAATTGAAACATATGCCTAATATGACCATTTTTGAATGTGATATCCATTATACTCGGTTGTATAGATATGGTAGACTTTGATGTGATATTGAAAATGGATTGGTTAGCATCATGTCATGCCATTTTGGAATGTCACCTTAAGGTGATTAAATTTAATATTCTTTGAGAATCTCATTTCTTAATACAAGGAGATCATAGTGAGGTACTCAGTAATCTAATCTCTACTCTAATAGTTCATAAGTTATTGGAAAATGTCAAGAGAATTTAGCAGTGGTCAAGGATATAGATATGGAATGCATAAGTGTTGATTAAGTTCCAGTGATTAGGAAATTTCTTGATGTGTTTCCTGAGGAATTGCCAGGATTACCCCCAAAACATAAAATTGAATTTGGTATTGATGTACTTCTTGGAATCCAACCAGTGTCTATAACTCATATAGAATGATATCGACTAAATTTAAGGAATTAAAAAAATTGATTTGAGATCTGGGTATAATTAATTGAGGATAAGGGAAGAGGATATTACAAAATTTGCTTGCAGGATTTGGCATCAACACTATGAGTTTTAGTAATGTCATTTGGCTTGACAAATGCCCCAGCTGCATTTATTGACTTAATGAATAAAGTACTTAAACTATTCTTGGATCAATTTATTATTGTATTTATTAATGATATTATTATTATATTTCAAGAGTTCAAAGGATCATAAGCAACATTTGAAGATAGTTTTATAAACTCAAAGAGAGTATCAACTATATGCTAAGTCTTCAAAATGCGAATTCTGACTTAGTAGTGTTACTTACTTAGAGCATATGGTTGGCAAGGATGGTATCCAAGTTGACCCTAAGAAAGTAGAAGCGGTACAGCAATGTCTACGTCTTACTACAGTTATAGATGAAAATCTAAGTCCAATTTACGCTTTTCTGATGTTATCAGTTGTCTAATCTATTTAAGCTATAGTTGGATCAAGTACATGAATAAACGCTTGTAAAGCATCAATCAACTCATCAGCATATGAAGCTGAGATGAGAATTTGTCGTGCTAAGTGTGAGATAAATCTCTGTTCCATAACTTGATAAAAAAAAGACAACAAACCATCAAATAAGTGGTTAACATTTAACAAATATATCAGTTTATGATGGATATTCAGTTGTACTCAATAGACTATTTGGAAAATCTGTTTTAAAGTACTAAAATCCCCTGGTAAAGCAATGAAGGCATAAGCATTGCTCATCATTCTAGCCATGCACTCATGCATGGAAACTACCCTAAATTCTTCCTCAACTGTTTTTCCTATTATGTTTGATACAACTAGAGTGGTAGGAATAATACCTAGAACTTGACATCCTCCTACATGTGCAGCTGTAGACACGCATTCCATTAACTCACAGTTACCTCCACCATAGAATAAATGAACTTTTCTCCTGGCCAGCACCATACCTAGATTTTATGTTGTTTTCACATACTCTCCATCTTTTCCAAGACTGGAACCACAAAAGACACAAATATTTTGAAATTGACGGAATGCGGTTCCTTCCATAACTTCACCCACCCTAACTTTAAGTGTAAAGGTAAAGATACTAATGTGTGTATTTATAGAACTCAGATAAAGGCATTCTTATGATAGTTATGCGAATAGGCTAAGCATAATTAGAACATCTATGTAAGTGATTGGTTAAAGGTGAAAATTCCAAAAATGACGGCACGCATGCATATGTACAGTAGTTGTGATTGTGGCTCCTGTTAAGCACATAAATAGAATAAGATTAAGATATCACCAGAAATTTTTCTTTTCCTTATTGTCCTTGATGAAGTATTGATATCTTGATTCTTGTAAGAAAGTTATAAGTGATAGGCATCATTGTAAAAAACAAGGTGAAAATGCAAACCAGTTAACTATTGAAGAGGGACAATAAAATGATTTATCTTATTTTCCCAATGTTCTTGCCAATGAACTATCGGTATTATTAAGTCAACTAGCTATTTTGAATTTTTTTAATTTAGACTGATTTATTTTACAGTTGGTTGATTACATCTGTTTTGAAGCAACCAACTGCATCCTACCATTTAACTACATGCTCTTTGTTCTTCATAAACTTTTATAAGTTCAGAAATGTTTATTTTCCTTGTGTTATTTTTCCACCGAATAACAGTAACTAGATTTTGGCACATATATTCAAAACTTGTGGCCACCGTTTTTGATGAAATGGCAGCTAAGTTATGTTTATAGCTTTTCAAGAATTACGACCACCGATTTTCATTTTCTTTCACTGCTTTGTCCAAACTTTTGACTTTCTATTTTGGCATTGATCTCTATTATGCTTTTCGTCTAATCTACTGTATCCTCCCTTATTAATGTTTGGTATTAAATGCAAGGTTTTTTTTTCTTATTACAAGGAAGGTTAATTTCTTTTCTTGAAAACTCAGTTATTATGGTGTCCAAGTGGTTAGTAGGTTAAAGTAATGGAGATTTTGAAAGAATATTTTAGAAGAAGCCATAGATTTTGAATATTGTTAGGATATACTAAGATTTGAAAGAATTGTACTAGTAAAATAGTAAAAAAAAGATATAAGTGATATTTTTTTTCGTTTTTTGGTGTGTCAGTAAATAAGAATTTAATATATTGTTTCAAGAGAGCTATTTAGGAAGCCTTAGGATCTTAGTTAGATTATAGTATAGTTGATAATAAATCTAAATGATGTGTTTACGCATTACAAGTTATGCTTCAGGTATGTTTATATAATTTTGGTGAAAGTTGAGAGAAATTATTTGTCCTTAGTTGAACTTGCCATATTAGTAGTTATTAGGCCAATATATAAATGGCACCATTTGAGGTTTTACATAAAACATCGTAGGTTTCCTAATAGATGGGTGAGTTAAGTAAAGTTAAGTTTTTGGAATCTAATTTGGAATAACATAAAATAGATAAAATATGACTAACCTAAATTGAGTATGCTAGTTTGGAGAGCATGCTTCAAGAATATGTCTTCCAGTTTGGTGGAGAATTCCTTAGCAGAATTCGCCTATAATAAAGTGATATTAGATGATTTAAAGCCTTATGTAAGATATGTTATTAACTTTTTGTTAAATGATTCAGTGGGGTCAGACTTATTGTAAGATGTCGTTGATAAAGTAAAATTGATTAGGAAAATATTACAAGTAACTCAATATAGGCCAAAAGTCTATAAGGACCATAAATGTTAGAACACTAGAAATAATCAGTTGGTGACCAATTATTTTTTAAGGACTCACCCATGAAAGAGGTAATGAGGTTTGAAAAGATGAAAAAAGTTCAACTCTAGTATATAGGATCTTTTAAAATCTTGAACAAAGTGGACATAGAAGTATATCGCGTAGCCTTGCTATTAGGATTAAGTGATGTTGATATAGTCTTTCTTACATCAATAATAAGGAAGTACTTACCAGATTCTTCTCATGTTATCTAATTCCAAGAAATTTAATTGGACGAGAATTTGGCTTAATTATGAGAAAAAAATTTGATGTCTAATATTTATTAATAAGTAAAGAACTTACAGTTGATGGAAATTCCTATGGTTAAGGTTATATGGCAAAATCACTCAAGTGAAGAGACTTCTTAGAAAGTAAAGATGATATACAAAAGAGATATCCCCAATAGCTTGAGTAGTGAGGTTAATAACTATAATTTATGCCTTGGATTCATTCCCTACTTGTGATAAGATGGTTTGAAATTCGGAGACCGAATGTCTTAAGGGGGAAAGAATGTAACACCCTAAGATTTAGTAATTTTCATTTATGTATGTATTATTAAAAGAAATAAAGGAGTAGGGATATAATTGAAAGGTTTTAAGGATGAAAATGAAAACTTATTAATGTCACGGCCCCAAATGATGGAAAACATGACCGGCACGGCAAAAGAGTTTCTCCCTAACCGCAAGCCTAACACATAGCATGCACAAACATCCAGCATACAATCAAGAGTACATAATAAATATAACTGGCCACATATACCACATCTAATATAAGAAAATATTGTATATATATATATATATCTCATGAATCCAACATCTGTGATTCAACTTGGCCCATGGCCTCATAATACAAACATTGTTGTAAAACATAAAACCATTTTTCCAAACAACACATTAAAATACGCAAGAAGTGAGGATCCTGCCTGTATGTTCATGGAGGTACACTAGACATAAACTAAACTAAACAAACAATACAAAAGAGCCTTACCCAAATTGGGGCTCACCAACGCTATCTTCAGCCTCCTACGAAGCTGTAGCTGGATCAAAGTCTCTTTGACTATCTGTGGGGAGGAAACAGAAGAGGGGTGAGATCACCACATCTCAATGAATGGATAAATCACACTATAACAGAAACAGGGCAAACCAAGCACGAATGTTTCGCAATGAGTTTAATAATTGAAATCAAAGTGTAAAGATAATAATAGAAACATTAAGCATTTAACCATAATTTATTGAAAGAAAAGCTAAACAGTTCAAATGTGTGTTCAAAAGATAAAACAGGATTAAATTAGTAACAGTAGAGCAAATCAATTATGCATGGTAAGTAATAAATGAAGTTATTTATGCAATAACAATGATGAATGAGATTGTTTAGAAATATTTAATCTTTAAGAAAAATGCACTAGTTTATTGGAAGTCTTTCCTAACAGATCTATCATCTCCCCCAAGCACACAGCAAGGATAGGGTAATCACTGTAGGCGTAGACATAAGTCCACCCTAAATCCCCCAAGCATATAGCAAGGGTATGGTAATCACTGTAGGCGTAGACATAAGTCCACCCTAAATCCCCCAAGCACACAGCAAGGGTATGGTAATCACTGTAGGCGTAGACATAAGTCCAGCCTAAATCCCTGTGTCTTAGGCAGTCATAAAAATGCACTAGTTCAATTAGGATTTAAATTTATAATTTTTATGACTAAGTTCGCATTTCTATAAATTTAGCTCAAATGGAGAATTATCAGTCTAGATGCTTGCCCTGCATACCTAGAGTTCAACTAGGATTTAAATTTATAATTTCTAACATGGTTGGAACATATTGGTTTTCAAAGCGGTAAAACAATTTAGCATACATTCCAACTAGTTAAAACCATACGAGAGAGAGTTATAAACCGAATTCGTAAAACATTTTCGTAAAACATGCGCTATAGTATGAAAAATGTAACATCCTTAATTTCGTTTCTTTTATTGATAAAGGTACATAAAAAATTTAATTAAGGAAATAAAATTTATTAGACAATATTTTAGATATCTAAGGAAATATAATCCTTAGAAATTCTTCACCTTAGGTATATGCATAGAAAATGTTTCTAACATTAAGAGAACAAATAAAGAAGGAAAATCTAATAGGAAAGAAATTAGAAATAACATACTAAAGAGATGCAAAATTCTTGGATAAGGAAGATAAATTTTTAGAAACAAGTAAAGGTCTTAAAATTTCAAAGAACATTGAATTAGGGTAATTTTTCCTAATTCAAGAACTATAGTTACTAAGTTTAAAATCTTTACCCATACATTGGGCTTTTACCTATGGACACTTCATATAGAGTTTTTCCACTTCACATAAGTTTCTAGCAAGCCCATTGGATAACCTAAACAAGAAATTAAACATAGACTTGGACTAGGATATAGTAATTTCACAAATAGCCCAAAAATTATGAAAATATGACCAAGCCCACCAAGAAAGGAAGAATTTTATCCAAAGCAAAGAAAATGGGTAGGACAAGCCCATAATGGGTAGGAATAAGCCCAAATCCAAGAGGAAAACTAAAATAAAATAAATTAGATGATGATATAATAATAAGAATAAAGATTAGGTTACATGGCATTAAGACAAAATATTTAGCAAGTGGTGTGATTCTACATTCATCACTTAAGCAAGTGGCATGATAATACAAGGCTTTAGGACAAAAACATCTATATCCTACACTCATAATTTTAGCAAGTGGTATGATAATACATGGTATTAGGACAAAACATTCATAGCCCACACAAATAATATCAAACAAATAATGAAGATTCAAGGGCTAGAAATTTGCCACCTAAAAAGGCAAACCTATCATACTTGTTTAAGACAAAAGAAAATGGAAATGAATCCCTAAATCAAAGGGACCTTGTCCCATATCTTAAGAACATATTATCATAATTTTCAAAATACAAATCTCCTTTTCCTATGCATATCTTGACTAAGGAAGAGGAAGACAAGAACATAAGTTGTTTGTTTTCCAAAAATTCAACAAAGTGTATCCTAATTGTGATAAGGTAGACCCATGATCATGAAAGGTGAATTATTTGGTGGTCTATATAAGAAAACCCACCCTTACAACATTAGAATTTCGTCCAAGTGAGGGAGAGAAAAAAATAGAAGCAAGGTAGAGTGAGGAAAGGAGAGGAAGAAAGGAAGAAAGAGGAAGGAGAAGTCTAGAAGACTAAGTGCTCCAAGTAAGTTTAACAATATTTCTTTTTGAAGAAAACTTTTGAAACTTATAATATTTGTATGAGATTTTGATCTTAGAACTTTTATGATTGGTCATGATGTTGCTATATCATGTTACATATTGATCTTGCATGTGATGTATGTTTGAATACTTAGGTTGGTGTAGATAGTTCTGCATGGTTATGGCTATGGGTGGCAGAATTTTAAGCTTCGGTATTTTAATTTCTGGGAACAATCTATAAGGAATTAAAATAAATGGTTAACATAAGAATTAAAGATAAATGTGTCATGGATTTTTAGCCACTGGAATCATTCCATTTGGAGTCCATATGAGGTAGCTATGGTCTGATTAGTAGTCAAAGGTCAGAAAATGAATCATCAGGGAAGAATATGTTAGGATAGCTTCGGTAATTTAATTTCTGGGAATTATTGGTAGGGCATTAAAATAAATGGTTAACATAAGAATTAAAGATAAATGTGTCATGGATTTTGAGCCACTGGAATCATTCCATTTGGAGTCCATATGAGGTAGCTATGGTCTGATTAGTAGTCAAAGGTCAGAAAATGAATCATCAGGGAAGAATATGTTAGGATAGCTTTGGTAATTTACTTTCTGGGAATTATTGGTAGGGAATTAAAATAAATGGTTAACATAAGAATTAAAGATATGTATGTCATGGATTTTTAGCCACTGGAATCATTCAATTTGGAGTCCATATGAGGGAGATATGAGCCGATTAGTAGACAAAGGTCAGAAAATGGGTCATCAGGGAAAAATATGTTAGGATAGCTTCGGTATTTTAATTTCTGAGAAGTATCTGTAAGGAATTAAAATAAATTATTAACATAAGAATTAAAGATAAATGTGTCATGGACTTTTAGGCACTGGAATCATTCAATTTGAAGTCCATTTGAGGTAGATATAAGCTGATTAGTAAGCAGAGGTCAGAAAATGTTTATTCAGAATATGTTATTAAAGCTTTAGTTTTTGAATTTCTGGAAAATATTCTGTAGGGAGTTAAAATCGTACGCCAAGATAAAAATTATAGATATAGGGCTCATGGATTTTTACCAACTGGAATAACTCAATTTGGAGTTCAAATTTGGGAGATATGGTCTAATTAGTCAGTAAAGGTCAGAACTTACACGAGAAGAAATAATCTGTACATTTAGGGAGTAATATCACCTTGATTTCTTAATATTTCGCTACAATGTTCAACATAATAGTTTTAGATAATTGTTTTATCTTGAAATTGACACTAAGATCACCTACATCAGAGTTAAATTGAGGGAGTTATGCTCTGATTAGTAAGAGAAGGTTAGATAGGATGAAAACCTGCATCAAGAAAATAAAGAAATAAAATTAGTATTTTAAAAAGAAGATGAATCTTAACAAATGACTAGTATAGCCATAGCCATTGCCATTGCATGAACTTACTACCATTTTAAGTGTGTAATTTTTAACATGGAATTTACCCTAGTACTCATATAAATTTACAAGAAGTTTTGAAAGTGCCGGTTTTATTTGAAAAATCTTAGTATGGTCCGTGGTTGCAGTATTTTCACATCAGAAAAGAATTATTCTAGTTACTGGAAAACAAAATTGTGATTTGTGAAAAGTGCATGTCTAAGGAAAGCTCTGGCAAGGAAAGACATGGTACTTAAGCGTGTCCATTAGTGACCCACCTCTCTTTCCTGGGAACTTTTCTGGTGCGCTGTTTACAGACTACAATTACTATCCAGTTACCAAGGTATTAGTATGGAATTTTGACATGGAAATGTTTTATAAAGTGATATTTTAAATGGTTATGTTCATGGCATGATTACCAATGATTTATGGTAATAGTTATATTTTGATGAACATACTTGTTATTGAAAGCATATTTTTGGCTATCATTGTGAAAAGAAAAGAAATGAGCACGGTCACATGGCAATCCGTGTGGTGCACCAGTAGGGGACGCCCTACCAACGGTTATGATCATGTTAATAAGAAAAGAAAGAGAAAGTGTGCCATGTCGGACGGAGCGAGATAAGCCCGTACCGAAAAGTAGAGAATACTCACCCTGACCGGGGTAGCTTGAAGTAAGAATAAGTGGATAGCCATCATATGAAATTCAAAAAATAGTTATTCATGCCATACATGTCATAACTGTATAATTTTCATGTGCATGATAAAGTGCATTCATGTGACCTAAAGATATTTTCTGTAGTTTATACAGCTGAACATGACGTGATGAACTATATTGATGGTAAATTATGATTTATTGTTGAACTTACTGGGATTTAATTCTCACTATATTTCTATATCATGTTCAGAAGAATAAATATGCAGATATTCTCTATGACACTTATTATCTCTGTACGTTGGATCGAGGTGCCCTACCTTGGGCAACTTCCAGTTATTTCTGATGTAACTGTCGTAGATGTAACTGAGATTCCGGTGGACGTGCCACCCGAACTAGTGTCCCCGGAAGTAGTCGATATAGATGATTAGAACTAATATGTATCTTTGTACAAATGTTTGTAAAATAATGGTGTGTAGTTTGTAAAATAATAGTGTGTATGGAAACTCAGTATTGTATAAATTAAATAAATGTTATATTGAGTTAAGTTGTAACGAGGTAATAACTTCATGGTATTTTAAAAAAAAAAAAAATTTACATAAATGGAGTTGTTACAAAAAACCCACTCACAAGTAAGGGCTCCAGATTGAACAGCCCTAAAATCCTTGTTTCCGGTATGAATTCGGTAAAACAAACCCCAAAATCGAGTCCGGAAGGTCCAAAAACCTTAAATGAGCTTGAGTACTCTTCACTGCCAGGAAAAACTATTCACTACCACTATTCATCGTTGGAAAATACTATTCACCGTCAAAAAAATTTTATCGAATCAACAAAACAACTTTATATCCTAATATTTATCTAGTTTATGAATCCATCTACGGAGTCAGATTTCTAATTAGAAGTTTCTAAGTAAGGTTTTTCAGAATTTACCTTTTACCGAGATTTTCTACTTCAGATCTACGGCGATTCAACGGTTGATTTGAAAAACTGATCAGTCAAAACTGAAGTACTCTTCGTCCTGAATCCAATAACACTTTCAGTTTTAATACCGGAAGCCAATTGGTACTCCAAATCGAGAGAAAAGATTTGAAGTCTCTATTCACTCACTATGCAGCACTATGCATTTTTTTTCGTTATCTTCTTCTTCGAATTCGTCGCCCCCGGTTTCTCATTTTATGGTTTCTAAAACAAATTTTTTTTTATTTTTTTATTTTTTTTATAATTATTAAATAATTAATAATTAGATTTTCTTTTATAAAAATTCATATAAATTTCGTTTTTCATCTTAAAATATCTCAAAAATTCCTAAAAATTTCCATTCTCGTAAATCTTTAGTTAAACTCTTAAATCACATGATTTTTTCTTGATAAACATCATAATAAAACAAATTTCAAAACAAATATCTTTATTCATATTAAAGGAAAGAATATTTCTAAAAATACCATAAAAATTCAATGGAGGCCAGTATAATTATTTTAAGCAACACAATACTTCTTTTACTTAAAAGTCCACTTACTTTTAACAAATCATAATCATTTCTACATAAATAAAAATATATTTGCTTATAGCGCGCCAAAACATAAATTCTCATATTTCTTTTGTAATTCTTTAATCCATGTAATAAATATACATATTTTCTACGGTTCTTATCTCTATTGTCAAAATTCTCTCTTTTATTCTAAATTTTCTTTAAATTGGAATTTTCGTTAAATTTTACGGTTATTACATTCTTCCCCCATTAAAGAAATTCGGTCCCCAAATTTCATCACCATAGTTGCAGATAAATACTAATCTCATTGTTCAAATAAATGCAAATATCTAGCGCGTATCTCTCTTTCCCAAGTAGTTTTCTCAGAAGAATGATTTTTCCATATCACTTTTACTGTAGGTATTTCTTTTGACCGTAACTTCTTTATTTGTGTGACCACTATTGCTACTGGTTATACCTCATGGGTTAAATCTTTCTGTAACTGAATCTATGGACACTGTATAACATGTGTAGAATACGGTAAATATTTCCTTAGCATAGACATATGAAAAAAAAATTGAATGGACATTACCCAATTTAAGAGGTAAAGCCAAACAATAAGCCACTGAACCGATCCTATCAAGAATTTCAAATGGTTCTTTATACCGAGGGTGTAACTTTCCTTTCTTTCCAAATCTCATTACCTCTTTCATTGGTGAGTCATTAAAGAATATATGGTCACCAACTGAAAATTCCTAGTGCTCAACATTCATAGTCCTTGTAAACTTTTGACTTGTATTGAGTTTCCAGTATTTTTTTTCTAATCAATTTCACTTTATCAATGACATCTTATAGTAAATATAACTTCACTGAGTCATTTAACAGAACATTTGTAACATCTCTTACATAAGGCTTAAATCTTCTAATATCATTTTATTATAGACAAATTCTGCTAAGAAATCTCCTACCAATCTCAAAAACATATGCTTGAAGCATGCTCTCCAAGCTAGCATCATCAATTTAGATAAGTCATATTTTATCTATTGCATGTTATTCCAAATTAGATTTCCAAAGTTTAACTTTTCTCAATTCACTCACATATTAAGAAACCTATGATGTTCATGTAAAACTTCAAATGATGCCATTGTATATTGGCATGATAATTACTGCTATGAGCAAGTTCAACAAAAGACAATTAATTTCTCCCAACTTTCACCCCAATAATATAAAGATACTTAAAGCATAACTTCTAATGTATAAACACATCATTTAAATTTAGTATCAGTCATACTATAATTTAATAAAGATCTTTAGACTTCCTGACTAACTCTCTTGAGATAATATATTCAATTTGTATTTGTCAACATACCCACCAATGAAAAATTTCACTTGTATCTTCTTTTTACCATTATACTAGTACCATTTTTTTTTATATCTCAGTATATCCTTATTACCTCGGTTTATCCATATTTACAATCTATGGCTTCTTCTGAAATCTCTTTTCTCAAAAATTATTCATACGTGAATTTCCAATCTCAACATAATTCACATATTAAATACTAAATTCAATTTAAACCTTTAACACAAATATCTTGATTACTTACATTATTTTCGGAGATGATTTTCAAAATATTCTCCATGTTTCCAAATTAAAAATTTTGATATTAACTTAAATCTTACTTTCCATACTTTACTCCTCAGAAACTTCAACACCGTTAATTCCTTTGATTACATTCGTCAAAGCACCATTAGATCATCATTCATCTATTCTTTTCAAAATCCCTATTACTTTAATCTACTAATAAGTTGAACACCATAATAATTGAGTTCCATAGATTAGAAATTAACCCTCCTTATAGTAAGGAAAAAGAATCTTGCATTTAATGCCAAATATTAATGTAGGACAATGTAGCAGAAAATACGAAACACGTAATAGAACCTGGTGCCAAAATAGGAAGTCAGAAATTTGGACAAAAATATCGACAGGAAATTAAAATCGGTGGCTATATTTCTTGAAAATCTGTAAACAAAATCTAGCTGCTAGTTCGACTAAAATCGGTGGTCGCAAATTTTGAATATATGTGCCAAAATTTAATTCAAAGATATTGTTATTCGGCGGAAGCATATCATATGGAAAAGAAATATTTCTGAGCCTATAAAGTCTGTGAATAATAAGAGTACATAGTTAACTAGTAGGATGCAGTTGGTTGCTTCAAAATATATATAATCAATCAACTGTAAATAACCAGTCCAAATTAAAATTTCTCAAAATAGCTAGTCGACTTATAAACCAATAGTCGACTGGTAAAAACATTGAGAAAACAAAATAAACCATTTGATTGTTCCTCTTTAACAATTAATTGGTTTGCATTTTCACTTTTTTTTTCTTTTTCTTTTTTTTTACAATGACGGCTATCACCTACAACCTTTCAAGACATCAATGCTTCATCAAAGACAACAAGAAAAAGACAGATTTCTGGTGATATCTTATCTTATGCTCTTTATGTGCTTAATATGGGTCACAGTCATAACTACTGTACATATACATGCTTGCCATTTTTTTACCTTTAATTTAGCTGATATCCACCAATCACTCACATAGCTATTCTAATAATATCCGGCCTATTCGCATAGCTATTATAAATATGCCCTTCTCTGAGTTCAATAAATACTTACATTAGTATCTTTGTCTATACTCAAAGTTAAGGTAAGAACAATTATGGAGGGAACAGCATTCTGTCAGTTTCAAAATATCTGTGTCTTTTGTGGTTCTAGTTCTGGAAAAGATGGGGAATATGCGAAAGCAGCACAAAACCTGGGTATGGTGCTGGCCAGAAGAAAAATTTATCTAGTCTATGGTGGAGGTAACTGTGGGTTAATGGGGTGTGTGGCTACAGCTGCACATGTAGGAGGATGCCAAGTTCTAGGTATTATTCCTACAGCTCTAGCTGCATCCAGCAACATAGGGAAAACAATTGGGGAAGAATATAGAGTAGCTTCCATGCATGAACGCATGGCTAGAATGATGAGTAATGCTGACGCCTTCATTGCCTTACTAGGTGGTTTTGGTACTTTAGAGGAGATTTTTTAAATAGTCTCTTGGGCACAACTGAATATGCATCACAAACCGATAGGTTTGTTAAATGTTAATCACTTCTTTGATGGTTTGTTGTCTTTTCTAGATCAAGCTGTGGAACATAAGTTTATCCCACACTCAGTACGACGAATTCTCATCTCGGCTTCAAATGCTGAGGAGTTGATTGATGCCTTACAAGCATATGTTCATGTACCTGATCCAACTATTGCTCAAATAGAATGGACGGCAGACAATAGCAGAAAGCGCAAATTGGACTTGGATCTTCATCTGTAACTGTAGCAAGATGTGGACCCACTTTTACTTTCTTAGGGTTATCTTGGATACCATCTTGCTAGCCACATATCTTAAGAAAGTATTATTACTAAGTCAAAATTCATATTTTGAGAACTTAGCATATAGCTGATACTCCCTTGGAGTTTGTAATACTATCTTTAAATATTGCTTATGATCCTCTGAACTCTTGAAATATTCTAGTATATTATCAATAAATATAATAACAACTTGATTTAGGGATGGCTTAATTACTTATTCATTAACTCTATGAATGTAGCTGGGGCATTTGTCAATCCAAATGACATAACTATAAACTTATAGTGTCCATGCCGAATCTTGAAAGCAAATGTTTTTTTTAATATCCTCTTCTCTTATCCTTAATTGATGATATCTAAATATCAAATTAAGTTAATTTTTTTTAAAAAAATGTTGAGCACTTTCTAACTGATCAAATAGTTCATCTATACAAGGTAATGAGTATTTATTCCACATTGTCACTTTATTCAACTATCTATAATCTATGTATAATCATAGTGATCCATATACTGGAGCACTCCAAGTAAAAATACTAGGGCTTTTAAATCCCTTGTCTAACATGTCTTGTAACTATTTCTTTTTCAGTTCTTTAAGTTCAGTGGGTGCCATTCTATATGGAAATATAGACGCTGGCCAAGAAATAAATCAATACCAAATTCTATTTATTATTTCGGGGTAACCCTGGCAATTCTTCAGGAATTATATCAGAAAATTCTCTAATCACTGGAACTTGATTTACACTGATATACTTTATATTAGCATCTCTCACCACTGCCAACTATTCTTGGCACCTTTTTGTAATCACTTATGGACTGCTAAAGCAGAGATTAGGTTACTGGGTATCTCACTAAGATTTCTTTGTATCAAGAGAGAAAATTCTCCAAGAATATTGAATTTAATCACCTTCTAGTGACATTTCAAAATGACATGACATAATGCCAACAAATTCATTCTCAATATCACATCACAATCTACCATATCTAGACAACCGGGTATAACGGATGTCACATTCAGAAACCATCATACCAGAGTTTGACCCCTTCCGTACCTTGGTGGTATAGGATTTGCCTAAACACAGCATTCCGCTGAGGTTTGCCCTACTACCATTCAAGAGGACACGCGAAGAGACTCTATATGGGTCTTTTCCCAAGCACACAGCAAGGGAAGGCATATAACATCTCATATAACTGGCATCTCGCTATAAAACAGAGATAGCCCAACCGTCACTTAACCATGCCAACATAGCATACTATAAACTGACTTACTTGAACAAAAGGACAACATCCTATCGAACCCCTTTAGCAGCACCGTGAATATAAACATGTCCGGATTCATACCCATACTCAAAGTCCTACCTAAAGGTCCGTTACTCCATGAACACAGGAAAACCTAAAGCTCTGATACCACTCTGTCACGGCCCCAAATGATGGAACACATGACCGGCACGGCATAAGGGTTTCCCCCTAGCTGCAAGCCTAACACATAGCATGCACAAACATCCAGCATACAATCCAGAGTACATAATAAATATAACTGGCCACATATGCCACATCCAATATAAGAAAATATTGTATATATATATATATATATATATATATATATATATATATATATATATATATATCTTATGAATCCAACATCTGTGATTCAACTTGGCCCATGGCCTCATAATACAAACATTGTTGTAAAACATAAAACCATTTTTCCAAACAACACATCAAAATACACAAGAAACGAGGATCCTGCCTGTATGTTCATGGAGGTACACTAGACATAAACTAAACTAAACAAACAGTACAAAAGAGCCTTGCCCAAACTGGGGCTCACCAACGCTATCTTCAGCCTCCTACGAAGCTGTAGCTGGATCAAAGTCTCTTTGACTATCTGTGGGGAGGAAACAGAAGAGGGGTGAGATCACCACATCTCAGTGAATGGATAAATCACACTATAACAGAAACAGGGCAAACCAAGCACGAATGTTTCGCAATGAGTTTAATAATTGAAATCAAAGTGTAAAGATAATAATAGAAACATTAAGCATTTAACCATAATTTATTGAAAGAAAAGCTAAACAGTTCAAATTTATGTTCAAAAGATAAAATAGGATTAAATCAGTAACAGTAGAGAAAATCAATTATGCATGGTAAATAATAAATGTATTTATGCAATAACAATGATGAATGAGATTGTTTAGAAATATTTAATCTTTAAGAAAAATGCACTAGTTTATTGGAGGTCTTTCCTAAAAAATCTATCATCTCCCCCAAGCACACAGCAAGGGTAGGGTAATCACTGTAGGCGTAGACATAAGTCCACCCTAAATCCCCCAAGCACACAGCAAGGGTATGGTAATCACTGTAGGCGTAGACATAAGTCCACCCTAAATCCCTGTGTCTTAGGCAGTCATAAAAATGCACTAATTTATTGGAGGTCTTTCCTAACAGATCTATCATCTCCCCCAAGCACACAACAAGGGTAGGGTAATCACTGTAGGCATAGACATAAGTCCAACCTAAATCCCCCAAGCACACAGCAAGGGTAGGGTAATTACTGTAGGCGTAGACATAAGTCCAACCTAAATCCCCCAAGCACACAGCAAGGGTATGGTAATCACTGTAGGCGTAGACATAAGTCCACCCTAAATCCCCCAAGCACACAGCAAGGGTATGGTAATCACTGTAGGCATAGACATAAGTCCATCCTAAATCCCTGTGTCTTAAGCAGTCATATGCCCGTCACAGTATCCTAGGCCGAAGCCTTCGCATGACCATGGTGCACCAGGGCTAGCACTCCCTGCGGCTAGCTAACAGTGATCTAAAAAGGTCCCTCCAATAGAAAACATTTGAAATATGCTATTCAAAGAGTTTAAAGTAAAACATTTCAATAACCTTACAATAAAGCTATAATTCTCTATCTAGCTCTTTTCATGCATAAAATTCCGTTCTAAAATATATCTCATCCATGAATTCCCATGGAGACCTTTATAATCATAAACTTTCCCTTTTAAACATAGATCGTCCGTAGACGTCACATAGATTCTCATCATGCATCAAATCATTTCATGGCTAACTTAGTTCATTTCTATGACTAAGTTCGCATTTCTATAAATCTAGCTCAAATGGAGAATTATCAGCCTAGATGTTTGCCCTGCATACCTAGAGTTCAACTAGGATTTAAATTTATAATTTCTAACATGGTTGGAACATATTGGTTTTCAAAGCGGTAAAACAATTTAGCATATATTCCAACTAGTTAAAATCATACGAGAGAGAGTTATAAACCGAATTCGTAAAACATGCGCTATAGTATGAAAAATCCACTCACAAATAAGGGCTCCACTATGAATTCGGTAAAATAAACCCTAAAATCGAGTCCGAAAGGTTCAAAAACCTTAAATGAGCTTGGGTACTGACCGCGCGGGAAACACTATTCACCGCCACTATTCATCGCTAAAAAACACTATTCACTGTCAAAAAAATTTTACCGAATCAACAAAACTATTTTATATCCTAATATTTATCTAGTTTTTGAATCCATCTACGGAGTCAGATTTTTAATTAGAAGTTTCTAAGTAAGGTTTTTCAGAATTTACCTTTTACCGAGATTTTCTACTTCAGATCTACGGCGATTTAACAGTTGATTTGAAAAACTGATCGGTCAAAACTGAAGTACTCTTCATCCTGAATCCAATAACACTTTCAGTTTTGATACCGGAAGCCAATTGGTACTCCAAATCGAGAGAAAAGATTTAAAGTCACTATTCACTCACTATGCAGCACTATGCATTTTTTTTTGTTTTCTTCTTCTTCGAATTCGTCGCCCCCGGTTTCTCATTTTATGGTTTCTGAAGAAAAAAAAAATTTATTTTTTTATTATTTTTTTTATAATTATTAAATAATTAATAATTAGATTTTCTTTTATAAAAATTCATATAAATTCTGTTTTTCATCTTAAAATATTCCAAAAATTCCTAAAAATTTCCATTTTCGTAAATCTTTAGTTAAACTCTTAAATCACGATTTTTCTTGATAAACATCATAATAAAACAAATTTCAAAACAAATATTTTTATTCATATTAAAAGAAAGAATATTTCTAAAAATACCATAAAAATTCAATGGAGGCCGGTATAATTATTTTAAGCAACATAATACTTCTTTTACTTAAAAGTCCACTTACTTTTAACAAATCATAATCATTTCTACATAAATAAAAATATATTTGCTTATAGCGCGCCAAAACATAAATTCTCATATTTCTTTTGTAATTCTTTAATCCATGTAATAAATATACATATTTTCTACGGTTCTTATCTCTATTGTCAAAATTCTCTCTTTTATTCTAAATTTTCTTTAAATTGGAATTTTCGTTAAATTTTACAGTTATTACAATTAATATTTTTGGGGTCAAAATGTAAATAATGAAAATTGCAAAGACTTCCTCTAACAATTAGAAATTTGCTAATTGGTCCCTTCATCAATATAAATTTTTTTTTTAAGGTGAATGAATAGTATGAATATTAATTTTCTCTCTCTAGATCTAGAATACCTTTGAGCATCCGATCTTAAAATTAAGGATACTACTAGATTCAAGACGAAGAATACTACGATATTGGCCGAATAATTTTTTAAATCGGTCATAGAATCGCCGCAGATCGGAAGTTAAAAATCTTAGAAAAAAAATAAGTTTTGAAACTCCTATTCAGATACCTCAAAATGAAAATATGACATAGTAGATGGATTTAGGAGATAGATAAAGTATAGGATATGAAGTTTCTCAATCATTTGACAACTTTTAGTGTTATGAACAATAACTCCAACCAGCATGAATAGTGATTCTAGTCTATGTAAATAGTATTTTCGGTCATGAACAGTGACCATCGGTTGATCGAGCTCCTGGAGTCATTTTCTTAGTTTTTGGATCCTCTAGACTCATTTCTGAGGTCTATTTGGTTAAATTTAGATTGAAAAAAAATATTTTGGGGTTGTCTAACATGGAGCCTTACTCGGTGAGTAAATAATTCTTTCTATGACTTACCACATGCTCTTCTTAAACTTTAAATGTATAATTGATTCTGTTTATAAATTATTTATGCTATCATAAGTTTATGAAATATGTTAAAATATCTGCTTTACTTACTAACTGGCATATATTCAAGAAGAGTATGATTTTACAATTAGATTTTGAAACTCATTGAATATGTGGTTCTAAATATATTTATCATCATTTAGTAAAGTTAATATTATGTGCATGAGGCATTAATCTGTAAAACTATAAATTTGTCTAATATGATTGAATGGCAAGCATAAAGCTCAGGCGATTTGCTTGATAATTATGCATTGCATTTGATAGATATACATTTATATATATATATATATATATATATATATATATATATATTTATATATATATATATATATATATATATATATATATATATATATATATATATATATATATATATATATATATATATATATATATATATATATATATATATATCTGTGTGTGTGTGTGTGTGTGTCTATGTATATGTATTGATGAATATCGACAGGTTGTATGGCTTGAGACGGTACCGAGTAAGGGACACCCTATTAGCCTGAGTGAGCCAAGGGAAAGGCTACTCCAACCTGGGGACACCCTATTCCCTTATTACCTATTGTGAAGGTGATAAACTCACATTTCTTAATTACCTATTGCGACAATAGTCAATCGGTCACTGCGTGTATAGCAAATGAGTGAATTAAATATATTGAGAGTTTGACATGCTTGAGCATTATGTAAAAAGAGTGGATTTTTAATGCATATATAGTATGTTAATTATGCATCAACAAAAGTTATGATTTTATCTCAAAAGCTTTATATTTTTTTGTAGCTTATACAGCTGAATATCTTTTGAAATGAAAATATTTGAAATGTGGGTCCCATATGGATGTACTTTCGACTATATTTTCTGTGACAAACTTCAAAATATGAGTTCATCCATATGCTGACCTAGGAGGTCATATGAGGTATTATCTACTCACTGAGTTGTCAAACTCACTACACGATATTTACATTTTTTTTTCATATAAAAATACAGAGTTTGGTCCTACAGATACATGATCAACTAGGTGTCACACTCTCTAGGTGAGCCTACATTTCTTCCAAGGTTCATAGTGTTTAAATCATACTATACTTGTAATCTAGAGTATGCTCTGTATGCCACAGGAAAAATCCCTATTTTTGTTATTACTTTGATATTTATAAACTTGGTCTGTATATTGTGTATACATGAGAATATCTAAATGTAACTATTTTTATCTGTAAAGATATTATGGCAAATATATGATTGTAAAGTATGTGTTTCACATGCCTTAAATTAGAGGCATGACACTTATAGCCTTCAAATTTTTCGAACCAACATTGCTATACATTAACACTTTTGATTTTGCATTATTCCATTGTAATAAAAGAGATAATAATCCAATTGAAGTGATACTACCATAGGTCATCATTGTGCCCAAACAAGGATAAATACACATCACCCAATATCAAAACATACATTAAAAGGTAATCCTAGGTCGCACTTTTTTATTCTTAGTGGCTTTTGGAATAACTACCTTGCTGTGATTGTTGTGATGCCCCCACCTTGCTGTCCTAAGAGCTTTTTCATCCTCTTACTGTGAATGTTACCACAATGTTGTACAAATAAAAACATGCAAACAATACAAGCCAAAATAGTTTTAATGACAAATTTTTGGTGAAGTTTAAAGGAATAGTTGATAAAACAGAAAATAATGACAAGCTTCTAACCATATCTAAATAACGACAATCATAGAAAAAAAACATCTCTAAAACTAGAAATAACAACAATTTTTATGAAATTATCACTAAACAATGATGGATTTTGAAAACCAATGTTATTTAGCGATGGTTTTAGAAAAATTGTCGTTATTTAACAACGATTTTTCAAAAATCATCATTCAATCAAAGCTTTTCTTGATTTAAATATCCCCAACCAACCCAATTGCAATTCGACTATATTTTCTCTACTTTCTCTACATTCAAAATCCATATCTTTTCTCTCTTTCTTATCTCCTCTTAATTCATCTCAAGATCGCCTGTATTCCTTTTTTTCTATTTTGTTGATTTTTAAGTTCGTTGTGTGAATGGTTGAAACCTTGAGTAGTAGTGATTTGATACATTCCCTCCTCTCATTGATCGTGAATGCTCTTTTTCCTTCTTCTTATGTCTCTAATATCACTTTTTTCTCTCAAGGAAGGTTGGTACTATCTCTGCTCAGCCTTGATAGTTGAAATATGAAATTGGACCTAACTTATATATTTTTTTCTTTCAAAATTCATTATTTGTGACCTGTTTTGTCTTTTATTTGACTTAATTCATAGATCCTTAGTTTATTTCTTTGGAATTTTGGGTTCTTGATAGTTAATAATATTTGGTTTGAATTTGATACAATGCTATTCATCAAGCAAAAAAAACTAGAGTGAAAATGATAGAACATTTGATATCGGTTTGGTTTCATTTTTATTACTAATAAATAAAAATAAAAAAACCTTGTCACTCATCAAGCATGAAATTTTATTTAAAAATAAAAAATAAAAAGACAAATAAGGTATGGTTTAGCAATGGTTTCCTAACCGTTGTTTGTAACACTATTTTTTTCTTTTCTTTTTATCACAATTCTCATAACAATATATATTTGCATAAATACCCATATATGTATATTACAATTCCCGCATAAGTATTCATAATAAAATACTAGTCATAATTACAATACAAATACAAAAGTCCCTATACAGCACACCACCCTTAAAACACAAAGGGTGAGGAGGTGGTGCTGACATCGGGATCTTTACTGGCAACGCCGTCCATGGAAGCATCTCACTTTCTTTTATCTGAACATAACACCACAAAATAGTGAGAACATGGTTCCCAGTAGACTCAACCTTTTATAATAAAATATGTAAAAACAGATATTATATTCAGCTGTATAAATTACAGAAAATATCAAGTTTTTATGATAAAATCATAACTTTTAATACACCTGCCTCACTCGGCGATCTGGCACACTCAATGCATGAAAAACATAGCTCTTCATGTTGCGCAATGCTCATCGCATGCCATAGCTATAAAATCACACATTTTCACTCATTGCTTCTCTTTTATTCTCATTTACTTCTCTTTTATTCTCATTTGCTTCTCTTTTATTCTCATGTGGTTGGGTGGCCTCATCGGCTCACTCAGGCTAGTAGGGCGTCCCCTACCCGGTACAGTCACAGCCATACAACCCACCAATATTCATCGATGTCCACTCAACTCAACTGCAATGCATATGCACCAAGCAACTCATCGCAAGCTTTACGCTTGTCAATCAATAACAAATGCAATGCAAAAATATCATTTTTTATGCTCAATGAGTTATATAGATATACATCACAACTCTTACCATGAGCATATTTCAAATCATATGTTCAATAGGTATTTCCATCTATATCACTCTTTCAAAATATCTCAAATCAATATTCAATGTAAGCCCTTTGAAATCAAGTAAATAAAATAATGTTTTGGTGATATAAAACCATCACTTTAGAAGTATTTCTCTTGGTCAATTGGTTTCTAAAATCCCTTCAACAAACAAGGTTCTGTGATCTTCTCTCACTAATCAGAACATAACTCTCTCATTTCAACTCTGATTAAGGTGATTTCGGTGTCTATGTAAAGCGAAGACAATTACCTACAACTTTGATGTTAACTGTAGTTACCCATTCCTTACTAATTAGTCCCATAAATTCGAACACTAAAGCACTCATATTTATAAATTTTAGATTCTAGACTTTTCGTGTTCGGTGACCTTCCCTCACTATTCAGAACATAACTCTCCCATTTAAACTCTGATTAAGTTTATTTTGGTGTCTTTGCAATGTTAAGAGAATTATCTACAACTTTCATGTTTACAATATGTTTAAATTCCTTACCGATTAGTCCCAGAAATTCGAACACTAAAGCACTCATATTTACAAATTCTAGATTCTAGACTTTTTGTGTTCTGTGACCTCTTCTTACTTTTTGGGTCATATCTCCCTCATATTGACTCCAAATTAGGTGATTTCAGAACCTATAAATTCATGAGACATATATCTACAATTCTTATGTTTATAGTTTCTTTAAAATCATTACCGATTTTACCCAGAAATTCGAAATAACCAGAATAGAAAAATCCACATAATATACAGCCCACATGTTGCACAATTTCACAATTAATCACTTGTAAAACATAGAAATTGCATCAAAATTTGTGGAGAGTAGGTGTTAAGCTTACCTTAACAAGCTTCCTAAACTTTGAATACCAATTTCTCACCACCAAAACCTACATCCATAACTTGATTTAGGATCCATTGAAGAAAAGATGATTATAGAAGAATTCGGATCAAGAAAACCTACCTTGATTCTCTCCTCTTGCACTTTCTCTCTCTTCTTCCTCTCTCTCCTTCTTGTCCTCTCCTTTCTGAATGTTGTTTTATCACTCCCCCTCCCCTTTTATAGTCAAAACCATCATCATCACTCAAGTGTTTTAAAAATTCTTCTAGCCTACCAATCAAGTGTTTTAAAAATCCTTCTAGCCTACCACTCAAGTGTTTTAAAAATCCTTCTAACCTACCACTCAAGTGTTTTAGAAACACTTCTAGCCTACCACTAAAGTGTTTTAGAAATATTTCCAGCCTACCATTTAAGTGTTTTAGAAACACTTCTAAGCTACTTGGTTGGAATTACCAAAATGCCATTCTACCAAAAATTGTATAAATACTAAAAATCGTATAAATACCAAAATACCACTTTAAAGTATTTACACCATTGCTAGTCTATTGAAATTACATAATTGTCACTCTCTAAAAGCATTACAATACAACCCTTACATTAAAGATTACGTAAATACCGATTAGTATTTTAGGGAAAAATCAAGGATGTTACAGTTCTCCCTCCCTAAAAAGAAATTTTGTCCCCAAAATTCAAAGCCTATCTATCTTCAAATAGTTGCGGGAATTTCTGTATCATGACATCCTCTTTTTCCCACGTGGCTTCTTCTGCCGTTAAACCTTTCCAAGCTATCTTCACCAACGGAATCGTTTTGTTCCTTAGCTGTTTCATGTCCCTTTCCAGAATTGTAATCGGCTTTGGTCGATAAGTCAAATTCTCGTTTACAATTATTGGCTCTTCTTGAATTATGTGCGCCGGATCTGGTAGATATTTCTGAAGCTATGATACATGGAACACATCATGCAAATTTGTCAGATGCAAAGGAAGTGTAATTTGATATGCTGACGGACCTACCCTCCTGAGAATTTGGTAAGGGCCTAAGTACCTCGGGCTCAGTTTCTTTACTTTCATTGCTCGGCCAATTCCAGTAGTCAGAGAAATTTTCAAAAATACATGTTCCCCTTCTTGAAATTGTAACGGCCTCCTCCTCTTATCGAAATAGCTTTTCTGTCGACTCTGACCCGTTCGCATCTTATCCCGAATCATCTGTATCTGCTCAAACATGTGTTGCACTAACTCGGGCCCCAATAATTTTTTCTCCCCCACTTCATCCCAACATAAAGGTGATTTACACTTTCTTCCATACAAAGCTTCATAAGGTGCCATCCTAATACTGGAATGATAACTATTATAATATGCAAACTCTGCCAGGGGTAAATATTCATCCCATCCCTTTCCTTGCTCTAGCGTACAAGCTCTTAGCATATCTTCTAAGGTTTGTATAGTCCTCTCTGTTTGTCCATCTATTTGAGGATGATATGCAGTACTAAAACATAGACGGGTGCCAAAAGCCTCTTGTAATGCTCTCCAAAATTTGGAAGTAAATCTAGGATCTCGATCTGAAATTATGCTATTAGGAATTCCATGTAACCGAACAACTTCCTTCATATACAATTGGGCTAATTTATTTAAGGAGTAGTTAATCCTGATGGGTAGGAAGTGTGCAGATTTTGTCAATCTGTCCACTATTACCCATATTGCATCATTGCTTGCCTGAGTCTTAGGTAACCCTACAACAAAGTCCATAGAAATGTTATCCCATTTCCACTCAGGGATTTCTAATGGTTGTAACATCCCAGAAGGTTTTTGGTGTTCAATCTTCACTTTTTGACAAGTCAGACATTTCGTTACATACTCAGCAATGTCTCGCTTCATTCCTGGCCATCAGTACAATCTTTTCAAGTCTTGATACATCTTTGTAGATCCCGGATGGATTTTATACTTACTTTGATGTGCTTCATCCAGAATTTTAACTTTCAAATTCCCTCCTTGTGGTACATATGTTCTGCCTCGGTACATAATGACTCCATCTTTTGATACTGCAAAATCAGGTTGGTCTCTTCGGTCTTGTAAAAACTTATCCTGTGATTGAGCCTCCTTAATTTCCATCTTTAAATCACATTCAACTTTTAATTCGCTAATAATCAGACTTCCAGGGAGAGTCACCACTGATAACTTCAAATTTTGAAACTCTTCAATCAACTTCATCTCCCAAATTAGCATATGACTCACATGCAGCGACTTCTGACTCAATGCATCAGCTACTATGTTTGCCTTTCCAGGGTGATACTTTAATTCAAACTTATAATCACTGATGAATTCTATCCACCTTCTTTGCCTCATATTAAGCTCTTTTTGGTCAAAAAGATACTTTAAACTCTTGTGGTCGCTATATATCTCAAATACAGCTCCATACAAGTAGTGTCGCCATATCTTTAAGGCAAAAACTATTGCAGCTAACTCCAAGTCATGAGTGGGATAGTTCTCTTCATGTGATTTCAACTATCGAGAAGCATATGCAACCACTCTGCTTTCTTGCATTAATACACACCCTAAGCCTTTTTTGGAAGCATCTGTATAGACTTCAAATCGTCCAGAAGGATCGGGAATGACTAAAACAGGAGGAGAAGTCAATCTGACTTTAAGCTCTTGGAAACTATTCTCACATTCTTCAGTCCACTTAAAGAGACTTCCTTTTTCTGGTTAATCGGGTCATAGGTAGAGAGCTATTTGAGAAAACCCCTATATGAATCTTCTATAATATCCTGCTAAACCCAGGAAACTTCTTATCTCAGTCACAGTTTTTGGTCTCCCCCATTTCAACACTGCTTCAGTCTTACTGGGATCTACTGACACACCCTCCCCAAAAATTATGTGACTCAAGAACTTTACTTCTTCTAACCAGAATTCACATTTCTCTAATTTCATAAAGAGTTTCTTTTCTTTCAACACCTGAAGCACTAGTCGAAGATGCTGGCTATGTTCTTCTTCACTCTTAGATTAGATTAGGATATCGTCTATGAATACCACTACGAATCGATCCAGATATGGTCTAAAAATGCGATTCATGTAGTCCATAAAGATCGCCAGCGCATTCGTGACCCCAAACGGCATTACCCGGAATTCGTAGTGTCCATACCGAGTTCTAAAAGCTGTCTTCGGAATATCTTCTTCCTTAACTCCAATCTGATGATACCCTAACCTCAAGTCTATCTTTGAGAAAATCATAGCTCATTTTAGCTGATCTAACAGATCGTCAATTCTGGGCAACGGATACTTATTCTTAATAGTCGCCTTGTTTAGTTTCCTGTAGTCAATGCACAGTCTTAAACCGCCATCCTTCTTCTTTACAAATAGCACAGGCACTCCCCAAGGTGATACCCTGGGTCGAATAAAGTTTTTTCTAACAAATCTTCAAGTTGCTTCTTAAGTTCTTGTAATTCCATAGGAGACATCCTATACAGAGTAATAGAAATCAGTCTTGCTTATGGTGCCAGATCTATGGAAAATTCCACTTCTCTCTTCGGTGGAGGTTCAGAGATCTCAGAGGGAAAAACCTCTGGAAACTCACTGACTATCGAAATTCCAAGCAGTTCATGGTCCGTATTTGGACCAATAGCATACAGGAAGATACAACTCAAGTCCACCTCTCTCAACTCTTTATTGAGTCTGTGAGCACTGATAACACTATACTTTTGGTTCTCCAGAGGCTCCACGAGAAACTCAAAAGTCTTATTGTAGCAATCTAGAAAGACTCGGTTCTTACTTAACCAATCCATACCCAAGATGACATCAATACTGTCCAAGGGTAGACAGACCAGATCCACTACAAAAGATCTGTTACTTATCTCAACAAAACAATTCAAACACACCGAGGAGGTAATTACTTTTCCTCTCGTAGGTGTCACTACCGCTAACTCATGTGGTAACTCAACAGTAGGGTATTGTAACTTCCCCACACATTCTATGGCTATAAAAGAATGACTTGCACCAGAATTAAACAATACAATCAAAGGTATATTGTTGATATAACATGTACCTTGCATCAGATCAGGAGTGGATTTTGCTTCAGCACCACTCAAAGTGAAAACCCTTCCTGGTGCCCGCTGAGGTTATGCAATCCCTTTCCCCTTTCCTTACGGGCATTGTTGTGCAATATGCCCCTTTTGTCCACACTGGAAGCAAGTAATGGAATTGAAGTAACATGATCCATTTTTATAGTATCGTCCACATTTCCCACACGGATCCGTCACCGGCTTTTGTGGAAAAAGTCTGGGTCCCACCAGTGTAGGTTGTTTACCCCTCATAACAGCCTTTCCTCTAAAATTTCTGTCCACAATTGGAAATTCCCTCTTTCGCTTCCACTAAACCCGTCTTTCTCTATCTTCTTCCACTGTCTTCAGGCTCTTCTCCAGCAGACAACATTTGTTAATCAATGGAACAAATTCTCGGATCTCGAAACCCACCACAGCATTATGGATTTTCGGATTCAGCCCTGCTTCAAATTTGATTGCTTTCCATGATTCATTAGGATTATGTCTCATATAGTCTGAAAACTTTGACAATTCCTCAAATTTTGCAATGTACTGTTCCACGGTTTGGTTGTTTTGTCTAAGCTGAAGGAATTCAATCTCCTTCTCAGCTCTCACACTTCTGGGGAAATATTTATCCAAAAAAGTCTCTCGGAATACTTGCCAAGTAACCTCACGGCCTTGGTGACTTAGTAGTTCACTGGCTCCCCTCCACCAGTACTCAGCTTCCTCTTGTAGCATATAAGCCGCAAAATTAACCTTCTGCTCATCAGCACAATTCAAGATTTTGAAGATTTTCTCCAGTTCAACCAGCCACCTTTCAGCAGTTACGGGTTCATAACCACCCACAAAAGTCGGTGGTCGAGTCTCTAGGAATTCAGACCATCCATTTCCTTCTTTAGTTTCGTTTCTGTCTCTCTGATGGTTCCTCTCATTCCCCGGGTTTCCTCTAATCCCTTCTGTGGTAATCTGCTGGAGATGCTGCAAAATTTGATTCATTGCAGCGGCCTGAGCTTGCATAGCTGCAGCTATGTTGTTTAAACTAGCATCTGAACTGCCTGTCAGATTCTTTTTTGGTGGTTCCATCACTTACTGTATTAGTGAAGCAAAATATCAGTTTTTTATTGAGATGATCAATCTCAACAGTGGTTTAAGAAACTTACAGTAAGCATCACACCACTCAAGTATACAGTTAGGAAACACTAGTAATTTCCTACTGAATTTATATGCTACCTTACTCAACATTACCGCATAACCATGTAAGACTCTACTAAGTCAACCTAGGTGACCATCCACCCAATGGTCGCCTAGGATCGACCCGCTCTGATACCAACTATGTAACACCATATTTTTTTTTCTTTTTATCACAATTCTCATAACAATATATATTTGCATAAATACCCATATATGTATATTACAATTCCCGAATAAGTATTCATAATACAATACTAGTCATAATTACAATACAAATACAAAAGTCCCCAGACAGCACACCACCCTTAAAACACAAAGGGTGAGGAGCTGGTGCTGACATCGGGATCATTACTGGCAACGCCGTCCATGGAAGCATCTCACTTCCTTTTATCTGAACATAACACCACAAAATAGTGAGAACATGGTTCCCAGTAGACTCAACCTTTTATAATAAAATGTGTAAAAGCAGATATTATGTTCAGCTGTATAAACTACAAAAAATATCAAGCTTTTAAGATAAAATCATAACTTTTAATACACTTGCCTCACTCAGCGATCTGGCACACTCAATGCATGAAAAACATAGCTCTTCATGTTACGCAATGCTCATCGCATGCCATAGCTATAAAATCACACATTTTCACTCATTGCTTCTCTTTTATTCTCATTTACTTCTCTTTTATTCTCATTTGCTTCTCTTTTATTCTCATGTGGTTGGGTGGCCTCATCGGCTCACTCAGGCTAGTAGGGCGTCCCCTACCCGGTACCGTCATAGCCATACAACCCACCAATATTCATTGATGTTCACTCAACTCAAGTGCAATGCATATGCACCAAGCAACTCATTGCAAGCTTTACGCTTGTCAATCAATAACAAATGCAATGCAAAAATATCATTTTTTATGCTCAATGAGTTATATAAATATACATCACAACTCTTACCATGAGCATATTTCAAATCATATGTTCAATAGGTATTTCCATCTATATCACTCTTTCAATATATTGCAAATCAATATTCAATGTAAGCCCTTTGAAATCAAGTAAATAAAATAATGTTTTGGTGATATAAAACCATCACTTTAGAAGTATTTCTCTTGGTCAATTGGTTTCTAAAATCCCTTCAACAAACAAGGTTCTTTTTTCTATAGAAAACAATGAAAAATAAGGTTTTCCAGCCCTAAACACGGCCTTGAAACTCAGAACACGGTAGGACCGTGTTCTGTGATCGTCTCTCACTAATCAGACCAAAACTCTCACATTTCAACTCTGATTAAGGTGATTTCGGTGTCTATGTAAAGATAAGACAATAACATACAACTTTGATGTTAACTATATTTACCCATTCCTTACTGATTAGTCCCTTAAATTCGAACACTAAAGCACTCATATTTACAAATTCTGGATTCTAGACTTTTCGTGTTCTATGACCTTCCCTCACTATTCAGAACATAACTCTCTCATTTAAACTCTGATTAAGCTTATTTTGGTGTCTATGAAATGTTACAAGAATTATCTACAACTTTCATGTTTACAATATTGTTAAAGTCCTTACCGATTAGTCCCAAAAATTCAAACACTAAAGCACTCATATTTACAAATTCTGGATTCTAGACTTTTCGTGTTCTGTGACCTCCTCTTACTTTTTGGGTCATATCTCCCTCATATTGACTCCACATTAGGTGATTTCAGAGCCTATAAATTCATGAGACATATATCTACAATTCATATGTTTATAGTTTCTTTAAAATCATTACCGATTTTACCCAGAAATTCGAAATAACCAGAATAGAAAAATCCACATAATATACAGCCCACATGTTGCACAATTTCACAATTAATCACTTGTAAAACATAGAAATTGCATCAAAATTTGTGGAGAGTAGGTGTTAAGCCTATCTTAACAAGCTTCCTAAACTTTGAATACCAATTTCTCACCACCAAAACCTACATCCATAACTTGATTTAGGATCCATTGAAGAAAAGATGATTATAGAAGAATTTAGATCAAGAAAACCTACCTTGATTCTTTCCTCTTGCACTTTCTCTCTCTTCTTCCTCTCTCTTCTTCTTGTTCTCTCCTTTCTGAATTTTTTTCTGATCACTCCCCCTCCCCTTTGATAGTCAAAACCATCATCATCACTCAAGTGTTTTAAAAATTCTTCTAGCCTACCAATCAAGTGTTTTAAAAATTCTTCTAGCCACTCAAGTGTTTTAAAAATCCTTCTAGCCTACCACTCAAGTGTTTTAGAAACACTTCTAGCCTACCACTAAAGTGTTTTAGAAATATTTCCAGCCTACCATTTAAGTGTTTTAGAAACACTTCCAAGCTACTTGGTTGGAATTACCAAAATGCCATTCTTTAAAGTATTTACACCATTGCTAGTCTATTGAAATTACATAATTGTCACTCTCTAAAAGCATTACAATACGACCCTTACATTAAAGATTACATAAATACCGATTAGTATTTTAGAGAAAAATCAAGGATGTTACATTGTTAAGCCATGGTTTAGTTACTGGCATACCACAATTTCTCAAATCCATTGCTAGAACATTGATTCTGTGACAGTTCGTATAACAATCATTAAGCGGTTTAGCAATGGCCAAAATCGTCGCTAGATCCTTTTTTCATCATAGTGAAAAAATCATTTCAAGCTGATAACATGTTTTTGAGTTGGAATAAGGGAGAAACGATGAGTAATGATACTTGGCTTGAAGTTTCATGAGCAGGTGTTTATGATGCCTCTATACTAAGTTCGCAATCTTGTGTTTTTTCTAATTGATACATTATCCCTTGCATGAGAAGGCATCACTTATGGAAGCCTAAAAAAAATTAAAAGCATAACTAGTGGTGAAGATCCATACCTTTGAACTCTTTTTAGTCAAATAGTATAAGCAAGACCAATGAACATATTTGGCCCAAAGGTTGATATAGTTGATTGCCTAATGTTTATAATGCTCCACCAAATTAAGCTCACTACCTTGTGCCTTTTCTAACTAGCACATTATCCTTTACACTTGAGTGCTACCCCTTAAAAAAAGCCATCAAATGTTCAACTCTTTTTAGCCTGACCATGGGAGAATGACAAGTAAGCATACCTACACTAAAGGTTGCTATGGCTTGTTGTCTAATAGGTGTAATATCCCACCAAACTATGTCATAATCCTCGCACTTCTCTTAATTCATACATTACCCCTTACCTCAAGAGATGCCCTTCAACAATTATATAAAATAATAAAATTCCCTTCATGCCATCAATCTCAATTGCATCTTCAAAACACATTTGATAGTACATGGTTCTTGTTCTATCTCTTTATCTTCATCCCAATCATTAAATTTGTTTTCAAATATCTCGACATTTATAGAAAGCTTATCTTCACCATCGTCATGGACTTCCATAATGGGTTTGTCCATGTAAATACCTTACATCCTATGAATGCACTTCATTACTCATTAACTAACAAATCAAATATTTTAGTATCACTATAATCCACATATTCCCCAACATACAAAGAGGACAAATATTAGGGAAAATTTTAAAATCACATAATGCTTTAAGACTAAATAAAATCTCACTTCAAACATAAAGGCATAGATAAACTTGATATTTATAACACTTGATATTATTATGAGATTACTTGGGATTGATGTTAGGATTGTTATTATCTTCCACAATGTCACTATGTTGCTACAATGCAAAACAAAACATGAGCCTAACAAGGTAAATACATGGGAATCATAACTACGATGACAGCATATTAATATCCATATATACCATGTAGATTTTCAATATGGTTCAATAGTGTGAATTGCTCAACACAAATTCAATGCTTATAAAAAATTCCTTAACCCTTATAATATGATATTGGAATTGTTGAAAATCAAAATGAAATCATAATGGAAAGGAAAAAAAGAAAGAAAAAAAGAGATACATGGAGAGGGTATATGAAATCCTCTAGCATTACTTATAATGAAATCCCCATAAAGTCTTCAATCTAACTTATATGTTGTGACACCAAGGTAATGAAGCTTAAAGTTACACATATATGTATAATTTATCACATAGCACTAGTTACCAAAAGGCCTATAGCATTCAACCAAATTAGTAGCAACTTCATCAACAAGCATTGCTGAGTTGATACCAAAGGCCTGATATACAATCAAAGCTTGCTATCACAGAGCAAGCAAACAGGTTCAACATGTCCCTAAAAATTAGGGGTGTACAAAGGTCGGTTCGGTTCGGTTCGGTTTTTAAGGCCCAACCAAACCAAACCAACCCAAAAGAATTTAGCAAACAATGGACCTCATCAGTTTAGTTCAAGTTTATAAAACTGAACCAATAAAAAGTGGTTTAGTTTGGTTCGGTTTTTCAGTTTTTTTGATCCATTTGTTTTTTTTCTTTTGCCCATTTCAATTTTTTTGGGACAATTTTTTTGATTTTTTGGATCTATTTCGTTTCTTTCTTTTGCCCATTTCTTTTTTTTGGACCCATTTCTTTTTTTTTGGCCCGTAAAATATTAAAATAAAATAAAAATAAATTTAATATATTTAAAAATATGGCAGTTCTGTTGGGATTTCATCCCAATCGACAACCGAATCGAACAGCTCAGTTCTTCAAAAAAATTGAACTAAACTGCCTGAAATCAGTTTTTTTCAGTTTTTGAATGGTTTGGTTTGATTCGGTCGGTCCGGATCGGTTTAGGTCATTTTGTACACCCCTACTAAAAATTAGTTTGAAAAATTAAGTGAATTACAAAAGGGATCTAGACTATCAAATAGCATATCTTAATTAATTAAAACCCAAAATTTTTAATAAGAAATGCTTAACCTAGTTGTCAAGACAACTAACTTTTAAATTGCCAAAAAAATTTATAAGAAATGCTTAACCTAACAGCCAAGACAACTAACTATTAAATTTGCCAATAATTTTGTCAAATCTACAAAATGTTGAATAAGTAAGATTCTCTATATAGCTTAAGATGACCATACAAAATAAGACGATCAATAATCAACAAGCTAAATTTTATTTGCTGGTAAGGATCATCATTACTCCTACTTTAGCCATCAAGATTAACAAAAAAAAAGTGTACATTCAGTGTGAAAAAATTTAATAACAAAGGCTAACCATGAAAAAGAAAACCTTAGCTAAGATGTGAGAATACGCCTACGCTCAACATGCACTAGAACTAGCATTTAAGCTATTCGCAAACAAAACAAATCCATAAATGGTTCCCAGACATAAGAAAGGTGATAAAGAAGCTAGATAAGGGAATACCTAACTGAATCTAATTATAAGAGTCATAAAATGCTAGTGAATGGTTGTCTTTCATTACAAAGGGCTCTATACTCTTTCAACTAATTGTTATGGGACCATATTGGAGTCAAGGCTACATCTTTATTCAACATATTTTATAAATTTTGATGTTCGGGGGTGTGGAATTTAATCATATTCAATTTTGGGGTAATGTCGTTATTTTCAAATTTAAGGTTTATCTTCTATGATATTTAGAGGGGTCTTAATCATATTCAATTTGGGGGTAATATTATTATTGTAATTAGTTTAGGGTTATGGTTCCTTGTGCACTTACTAATTTCTATGGGGTTTGATTATTATATATTAGGTGTTAAATCATAATTCTTAATAGTCATAATAAGGAGATAATGGATTCTTAAATTTTTTATTGAGCCTTACCACTTTGCAACTTGTCACTTGATGATTTGTCCAACTAACACCAACTCACATCCATGTAGGATATACACCGATGCACATCATTAGAGGGAGCATTGTAGAATTGGCCTTGTAATCAATGTCTCTAGACTAGGACTTGCCTAAACAGTCAAACAAATAAATTATTTAATTGAAACCTTGTTTGGTCTTAACAAACAAATAAGTCGTTAACGGGTGCTTTGTATAGTGTAGAAAAACAAACAAGTTAGTATAAAATATGAAGTAGCTAAAACCCAATTAGACTTGTGAGTTTTGTGAAAACTAACTTGGCCTAAAAATGTACTTAATTAGGTTTAAAAAAATTAAAACTTGGTATTGCTAAACCAATAAGGTCCTATAAGCCACATTAGGGGCTAACAAAAAGAATCTTGTAACATCCTAAGTCTCTAATAGAGCTAGATAAATCTAAGAATAAGTAGAAAATACATATGACAAAAAATTAAAAACTTAGTTATATGACAATAAGGTATTTATAAAATAGGTGACATATAGTTAATCATGAATCATATAAATAAAATTCTTCGGAGCATAATGGATGGAGAGAAGATACAAATACATTTTTAAGACATTACTAATCTAGGATTAGTAGTAAATTAAGGTAATATAAAAAACCTAAGGAGCTGCCAAGTAGCACTGCAAAATTGCAGCCACCTTGCACTTACCAAAGCATACTACATTGCCCACAAAGTTACAGCTACATAACATGTCACATTGGCCACAAAATTGTAACCACCTTACAGCCACCTTGCACCTACCAAAGCATGCCACATTGTCTACAAAGTTGCAGCCACATAGCATGCCACATTGGCCACAAAATTGCAGCCACCTTGCACCTACCAAAACATGTCATATTGCACATAAAGTTGTAGCCACAAAGCATGCCACACTGGCCACAAATTTATAGCCACATTATAGCCACCTTGCACATACCAAAGCATGCCACATTGCCCACAAAGTTGCAACCACATAGCATGCCACATTGGCCACAAAATTGCAGCCACCTTGCACCTACCAAAGCATGCCACATAGCCACAAAAACTTTAGCCAAAATCAGCCAATAAATTGCCAACTTTCCACAAGGAAATCCTGCCACATAGCCACAAAAGTTTCAGACACATTTCAGCTAAGAAATTACCACCCACTTTAGCCATGATTCTGCCCACAATAAAAAAAATGCAAAACTTGCTACCCCACTTTATGCCCTGTAGCCTCACGCCCTCCCTATAGAAACCACAAGGGAATCCCTACAAAAACACAAGGGAATCCCTGCAAAACACAGCCTTCCTTTTCCTCTTGAGTGGTGGAAACCAGTGGCCAACACTAGGCATAATTTTGGGCAGCAAATTCAAACCACCCATTCCTCGTGCAATCAGCACCCAAGAGGGAGAGAAGGCAACCAAAAAACATAGAGTCAGAGGGGGATGGCAACCAAAAAAATGTAGCTAAGTTGCAAGGCAAACCTAGAGGAGAAGCAAACTGAAATTTGAGAGCCATAGGAGTATTTATGCACAAGGTGAGTTTCCTCTCTTGAAGAAAGTAGGTTTGTCGTGAGTTGAGCTCATTTTGGATTTTACATGGGTAATTCTTGAGCATGAGATGCAAGAGGTTAAATTTGAAAACATGGAACTCTAGTGGTAGGGAAAAATCTCTGCTAAAGCACTACACATTCTGCACTAGGAATTTATTGTTCCTGCACCTAAACTTTTTAGGCCCTGTGTTCTTAGAATGTTTGATTGGGTAAAGGCCTTTAAATTTTCTAATATTTAATGATAAAAGTCTTGAAATATTAATAATCAATTCTAGAAATTTACATTATTTTTTAGAACCTACAAATAGGCCATTTGCAATCAAAATAGTGCTGAAAAAAATCTATTGGACAACTTAGGCTGTTGATGGAAATACTAGACATTGAAGGGGTTAGATGTTGAATTTTCGTATGAACATTTTATGACATGTTGTAAGGATCCTAGTTAAGGATCCTACCAAATTTTATAGAATTTTGGGTAGTTTAACGCATATAATAAAATATGAAAATTCTATGGGACAGGAAGTGAGTCAGAACATACCAAAACTAGGGACATTCATAAAAAGTGTGTTATTTAAAGTGTCAAATAAATTTTATTTTAGTTGAAATTTTTATGGTGATTATATAACATATCTAGGATACTCCATATCGAATATTATGAATTTTGAAAAGTTTTTCCCATCCAAAGGAATGAAAAACATAATAGAAATGGAACCGAAACCAATCTGCATTGTTCTAGGTAATAGAGGTACTTCTTGAGATGAATAGAATAGTTAAGGGATGAGAGATCTACGAAATAAAATAGACATATAGAGGAACCTCGATGGAAACTTTTAAAAATTTTAGAGGACTTTTGTTATATTTAATAAGAACCCAAAATCTGAACAGAATCACAGTTTTGTTTTGGCGAGCAAAAGCTCTTAAACTAGAGACTTATGATTTTAGGTACTAATATGGATGCGTTAACCAAAAGCTCTTATATGTTTTAGTTTGAGTAGCTGGTTCTAATATTGGTAGCCGTGGAAAGGAAGTGATTGTGTAGGAATTGAGGTAGCTAACTTTTCCTTAAAACACTCTTTATGTTTATGAACTTGAATTTATCAATTTCACTGGTTGCTTGACTTTTATACTATGATGAATGATGATCTAAAGATATGTTATGTATGCATTCTCGGTAATTAAGGGGTGCCCAAAGTGTGCTAAGTAAGACCCATTTCCCCCACGTATTGGCCAATAATAAGAGACGCATAACCCTTTTGCAGGTATAACACTGCACTGGGTAAGTAGATCAAAATGTTATAGGTCCTTAGTGTGACCAAAATGATGTATGTATATATGGTCAGTGCTTATGTTTTAGTAAAATAAATTGAGATGTTTTAAGGAATGGAATATATATATATATATATATATATATATATATATATATATATATATATATATATATATATATATATATATATATATATATATATATATATAATTTGCTAGCTATTGAGATTGTCATTTCATCTTTTTATGTCCACATAATCACATTTCAGGTACTCCAGCAAGAAGTGAGCAACAAGGGTCTCAAGGTTGACTCATCTAAATATGGATATGGATTGTATATTTTCTTGTTGTGTAATATATGTGGGATGGCTTAATTGAGTGCCAAGTCCCTTTTAGACAACTAGTAATGTGATGTAAAATAAGTTATGCACTTTTTTTATGCCGTGAGAGCCTTTTTGTTGTAAGTAATGCATATCACACCTAGTTAGTTGCCTATAAGGAAATGAAATTTTAAAATTCTTGGAATAGCCTGAAGCACTTATATGCTTATCCAAGAAAGATAACTAACAATATAAGTGAATAGGTGAATTTATGGGCTAGGTAGACATTGCTAGAAATTTACAGATAAAATAAATAAAAAAGGAATATATATATATATATATATATATATATATATATATATATATATATATATATATATATATATATATATATATATATATATATATATATATATATAATAGTAAAGGAATTAAGGGAAATATTCTATGATGTGGATATATGAAATAAGATGCTAGTCAGTAGGTGTTTACAATTTTTTGTATCAATGCAATAGTTTAGGGAATTATCTATGTGTTTGGACGAATTCTAGGATATTCTAAATTGATTCTATGTTTTTTTGGTATTGTTAAATAGAGTAAACATAGTTTATGGTCGTGTGACTAATTATATGGAAAATGTTTGTATATATAAATGTGGACACAGGGAAATGGCATATAAGAAAACCCAGGCTGAGACCCTAAAAGAAATATCTGAGAATATGAAAGCCTTAGCTGCCAAGCTCAATGGGCAAGCTGCAGCCCAAGCCACCATAGCATAAATTCTTCAACAAGTTCAAAAAGCCCTTAGACAATTGCCACAAGGAAACAATCCTGACAGGGCTAGAGAAGAAAATAGGCCAGGCCAAATGAATAAACTCCTGGCCCAATTCAGGAAGGCCAACCCTCCTTCATTTCTTGGAGAGTATGACCCAGTGATAGCAGAACAATGGATCATGTTGGGGTTTTAGAATGCAGCACAAAATAGAAAGTTTCCTTAGCCACTTACATGTTAGAAGGTGAGGCAGAGCATTGGTGAAAAAGTATGTAGAGACTATGACAGACTAATGATACTCCCATTACTTAGGATAATTTTAAAGAAATATTTTATGATAAATATTTTCCAGATAATGTGAAGAATCAAAAAGAGGCTGAATTTATATAGTTGAAGCAAGGGAATATTAATATACCCCAATATGAGGCTAAATATGAAGAGCTCTCTAAATTTTCCACTTATCTGAAGCATATCCATGATAATGCACGGAAGGCGACAAATTTTGAGTGAGGTTTGAAACATGAGATTAGAGAAAGAATTACTACCTTAGAGATACAGGATTTTGCCAAGTTAGCAAGTAAAAGTAGAATAGCAGAATAAACTTTGATGAGTACCAGGGCTAAGAAAAGATTGAGAGATAGTGAGCCCTTTGGGGGAAAAGGAAAACCCTGGAACAAAAAGTTTAAGAGGAACAGTTCTCAAAGTAGGAGAATGATGACTTGTAGTGGCTAAACCTCTAGCCATCCTACTTGTAATAAATGTGGGAAGAACCATGGAAATAAACCCTATTTATCTGGTCAAAATGTCTGCTACAGTTTTGGAAAGCCCGGCCATTACTCTAGGCATTGTCAAGCAAGGAGGGAATCAATTCCTGATGGCAGACCATAGAATCAATGATGGGTGTTTGCTCTTTCCCAACAGGAGGCTAGCCAGTCTCCAAATTTGATTAGAGGTATGTTAATTATCTAAAACTCACTTGTAGATGCATTGTTTGATTCTGGTGTACACCTTCTTTTATTTCATATAATTGTGCTAAGAGTCTGGGTTTGACTGTGGATACTTTGCCGTATGATCTTTCTGTTTCTACCCCTACTGGGATAACTTCTGATGCTTGTATCAATTGCGTTGTGCAATTTAATCATAGATGTACCACTTTGGATCTTGTATTCCTTCCTCTATTTAATATTGATGTTATTCTTGGAATGGATTGATTTTCTGCTAATAATGCAATTCTTGATTGTTCTAGAAAATCTGTTTCCTTTCCTATTTGTAGTTTTACTTCTAAATACTCTACTGAAACTTCTTACCTATCCACCACCCAAGCTAAGAGATACCTTAAGAAGGGTTGTTAAGGGTTCCTAGTCTTTTTTTCTTTGCAAGCAAAAGTAGAAGAAGGCATAACAAACACTATTGTTAGGGATTACCCAGAAGTATTCCCTAAGGAGTTTAGCAATCTCCCTCCTGATAGGGAAGTAGAGTTCTCCATTGACTTAATGCCTAGTGCAGGTCCCATATATAAGGCTCCATATAGGATGGATCCTATAGAGCTAATTGAGCTTAAGAAACAGATAGAGGAACTCTTAGAGAAAGGGTTCATTAGGCCCAGTGTATCCCCTTAGGGTGCACCAGTCTTGTTTGTTAAAAAGAAATATGGTAGCATTAGGTTGTGTATAGATTATAGGCAGTTAAACAAAGTGACCATCAAGAATAAATATCCACTGCCTAGGATAGATGACCTACTAGATCAATTAGCTGAAGCGTCAGTTTTCTCTAAGATATATTTGAGGTCAGGTTATCATCAATTGAGAATTAAGGCCGAAGATGTCCCAAAGACAGCTTTCTGAACCCGATACGGACATTATGAGTTCCTAATCATGCCTTTTGGGTTAACCAATGGCCCAGCCATTTTCATAGATTATATGAATAGGGTTTTTAGACCATACCTATATAAGTTTGTTATGGTTTTCATATATGACATATTAATTTATTCTAAGAGCCTTGAATAACATGAGAATCACCTTCGAATAGTGTTACAAACCCTAAAGGATAAGAAATTTTATGCCACGCTTAGCAAGTGTGAATTTTGGCTGACAGAGGTGAGATTTCTAGGGCATGTTGTCTCCAAGGAGGGGATAACAGTGGACCCTAGTAAAGTTGAAACAGTGGTTAACTGAGAAAGACTAAAGACGGTCATTGAAATACGAAGCTTTCTAGATTTAGCAGGATATTATAGGAGATTTATCCAAGGATTCTCTTAGATGGACATACATCTAACTAGGTTAACCAGGAAGGACCAACCATTTGTGTGGGATGGTCGATGTGAGAGTAGTTTTCAAGAATTGAAAACTAGGCTAACCTCTCCCCCAATGCTAGTAATACCTAACCCTAGTGAACTCTTTACAATATATAGTTATGCATCTAAGAAGGGTTTACGTTGTATTTTAATGCAGCAGGGTAGAGTAGTAGGTTATGCTTCTCGGTAGCTTAGACCTCATGAGGAGAATCACCCCACATATGATCTAGAACTAGCAGCTGTAGTGTTTTCCCTTAAGATTTTAAGATATCATTTGTATGGTGTCAAGTTTGAAGTTTTTATTGATCATAGGAGTCTTAAGTACCTTTTTGACCAAAATGAGTTAAATATGAGACAAAGAAGATTGATGGAATTTCTAAAAGATTATTATTACAACCTTAATTACCATTTGGGCAAGGCAAACGTGGTTGCTAATGCCTTGAGCAGGAAATCCCTCCATATTGCATCATTGATGCTTAAGGACTAGGACCTAATTAAGGGCATAAGAGATTTGAATCTCTCCATTTCTCTAGAGCCTAATAGCCTCCTTATGAGTGAATTGAGGATTCAGAATAATCTTAGCGATAAAATTAAATATGCTCAAGTTTCTGATCCATACTTGAAGGACATTCGAGAACAAATATCCTAGGGCAAGTCTAAAGAATTTCACATTTCTGAGGATGGGCTTATCAAGTTTGGAGAGCGATTGTGTGTACCTGAGATGAAGGAATTAAGAGATAGTATCCTAACTGAAGCTTATAAGAGTAGGTATACCCTACATCCTGGAGCCACTAAGATGTATCCAGACTTAAAAAGGAGTTTCTGGTGGCTTGGGATGAAAATGGATAGAACCTATTATGTGTCTAAGTGCTTAGTGTGTCGAAGAGTCAAGGTAGAACACCAATAGCCTGGGGGATTGCTCCAACCCTTATATATTCCTAAGTGGAAATAGGATAGCATCTTTGTGAATTTTTTCATGGGTTTGCCTAGGACATCATCTGGCTATGATGCAATTTGGGTAAACGTGGATAGATTGACCAAGTCTACCCACTTCTTAGCCATTAAGTCTACCTATTCTCTAGACAAGTAGGCACAAGTGTATGTTCATGAAATTGTCAGACTCCACGAAATACCTACAAGTATTATTTCTGATCGAGACCCTAGGTTTAGTTCTAGATTTTGGAGATCCTTGCAAGATGCCGTAGTTACGAAACTTAGGTTTAGCACGACCTACCATCCATAAACTGACGGGTAGACTGAGAGAATAATTTAGACTTTAGAAGATATGTTAAGGGCTTGTGTGCTAGAAATGAAGGGAAACTGGGATGTAAATCTACCTTTAGCTGAATTTGCTTATAATAATAGTTATCATTATAGTATCCAGATGGCTCCCTTTGAAGTTCTATATGGAAGAAAATGTAGGTCACTTCTGTGTTGGGTAGAGCTAGAGGAAAGGAGTCTTTTGGGCCCTGATTTGGTTAACCAAACCACAAGGCACATTAAACCTATCAAAGAGAAACTGCTAGCTGCCCAAAGTAGACAAAAGTGCTATGTAGATAAAAGAAGGCCCCTAGAATTTGAAAAAGGCGACTATGTCTTCCTTAAGGTAACTCTGTTCACGGGTGTGGGGAGGTCTTTGAAAATCAAAAAGCTCAGTCCCAAATACATCGATCCTTTCCAAATTCTTGATCGAATCGGATCAGTAGCTTATAAACTTGCACTTCCTCCAAATATTTCTCAAATTCATGATGTATTTTATGTTTCCCAACTCAAAAAGTATAACTCAAACCCTTCACATATCATAGAGCACGAATCAATGCATTTACAAGATAATCTTTCATACGGCCAGATCGGATCATTTACTTTAAGACTAAACAATTTAGGAATAAGAACCTCTCTCTGGTTAAAGTGGTTTGAAAAGGACTATCCTTTGAGGAAGCAACTTGGGAGACAGAAGATGAAATGAAGAGGACGTATCCATATCTGTTTGAATAAGATATGTTAAATTTTGTGGACAAAATTCTTTTAAGGTGGAAGGAAATGTAACATCCTAAGTCTCTAATAAAGTTAGATAAATCTAAAAATAAGTAAAAAAATACATATGACAAAGAATTAAAATTTTTAGTTATGTGACAATAAGGTATTTATAAAATAGGTGACATATAGTTAATCATGAATCATATAAATAAAATTCTTAAGAGCATAATGGATGGGGAGAAGATACAAATACATTTTTAAGACATTACTAATCTAGGATTAGTAGTAAATTAAGGCAATATAAAACAACTAACGAATTGTCAAGTAGCAGCACAAAATTACAGCCACCTTCCACTTACCAAAGTATGCCACATTGTCCACAAAGTTGCAGCCACATAACATGCCACATTGGCCACAAAACTACAGCCACCTTGCACCTACCAAAGCATTCCACATTGCCCACAAAATTGTAGTGACCTTGCTCCTACCAAATCATGCCACATTGGCCACAAAGTTGCAGCCACATAGCATGCCATATTGGCCACAAAATTGCACCTACCTTGCACCTACCAAAGCATGCCACATAGCCAAAAAAAAT